>OY982922.1:2500-623286 GCA_963891755.1 Pyrrhia umbra | reverse complement strand
ATGAAGCAGTGGCTAAACATAGTAGGATTTTATTAGTAACAAATGTGATAGTAATTATTTAAGCACAATTTCAATAAATCAATTAACAATGAGTGGCAAATGGGAAAAGACCACAACCGTACAGCCGTCCCTTTCAAATTAACGTTTACAAAGAAAGAGCTCAAATTAACTCAAGTCCACCACTTCATACACTCGTTCGTGTTCCAAATTACTTAAAATACTAATAACTATTATACACAATGAATTAACTAGTAAAATATCGTCACAACCGATCATCCACATCCACCGTTCAATACGAATTTCATTAAGACCAACAAAAATGTAAATAAAATACTCCTATTTATTTAAACCGTGAAACAGACGACTCCGGCTTTTTATTTTAGACAGACAGGCTGTTAAAAAACAATGTTTTTGACGTTTATCGGACTTGCCAGTGTTTGAACAGACGCCTAGTAATTACAAAGGACTCATAACGAATTTGTTTCAGTTTTTAATATGAAATGAAAAAGTGCTACATTTTTATGATGAAGCAGGTTCTTTTTGTAGGACAGCGTTTTTGTGACCAGCCTGCTACATCGTATATTCTTATTCCCTCCACATGACGTATATTCAGGTACCCTTTTGTGGGCTTGATATATTTTTGGCAATTTATGCTGAATCAGTGTCTGCCGAGAAATTTTGTTAGTCATTTCTTAGTAGATTTCTAAGTTTCCAAAGTGCTCTAATACCTGATATGAAAGGAATTGATGGATATAAAGGATGTTTCACCAGCATAAAGTTAATGTATAAATGTATGATAAATCACTTAAAAAAGTAACTTGTGTATTTTTTGCCCCACTATTGATCCCTTACTTTTGATTTTCCAAATTATAAAGATTCCAATTAATAAAGAAACTAAACGAACTTTAGCTAAACATATTTCTCTAAGCTCTAATTAAATCAAGCCACGAGATTTACGATCACAGAGCGCGTAAAATACATTTTTCAATGTAGATTTTATTGTAAAACAAAATACCAGAGTGTGGTTGAAATATTCGTCCATAGATTACCATGGGATTAGAACAAGTGGGGTGAACGCAACAATGATCAGCAGTCGTGTCAGACGCTGTTCTGGCTTCGACTCCGGCTAACGTCTAATGAATATTAATGATATTATATTTGTAGAGGTCGGGCGGCGGTGACGGGGGAAGCGGTTTCACAATAGTGTTTGACCGTGACGTATCTAAGAGCCAATATCACTTGTACAATTGAATGTCAATTTACAAATCCGAGGAAGATCCTTTGTTGATATTTTGGTCAATTAGACTATCTTAACGAGTTGGGTAAAGTTAAATTTGTCTTGCCAATCGTTACCCTTCATCTGCGACTAATTTAATGGATATGTATAATTGGGTTTTTGATGATCGAACATTCGTTCAGAATACGATTCGTAGCAATTTCATATTCTAAACTTAAAAAAAAAAAACATTAGTTTTTTTTTGTTTTAATCATTATGACATGTGTCAACGTCACATAGTTAACAGTATGAGATCGATTTAATTTTATCACTTAATTTATAAGAACAAGTAGAGTAGGTATACACAAATGCAAGTAAAAATAATGCTTTATTTAATAATTTTTAACGTAATTAAAATATTATTATGAACATTTAATTATTGTCGCCACGCGCGGCACTAAGCTACAGCCCTTATATTAGGTTCAGTGGAACGCCTACGCCTTGCTACACGTTTAATACCTATTTTTGGTATTCTAGAACATTACAACCTATTTATCTGTACCCTTTGCTATACGAACAGTTTATCATAACTATGAATAATAAATTCATGTGTTTTTATAATCTAAATTGAAAGCATAATACATAATAAACGATCTATTATCTCTATATCTAATAAATCTATAAAGATTTGACAAAAGCTTATTTTTAAATATTAAAAATATTTAAGTATTACCTAATACTATGGGTATAAAAACCACTTAGAGTATTCAGTTGTTATAAATAGTTTCTTGAAAGACGGTTATTGCGTTGTTGGAAAATTCCTGAAATAAACAAGGAAGTAAAAGGAGAAAATAAATTATTATGTTAAGTTTCAAGCTCAAATTAAGACGGTCAGGTGTTCAGTTCTCTTCCCTGAATATTAAATTTGTAATTAAACTTTGAAACACATCTTGTTTACTAAATGTAGATCTAACGTTTCGTTGAAATTAGAGGAATTTCATGATTTCACTATTATTATGAATGTACCCAATAATATAAGTGCAACTAGATAATTGTTCGTGATTATCATTTAAATGTGTATTTAGCACGTTTTATTTCATACTTGAACAACACTAAATTCGTATGTTTATTATCGAAACAATTTTATTTCTAAAGTGTTTATCTATAATTCTAATATCTGTGTTATGTGTGTGTGTGTGTGTGGGTGTGTTTATCTATCAATGTAATAGTTTGCATAACGAATTCTAAAGTAAATTTATAACAAAAATATAAATTTTAAAATAATATTCTATTTCGCTTACATTGTACTCAACATTTACGAATTGGACAGAGATTGTGTGTCAAAACAGGAGTCATACTATTTCCGTGATATGTATTCAACGTTGATGTAACAAAAGACTTCCTCTATTTCCATGTCACCTGTATGAGAAACTCTAAGCCTCTCTTGTGACACCATAAAAAATAAACCACAAAAGGTTCACTCTGAACACAATATAATAAATCTCAGTGACTAATACTAGCTCAAACACGTCTCCATCCTACAAAGATTCCAAAATAAGCTACATTAAACATGAAAATGCATAATTTAAAAATCAAATCATCCATCATCTACTAATCAAATTTTGCGCACACAATCGACGATCTTGAAGCTTACTATTACTTACTATACTTAACCAATTATTATGTATGCGAAAAGTTTGACACAACGGATTGATCTTCACAACGTTTTGATACCAAGACACTAGGGTCCCTTCATTCATAACCTTAGTAATTCCAGGTAATTGTGGTCAGAAATCATTATTATTCTTCTATAAATTATCCAGAAAACCCTTTTTGTAGCTTTAGCGTTAAAGGAAAGGTCAAAAAAGCCTTGGATGGTCTGTGTAAAGGACCATATTGCTAGAAAGAGGGTGGAGGATGAGAAGATGATAAAGAAGTAGAGGAGGAAAAAATATGTGGCGTCAACCCCAAAAAAATTGGGAATAAAAGCAGAAGGGTGGTGATCACGGTGAACCTTCTGCAGACTTCTTTATTGTGTGAATAGTTGTCGGTACAGTCGGCACGGAAATGAGTAGGTCTCGTCCACCGCGGATATTGGCTCGCCTGCTGAGAGCGCTGGATGAACGAGTCTGCGGCCGCAGCGGCTCACAACTCAAGTTTCTTATTATTTGCACAACGTCGAGTACAATAACATTTGTGTAACTAAACTGTGATTCAGTTAACTATGTTCCTCTTGTGTATGATGAAGAACATTGTTTATTAAGGGCTATGTGCATAAGTCAATATTCTTAATTCAAAAGTAAATCTGTCTGTTTGTCTATTACACTTTCACAGTAAAATGGTTAAACCGAATTTTGTATGGAGATAGAATGAAATCTGGGAAAGGAATTATGATAGTTAACGAGGAGCGTTTATGGACTTTTTTATTTTATTATTTTATTTCGGGATAAAAAACAGGAGTACATTTAAACGTTATACATAATACTTACTAATTAAAAAAAATACTTATTATACTACTAACAACATTATCCACTTATTACTACTTTGTTGATTGTTAATTCTACGTGAGACAAAAATAAAAACAGAGTACATGAATGGATGGAGTGAAAGATTAAATGAATGATTGATTGAATGAACATTTGCTTATATTGTTTATGGAATAGATAAAAAAAGAAAATAATAATAAAAATATATATATATAAAAAAAAAAAAAAATAATACTACTTAATAATTTATAAAGCTAAGATAGAATCGACTACAGATTTTCTAAATTGATTTGCTGTTAGATTAAAAATATCGATGTTTTCGAATCTACTGTTGTAGGAATCCACAAGTTGGCGCAGAGGAGCGCGTAAACCAGCATTGGAGTTACAGACGTGCTTGATATTTATAGATAGTAAGCGGTAAGGACGCACTTGTCTACGCATTACTGTCCTCGGAACGATGTAACAAAGTTTGTTTATTAAATCTGAACAATCATATTTGTTGTGCACAATACTATGTAGAAACATCGTTCCGAGAAGCAATATTCTGGATTCAAGGGTTAACAGTTTGTAATTCTTAAGCAACATATCATGCGAGCAGTGACTGTGATAGCATCTGTAATGCAGAGCTCTTAGGAATTTACGTTGGATGGTCTCGATCGAGTCAATATATTTTGCGTAATAGGGATTCCATATGATAGTAGCAAACTCCAGACAAGGCCTAACTAGCGATGTATATAAGTATCTATAGGTTGATGGACGCTTGAAATCTTTGCTGTTGCGCATAACAAAACCGTACATTTTAAGGGCTTTATTAATAATGTTGTCTACATGTATATTAAATTGAAGTTTAGAGTCTAGTACCACACCGAGGTCACGCAATGAGTATACTCTCTTTAATTGTGTATTTAGCAAGTGATAGCTATAAGAGTTCTGCTTTTTGTTTTTAGTGAATGTAATCGAGTTACATTTGGGTAAGCTCAATGAGAGTTTATTCAAGGTGCAGTAACTAGACAGTCGATCTAAGTCACTTTGAAGCATCAAACAGTCGTCATTAGTTTTTATAGTTTTGTAGACTTTTAAGTCATCAGCATATAGTAAGAAGTTCGAATGCTTAAAACAAGCGCTAATATCATTTATAAACAATGTAAATAATAAAGGACCCAAAATTGAGCCTTGAGGAACCCCGGATGTGACGGAAATTAGCTCCGATTGAAATCCGTTAATAACAACCTTTTGAGTACGGTTTGTTATGTAAGAGGTGAACCATCTCAGTAGATTTCCGCGTATACCGTTGAAGGCAATTTTGCGTAGAAGTAGCTCGTGATCAACCTTGTCGAAAGCTTTTTGAAAGTCTGTATATACTGCATCAGTTTGTAAACGTTTGTCCATATTTTCAAAAACATAGCCCACAAAAATAAGCAGATTTGTATAAGTAGATCTTTGTTGGACGAATCCGTGCTGCTCTTTAATTAGAACCTTGTGTAAAGTGGGATAAATTTCATTATACAGTCTCTCAAAAAGCTTCGACAAGGTAGACAAAATAGAGATCGGTCGGTAGTTCTCTACGTCATCTTTTGGTCCCTTTTTAAAGACAGGAGTTAAGTGAGCTATTTTCCATACATCGGGAAAAACGCCTTCACTGATACATTTGTTGAACAGCAGATGTAGGGGTATACATAAGTGATTGGCGACACTTTTGAAAAACGAGGGAGGAATGCCATCAGGTCCTGGTCCTTTTGAAGGATCTAACGACTTTAGCTCCTTATAAACTTTAGAAGGCTCGATGTAAATATTGTAGATAATATCACTATTATCATGAAAGCTAGAAGGCGGTTGCCATTTATTGATGTCAAGTGTTGATGGCTCATACACTGATTGAAAATAGCTAGAGAATAGTTTACAAATATCACGTGGATCACTACTAGAAGTATTCTTATATTTAACATTGGATGGACTTGGGTCAGACATTTTGAGGTCTATTTCTATGCTAGAATTAAATATATTGTCAACACCATTTGATTGCTTCTGGAACAAACATAACTATAAAATAAATAATAACAAAGTATTTTGTTTATCTCTTTTATCTAACACCAATCTACAAAGTAAGATAACTGGTAAATAATGAAATATTTCTATTTGTCCAGTGGCAGCACTAGTTTCGTCTGTAATTAAGCACTACGATATAATACGGATTTTAATCTACGAGCTTAATACGCATTGATTATGTTTCCAAATTGTAGGGTCACCATGAAATACTAGGGACTTTTTAATATTACTTGATTTTAAAAACCTCCCAGTTTAATAATTTTACTAATTGTTAACTTTCATATCATAAACAACTCAGTCCAGAAGTCTGGCTCAAGATATTATTAGATACTCATATCGAAAGTTAAAAGACAAACTATTATGAAGTAGGATTAAATAATGTAATATCTTACATTTTAATATTTTTATTTCAGTATATATTTTTTATTACTAGCTTTCCGCCCGCGTTTTTTAGCCAATGGATACAAAAACTCATCAAAATCCATTGCGTAGATTTAAAGATCTAAGTATACATAGGGACAGACAGAGGGAAGCGACTTCGTTCTATACTATTTTGTGATCTCTACCTTTTCTGAAATAATGTTTTGTACGCCGCCGTTCATTTAATATTTATGTAGATAATGTGTCTTAAGCCTCAGCCAACCACCTCGGCCTACAGGTATTAATATCAATATTAGCGTCTGTACCATACATTTGCATTAACCTAGCTGTGCACGTTAATTGGGGTGGCCATAGTTTTTTAAAACATTATTATCTCAAGTTTGAGACAGCAGTTACTTTGTGCATAGTTTATTGTCATTTGGTTTGATTATGATGGAAGTTTGAAGTTTTATGGAAATACTTCGAGCCGCTATAATACAAAAAAATATTATTGTTTAAATTAGGTACTTTATTTTTTTGTTCCTCCTTCATAACTGTTTTATAATCCTAAATATTTCTAGAGTTATACTAACAATTTATATATTCAGTCATATATTAATTCAGTTTTCTTAATAACCACTAAATTATTCAACAATGTACTCACAAATATTCATTTTGTAACATTGCATATCCCGGGAAATCATAGCGATATGGAGCGCGTATTCCCTCCCCAGCGACTGTTGGCTTACCGCGACGGAGCGGTGGCTTAATACAAACTACGCGATGGAAGGGATCATTATTACTCATCATTATTTACTGTATTAATGAACTTAATGCGCCAGTATTTATTTTACGACGCTAAAAATTTTACGCTTTGATATATGCGTTGTAATTTATTGGTCTTAACAAAATCTGGCTAACATTTAAATTAAATTAAAAACGTTCATTTCGGTTCTTCATATACCTATTTATAATTTAAATATCAACTCACTGGTGAACCGGCCACCCTCACAAACTTAACCTCAGAAAAGCAAGCTTTGTAATTAAAACGGAAAAATTAAAAAATGTTTTAATAGGTACTATAAAGAAGCCCGTAGGCTGCTCGTGGAACAGATTATTTAAATTAAATTTTTTAAAAGGTTTTTATTACATTATGTAAATCTTGCAATGTCAAAGGAAAATGAAAAGCCCAGCATAGTGGGTCAAATCTTATTTGGGTGCCAAACTTAGTCTAAAAATGTTCTAAATATTCAGTATGCTATTGTTCGCTTTGACACAAAGCAATCGACTCAACATAACATCAGAAACCTAGGCAATAGTATCGATATTAATAAGATAATAATATAAAAAATCCCCTTATTTTCGTATAATTCTTAGTAAATGATATTCACGTGTGAATTGAATATAGCATCTATAAATATAAGAAACTTAATTACTCTTAGAACCTAAACCTATCAAAGACCTATTTTAAAACTTTTCATTACCAAATATCGTCTATGTAATAAAATATTTTTATATTTATCTAACAAAAAATAACATATATCGCAACCGTCCTCTTTAAAAGTCCGTAACGTCCGTCCTTCCTAAATTAGGGTTAAGTAATTGTGTCAGAGATGATATTTGGACCTCATTATTTGATAAAAAGGTGACAAAATACCCTCAACATTTAGTACCCGACTTATCTCGCCAACAAATAAGCCTAAAGATTATGTTAAGCCGACTTTTTCGCTGGGTAATGAGATCGCTATCAGTCGGTACTTTTGGCACCAACTTCCCCTTATTGCGCTTTTTTGGCAAATGCCGTCCAAAAGATATCTCCTTCTAATGTGAGCGGCCTTACTGAGCGCGACTTATGAGAGCCTATTGGGAAATAAATTCAGATAACGTAAATACACTAGGTTATTCTTAACAGCACATTTATGATGAATCATTAAAATAAAATATGCATTCACTAGTTTTCTTATTCAATAATCTGCATATTGCATGTTACGGCTTCATGGAAATAAAATAATAACAATTATAGTTTTATCATTATATTATTTAAAACGTAATAAATATGCAACAATCAGTTATTTCAAAGACACTAGTCTGAATTAATACAAGTAATAAAATCTATATAATGACATTATCAAGACCTAAGCGTAACTGATCTGAATTTTAAAAAAATCAGTGAAACTCTAGCTTGTTGTATTCAGTGAAGCTTATAGGTAAAACATAGCGAACTATTTGCAGTCCGCCAGTATGCAAATGTGAAGCGCTGTCAACTCGTTTTTTTAACATTGTTTGTACAATTTCAGAGAGGCAGCGCTACTGAAACTGTTTTAATTGGCTTTTAGTAATTCCAAATAATTTCTTGTACTACGAAATTTTTATATTTATAGACTGTAAAGGCTAGGTAATACTCGTATATCGGTTGCTCTGTGGTAGTATCCTTCGAATCAACTTGATTAGGTATTTAGTATTCCACATACATTTATCTGTGGTTACGCAATATTCTTACTATTTTACCCAAAAAACAACTGAATGGATTTGTATCTATATAAAATGGTACATAGACTGTATCTTATGTAAAATATGCATTTTATGTACATAAAGCGGTAAAAATTGTAAGAAGAAAGAAAGGAAAAGCATTTATTTCTGGACACGCACAGGAAATAGACAATTAGTAGATAGTTAACAAATCTACACTATTATTATAAAGAGGAAAACTTTGTTTGTTTGTAATGAATAGGCTCAAAAACTACTGGACCGATTTTAAAAATTCTTTCACCATTCGAAAGCTACATTATCCACGAGTAACATAGGCTAATTTTTATTTTGGAAAAAAATAGGGTTCTGTAAGATATTTGGGTTTTTCGAACACAAGGTGTAAGAAATCAAAAATCTTTTCAATTCATCAATCAACTTTTTTGCGTACGCTACTAATCTCAGGAACTACTGGTCCGATTTGAAAATTCTTTCAGTGTTAGATAGCCCATTTATTGAAGAAGGCTATAGGCTATATTTCATCACGCTAAAACCAATAGGAGCGGAGCACCACTATTCCACGCGGACGAAGTCGCGGGCAGAAGCTAGTTAAAAATAAAATAACTAAACAAAATAGAAAAAAATTGAATCAATCTTCAACTAATATTTATTTTAATGTTATAGATTCTTGAATAAATCATATTATTTTATTGTAATGTTTAAAATGCCTGGAATAATAAATGATTAGCCATTACACAGCTTCTAATAATTATAATATCGTTTTATATACTTTCCGTATTTAAAAGTTTTAAAACCAGCAACTAAAAAATTCTATATATAACATTTCGCTCACGTCCCGTCCCTTACATTAAGGGCTTAGCAGAGTTTCAGCCATTACAGCTTTGTCTCGGAACTTGCTGATCTTACCCCATCATTATAAGGAAACCGTTAGACCCAATTTAACTGCCTTCACATTTTGTATGGAAGGAGAATTTTAATGCTCAAGTACACGTTACCTTGTAATTAGTTTAGCGGTAATACAGGAGTTGAGGAAATTAATGAGAGATGTTTAAACTTTATAGGCTTTCATAATGAACTTTCTCATTAAGTATAATAGAAGTGGAAAAGGCAGTATTTATTATTGCTGTGTATTCAGGGTACGCATTTTTGCTATGACTACAGCCTTTCTTGGCGATATAAGAGCAAAAGACTAAACACATAAAGACCTTAGTTATCAGTTATTTTTTTTTTTTTTTTTAAAACGTTGCCCCACACTAGGAATTACTCCTGTGTCGTGGGTGCGTTTACAAACATACATTACACATGCACAAACACCCAGACCCGGAACAATTTTAGTTGTCCCGTGCGGGAATCGAACCCGCGACACGCTGCGCAGCAGCCAATTGCTCAGCCACTGCGCCAAACGTGCCGTCAACTAAAATTGTAGCTAACACATTGAGAGCCGCTGATATATAGATATGGTAAATAGTATGCGAGTGTTGCCATGTATATGAACAAATATTTGTTCATTTCAACATAAAAGTTTGCCAATGCCTCGCTACGTGTATATTTTCCGTTTTTGTGGTCCTTTCGTGGAAGAGTGTCACTTGCAACAAAATCTAAATTCTCTTTTTGTGAAACCTTCGCAAAATACAATGGTTATCTCTATTTCGTTAGCATTCTCTGTTAGCGTTTATTTTTATTATTTAGTTAGAATTTTCACAGTTCTGGAAAACCTTTTAAAATTTTGTCGTGATGTATTACTTATTTGCAATAATGTACCTATATTGTAAATCATCTTATCTAATTTTAAGCTGAACAGACAGACAAGTTTTAATAGAGACTTTTGCGCTACTCTTTCCAAAATAAACGCAAAACTCTTACGTATCCCAAAAGGGTTGGCAGGTGTACCTTTTGAAAATGCTGACTCTCAAACTAATATCAATAAAAACCTTGATTTGTTCCTAGAAACGTATTGAGAACGTAAGACGTGCCTGTCTACAAAATAAAATTACATTTTTTATTCCAGAACTACACAATATCTATACTAATATAATAAAGCTTAAGAGTTTGTTTGTTTGAACGTGCTAATCTCAGGAACTACTGGTACGATTTGCAAAATTCTTCCAGTGTTAGATAGCCCATTTATTGAGGAAGGCTATAGGCTATTATCACGCTAAAATCAATAGGAGCGGAGCACCACTATTCCACGCGGACGAAGTCGCGGGCAGAAGCTAGTCGATTATATAGAAGAATTACACTGTTTACCTTCTTATTTGAATATATTTTAAGTCTTATTTAAATACATATTTTATGGACTAATGATTTTCCAGTTCATGTTCATTAAGATAAATTGCTGATTCTAAAAGGTTGTATTCTAAAGGTCTATTCAATACAAAAAGTAGTTATTAATAAAACCCGTTAACCCTTTAAAACAACAATATAATTTACTCCTAAAATCCTATAGAAAATAATAATTTAATTCAACAACACAATAGGACAAAGGGCCAAGGCGAATTAGTCCGCAAATGTCCGGGACAAAAATGGCCGCTATGAAAAATGGCGCCGGCCCTACTATAAATAATTTCCCCGGTAAATGTTTTCATACGGCCGAGAACGTTATGGCATTAACATACCACTTGAGTGGAGTAATAAGTGGTTGCTTTTCTTTACACTCGTTTACTTATATGAGCAAAGTGTTATTTATTTCAGTTTGTATGCTAATACGAACACGGAGGGAAATGTTATGTTTATATTAAGTTTCTGTATTATTAGGGGCTTTGCTTTCTAACAACCCATTGCTGGATGAAACCGTATTATGCTAGTCGTTATAATTTAGCTACTAAAAAAACTTTTTGAACAAACTCACTTTCACATTTATAATACCTAGTTACCTATTAGTAGTATAGGAATCCAAGTACAACTTAAATTCTAGGCAACAGTGAAATATGTAATAGATGACAGCTTAAGTTCAAACTTGCTCATCTTGAATTTGATAAGTTGTTTGACATCCATTTTGTTCCCTACTCATCTACACTAATATTATAAAGAGGAAAACTTTGTTTGTTTGTAATTAATAGGCTCAAAAACTACTGGACCGATTTTAAAAATTCTTTCACCGTTCAAAAGCTACATTATCCACGAGTAACATAGGCTAAATTTTATTTTGGAAAAAATAGGGTTCCGTAAGATATTTGGGTTTTTCGGACACAAGGTGTAAAAAATCAACCAGAAAAGTTACTTTTTTTGCGTACGCTACTAATCTCAGGAACAGTAGTTCAAGTATAATCGGTATAATCGGACCAGTAGGTCCGATTTGAAAATTCTTTCAGTGTTAGATAGCCCATTTATTGAAGAAGGCTATAGGAGCGGAGCACCACTATTCCACGCGGACGAAGTCGCGGGCAGAAGCTAGTCATCTATAAAGTGGAGCCCTCATATTGAAATCCCACATTACAATCCACAATCATGTAACTTTAATACGGTCATCACATAGCAATAACTCTGTAACTATCAATAGCGAGCAGGCGGCGCGCGGTGGAACACCGGCCTTATTAATTTATGGAATAAATTATACCAGTCCAGGTGCTGTGATGATATTACAAGGAAGGATCGGGACAATTTATATGTTGACCCCGGTGACAACAGGATTACAGAGTTATTGCTCGCGGTGACGGAGCCACGAGTTATGGGCTTAACGAACGAGTTATGTAAGGAGCTCCGTTTGTTATTAATAGCATTTGATTAATTAATTTAAAACATCAATCAAAAACTTATGAATTTGTATCTCTACGCAGGTGGATTATTCCTGTGTCACACAAAACAATCAAAGAACGTGGCGAAGAATATCACAGACGTTGCTAATATGAAACGTTATTCTAATGAATTGATGACTATTAAATTAACATTGAATAGCCACTAAAGCTTAAAATAAGTAGCGAACAGACACAGCTGAAATAGTATGATAAGACGATCATAAAATTAAGTGGCAAAGTAGCCAGAGCTCGCGCTCATTTGTTTAGGTTTCAGTTCCAACACCAGTTTTTGCTAACGAATCGTCTATTATAATCCGAAAGGGTGGATTGACTTTGAATAAAATTTACTTGCGGTCCCAATGAATATTTATATGAGAGCGATATGAATTAATTTTGCAAATAACCTCTTGTTCAAACAATAGGGTGTTCCAATTTGAAGCATCAGCTGAAAACAGTAGGAAAGGGTCCATTCAATTTGTACGGTAAGAGCTCGGATTATATTATCAATACGTGTATTTGAGTTGAAAGCAACACGTAGTATAAGTATTGTTCACTAAATAATATAACCACATAATATTCTGATATTTTCATGACAGTAGGTATAAGACCTAAATTCTAGGATTTCATTTTTGTCTTGAATCAGATTATTATTAAAAATGCTGAGTGTTGCAGTTGCAATTCCAGTTAAACACGTGTTCCGAACCTCAACACATAAACCACATGCAAGGCTAAGCTGGACTGTTGAACTATTCTGATAGTAACAATATAACTACCTTTAATAACAAAAAATGACAAAAAAAAATGCATTATGAAGAAATGCCATTCCTTATGAAGGAAACTCTGTGCTTATAATCAAAGCAGCAAATCATGTTCAAAGAATTCCCGGAGCGAGCAATTTGCACCTGGCAAACTTAAAGCCAAGGTGCTCCAAGCTAATGAGTAGCAACTTTGACAGATTGTACCTTGATACCGACAGCTTTTATTACACAAAACAAAGTTTTAATTAAACATTTCTAGAGGAATCCTTAGGGAAGCGAAAATATTTTGGAGCTAATAAAACGCTTGAAGAGATTACAATTATAACTTTACACTATGATTCCCCTTGCTATAGCGTTAACGAACTCGTTTTAGTTAAATGAATCAAACATTAAGTTACAAAAAGGTTTTATCGATTAAAAATAATATCTCGGATGAAAAGTATTCAAATCGATTGCAACAGAACGGTAGCTTAGTTTACTTTGTTTCTTGTAAAGCTACTCGCCTCGATTGCTAATGTAAAGAGTTGTTTTACAATCAAAATTACTGTTTTCTTAGATTTAAGTAATGTCTTAAGTTAGCTTAAGAAAAAACTAAATTTTGTGCGCCATCCTGGCAAAACATGAGATTCTATATTTTACTTATAAAACCTATGTAACCATATCTACTCATGTTTTACAAAATAAATATCTTTATCTTTGTTTCGTTAGGAGTGTTTACAATATCTACTTTGATGACTTTAATTTGCTCTGATTATATTCTCTCTTCCCAAGGAATTACTTAAATAGCATGGCTCAAACAATGATGTGGTATTTTGTGAGTGATTGGAGTCTGTACTAGGAAAACATTGACCCGGTGTCAAAAGTCTTTATACGAGAAAAATATACTATTTTATCGATTCGAACGTACAGTAAAACATAATTATTTCATTTAATGTTTGAACCAAGCGATGACATTACTATATGGGGTGTTACTAAACAAGGAGCAAAACGAATTTAAACAGACATTCCCACAACACCTCGTTAACATTTGTAATCTTGTTAAATCAGCATTTTAATTACAGTCGGACTACTTACTTCGTTATCAGTGTTAATCTCTAGTACTTACCCAACCTTTATTCTAACATCCCACATAGATCCTTCCACTTCGTTTGCCAGCCTTTCATTAGGCACCTCGGCTGCGATTGTATCTTATCGTACCTAAATTGTAGTACCTCAGACTATTGTATGTTAGACCCTACTAGGAACTATTACGTTTAATTCGCACCATAGATTCACATACTATCTACATCTTGGTAAACATTTTTTCTTGGAAATTGGGTTAAAAACTCGCGTGATCCCGGTTAAAGCTGGATTAGGTTTAACTGTAATTACGCGGAGATAACATTGCGGTTTGGTTTTTTAAATAGTAGTAGTTAGCAGTATAACCGACATACTCCGTTACGTGGTTAAACTGCTATTGAAAAGCAAACTTTTGAGACCTCGACTCCGTTACATTTTCCAAGGAGAATTAAGTTAGACTAGAATATAATTAACTATGTACATTGTGTAGTCCCAGCCGCGACCCTTTACAACTTTGTTACGAAACAATATTTTGCGGCCTCTCGCTGTAGCCAGATTAAACTATAATTCAATATTTATTTAACTGGTTTTCAATTTACTGACGAATATTCGATAAGCCGCCATATTTATGAAATTTTCCAATTTAAAGTTATTTTGTAGAGGAGATACAGATGTACCCAGCTACGATTGAATTTTTAAATGTTGAAATATGAATATTCAATATTCAAAGGACGGTGAGATAATTTAAAGCCAGCATTCCTACTAATATTATTGATACGAATATTTGTGAAGATGTATGTGTGTATGTTTATTACACTATCACGCAAAAACTACCCAATGGATTTGACTTAAATTTGAAATACACATAGTTTATAACTTTGATTAACACATTAGGGTAGTTTCATTAGATTTCATAAATGTAATAATTGAATTAGAAAAATCTATATTTTCACTAAGATTATTATGGCATTATGCATAAATACCGAATCTTCATGGGTTGCATCTACAGTCAACAAACAGACAATACTTTTATATAAGTTTAGTGTATACTGGCCAGATATAGTTCAAATAACTACACCGCTAACTATTCGCGGAAGTTTTCGAACTTTGACGTTTACTGGAGAAATTCGACGAACAAGTTCGGTCATAATTATGGGCAGCCAACATTGAGCTTCATAATTACGTAATTGACTCGGCGGGCACACTCGCAAACATGCTACACTCTTGCTGGAGTTTATCGTGCAGAAGAACATATGAGTTGTGTAGTGCGAAGAATGGAAGCAGTATTAGCTGAAGAGGTTTTTGCTTAGAAGATTTTATTGCAATGATTTACAAAGAGTGAGAATCAAAGTTAAAGCTATTATTTGATCAGATTAGTAAGTTATAAAATCAAGATCTCTAAAATGATTTAAGTGTATCAGACCGAGATAATGTGTTACCGTTAAATTTTAATGTAACAACGAAAATTCCCAAGGGTTACACATAAGAAGAAGGAGTAACAACATTTCACTTTTGGTAAAATTATCCAATAAACACTTACTTAACATCACTTAACGTTAATCTGCTGCTTAGTAACGGATTACCAAAAATCTCACCATAGATGCTGTTTAGCGTTAATCCGAATTTAAGTTAGTAGTTTAAAACTGGATTACGACGTTAAGTAAGGATTAGTTGAAAAATAGTTAAACTTCACATTACAGGTTTTTTATAAGTAAGACGGTTAACGGGTGAAGACGATGCCCTATAAGAATGATACCGACATAAATGAAAAACTTTATTGGTTACAAGTTAAGAAGAACCAAACCATATCGTTAATTGCTTTAAAATTTAGAGAGATGGATATCATTTATTTATTTATTTATTTATCACCACATATACACTATCATTACAGTTTCCTAATACAATAGGGTAGTTACATTATTAGTTGCATACTACAATAAAAGTTAAAAAAAAACTAAAAATAACAAAAACATAGGTATTCAGATAACAATTTAAAAGTAATAAAAATTTTGTGCTTCAAGTATAGCTACTAGAAGCAACACAATAAGCAGTCTTGGTAAATTCATTCCTAGTGCAGCTAAACAAATCATTAATCATCAATTAGTATTTAGTAGTAGTAAAAATTTAGTAGTAGTAAAAATCATTAATTAGTATCAACAAAAGGTATTAATCAAAATATCGTACCGCATGTCTGAGTGTTATGGCAGCTGTACAGTTTATGTGGCGAACTAATCTCGTACCACAGAGGGTTGAGAAATTCGAAGTGTCATTTGGGAGGTATAATCCTTCGGGGGGGGGGGGGGGACACAGACATTGAAGTGATTTTGACTAGATGCTAGATTAGCATTGAATGGCTAATGCAAGACTTACTTAGTGTCAGTATTATGGATTAGTATAGGATTAAGTCCAAATGCTAAGTTTAAGCTTTGGGTAAAACTTTAATCCCAGGTTTCAAAGTGAAATTTTAATAATTTCAGTTTAGTTGCTTTAACAGCCTAACGCAGTTGATAATTTAAATATTTAATTCGCATAAAATCAAAATATATTACAAACGAAATTATTTAAATTTTGTGATATTATTAGATATCATGTTGAAATTAGTGTTTCCATTTAATTTCAGGCGTAAACCCAGTTCATTATCCAAATAGATTAGTTTAGGAAACCTAATATATCATGTCATGTGATGTATTCTAACTGGCCCGAAATAAAAAATGCTATATATTTTGAAAGGATATTCAAACTATAAAATGACTTTCAAGCTATGAATAACACACAAATCTAGACAGACCTACTTACCTTCCACCATAATATTATGATTCTTCAAACTCAGTTAATGTGACATATTTATTGGCTCTTCTTCTAAAACAAAAGACAACTCTTGTCCAATATGGATTAGCTATTTCACTACTTTTATTTATTTGTATATACAGGTTTCTTCGCGATGTTTTCTTTCACCGTTAGTCAATGGCTGTGCAAGATAAACTTAGAAAGTGCATTTAAAAAAATCATATTGGTACTTGCCAGATTTCAAGGTCGTGTACCTACTAATGCTTTGGAAACAGGCTTTTTACCCTCGGGGCACGCCAACATTCCCTTCTCAATTGTTATTGTCTAAGCCGGAACGAAACCCTTTAAAGGTAAACAACAACTACTCAGGAACAAAGTTATTTTAACTCGGAAACATAAATCTCGCGGAGGGATCTTTGTGAGTTTTTCCGGGCTTTTTATAGGTGCCTCGATGCCCCTTTGGTTTTTTATTTAATACATACAACAATAACATGCAAGTTATCTTAGTACAGACACCAAGCATATTTTTTTTTATTAGATCTGAGATGACGTCATACTATAGCCACTCAAATGTTGACTTTAAATACCAAACAGAAAGATGTCACTTTACGTATGTAGTGTTTATGACAAAAACCTGATTATAATCTTGTGTATTTTTCTTTTTAAGTATTTTTCACAGTATTTTGAACATCAGCGGACTCTCGGAGCATGTTATTAATTATCAGAACAAATTATTGAATCGGAAACTATTAAATACTAGCTTTCCGCCAGCGGCTTCGCCCGCGTGGGCTATATGAATTCAAATTAAAGATGAACCTCTCGACTGATTTAGTGCAAACTTCACATAAACTATCTACTAAATAGTCCGAACAAAGCCTAAACATTTGGTTTGGATAGGTGAGCCCGTTCTTGAGTTATAAAATTACATACCTAAAATTACAATTAGATATTCCTCCCACACGTACTTACATAATATATTGGCAGTAACTTTTATTAAACATTTTGGTTAGCAAAATTTAAAATATTTAACCAGCAAAAACAAAAATTCAGATTGCAACGATAGCTTAACAACAAATGGGTCTCATCCCATTCATTAATTACAAAATAATTACAAAAGTTTATTCCCCCATTATTTAAGCTTAAAAAATATATTCTATGTTTTAATGACTGAAAGAGGAACAAAATTAACAACATCTAAATACAGTTAAAAAGTCTCTGAAACAAACAGTTAACTTTGTTATCTATTTTCGTTAGAAACAGACAGAGATAAAAGTACAATTTAGAACAGATAAAAAAGAATTTATCACCGAACTTGACAGCGGCAAGGAAAATTGTGTACTGTTGGCGACACAAGAAAAAAAGAAATTTTTATCAACTTCTTGTAAACAAAATACGTAATCATTTGTGTCCTCAATCAATGACTGGAGACCACGAAATTCAAAGAAAAACAAAATAACATCAGAAGAGGGAAGAGGTTTCAGAACTTTCGCAAGAAAGAATTTTCAAAACTGTCATTATTAGAATCATTGTTTTATTTTTAATGGAAAAGTGAGGGGAAGTAAGGGTTTGAAATTTGAATGTAAAAGTTCAGTTCAGTGAAATTTCAAAGTACAAAGTCATTTAGCAGATGATGATGATGATTTAATAAACATTCCTTAAATTTTGAAGGTAGTTATTTTAATGCAATCATTTTCTTTTAAAATATCTAAGGAAGAAATTAAAAAATGGCAAAGATACATACCTATATTATTTATTCCCATAACTCTAAAAGAATAATCAAATCTAGCAGAGTCAAATGGCTAACTGTCAGCCCACTACGTGCCGCTTCACATAATCACAGCAGCATCCAACTGCTCGCGCAAACATGGCCGGCGCGTGACAACTCACTTAATTTTCATTTGCTTCCCCATTTTTGCCGACCCATATTTTAGGCGTAAAATGTCTGTTAAAATTATACTACAAAATATTATGGTGATCGCGACTAGGGGCTTAAATTTGGTTGTTTGCTTATCCATTATGTGAAGCTCGTGTTTATTTTAAGTCTTCATACATTGTCACGTATAAGAGCTCATTTAGAACTGTTAACCATACACACATAACACATAATAATCAGTGCTTGTTTCTAATAATTTTCACTCACGTATATAGGAAACTTCTATTAATGCTCAATTTTCAGGGCTAAACTTTAACCTAAATTAGTCAGGCTTCGAACCCACACACTCCTATACGAGATGCAGGTGCCTTAACTATTAGGCCACTACGACATTTTGATTGCAACACCAGAACTTTTCTAAATTAAATAGACACCTAGAAAAGACAACGCAGTCACTATTTAGTATCCAGTGTTTCGCACTAACGTATGAAAATCGTTGCCAACACAGATCGTGCCAAAACTCGTGAGGAGTGTGATGCGGGGCTTGCCAGAACACGCCAGGTACTAAAACTTGCATATAAGGTTGAAAAACTTGCTCTCAAATACAGTTATATGGTGTTGTGCATACAATAAAACCTTAGACACATTTATTTTGGGTAACAGAAAATATGTGGGCAGTGTTTGGTATATAACATTGTAATGATCACCTTGAATACCAAAATTCTTATCAACCTGATATATGGCGAGCTAGTTAGTAAGTGATTACGCCTATTCTGTTTAAAACGAATCAAGGTTACTTCAGAAGCGTAAATATGGTTAGTTCGGAATGCTTAGCACAGCCCTACTAAAAATTTCCAATTTTCACAGCCCACTTAATAAATTTTTCCACCTACTGCATTATTCCTAACTTTAGCTATAGCCTACATTATAAATATACATTTCCACAAAAAAGCTCTACTATTAATTTATTCGATAACCTTTATATCGAACATTCTCGGAACAAAGTGAACCAGTGCTGGTCACTGATGTGCGAAATACTCGATTTTTAAATCGAGTTGTTCAATTTGATTTCGGTACGAACGGGCGTATATTTTAAAATCAATCGAAAGACTCGGCCGCGGTTTGCGGTTCTCTGGGAATTATTCAAGTTTTTACTTTTGTTCACTTTGTAGGTATTGTTCGAGGGAATGTTTGAGCTTTTTACTGTTTTCAATTTATTGTTGATTTGTTTTTACCTACTGCCATCGTCATATTTCTTATTTGCATACGAAAAAACTCGTCTTTATGTTTCGTGTATTTACAAAACAGTTTATTGTCTCAATAATAAATATATTACATGGAAACGTGTTCAGAGCCTCCTTTTAAGCAAACAATGCCTGTATTATTTGGCTTCGCTCTTTCAAGTAACTGTTATTGTATGTATATAGTAGCTGAGGGTATAGTGTATCTTAGGGGTATACATATAGGTACATACATATACATATAGGTATATAGGTAGACAAAAAAGTAGGTAAATAAATCTGCCCGTGACTTCGTTTGCGTGGAATAGTGGTACTCCGCTCCTATTAGTTTTAGCGTGATGATATATAGCCTATAGCCTTCCTCAATAAATGGGCTATCTAGCACTGAAAGAATTTTTCAAATCGTACCAGTAGTTCCTGAGATTAGCGCGTTCAAACAAACAAACTCTTCAGCTTTATTATATTAGTATAGATTAATTTAAACATTAAGAAAAACAAGATTTAATGTGGTAATAATGCAGTGGTATGTATAGTGTTTATGCGGTATTTGATGTGGAACTATGAACTTTAATTATTAATCGCTATTAATACTCCTCTATTAATTTCAATTCCAATGGTAAAGTACATCATGAGTAGTCAACTGTTTTCATAGTTCAATTGGGTCTGTACATGTTATAGCCACTCTAATAGCCGCTGTATTACTGTAACCGAACTTTTAAAACATTCCGAGTACATCGAGAGCTGGAAAAACTTCGTAGACTAACTACATCTTACGTCTAGAAAGTTCTCTGCCCGATAGTCTTAGACATACTCGTAATATCATCAGTAGCAGGTTCAATAGTTGGTATCACTATATAATAATAAAATTAAAAAAAAACAGCTTAAAAATATGTAAGTACTGTTATATCACAAAGGTTGTGCACTATTCATAAATTTCTTGCCTTTTAAAATAACAGTAGTTATAGCGTCGGTTGAGTCGAAAATGAATGCATATTACTTTAGTTATTTCTTGACAGGATTTACTGGTACTGTTGTGGTATTAAGAACTAAATGATAATCACTTATCCATTACAATTATTATCTAAGCTACAACTACTCTAACGAAACAAATAGATACAGGTCATTGTAACTTAACCTCACTTGCAACATACTAACTTATGCATAAAACCACGAAAATAACTGCTTGTAACAAATCTTTTATATAAAAAGATTATGTGAATGTTATAAATAATATAAATTAATTTTCCTTTTCAGTTTATAATATACAAAGAGAAAATTAAAATTTATATCTGTTGTATGCCATGACACGCTTACGCAAAACGAAATAACAACGACTGCTTTATTTCAAAAGGATGTCGATACCGAATGAAAAGTAGATCGTATTGAAATATTTATTATTGTCTTACATCGAATATAATTTTATGTTACCGTTGAAAGATAATTGGAGCACCTTTTTTTTTCAGATGGTAAATCATCAAATGACCCCTCTCGCCGTGGGTGGGGCGGGTTGGTAGTGTCAGACTCTTACTGACTAAAACCCATCCATGTTCCTTCCTCAGCCCTTTGTATTCCGGGGGCGCGGTATCTCTTTCGAACGTCCCGCAGCCTCGGCAGATAATCGGAGCACCTACGCTGTGCAATGTGCATAATTGGCCAGTGCAAAATTTAATTCATTACTACTTTCGAAATTCACACGCAGTCGAGAATTTAAATTTATATCTCTCAAAAATGTAAGAAATAACTTGATAATTATTTTTTTTATAAAAATAGATAATTTAACCAAAATTTGATTTTTTTTATAATTATAATGAACGAGGCAGCTGTTTTACCGAAGGTACTACTTAACGAAATCTGATAAAAAGTAGCTTTTAACCGTTTCCATTCCATCCCATTTATCTCCGCTCAAAATTTCATCCACATCGGATCAGCTGTTTTAGCGTGAAGACGTAACAAACAAACTTACTATCGCATTTATAATATGAGTAAGGATTATATTTTTTCATGAAATACATAATAAAGCTACAGAGGACGACATCGAGGACTGTTACGTCGGTCTAGTAGTCGTATGTGGGATATGCTGAGGATGACATATGTGGCTGGAGACCAGGTTATTGGGACTTCGCTCAAGACCTTGTCAGTAGTAGCCTGGAGGACTGATTAGTGTCCGGTTAGTGGCAATAACCTACTAGATATTCCTACTCACTAGTAGTAAGTAGTAAGTGTAAGGGCACTCATCTCTGCAAAACCTTTCGGAGAACCCATACAACCGTTAAAATGTAATTAAACGCAATATTCACGGTCCAGTTTCTTTACATTAAAAAGGATTCTTTGTAACAACAATTAAACACGAATACCAGTAGTCCAATTAACGAAATAATTGGAATGCGCCAAAAGTATCGCATCCATTTTAATTTTAATTTGAATTCCTGCGGTTACGGTATCGAATATAATTGCAATAATAATCGGAATCTGACCCGTGTCTGTAAGAGGATTCCAATCGATTTGATTGAAGTCATCGATATTAATTGAAGACCGGTTATTACACTGAACTATTCAATTAATACAATTATAGTATTTGGGTTTGCATCGTTAGTGGAAGATTAGTATTATTGATGACATTCCTCTAATAATTCTGTACTTGATTGCTTATTGCACAGATTGTAAATCGGAATATCTTTGCTACAGTTACCACTTTCCATTGAAAATAATTATTTATTTCTGTGCGCAAATCGTTAAAAATATTTTGCAGATCCAAGTCTATTTTAGGCTCGATAGCGCTGGGATATCATACCTGACTAACACTGATAATAAATATAATTGAACAAAATTAGAGTTCTCTTTATAGTCATTGGCTACCGGCCACCTAAAGGCAAAAACCGGCCAAGTGCGAGTCGGACTCGCGCACCGAGGGTTCCGACCATTGGAAAGAAAAAATACGCAATAAAGTCGCAGTTATCTTGTTTTTTTCCGACCGCATAATTAATTTTGTTTGTAGAGGAAAATTGCTGATTACTAAAAAACTACTTACTAGATCTCGTTCAAACTAATTTTCAATGGAAGTTTGCATGGTAATCTACATCATATATTTTTTTTAGTTTTATCATTCTCTTATTTTAGAAGTTACAGGGGGGGGGACACACATTTTACCACTTTGGAAGTGCCTCACGCGCAAACTATTCAGTTTAGAAAAAAATGATATTCGAAACCTCAATATCATTTTTAAAGACCTATCCATAGATACCCCACACGTATGGGTTTGATGAAAAAAAAAATTTTGAGTTTCAGTTCTAAGTATGGGGACCCCCAAAATTTATTGCCTTTTTTCTATTTTTGTGTCAAAATCTTAAAGCGGTTTACAGAATACATCTACTTACCAAATTTCAACAGTATAGTTCTTATAGTTTCGGAAAAAAATGGCTGTGACATACGGACGGACAGACAGACAGACAGACAGACATGACGAATCTATAAGGGTTCCTTGTCGGACTACGGAACCCTAAAAAGACAAAGAACTGAATAGCTGGAACTAAAATAATACTCCCTATAATATTCCATCAACATACCAAATAGGTTTTAAAAAACTCTCGGAACCAACAACTAAATGAAATAAACATAATATTTCTAAACGCTCCAACTTAGCGTAAATGTCTCCATTCCTAGTTAGTCGTCGTTGTATTTGCATTCAAATTGAAAAAGATCCATTAGCATAATAAACTGTTTGTATTTGTGTCCTGACACGCGACCACGTTGTACGTAATTGTGTCCGCGACTTGATACTGCATTGCGAAACTTAGACGTTATTTATTGACGTTGTTATTGGTTCCAGTAATGTTATTACTTCTATTACATTTTAAATAGCTACGGCTAAATATAAAATGTCACGAAACAAAACAACTTCATTATTAAGGCGGCGATATACGACTTTGGCCCCTTTAAAGCTAATGATTACGCTATAACGACTTGCTTTCATGATTTGAAAAGTATATATACTAAACTAGAGCATATGATTGATAATCTTGTATACCGTTTTTTTAAATTATGTATTTATAACATTGTATAAAAAAATCATAAAGTTAGGTCTAACGCAGAAGAAAAACTGAGTTTTACATAGAATTCATCAAGCGGATTTTAATGAAACCTGTACCATTTTATAGAAAAGTTAATTATCTGTCTTTTTGTATACGAATATTTTTTTTAAATCGTACATTTACGTCAATTTTTGTGCTTTTGTCAAAACGTTGAGTTCAAATTACGGAGGGGCTCCACCGGGCGACGGGGGCAGTACGTCTGTGACCACTGTCACGGGTAGACGCTGTCACTCAGAGCAAGCACATTACGATGTAAATAAATTATTATATTTGTGATAAGATGACTGGTGAATTATAATTATTACATTGAAAAGGCACTACATGCGGATAAAATATTTTTTTGATGTGAATAACGTGTTTTCAAACCAAATCGTCCATAATCTGTCATAATCTCAAATGTGTGTATCTAAATTTGGCAGGACAGATATATTTTGTTAGTGACTTACTAAATAATTAAATGTACTTTAGGAATTTAAATATGTATTTCTTTTAATACTTTGCGTATTCAAAACGAGAATATTGCATACCTCATTTAAATTTTACATGTAGGTCGGAGATAGTCGTCAAAATTAAAATTCTTTCATGTTATGTTATAATATTTCCTAATAGTTTGGAATTTATAGAAATAGTAGCTATAAGTCAGGGCATGGGATGATATCTTAGAACAAAACTTAATGGTTTGTAAATAAAATGGTTTATCCATGGGTAACAAGGTGGCGCTATTCTAAATTATTACCAATGAAAATATTTTTCTAAACACGTGAATTTGGGTTCGAGTTTCTTTGCTACGAGACGAATTTGAAAAAAAATGCAGAATATGATAAAAAAATAAGCTTACGCTATTAAAAGAGTATTGTAAAATGTAAAATGTATTGTATTGTCTGACTATTTTAGCTAGACCATTTTCCTATTTTGGATTGCTTACATTATTTTTAGGGTTCCGTAGTCCGACAAGGAAATAGTCCGTCTGTCTGTCTGTTCGCGGCATAGCTCAGAGGCTCTTGGTACTAGAAAGCTGAAATTTAGTATATTTTAGTTTAGTTTGTTTTAGTTTTATTGATCACGCCGAAAAAGTGTTAAAAATAAATTAAAAAAATAAAATAATTTAGTGGAGCTCCCGAACACGTGAAATGGGGATGAATATTTTTTTTTGTTGCGTAACCCTTCATGTAGGGTATCGTTAGATAGGTCTTTCAAAAATAAAAAAAACTAACTTTCGAAAACTATCACGGCTAAGTAGGCTTCACCGGTTACAGAGTTATAGTTGACTAACTAAGACCTACTACGGAACCCTATTGGGCATGGCCCGACCCGCACTTGGCCGGTTTTTTACTGGTAACATTGGGTAGTGATGCTTTACATAGCAACTATTTTCGAATTTTAGTAAAAACGCCAAGCAAGCAGTCACATATGATATACATATTAATCTATTAGTCAAGGTATCTAATGTGGGATAATATTATATACACGTAAACTAAAAGATAAGACGAAGCATAGTGTTTTAGAAATGAAGGTCCTATTTCACTATGCCACTCTTATGTTTTATTTTCAACACCAAATAGTATCCGACAGAACGTCGATTTTTGGCTAGGCCTAGGCCGATTAATAGGCAATCGCTTAATTTTTTGGCTAAAGCCCTGATAAATAAAAAGGACTTGATCTTCTTTAATTTTCGGTCCAGAAGTCAAAGACAGAAGAACTGAAAACGAAAAAAAAGAAAGATATATTCAAATAGTATATTTAAGGTTCCGAACCAAAATGGTAAAAAGTAACTCTTATGGGATGCGACTTTCTCTGTCTGTCTGTCAGAGCTGATAATTACTTCAGGAATAACCAGTCCTGGATTTGCCAATAGGCCGTATAGGCCGCGGCCTAGGGGCGGCAGCGTCCTGGGGGCGGCAGATTTCAGAGGACACTCACTCGATTTCAGAGGATAAAAGTCTAACAAGTTCACTGGTTTTCTCATAGTTTTTTATACTAATACGTTAAATCCCTAAAGAAACTCATTCCTATCGAAAATTATTAATCCTAGGTACCTACTGTTATGTTATTGTACCTATTTTATCTATATTATTGCGTGAGTGTTGGATGAGAGCAGGGGGCGGGCGGCAGTGGCTCAACGTAACCACCAGGGGCGTAGCTACCGCCGTATCAGCTGTATCAATGATCCGGGGATATGGGAGCCCCGACATGTGACATGGGGAAAGTTTTGACATCATACCCACAATCTCATTACAACTACGACTTGCCCACTGCATTATAAATATACGTATATATTACATATTTTTGTCCTTTTAAAACTATTGTTTTACCTAGTTAAGATAGAGAAGATGTCATAAATATCAGTATTATCAGCCTATTTTACATTGGTCCACTGTTGAACATAGGCCTCCCTGTCTTAACATTTTTAGGTGAGTATATTTTCCTACCAATTCTTGCATTTAGTGAGCTATGGTGCAAACCAGTCTTAGACGTATGCTAAGCGCTTAATAAAGCAGGCGCCCAATAGCTTCCATAGCTACCAAAAGGACATGGCCGGAATTTGTATCGTCACAGATTCAACATTTTTATTGGGGTTCCGTCCGTGGAGCGCTTGTTTTCTGTTCTGTACAAAGTAAAAATTTTGAGTAGTTTGCATAAACCTACACAGAATGTTAGCCTGGATGTCGAAGAATTTTTCATTGTTTTCGCGGAAAGCAACATAAGCTTTAATTTGTTATAGTTATCACTTAAATAAAAGCGTGAGCAGAGGCGTAGCTACCCAAAGGCCTCCAAAACCTGATTAGCCAACCTTACTGAACTTAACCTTATTGAACTAGCGAAAAATTCTCCCATCTTCGGAAACTAAATAAAATAGGTTGCAACATCAACAATCATGGCAACCCATAAAAAAAATATTATTTATTTAGTTATCTTGCTAAAAAAGAAATTCGCGCTCGCTTCGCTCGCGTTTTCAATTACATATTCCTATTTCTTTTCAGATTCTGTTTTCGTTACAATTGATTGAAAAATATAATTATCATGTTGAAAAAAAGTTCGCGCCCTCGCTTCTGATTACGTATATTACCTATTTTAATTTTCAGATTCTGTTCTGTTTGATACAATTTATTGAAACATGTTCCCTACCATGCTAAAAAAAATACGCGCTCGCTTCGCTCGCGCTTTCGGTAACGTGGATCTTTGTGTTTCTTTGCAAACTCTGTTTTAGTTACCATTTATTTTAAAATATTATTACCTACTAGCTTCTGCCAGCGACTTCGTCCGCGTGGAATAGTGGTGCTCCGCTCCTATTGGTCTTAGCGTGATGATATATAGCCTATAGCCTTCCTCGATACATGGACTATCTAACACTGAAAGAATTATTTAAATCGGACCAGCGGTTCCTGAGATTAGCGCGTTTAAACAAAATGACAACATTTCCCTTCACTGTTCTGCTTCTATTGATTGTAGCGTGATGAAAAGTATACTATAACCAGCTCAGGAGTATGACAAATAATTGTACCAAGTTTCGTTAAAATCCGTCGAGTAGTTTTTGTTTCTATAGAGTTTATACAGACAGACAGACAGACAGACAGACAGACAGACAGACCGACAGACAGACAAAAATTTTACTGATTGCATTTTTGGCATCAGTATCGATCCCTAATCACCCCCTGATAGTTATTTTGGAAATATATTTCATGTACAGAATTGACCTCTCTACAGATTTATTATAAGTATAGATAGAAGATGATAAACATGCTAAAAAAAATTTGCGCTCGCTTCGCTCGCGCTATTGATTATGCAGATATTTGTTTTCAAACTCTGTTTTTGTTACTATTTATTGAAAAATATCTGTTTTTGTTACTATTTATTGAAAAATAAATTATCATGTTACAAAAAGTTCGCGCTCGCTTCGCTCACGCTTTCAAATTGATAAAAAGTCCACAGACGGTGAAATCCTTACAAAAATTCTCGCTCGCTTCGGTCGCGCTCTATATATTTTGCTATCCTGTATCCGCGCCTGGCCCTTATTTGACAAACTTTGTTTTAGTTACCATTTATTTAAAAATATTATTCCATATAATTAACATGCTTTTTAAATATGTGATTGTAAACAAACTTAATTATGCGGTCAAAAAAAAACAAGATCGCGACTCGCACTTGGCCGGTTTTTTTATTTAACTTTAGCGTTTTCTTTACTACAAATGTAAAATTATTATTTTAGGAAGGTACATGGGCGGCGGAAATAAAGTGGCCTACACTCATAAAAAATATAAATCCGGCACTGGGAATAACTAACCTTATCGATTTGGAATTATTGTTGAAATATATCGCAAATGGATAAAGTAGAAAAATACTACCTATTACTTTCGAGGAAAAATGGGGATTAAAATTACAAAGTTCTACGTCATCATAATTATGAAAGGGCTTGATATGAAAGCTTGATGCATATTCTAATATTTTTTATGTTTTCTTCGACATCTTTTGGTATACGAATTAAATTAAAAAAAAACTCTCCGTAGTTTGTAAAACAAACATTCTGAAATAATTAGACTTCCGTACATTTTTCTCTTAAATGCTTTTCTTAATATGGTATTTCGACCATTTTCCAATTCCAAGGTTATGTTTGAATTCCGATGAATTGTAATAACAACTAAATGAAAATTGAGCTACTGCATGTCAATTTAATAATCTTTTTATAAAAAAATCTGTCAATTTCTGCGGTGAGTTTTTCTGATAAAATATAATAAAAAAACCTTATATTAGTAATATAAGGTAAAAAGATAAAGATCAAAAATATTTAAATCGGTAATTATAAATGATTTCAAAGTCAAAAATCGATATTGCATCTCTCTAAAAGATTATCGAAATGCCATACAATGGTAGGATTTTTTTCCATTACTTTATTTCTTCAAAAATGCATGAAACCGTGGAACAAATTTGGTGCTTGAAAATTTAACAGCTAATTCTCATTCAGACAAAGTCTCATAATTGGGCCCAAAACGGGTGATATTCCATTGTTCATGATAGGTAAAAAATTTAAAAATCCTGATCATAATCGGAATCTTTACTATCCCACTTTTGGGTATGACATAGACATTTAATTATCACGCTTTTTCAAGGTGGATTGGTGATTTCAGACCGTGTAGTCCAGGTTTCCTCACGATGTTTTCCTTCACTGTTAGTCAATGTTGTCTAAATTATACTAAAAAAAGTGCATGTAAAACTTTGGAATAGTCAGATTCGTAATTTCTAGGTTTCGAAGTTCGAATCTGCATACTCATAAATAAGATGCAGGTGCCTTAGCAAAGAAGCCACAATGACTTTTTACTAATATGTTCAGTGTATCAACTTAATAATATAAATAAAACTACCTGCAGCTTAAAATATTAACATCATTTGTAATACAGTCTCACTCACTTTTAGGTCTTTAAACGTAATAGATTATTCAATTTCGGTTCTGTTGCTGTCAAAACTTAGGCCAATTTTAACCAAAGCTGATGGTTTGGCCAAAGCTGATGCCAAAGGTTAGGTCGGACACTTTACAGATGGATCAGAAATGTCGGACTAGTTAACTGGCTTCCAGGCTCTCCTTACAAAACTAATACGATTTTCCTATACAAGTGAAGATGAGCCGAAGTTATTTGAGAAGCAACAGATGTTTTAAAATGCAAATATGAAAAAATCTTGCGTGCATTTCTGTTAGAAGAGCTCGAAGTGGACACCAATATGGCCTAAAAATTAACTCTTATGGTGCGATTTTGTCTGTCTGTCTGTCCATCTTTCACAGCGGATTAATTCAAGAATTGCTAGTTGTCAGATTTTTTTCTTGAAACTTGTAACAATTTAGATCGATAAACATGTTATGCAGATTGAAGAAATTGAAAATATTTTTGCTTTTCTGGCAAACGAAGTATGCAGTGGGGGTCGGAAATTTAAAATTAGTGTTTCGAAGTATTACTCAGACAGATGTTATTTGTATTTCGATTTTTATATCTTAGACATGCATATCAAAATAAAATATGCGACTGTCCTTAGAATCTCTACATAATATTATGGTCACCCGTCAAAGAAATTCAAAATATAAAATGACAACCGTGCGGTGTGCATTGCGGGGTCGCGGGGGGGAAGCTCAAGCTCCGCCCATTTGCTCAAGGTCATTGGCGGTAGTCGTCGTCTTAAATGGGAACGATGTGATTATTTCTAAACGTTAACCGTCGAATTTCACATATTCTCATCTAATCTTTACTTAACGTCGTAATCCAGGATTAAGTTTCTGAGTGATATTTTTGGTAATCCGTTGCTTAGCAGCAGATTAAAAATTAATCTGTCTCTATAAGTAAGCCGGTAGGAATTCTAAATGGGGTTGGAATCAGTCAAATAATAACCATGAACAATAAACCATCAAGAAACGAGTTTGACAATAATCTGTTATACCAAAACAGCATTACCAAAACGATTCGTCGATTTGAGCTGAACGATTCTCTTTCATAAAGTTAAAGTGTTGTGGAAGTTAAAATTCCAGTAGCAATTTATCTGCAAGTCCAAACAGTGGAAGTTTCAATTGTTGGTGATACAAATAACTCAGCGGACGAGGAACAACGATTACAACTTGTGTAATCCGACGACTGAGCCGCCTAATCCTGTTTTCTAGTTTCTGCGCACGCATCGCGGGATAGACAGAGCGATGGAATTGATGGGATCCTGTACTTGATTAGTGTGGTACCTGTGTGTTGTGACGATAAAGCGTGCAGGTGAAACAAAACGCAGGTATTTAAAAAGAAACTATTTTTGTACGTCTATCAAACTATTATTATGAAACATCAAATAGGTTGTTATTATTACTCAGTAAGGATAAGCAAATAGTTCCTTGGCAGTAACAGTTCCATTGCAAAAAACGCGCTAACTATACAGCACTTCTAGCTCCATATCCCTCACACTCCTGAACAGCGATAACAAAAACATTCGGGTCCAACCCCTGATCATTCAAGCATACGAAGATATTTGAAGTAGGTACCTCCATTTATTTATGTTTAGAAAATATCAATTACACCTCTGTTCAGACCTTACCTATTTATCATGAAGTCCTAATTTGTTTCACCAAATTACATTTCACACCTACGAACAAAATGAAAGAACAACATCTATACAATTTGCCTAAAATGTTTCGCGTCCCCGTGACGTCACAGGGCACAAAGGGGGTGGAAGGGTGGGGGCAGGGACGGGGTACAAAGGAGCTCATCAAGTCGAGTCATCGCCTTAATGCTGGGTAATGAAGACACGCATAGGATTACTGTTGCCTAATCTTTTTTCTGCCTGCACAATGAAGACGGACTGGTTCTAAGGAGTTTCTTGTTTTGGACTTATTTGAATGTAGTTTGTGTTGTGTATTTCTTAAGTTTAAGTTTCTTTGAGGTTTTATAAGATGAGATATACTGCTTCTAGTTGCATTTGCAAGCACTGACACAAGCTTACAGAAGTAGATAGCTAAAGTTTATTTCTGATATTTTATTTGACAGCAAGCAACGCAGGAAAGCTCAGCGTTGCTTCAGTAAGATTACTTTTACTCAAGAATAAAACCTGAAGTAGAAGGAAGTCTTCCTTTTAGTCTAAGAAGGATTTTATTTATCTTGCCTGAGTAAATTATAATTACAACTGTGGACAAATATTAAAATAGGCTGATGATGATGCTGATGTTGATGTGTACGATAAAAACATTTGAATATTATGTTGTTTGAATGCCCAGTATCCAAGAATATACATATAAGCAGACCTAAATGAGCAAAATGTATAATTGTTTCTTAAAGCCACTAATAACAGATTGGTGGCAATAAGAAATTTAGGTAAAACGATTGTGGGCGCCTAATACCATCGCATCCTTGTTTGCAGGTTAATACATTGCGGTAGAAATCCTAAGCGTGGTTATTAAAATAAGTGGACAGTATTTAGGAATCAATAAAGAAATTGATGATTAATTGAATCGGAAAGTATAAAGATTATATGGATAGGAGCTCACCTGATAAATGGCGATGATTTATTGGCTTATACCATTCCTTCCAGCTACGACACGTGGCGGCCGCCCACGCTGTGCTCCTCTTCAATTTCAACTCGACATCTTCTCTTCTTGAGTATGAGAATGTTCACAGACACCACTATACGAGAGACGATTTCACACTGCGAACCCACAAACGGAGCTGCAGATCATTGCACTAGACGGTGATCACACACGCACTTGAATTTACGGACAATGCAGATGACCAGCGTCGCCGAACTGAGGTCGCGGTGACGTTGAGTGAGCGGTGAGATAGGAATAAGGGCGGTAGTTGGAAATTTAGGAAATGACAACTACCTACATATTAATTATAACAATTAGTTCAATTTTCGTAATAAACACAATTGCAATCTGTCAACGGTAAACGGTTTAAATAAATCACGAAGGCATTCATTTAAGCGCTGCAAAGCGAATAATCTAATCCAAGTGGTTTATTCCGGTCTCAAGATAAGACAGAAAAATGTAAGAAGACTCCTGTTAAATAAATGGTTCACGGTGAAAACGTACTGCTGATGATATTGGGCGGCCGCGACCAGTACCATGTGCGAGGGTGATTCAATTTAGACCGTTTTGATTTGAAGTATATCGAACAGTTCCACCGCGTCTAGATAATAATTATTTATAAGGTCAATTAATAATATCAACACATGTATGGAATGATTTGGCACCGATGTTCCTTCGGGCCATAGCTCTGGTTTTAGAATTTTATTCAAATTCAAAATTCAAATTAGGCTGGAAATCAGAGACAGCCCCGAAAACGCCCGCCCTTTACCACTTCCTATGTGTTTTTGCTGGGAAGAAGAAGTGGTACAACAAACTTTCCAACAAATCTATATCCATATTATTATAAGGTAAACTTAACTATTTCCAGGTAATGGTTTATAATTAATAGCCATAAATATTCGATGCTTTATATGAATTCTAACGTGCGAAATTAAAATTTTATAAAGTATGTTTCCAGTAGGTACTGTGACTTGATAAAATAACGGTTTAACAACTCGCTGCGTTAATGGAATCCACAGTTTCATTCTGTGCTAGCAGGAGACGCCCACTACTTTCACCGACGAACGCAAGCCACGGCCCGCACTCATTAAATATAATGTTTCAAAACTAACCACTAAGAATAAAATAGTTTTTATTACATAGTGTGAGGATTTAGTTTCACTTAAAATACATTTTGTAAGTATTTCAGCTGAAAGGTGTAATGTCTTTGATATTTTGTTTAAGAACATTTTCATCAAAAACTGAATTATGTTTAAATCTTCTTTGACAAATCAAAATGAGTATTAGTGACGCCGTTCTACTCCTAAGTAATTGGTTTTAAAGTATCTCTTTAAACTTATTTACGAATTTAATTAAATAATTCAATTACTATTTAATTTCAAACCTCTATCTCAGGTATAATGTCTCGCGTCTCGCGCTTGTTTTCTAAAATATAAGAAACTACTATTTACTTTCCCGCGGATTCACCTGTGTCCAGAAGAAACTACTCAACACACACAAATAAAAATTTATTTATAACCGTCTCCAAAGTCTCGTCTGTCTTCGTACCAAATAATAATACCATAAAAATAAACTCTTAACTACTTAGATTTAGAGTTGATTGTGTCCTAAACATAAATTAATTATTTTTAAACACTTTAGTAAATCGTCTTAATTTTAATAAATGTATAAATATCCATCATACTGTTTTTTCAATCTGTTGAGTTTTATACTTTTATAATTCAAACAGGTAGGTAGTTGTTATTTCCTAAATGTCCAACTACCGCCCTTTTTCCTATCTCACCGCTCACTCAACGTCACCGCGACCTCAGTTCGACGACGCTGGTCATCTGCATTGTCCGCAAATGCAAGTGCGTGCGTGATCACCGTCCAGTGTATCGGTCTGCAACTCTGTTTGTGGATTCGCGACGTGGAATCGTAGTATGTACTCTAGTAGTCGTGTCTATCACCGTCGCGTGATCACCGTCTAGTGCAATGGTCTGCAACTCCGTTTGTGGGTTCGCAGTGTGAAATCGTCTCTCGTATAGTGGTGTCTGGGAACATTCTCATACTCAAGAATAAAAGATCTCGAGGTGAAATTGAAGAGGAACATGACACGGGCGGCCGCCACGTGTCTTAGCAGGAAGGAAAGTATAAGCCAACAAATCAGCGCAGCCTATGAGGTGAACTCTTATCCGTATAACGTTATCCTTTCCAAATCAATTACCCATCGATTTCTAAGTTTCTTTATTCATTCTTAAATACTTTGATAACCACGCCTAAGGTTTCTACCACTATTTATTAACCCCGCAAACAAAGATGTGATGGTATTAGGCACTAAATCTAAATTTATAAACCGAATAAATTATATTACTATCTGACTCTAGCCGAGAGATATTTTTACCTAAGAAATCTGGAGCTTGCTGCCACAGTAATGTTATTTTCCTTCGATATCGAAACCTAAAAAACTTTTGCACTAGACTCCACCATCAATGTTTTGTCTCCAAGTTCCCGAAGTTCTGAAGTATTCCTTCGAATGTATTGTTTCAATCAACCAGACTCAGTGCTCTGCGTGTAACAACAAGTTTCCCAGTAATAGCAAAAAGTTAGGAGCAATATTCTTGCTCCTTCGGTAACAAAATATGCTAAATCACTCTTCAAAGCGTACTTTTCTGTAAGGCTTTTAGTGCCCTAAGCTTTAGGCTTTCCTATTGTTATTTTGTGGGGTAAAATGTGGAGCGCACTAAGCGTGATTTATGATATACTGCATGTAAAGTTCTTCAAGAATATCGATTTCTATATCAGCTTGAAAATTAGTATCGAGTGCCAGATTGCAAAAAGATAAAACCAGAGCTAACGCACTTATCCCACCCTATATCACTATATTACATGAATAAGTCGAATCGATTCGAAATTAAAAAGGGTTTCCTCGTGTTCAACAATCAAATTGAGAGCATCGGCTCCCTCGTCATACGCGGCTCGAACAATATAAATTACACCTCATGTACAGAACATCGACGCGAGCCTCCGCTGTTATGATTTATTCCCACATGTAAATGTATTCGGAATGCGCGGATCAATCTTCTGTATGAGCCGACCCGGGAACTTTTGCTATGTATTATTTATTAGTACTCCGCCTTTGAGAGTACGGATTATTTTTTCAAGATTCCTAAGTAGTGTATATTGTTTGTATCAAATTTATAAGATTTCTTGTTGTATTTGAATTTGACGAGTTCTATGTAAGTCAGCATGAATAGACAGCGCCTAGTTTAGAAATTTCTTTATTAGATCACGTTTTAGCTTTTCATCAAATTGTTGTCTGGGCACTATAATCGGATTTGTCGGAGTCCTCCAATTGTTTTCAAAGAATATGTCTGTTTCTCAAATATAAGTTTGAAATCGATATGGCTGGACATTTTTTTTTAAATATGCTTGTAGTTAAAATGCAAGATTAGGTAAAATTAACAGTCATGAACCGTTTTTTTATTTCGATCTAGAAATGGGTACAAATTTTTATTTGCTTATAAGGTAACCAGCCACTTATAACATTACATATGTATGTCTCGAGGTATTCCAGCACAAGTTGCAAATCAGCCGTTAGTCGTGCTAACCCCTGGTGTTAGGGTAATGCCGTTAATGGCGTGGCTTCGGCCGGTAAATCAGAAGCGCCTGCGTTTATCACCGACGCGTTTGGAGATTACGAGAACAATGGACTGCCAAGGTACGGTGGAGAGCTCGTTGATGTTACGGGGATTGGCGGGAATGTATCAGATTAGTTTGGCGTTTTGATCAGTCCTTAAATAGAATCTTAATTATTTTTTACGTAAGCTTAGTATAAGATGTAATGAACTACTACAGCACCTTTTAAGTATACACGTTTGTAATCATTAAAATGTTGGTATTACTGGGACGGTGCGAGGAGCTCGTGGCTAAGTAACAGCCGCACGGTTCGACCGATCAAAGGTTAAGCTGCGCTAGGCGCGGCAGGTCCGTGGATGGGTGACCATCTTTGTCATAGCGAGACTCCTCCGTGCCTCGGAAAGCACGTTAAGCTGTTGGTCCCGGCTGTCATTTGTAGATCTTTGACAGTCGTTACGGGTAGTCAGAAGCCAGAAAGTCTGACAACCAGTCTTACCAAGGGGTATCGTGTTACCCGGTAAACTGGGTTGTGGAGGTCAGATAGGCAGTCGCTCCATGTAAAACACTGGTACTCAGCTGCATCCGGTTAGACTGGAAGCCGACCCCAACGTAGCTGGGAAAAGGCTAGGCAGATGATGATGATTACTGGGACGGTAAACACATTTTTTATAATATCAAAAGCTAATGCTGACATCAATATGTGACAGCTATATAGACAAAGTCACCACCTTTTTTGTAACCATTTTAGTTCGGATTCCTTATAAAGATAACGCTTAATAACGCCAGTAATGAACGACATGGCGTGACTACTGTCGATTATAAAAATAGAAACTTACAAACAAGGCTGACAGCTATTGACAGATATTTCTCAATGAATATAGGACAGAAGAATGTAATAATATTCATATCGCAGCTTGGAGCGACGCGCGAATGCCAGGGAATTCTCACAAAGCCTCGTTTTATATCGAAAACTGGCGATTATGCGGCGCACTTTCACGTAAATGTTTTATTGCTGCGCCAATATCTGTTGAACGGCTAAACATAAACTTGGAACTAAGTAGTTATTGTTAGGTTTTCTTATTATAAAGTATTATGTTTTCAACATGTATTTAAAAAAGTAACAAAATTGATTACACTTGAAATTATTTCAATATAATATGACGTCATATCCGATGTTGACGAACAATAAAGTATATAAGGCCTGTTGAGTCAGTGGTGGGGACAGTCTGATCGGGACAACCGAGGAAGACGCTTGTGTACTCTTAATTGTATATGGATTGTTTAAAAAGTGAAGAAAATACAGTTATACGAAGTGAAACTTGTGTATATTTATTGAACTTCAATTACACCTTTTTGGTGGTGTTAGCCACATTTCAGAAGTGGGATACAGCGCTTGATACGCGTAAGTTCACGCTTACTATTTATAATTAATACATATACCTGCTTTTTGAAAAATTATTTTATTATACTTTTTTTATGATTGTTTCTTTTATCTATTACCAAAGACAAAGATTTGATGCTTTCATTTATGGTTCTTATAACGTGCATATACTTTTTACAAATTGATGCTGTAGACAGCAGCAGCCCAACATGCAAATATAATAATGTATTATGTTCCCAGTTGTAATTTAGAAAGCTTATAATATCATTTACCTACACCTATTGACTTAATTATCCTATTCCGAGGTTCGAGCTATGGAGGATAATACGGAGCGTGATGAACGCCATAGACGCCGGTTAGAAACACCTAGTCGCGATGACGCGGAAAACCACCGGCACAGTAGATCACGCAGCCGTCGCTCGGATACCCGAGAAATAGACCAGCTTCGCGATCGCTTACGCAGACTTGAAGACCATCAGCGGAGCCAACGGGCATCTGCACGTTCACGATCCCGAGTACGCGAACGTTCACCGTCAAGGGAGTCTGGACGTGGAAGATATGGTCGACCGTCGGGCTCCAGGGCGCCTTCGGTGTTAGTAGGCAGACTACAACGCAGCTACCGAGGTTCAAAAAAGGACAACGGGGAACACCGGGCACCTCAGAGGCTACTCAGCGAGCAACCCGCCGTTGGTGAAACACGCGGCGAGCACGGCCAAAATGATGAACGTTGCCCCAGCAAGGAGTCACCTCACCAGCAGCCTGCGAAGCTAAGTGAACCTAGTTTTTCTATTTCCGATGTAATGAAATTATTAACTTCAATTAAGGATATGCCATCCCAACCTTCAACGCGAGGCGCTTCTTTTAAGAGCATTGAAAATATTTTGCCTAATTTCGACCCAACGGCCAAGAACCAACGAATAGACGTATGGTTAAAAAAGGTCAACGAATGCGCTTCAGTTTATCGTTGGGATGACAACATGACAATACACTTTGCAATGCAAAAATTACAGGGCCTAGCTAAAACCTGGTATGAGAGCTTAAGTACAATACTATTTACTTGGCAAGAGTGGCAAGAAAAATTATTGAATGCCTTCCCAAGTGAACAAAATTACGGTCAAACGTTAGAAAACATGTTAAAAAGAAAAACTAGATTTAACGAACCTATTGAAATATATTACTACGAAAAATTAGCACTCTTAAATCAATGTGAAATTAACGGAAAACTGGCAGTAGACTGCATAATACATGGAATAGTGGATAGGACCATCAAATCCAGCGCCCTGGCACTCTGTTGTTCCCAACCTGAACATTTATTGCAGTTTCTGATGAGTAACAAAGATAGTTTCTGTGAAAGAACGAATTTTAAAACTAAAACCTCAAATGAAAATGGCGGCAATACTTTTTCTAAATCAAATTTAAAGCCCAACTCATCTCAAGGTGTGTTTTGTTTCAATTGTAAGGAACGGGGTCACCCCTATGTTAATTGCACCAAACCTCTTCTTAAATGTAACCTTTGCAATAAAATCGGCCATAAAACAGAAAATTGTTACTCGTCTACGGGCAATGATAGTACTAAGACTGATAAAGTTCAGAAAACCTTAAGAATTTGTAGTGCTAACCCTAATCATAAATTCAATAAAAATGTTCTTGTGAACGGGGTGCTGGTTGATGCATACGTAGATTTTGGTAGCGAAGTCACAATGATTAAGGAGTGTGTTGCGAATAGATTAGGACTTTGTCATGACGGTTTATCGTCTTCTATGAAAGGTTTCGGAAATAAAGTAGTCTCTTCTCTTGGGAATGTTTCTGTCACAATTAGTATCGATAGGGTCATAGCTACAGTTGTATGTAGGGTTGTCAATGATACCTATCTCGAAAGGTCTCTATTAATTGGACAGTCGTATACTGAGCAGTCTCATGTTGTCGTTTACAAAGATTCCTCCAAATTAATGTTTTTAGATGTAGGGTCCGAATTGCCTTTTTATGGTCAAGAAATTAAACAATCACCTCTCTTAGAATTGATAATACCTGACGACCTAGAACTTGAAGGGTCAGCATCGGTTAAAACTTATGACCCGTCTATATATAGTGGCGATGTGATGGTGCCAAATAAACTTATAGAAAACCCTAAAGGACACTATGTCGTTTGTGGGGGAGTTTACCCATCTAGGAAAGGTGTTATATTTATAACAGTTGTTCCTGTTAAAGCTTATTGTCGATTCCAGAAGGGAGTTGTTTTATGTAGAGCAGAAACGGTGGCAGTTATTAATAAGGTCATACAGTCCATAGATTCTAATTTAACAGAAAACGATAATTTTTCTCTGGAAAATATTTCTATAGGAGACAAAGCGAGTCAGAAGGATAAGGATGAGCTCCTTACTTTATTGCAAAAGTATAAACACTGTTTTGAGTCTTCGCTTTGTAAACTAGGTTGCACTAACATAACACAGATGCATATAGAATTAAATAATAAGCACCCGATAGTGTATCGACCCTATCGGCTGTCACATAGTGAACGAGACAAAGTTCGGTCAATGGTAGATGAAATGCTTGAAGCAGGGATTATTAGAGAATCTACCTCCGAATACGCTAGTCCTATTATCCTTGTCAAAAAAAAGGATGGGGGTATGCGACTGTGTATAGATTATCGAATGTTAAATTCCGTTACTGTTAAGGAAAGGTACCCAATGCCAATTATTGAGGACGAAATCGCTAGGTTGTCGGGGCAGGTTTGTTTCGTTACGTTGGACCTATCATCTGGGTACTACCAAGTCCCAATTGCCGAAGACAGTAGGCATCTTACAGCCTTTGTCACGCCGGATGGACATTTTGAATTTAATCGGATGCCGTTTGGCTTGGCAAATGCCCCTGCCGTATTCCAAAGAATGATGAATAAGGTTCTTGGTTCAGCAAGATTCTGCAAAGCGACAGCATATATCGATGATTTGTTGATATATGGGCAAAATGCCCAGGAATGTTTGCAAAGATTAGACGAGGTATTACAACTAATTGAAAAAGCCAATTTATCTCTCAATCTGTCAAAATGTAGTTTTTTACAGAATAAAATTGACTATTTGGGGTATGAGATTAGCGCTGCAGGTGTACGACCAGGTGAAAAGAAAATTCAATGTGTCTTAAATTTCCCTCAACCACAAAACGTTCATAATGTAAGGCAATTCCTTGGCTTAGTTAGTTATTTCCGAAAATTTATTAATAATTTTGCCCAATTCGCCACCCCACTAAGTAAACTTCTAAAGAAAAATACTCCGTGGGAATGGAATACTAGTCAAACTGAAGCCTTTGAAGCACTTAAAAATTGTTTAATTCAGAGACCAGTGTTAGCAATATGTGACCCATCTGCTGAGACAGAGCTTCATACAGATGCCAGCAAATTGGGTATAAGTGGTATATTATTACAAAAAAATCAAGATTCTAATTTTTTTCACCCAGTCGCATATTATAGTCGTCAAACCTCCCCAGAAGAAAAAAACTTCCATGCTTATGAATTGGAAACGTTAGCTGTTGTTTGTTCCCTCAAAAAGTTTAGGGTGTATTTACTAGGGAAAGAATTTAAAATTGTGACGGACTGCAGTGCTTTGAGGTCCACATTCACCAAACGAGATTTAGTCCCGCGTATTGCCCGATGGTGGCTCTCATTACAGGAATATGATTGTACTATTGAGTATAAACCTGGTCATAAGATGGCTCACGCCGATGCTCTGTCTCGAAACCCTTGTATTGATACTAATACAGAAACCGTGGCAACCTTGCCCGTAGTGATGTCAATTTCTGATGAGGACTGGTTGCTTACATTGCAGTTAGGAGATCCAGAATTAACTAGAATACGTGATGTTCTCGCTAATGATTTAGACTCTAAGGGTCTTCAGTATATTAAAGACAATTTCGTTTTGAGGGATAACCGTATTTACAGGTGTATTAATGGTAATAAAGATGAAATTCGTTGGGTAGTCCCAAAAGGTGCAAGGTGGCAACTGTGCAAGATGAATCACGATGATATGGGACATTTTGGGATAGAAAAAACTTTAGACAAAATTAGAAAAAGTTACTGGTTTCCCAAGATGACTCATTTCATTAAGAAGTACGTCACGGCTTGCATAGAATGTGCATATGCAAAGAAAAATAATTCCCAAAAGGAAGGGTTATTACACCCAATAACTAAAATTGAGGTTCCTTTCCACACTTTGCACATTGACCACCTTGGGCCTTTCGTGAGATCGAAACGGGGAAATTGTTATTTGTTGGTTATGGTAGATGCTTTTACAAAATATGTATTAGCTAAGCCTGTAAGAAATACCAGTGCGCAGAACGTTATTAGGGTTTTAGAAGATATATTTTATACATTTAGGACACCAGACCGTATAATTAGTGATAGGGGTAGTTGTTTTACGTCACATTTATTTAAAAAGTTTTGCAGCGATAAAGGTATAAAACATGTCCTTAATGCGGTAGCCTGCCCAAGATCAAATGGTCAAGTCGAACGATATAATCGCACGATTCTAGACTCGTTAACAGCACAAAATTTAAAACACGACGAAAGGGAATGGGATTGCCAAATAGGTAAAGTACAGTGGGGTCTTAACAATACTTGTCAAAAATCTACAGGTAGAACCCCCGTAGAAATTTTGTTTGGTACCGGTATGAATAGTGAGATTAATCCTAGAATGAACGAAATTGTACAGGAGACTCGAGAAGTAATAGACTCTTCTCCAATTAGAGACGAAGTTAAATCCCGCATTGACGCTGAACAAGCCAAACAAAAGATTTACTACGATAAAAACAAATGCCCTGCACGCCTATACAATAAGGGTGATCTAATAAAATTAAGAATATCTTCCTTTAAAAATGACGGAAAGAGCAAAAAGCTTCTCCCATCTTTCCAAGGGCCTTTTAGAGTTGTTGATGTCTTAGGTAATGATCGTTACAGAATTGCAGCCATACCAGGTCTTAGTAGCCGAAAACATAAACATAAAACCACTGTAGCAGCTGACCGAATGTTGCCCTGGGTACATGTAGCAGCACTAGAGCTAAATGATACCGAGGAGCCAATTACCGATGTTGATGCAGATTCTGACTGATAAAATTAATTATAACATTGCAGGATGTTGTGACAGATATTTAATGTTTAAGTGCGAACAAATAGATGTATTTTAAATCATGAACATTGATTGATTTAAGAGACAGTTAAGTCTATGTGCGAATAAATCGCAGGACTTTTACCTAGTAGCCATTGATTGGGCTAGGCTAATAGTAAATCTAGGTGCGAATAAATCGCAATAGTTTTACCTAGTAGCCATTGATTGGGCTAGGTTAATAGTAAGTCTAAGTGCGAATAAATCGCAGGACTTACATCTGATAATCGAAACCATGCATCTGTTTACGGCATAGGTCTAAGTGCGAATAAATCGCAGGACCTATGCTTATTTGTGGCCATTGATTGGTCTCTGCATCATTATAGTATAATGGGTCTAAGTGCGAATAAATCGCAGGACTCTGCGGACAGATTGATGTATTGAATCTTGATGGATAATGTTATTATTAGACTTTAAATAGTATTTACATATTGTTGAGTTTTTTGCTCATGATAGTTTACTTTGGCTTGAATTTATGTATATGAATTGTAAATTTTTCTAATTTTATATGATGTTATTATAATTTTAAAAGTAATACTCGGTATTTTCCACATTGAATCAACAGGCCTTGTGTTAGGTTATCACCTGATACGTGTATGAGGTCATACACGCTGTCAGGATGGTCGAGTGTTAGGTTTTCTTATTATAAAGTATTATGTTTTCAACATGTATTTAAAAAAGTAACAAAATTGATTACACTTGAAATTATTTCAATATAATATGACGTCATATCCGATGTTGACGAACAATAAAGTATATAAGGCCTGTTGAGTCAGTGGTGGGGACAGTCTGATCGGGACAACCGAGGAAGACGCTTGTGTACTCTTAATTGTATATGGATTGTTTAAAAAGTGAAGAAAATACAGTTATACGAAGTGAAACTTGTGTATATTTATTGAACTTCAATTACACCTTTTTGGTGGTGTTAGCCACATTATATACATTCATGATATTTTGTTACAAGATGAAAAGATAAAGTACTTATAAAAGTTTATCAGGTATCAACTTTTTAAGTAAGTACTTCATCTATTCATATTTCTCTTTAATTATAAATTCATGATTCTTATTCACCAGCGTGTGAATTAAGACTAAAAGTAATATTAGAAAATATGGTTGTATGGACTGCGTAGGCTATTTGATTTAATGTGAGATTTTAAACAGAAACTTAATACAATACAATACTTTTTTAGCGAACCTCTCATTTTGATAATCAAAAAGACTTTATTAACAGCTTTGGACATCACTGTACAATATTTACCTAGATAAACTGGCAATCATTTCATTAGGTTTAAAAAAAACTAAAAAGTAAATTCATCGAAGCAGGTGCGAGTAAAACTGTTTTACCAGATCTATTCGAGTGTATTGCAAATACTAAGTCGGTACAAGTTCCTAGAAACTTGCCACTCCAACTGGAAACATGGAGCCGAACATATTGAACTGTATCGAATACATTACCGGCGAGGTTTAACGATAAAAATACGACACTCCACTTTCTTATCTAAAGTTCGCTCCGTTTTATATTTGTCGTAAAATCTTTCATTTACTTTCCTTTCGTGTGTAAAGAAATAAAATATGGGAATTGAGTTGTAAATAAAAATTGTTTTAGGCTCGCACTTATCTTGTATAGAAAAACAATACAGTGTCAATTGCTCAACACGTGGAAATATGTTATGGCTTTTCTATAGTTACGCTCGTAGACTGATATTGTAGAACAATACGTAAGACTTTAACTCAAATGTCTACTCCATCAATCAAATAGATTGAAATCTATGCTCATAACGAGGTTTGAGTTTTATTCTAGAATACAATGTTTCATTTTATTGTGTTTAACATTTTATTATATCATATTACAAAAATCGCATATTTATAAATTACACATAACTATCGTATGTGATTTTTAGAAAAACTGATACTCCTGCGTCTTTGTTTCCTATTCATAAAATATCCTAAGTCAAACTATGTATCCTAAATGATATTATAAATGCAAAAATGAGTTTTTCGTTTGTTACGCCTTCACGGTAAAATGGCTCAACCGATTTGGATGAAATTTGGTACCGAGATAGATGAAACCTTGGAGACAGTTTTAAGTTTATTGCCAGGTGCGTGAAGAAGCTTATTCAGGACGCAGGTGAAACCGCGGGAAACAACTAGTAAGTCTATAATCTTAAGGTTCATAATATAGTGTTGTGATAAACTAAGCCCACATCGTCGTGCTATAACCATGTAGACACACTTTCTTGTCATTTACCATTCTCGTCACGTCATTTGCGGCTGTAGTTAACCCCCAGCTTAACACAAGCACAAGATGGCGGCATTGAATATTTGAGCAGCACTACCTCGCCGACAAACGGCGTGAATAAGTAACGCCTCACTGAAATGTCCTGTTTTACAATGTTCCTCTTATTCCACTTCGCGCAGCCTTGGCTAAGTCTTTACAATCATGTTAACTTTAAAGCTCTGTGACTTTGTAGTTCTGGAAATCAGGAGAAATAGGCCGTCAGTAGGTACATGGTGAAGGTGTTCAGATATTTTGCTAAGTAAAAATGCAGATTATTTTTGGAAATTACTTTTGGTTTTCTTTTCTATTTCTCACTTCCAACAAAAGCCAAGAAATTCTTTCAAACTTTTAAAAACAGAAGGTGTACGATATGAACATTTCGATTAGCGCAAAAACTTGGGATCTCGAGGGCAAAAAACCCACCTGCAAACTTCGCCAAGTATTTTCCTGGCCGAGAGTTGCTCGTACTCCAAATGTAACAAAGTTGTATGTTTGAAAACTTTGAAATATAGCAAGTTTCGTTGGTAACTGCCAAAACAGATCTCTCGCTTGGCACAGGCTTGGCGGTCGCAAATCAAATGAAACTTTGTGGAAACTAAAACGCGGACTGTATTGAGATGTTAGGCCAGAGGAAATGTAAATAAAACTTCATGAAACATAGCTGTAATATCTGTAAAAGGAATCAATTGCGTTGAACTTTGATATTTCATGCAAAATTTGAAAATGTACTCGTATTTTAAACCATGAAACTTAATGTTCCTTACTACAAACTGTTGTATTGTAGATGTTTGTTTAATCACAACTCTCAAAATTTGAAATTAAAACTATGTTTTCTTTTCTCAAAATATCCAAACATATTACTCCATGTAGCTTCGATTCTCTCTGACATAACACACAATGTAATTTTGTTTTCCTAACGTAAATGCAATAAATAGTCATACCAGCGCACAGCAGTGGTTGGCAATATAGATAAAATATCGTTTACAGGGAAAGTAGGAACCAGAAAGGATAGAACCATTATTGCAATAATACGTACTAGATCCTACATACTAGATCCTGATAAATATACAAATTGTAGGGCATAAGTTAGAGTGAGTAGAGAGCAACTATAATGATTCCAGATTTTTGTGTGAATCTTGCCGTTCGCTGTATTACTCGTATGTATTATGTACTTTTATCAACAGCTTGAGATAAAGCTTTTTAAATATTTATATGACTGGTGAAGTCGTAGTGGCTGGTTAAAGCACCTGTATCTTGTGTACCAGTGTTCGAGTCCTGGTAAGTACCAATGTGATTTTTCTTAAGTCATATACTTTCTAAACGAAGATAGAAGAACGAAGACGTTATTAACTAACGGTGAAGGAAAACATCGTGAGGAAACCTAGAGTTATAAAGTTTGAAATCATACAAACTGCATTGAGCAAGCGTGGTGATCAATGCCTTCTCTGTATGAGAAGAGGCATGTGCCTAACAGTGGGAAAATATATAAGCCGATGATGATGATGATTTGACTAGCAAAACATGTTTTTAGACAATCTAATGATCATGGAAACACGAGCGAATGCATAATCACTGCTTCGTTCTATTTTCGTGAACTCATCTATCTTCTGGAGTAACGCAAGAGTGTTTCAAGCTCGATTTATCCCGTAACGCAGTGCATCTTTTTTCCGAGCGATGCACGAGCATTTGACGCTCCATTTATTCGCTAAGTGTACAAAACGCTGGTCGTGGAGTGCTAACAAAACAGTGACGATTTAGAAGAAAATATCGCTGACAGGGCTCGGGGACTGGAGCACTTTATTGTGTCACACAATGAGGTCACGGCGCGGACAATTGGGCGGAATTCAACCGGAGTTTTATGAATTCTTCTTCGGCGTACAGACGTTCTGATAATGGGTCTATTGACGCTTTGTCTACCTTTATGTGCGAGAAATGTTTTGGAACAAGCGTGGATTTTTTACGAGTTCTATGCTTCGCATTACAATGCGCTTTTGCTTCAAGTTTTTTATCGGTTGGTAATCTATATTGGCTAATAGCCGTGGCTGAAATGAAACCACGTGCTAAACTAGCTTTTTACTTACGGCTTGAAGGAACTCCTTTATGCATCAAAAAATACTACGTCCTTTTGTTTTTACCCTATTTTTACAACAAATGTCATTTAAATCGGCTTAGGTATTTAAACAAACAGACTAACACAGTTACTTTCACATTTTTAATATTAGAAAACTAGTAAGATTATTGTCGATACTTATTGGTGATACTTATTGGTATCGTGTCCAAACATTTTCATAGCACAGCTAAATAACACCACATTATACTTATTATGAATCTAATTCACCATGAACAATGAACCCCGATAATAACGACAATGTCCCCCAATTACCATTGGACGTAGCACTGTGGCAGCAGCTCGCCCACTCCCAACAGTGGACATTCAGCTGATAATAACATGACAAACGGGAACGTTATGCGTCCTTTAAACCATATTTGGCGTAACATTTGGCACACCAGTGCCAAATTTCAAGTAATAAGCAGTAACAACTCAGTGGTTCAATTTAAGACTATTTCTCCGTAAAAATAAACGGGGTACAGTCAAAAACAGAGTTCCTTTAGAATATTACTTTGGTTGGTTATGTAGGTCATTATTGAATAGGAACCGCAAGATATTTTTGCACCTGATCTAGAACAATAGATTTGATATCTATCTAGATAACTTAAAGAAAACTGAAGTGTTGTTGGAAGAGTCTAAAAACTTTTGTTCTCGAGTGTTCCCTTTCTTTTCCAAATCAACAAACCTAAACGATTTTCTCCGTCCCCTGCCGAAAGCTGAAACTATTCCGTGGTACAGATAATCTAGTCTTGAGTCTACCAAAGTTTGCCTGAATTATTGACAAGTCACTATAGCGTTACATAAGTGCGGGAAGACATTTTATGTGCCCAATTTGCTTAGTGTCATACTTACGTAAGTGAGATGGATACTGGGTCCTGAAAGTGAAGTTAGGATATGTTCTGTAGTGAGTTTTTTGGCAATATTATATTCTTAAGAAGTTTTTGGATGAATTTTGATTATTACTCTTACCATAACAAGTCTTTTTCATCTAGTACGAGCAAGTGACTGCTTAGTAGATTTAAAGATTGCAAACTTGAATCCTGCGATTCCCGGTCCGGTCCGACATCGTTTTGTGGATATTTAAAATTTCAGAAAGTAGCTCGGATCCTGGTAGTTAGCGGGACAACTTAAAGTCATCGTCTCCAACTGCTGCCTTGTTACCAGTCGTTGTTACAATTCCATATAAAAAATCAGGAATTAGGGGTTGCTAGATTTGTAAAGTAAGAAGATGAAGATGAGCAAGTGAATGCAAGCTATCGTTTAATATGTTATGATCGAGCTGATGTAATATCAGCTCGATCATAAGCACCAAGAATAGGTTATTTGACCTTTATACCGATTGATAAACAAAAATAAGGTTCTGTAGATTTGTTTAGGATCAAAAATCTATGGCCAACTAGGTCTTCACTTGCTCTAGAATATTAAAGCCGTGTTGGGTTAGGTATATTAAGTTTACCAGGACCATTATTTTTAAGACAATCCGTTGCGAGAGTTCTCTCAATCACTCTCGGCTCAGATCAGCGCAGATCCTAGCAAATTCCAGTATGAGAGTTTTTGACTTATCACAGATAAGAGATAGAATTTTTTTTTCTAATGAAAATTATTTTGTATACTTATCATAATTACAGATTTCTTTTATAATATATGTACCTACATACATGTCCATAGTCCATATGCTTAAGTATTGTATTTTTTTGGTAATAACATTGATTAAATATTTGTATGTATAATAAGAAGATTATGAATCTAAATTACGTATCTAGTTACCAACCACCTCCACTGAAACCGCTACTGATTAGCATACCATTTATTTCGGCTTAGTCTCCTCAGGTTCGGAGTTTCAAATAATCCAATTAGTATCAAAAACCAAAGTAATAGACCGAGGTCGTGTCCTATTTATAATTGTATTATGTTAATATTGGTTTTATTATAATACCTTCTAGTCTACGTGGTCTTTGAAAGGTTTAGGTAGGATATCGTTTTAGCGTGATTGAGTAACAAACCAAACATTCTATCACATCTATAATTTTAATTGTGATAGGATTATGATAGATGTTTATTTGTCATGATGATGATTGTTACTACGCAAGGCTTAGAATAGTATGTGGTAGGTAGTTTTATTTACTTGGTAATTATCGAAGTGACTGAAGGTCTAGCTTTTGTACCACGAATATTTTTTTACTAACAATAAATTTTATACTTTTGTAATAATTTTATAATAAATGTGTGTTTTTATAATAATGTATTTTTCAGAAACGCATTTGAAATAATGACGATACTGGATATTTGACACAATCAATATTTTTTGTCGAATATTAGTCCGACTTACAATTCCGCATTTGCGTGTTGTCGAGACGTAATTAAATTGAACTGTATTGGACCTAAAAGTAATTTATAAATTCATTTCGCTAAACTACACCTGAAAAAACTACAAAATACATTTAGCCAGCGCTAGTTTCCGCTATCCATTAATCACTCACTAACATCCTCCCTGTACCTATTAATCATTGGTCCAGTGAAACCTCTCCTTTAAACCTCTAATAGACTCTGTGGAACTGGCCACAATAGAAACAAAAGCTTTGAAGTAGATCGAACTACTCGCCGCTTGAATTAATAGACCGAAGCTCTGGCATATCTTAATGAATATTAATTGTTGCTTACGAATCGCCGTGAGGTAAACGATTCGCTTGGGTATTTGTAGAAGATAAATGTAAATGACGTAACCAAATTGAAAAGTTTGGCGAGGAAACCAGGGTTTTTATATGTAGCGGATACTGCTCTTCCATTTATTGTATTAGGGTTGAAAACTGACAGATTTATACATAATTAAGCAAAGCCATTAGTGTAATTGGTAGACGAGTTGCTTGGGCATTATTTTATGCGCCGTTCCTTATCTTCAGCAACTGGAAATGGCAAAAAGAACTTGTTGGGGTAATTTAAATAATTGTTCAATGTATAAAAAGTATGTATTATTTTTGTTTAACGATAATCTATACTTATAATAAATCTGTAGAGTGGTCAATTCTGTACATGAAATATATTTCCAAAATAACTATCAGGGGGTGATTAGGGATCGATACTGATGCCAAAAATGCAATAAGTTAAATTTTTGTCTGTCTGTCTGTCTGTCTGTCTGTATAAACTCTATAGAAACAAAAACTACTCGACGGATTTTAACGAAACTTGGTACAATTATTTGTCATACTCCTGAGATGGTTATAGTATACTTTTCATCACGCTACAATCAATAGGAGCAGAGCAGTGAAGGGAAATGTTGTCATTTTGTTGAAACGCGCTAATCTCAGGAACCGCTGGTCCGATTTAAATAATTCTTTATATATATCACGCTAAGACCAATAGGAGCGGAGCACCACTATTCCACGCGGACGAAGTCGCTGGCAGAAGCTAGTTTTAAATATAATTACCAAAGAAATTCTAGTCTAGCAGAAATAAATAATTAAAACATTTTTTATAGATACATCTTAACAATTCAGGTACTCTAACTATTAAAAACTCTTCAAAATGATACGAACATTATATTTTAATTTTACAATAAAGTCATTTCGCCCAACGCTAGTCATAATTTACTGCAGTAATAAAACGCTTCATCGAATGCTATCTCGATCAAACTTCACTTTAAACCCACATAATTCGGTATTCATATCGTAGTGGTTCCGGCCAGCGTCCGCCGAGACACAATTTATATCAATTTATATTACAAGCCCCATTAATTATACGCCACGTCTCCTCTATTATACGTTTATGATATAATTATTTTATTTTCACGTGCAGCCCTAGGGGTTGTCCTTTTAAATTATTTTGTATAAAAGTTGGTGATGGTTTTATAATGTATATTTCGTGTTTTACTATAGTGCTTACTTCAAAATTCGTGGACAGATTTCAAATTGAAATCCGGTGACAATTATTACAGAATTATTGAGGATAACTTTGCTATAAGATAATTTTAATCAAAATGTTTGTTGACTAACTCACAAATACGCTAACTTTTAGTTGTTCATATACTTCGATATTACTTAACACCTGAAAGATACTAATCGAATATCATTGTAGAGTTTAAATTGGTACCTTTTTGTGGCAAAAGTTTGTCAGTAGACGGATACTCTTCTTAGAAACGTGGACAAAACGCCTAACGTTAAGTACTGCTCAGCAAAATATAGTATGGTCGAAAATCTTCCTTATCTTTTTATTTTATGTTTTAATATTGTTAAATGGCGTCTTTTTTATTCTAAAGGGACCATCATTATAATCTGGTTATCCGTGCTGCCTTCAAATTCATTATTAATATCCCGACTTATCTTCCGAAAACATAACGACCAACAGAAAAAAACTTCAAAAGGTAAGGAACACACTTTTTGCGTCAGCTGATGCTGAGGGCTCTTAAAACCTCAGAAAGGTATTTTTCTTGTGAATTTTTTGGTGTTTTCGGTCGGATATCTTAAGTAATAACATCAATATTTGACTAAAGATTATGTAAGTTTGAATTTTTTCCGCGAACGTTCAAGGAAATCCTAACTTATTTATTCCCAGTTTTACCATATTTTCAAGTGGATTATACATATATCGTTTAGCAAAATTACCTAGCTTGGACACTAGACTTATCACTTAAGTATCACCAGTAGCTCAAAACTACTGAAAAAGTTTACTTAAACAGATAAAGGATTTTTTTTTTTTTTTTTATTTATTGATCAAAAAGGCACATTTTAAGTTTTGTAACGTACATAATGTCCAACAAAACTATACACATAGTTTGTCTGTTGGATCAAAATTATATTATTAATAATATTAATATAATTAATTATTTGTCATGTCAATATAAGAATCATTTTTGCAGTACATGGTTACGTAAGTTAATCTCGAAAATTCTATCTAAATTTAAATCTGCGTTACACAATATTATGTTTAGGTAGTTATTTAGTTTTTTTTTATTAATTTACTTCGTAATTCCTATTAATTCTGGGTCAATAACATTAACATGTCAGCTAGTTTCACCATTTCTCCAGAACTCATAAAATTGAAACTCAAAACCACGTGCAAAACTAATATGTGACCGACATAATCCATCTGAGAATATTCTAGTGCGTCAACTTGACTATTTTTGCTCTCGTCGCGAAACCTATTGATGAAAAAAGTTCCGTATCGCGAATTCAAGAGAGTAGGTCACCCCACTTGGGACTGTGTGCTGTATGCTTGAAAACACGGAAAACTTTCAAATGAAACCAACTTTGTGCACTGGTTCCACGGTTATTGTTTAGATCTCGTCTTTTATGTGGGATTTTATGTTTATTTTGTATGAGTATGAGTGTGGAGTAGGCGAGTGATTTTTGGTTCTACTGAACAAAGCATAGTTACTCGAAATACACTATGGAAATGTTGATAATGAGCCAATTTTATTTGTATGTTTGAGAGAGTTTTCAGGAATTGGTAGTGTGTAATGGCTTTTCGCAGCATTAATGACTTTTCCTTCTTAATCTTTATTTACCTTTTTTACCTTATTGGTCTAGGGGTCGCAAGTGCTATAACTGAGCATAAGATCTTAGACTTTATTCCTATATTGGGGTTAATCAGGTATACCTCTGCCTTTATCTTTGGGAGAAGCTAACGCGATGTTGTTATTATGTAAAAACAAATGATGACATTCTAGTTTCTACCCACGACTTTGTCTGCATGCACTTAAATTTACTGGAGATACATAAATGGTATCCTACCTATCCAGGTTATAATCTATCAGTGCACCAAAATCTAAATCTGGAAAGTAGTTTTTGAGTGATTGCAGAATGCTAAGTTAACACTTTCAACACTATATTTATACCGTATACTCAGTTTATAAAGCGAGTGTCGATGTATAAACCATTTATTGTGACACCAGAAAAGTGTCGCGACACCGCCAGCGTCATCACTGTTACAGTGTGAACAGCATAAACATTTATGTCTGACACTTGTGTTGCAATTTCTGTTGTAGTCTTAAAATTTGTTCAATATAAGCTTATAACTATGAACACTGCCTACACGAGCATTAAACACAAGCAATATGAACGGGAGTTGTTCATGTTCCCAGCAAACTTATATTTACAAATAAGCTCCTTTCAACATAAATCCAAGATGCAGTTCTAAGCAGGTTTCCTTGCCAACGTAAGGCAGCTGGAAACTCAACGAGCGGTAAAATCTACACGTTTCTTGAATTCAGCCGTTTTCTCCTAAATTAACTGTCAGTCTGTTAAGCTTTTATTGGAAAATGGCTGAATCGATTAAGATTAAATTTGGTTTGAAGATAGGTTAAAAATTAAGAAAAATAAAATACCTATATATGTTAAGATTACTATGTAGGTCTTAACTTCCGATGTTGTGACCTTATGTCAAAATTTTAAACCTATTAATAGAATTTACGGTTAGATGAGTTATTTAAAATAGCCATACGTTTTGGCTTTGTTTGTTATATTCAAAGTAGTCACTGTGACAGCAATAAATGTTTCCATAATTTTCAGTTAGTCAAGTTCCTTTTAAGTTTCTCAAATATTTCCAATTCCTTGATAAGGTATACCAACCAACACACAGTTTAAATTGTAATATATATGCGTACAAAAATCCGCAACCACTGCATCCAAACATCCAACATCTGAGCAAATATTGTTGGATGTAAATTGATGAAAACGCGTGTTGCAGTCCGTCCGGCGTTTGTACAGCAAACATTGGCCCAACGAGACCCCGGATTTCAGCTCAGATGTGTATGTACATAGACAAGTGGCTTACTTATGTATATACTGGTACGTATTTGATGAAATAAGTTATTTATTTAACAGTACTTTTTGCACGAAATGGTGCATAACACTATTCATCGTATTTCTATTAAAAGATATTATGATATAAAAATACATACATATTATATCTTATAAATATATATATATACTTACATATTAGCTACAAATAATATGAGTTTATTCAAACTATAGATACCAACACCGCAAAAAAATTAAAAACTTTAATTTTAGGAATTCTATAAAATTACCAGGAGTGGCAACCCTGTTAAGGACACAATTGAATCTAAAATATAAGGTTTTATAAACATTATTTTAAATATTTGTTGTAATAATCCTAGTAACAATGTAGACACGAGCCGCAAGCTATAATAATTAATATATAGAACAACAATACACAAATGTAAATTGTTATTATTTGAGCTCATAATATTTGAGTTCTCACCGGCGGTGTTTCTGCAACAGAGCGATAATCTCGCACGTGGACCCGAGTTAATTATTTACGTAATCTTGTTATAAAAACTACAACGGTATGTGGATAAAATAGGTTACGTTATTTTTACCCAGTGAATTTCGTTATTAGAATAGAATAGAATATTCTTAATTACATAATTACAAAATTAACACCACTTTTAAACTTTGACACAATGGGCGGTCTTAAAAATCAAACAGCAGGTAGTCCAAGGTGTACTCTTACTTATATGCTAAAAGTATAAAATAGTAATATAATATCTATACGACTAAATATTATTGATATTCTGCTTAAAAAAAAACACTAAACTAACTTCCTTTATATAATCAAAAAAACTTTGTTCGTTAGATTTAAAAATACCCTCACAAACCCAATAGAAAATTCTGACATTGTAACAACAAGAATACGAGTATATCATACGATTTTCGTACGAACATTAATGTAGTCATTGAAAAAATACTGAAACGTCTAATATTTGAATTGTCTATTCAACTGGTCAGAAAAATCTTTCGGGTTCAATTCTCCGCATCAGACGACGAAGAATTATTAATTCAGTACGAATAACCCGTTCCTTCTTTATTAAAACTTATTTATGTCCATCATTTAAAATGCACAGTCCACAGTGCGGCGGGATGCCGTCACGTGGCTTGATACAATTTCCCGGAGAATGTTAGGAACTTCTTCATAAGGCGAGATTAGATGGAGCGGCGCCGTGGAGCGACGTGACGGCTTCACTATTGTGTCATAGGAGTTCGACGCCCACTTATTGTAAAGGATGGTGCTTTATATTTTCAATTGAGAAATAATCCACGCTGTCTACCATTTTGGTACCTGGAGAATTTAACTAGTAAAGAATAAAATATTGAACAAATTCTACCTACTATATTAATTTTCAACTAAATTAACAATCTATTCTATTAATCCTAATAAATGATGAGTAATTTCTTTAGCTATTAAATATTTAAACACACTACGATTTAAATTACATTTTAATAAAAAGCGCAGCATCTGAGCATTAAAATATTTTTATTGAAATATTAATAGCCTCGCTACCTAACAGATGTTTTATGTTCGCTTTTAAAAATCACAAACTGAATTACTCGTAAAGTCTATGATTGCCGGCGATAAAGTAGGGACCGGTAAAAAAATAACTACGCACTCTCAAAACTTGATAGCTATTAAAAAGTCATTACAATCGTTTTTCTTTGCTTTTTAGTTTTAGTTGAAAAGCAATTGCTTTTAACTTTATAGCTTTGTAATTTTTTATCTCTGTATGCAAGTGATGTTCTTTTTATTTCTTTAGTTTATGCTGAAGTTAAATATCTATTTTCATTTGCTCACCGAAGCGAAGGATAATAGATATGATGAACACACAAAGAAAAGTGGCATAGTCGGTTCCTTCAGCATTCTTTTAATTTTGTAAGACGTTGTTAAACCTGTTTACATGACTTATGGAAATAATCATTCAAGTTTTGATATAGAACGTCTATTGATGCGTCTTAGCAGTAAGATTGACTCGCCTACCGTAACTCCAAACAGTATGACGCTTGCTTATTTCATGGCTGTTTTAGTGACTTGTAATACCATATACTCGTACATATGTTTAGATGTAAGTTTGTTATGTTTTCACGGTATAATGACTTAACCGATTTAAATGAAACTTGTCAAGAAGATAGGTAGAAATATAGAGAAAGATATAGAATAGTTTTATAGTTCACTCAGGATTCAGGTAAAACTGCAACAAACATCTAGTATAATAGTATTTCGGTACATCTCCATGTTAGTATGTCTACTGAAAAGACATATCCTTTTGATATTTCACATTTGGCGAGCATACCGTGACAACTTCATGTTTATACAGATTAATTATTATTATCCTTAGCAATTCTACTACGCAAAATAACAAGGTTTCTTTGAATTACAATATAACAAGGATAGGATTGGAAATCAGCAGCTAATTAATGATTACCTGTTCAGGATAGTGTTGGCAAGTGTAGCTCATTAGGCAACGTTATTGATTGTATTAGGGATCGCGGCAATTAGCTGACCGCACGCCTCAGCAACAAGTGCGTTAGATGACCATCAATTGGGATGTCTGGCCCTCGTTGGAATCGATCGATTCGAATCAGGTTTAACTGATTGCTGTCTATAGCTTCACGGAGATAGCTCCATTTGATATCTTACTACGGCCACTAGAAACATAATTAGTGCGACGGGTCAGACTGACAGTTTGTCAGTGCTAATGAATGAAGCACATTGGTAGAGGTTGATTGGCATTCAGCTAATACGGATACCTTAACAACAGCTTCTCGGTATCTTAGATTTTCTTCAATATATTGGTCTTGTATATCTTGTATATCTACTAATAGTACCACAGGCAGTAAAAATAATTTATTTTCAGTCAAAATAAATGAGTTGAATTTAAAATGTGTACTAACAAAAGTATCTACTACATTAAACTCATACATCATTTTAAACCAAGCTATTTGAGTCCACTATCGTTTAATATGAATTAGTTAAAAGTACAACAAAAAGTTACAAATGAAGAGAAAGGGAATAGGGAAATTAATTTTAAACAATATTCAGGTTCTGTCATTGATATTTGCATGACCACCGAGACCTGCTCAACGTGGTCTGAAGGGAACCAACATCTAAAGTAGGCAGGTAGTAACAACAGTGACTATGACAAGCAGTAGCGTGCCGACAGCCGTAACAATATGACACCGTAAAATATTAAAACATTCCGTACAAAGGAAATTAAAACGAACGCAATTAATTCAAATTCTCAACGTCGTAATAAATAAACTATGCCAGTTTAAGCCTCCATAAATTACTTATTCAGAGCTCTAAATTTCTTTATCGTTGTATAAATAACTGTATAGCCTAGGTATGCTAATTAGTCCTACATTACCCAGTCCTATTTATTTTCGCTCAAGTAAAATTATGTAGCATAAAGAAATGTATTATTCAGAGTAAACTACTTTTGAATAAGTGGTTTGAATATGTATGTTATGTTTTCAAGTGTTTAACTTTGCAATATCGTCAGATTGAACGGACTTTAGACTGAGGTCAAAATACATTTATAAATATAAAGTGGGCGATTTTATTTAAAATCTATTATAGAAGTTGAAAAAGGTTTTTTTTTGATCTGTTACTTGCTTTTAACCTCTATTTTTATGAGAAGTTAAACTGGGGTTGAATTGAATTGATTATAATATTTTTTTTATTTATAACCAAAATTACCCTTTTAGGCGAGTTGAAATATTTTTTTTTGTACACTAGCAATTATAAAATGCATGTTAAAGACTGAATTTAAAATTGATACTAATTTTATTCCTTAAAAAGGATTAAATAAATTATTTTTTGTCCAATTATTTTGGGATAAGAAACGAATCGTGCTCCAGAATGTTCCATTAATGCCGAAATTTCCAAATAAACAGCACAATTTGAAGCAAGTACAATAAATCCTTTCGAGTTGATCTATCGTCGGCTAAGAGCCGGATCCGCGGGGCGATTCATTACTTAAATTTATGCCAGAACCGGCTCTGATGAAATAAAATATTAACGACTTGGAAAATTCCTAATCTGAGAAACGAAGAAAAATTGGGAGAAAGGAAGTTGATAAATTAACGAAGTATATTATCGAGTCAATTTGACGATGAAAAAGTTTTTTGACAAAAATATCGATGTCATCAATGCGTTATTGATGCAAAGCAAAACGATTATAAACTTTAATTAGTATTGGTTTCTAATAAATTAAATTTGATTATGAACACTTATCTAGGCAAATATTTTAGCTTTGTTCTACGCCATAGCTGTTAGAATGATGCGACAAAATGCTACTACATTAATGTATCTAGGACAAAAAAGTACTTGATTACTAGATTTTTTTACAAGGAGTATAAAATATGTAGCTATTCCCTAATGATCCACAACCTAACTCCTAGTTACCTGCGACTAACTTCTTCAAACTCTGACAAACTGCTATAAAAACCATGAGAACTTTTACTCTTCAGAGTACTTTCCAACTAAATAAAACATGAAAGAGTTGGGAATGGTGGGTTTTTATAGTTAAATCTTGTTGCGGCGATTTATCTGTCCCCGGGTATGGTATAATTTATTTGTGTGTCGTGAGGGTTATTTCGCACACAAGTCCGGAATACCGGACTACGGGGGAGAGTACTGTCGGAAATATTACTGTTGAAAGTTGAAAAGTTGTACACTTGTCTCAAGAGTGGAAAGGACTTTCATGAGGTTTGTTGGTGATTAGATTGAAAATGTGTGTTTTTAAATTGTTCTGACATTTAAATTATATTTTTTATTGTATTGCGTCTTTAAATTAAAAAAAGTATACATGTCTATCTAATAATTACAAAGGAAAACCATGAAAACTTAACCTTTAAAATTACTTTCACATAACCCCGATAGGAGCACATTTTGTTCAATATTGTACATTTCTGTATGTTTCATTAAGAAATTATTGACTTTCTTTTACAAATTCGAATTAAATGTCTTACAATAAGTACTAATATTTTAATGGGCACCGCATTGCAACACAAAGTGACTATTAACAAAGAAGTACGCGACTGCAGCCGGCCACTGAAATACTCTGTTATTAGTGTTATTATTGAACCGATTACACAAAATATTGCTCAAGCTTAATTGAGTCGAGCAACAAAACTTAACAAAGTAAATACGATTTTCAGGTTACGAATAAAATTGGTTTTGGCAAGAAGTTTATTAAGTTAAATTTATAACTATTTAGTTATACTAAAATATTTGAGATTTGATTTACTCAACAGGAGTAGAATATGCCCTAAATTCCTGCCATGATACACAGAGATATATTCCGAACAAAAAAATGGAAACGAGAAAAAAATCTTTTTACTATTGGCAGACGAATTTGTAGCATATCGTATAAATATGAGAGGCGAGGTTTAACTTGAAGACGCAGATATGTAATAGAAGACGTTCAATCGTCAGTCGACAAGTATCACGGGTGGGTACATCTACAGTAGTAAGGACAGGTCTCGTTGTTAGCTGAGACACATTCTGTACATTTAGTCTTACCATTTAAAATTCAAAAACGTACGTGCTAGCTTCTGCTCGCGACTTCGTCCGCGTAGAATAGTAGTGCTCCGCTCATGTTGGTTTTAGCGTGATGATAGCCTATAGCCTTTCTTAATAAATGAGCTATCTAACACTGAAAGATTTTTTCAAATCGTACCAGTAGTTCCTGAGATTAGCGCGTTCAAACAAACAAACTCTTCAGCTTTATTATATTAGTATAGATTTGCTGCGTCTCCCTCAATTTATTTGAAATGCATAAAATTCTTCAAATACAAAATTGAATGCAATAAGTAAACCTAGAGTTAGCCACTCTCCAAGTAACAAAATGGTAAAAATTTCTAGCCAGTAATTGCAGTGCAAAAAGTAGTTCATGTATTACTTAAAACTTTTACACAACGTGACATTTCTACTATATAGAGAGAGTTTTATACAATCTGTATCCCAAAGTTTCCATGGAAATAAATATTTTATTTAAGTATCAAAGAATATGTGTGTTGTTTGAGTTTCGTTCCTAGCTCCGCTCTCAAGCAGGCGTGTCCTCAAAATTTGTGAACAATCGCGTTATGTCGAAGAGCTCAATAATGCCAATAGCGCGGTTTGACAGCGATCAGCAAAACGGTGATTTAAATATAGTTTTAGAATCTAAATACTTTTGTTTTATTTGTATTTAGAAGTAATACCTACATAGTCTGGAACTATTTAAACAATCGTCTATACTTAGAAGCTTCAGTCTTCAGTAAAATAAAAATAAATGTTAATGTGTTTAAATAATTTAGAATTACATTTAAATGCGCATTTTTTTCACATTTTTTTAAAAGCTGAGGTAGCAAGGCTAGCTAGCTCTGGGTCACCTTGTACCAAAAGCTCGTCCCGTTTTATTTTCTCGATACGTGTTTGGAGAATTTTTAGTTAAAACCTTTTTTGCATAACAAGAGGTAAACGTTTAATTTCGTCTTTTTCAATTTGTTTTTTTTTTTACTTTTATTTAGTTAATTTCTGTTAATTATTTCATTATATTCATCGTACAGAGTTAATCACAACTCATTGACTTTATACTTACTTATACCATTTACCACTTAGTTCTATGCACCTAGTTTCTAGTTTTGACGTTTTATAAGTATCTGTAATTGGTCTACATAAAATAAAAACCTTTTGACTTTGACTACTATTACATAGAACTTTTTAAATTCTGGTTGTAATTAGTGTAGTTATAAATAATACAATATCCTAATGTCCAGACAAATGTTCATCACCTTTAATAAGGGTGGATTCTATTCCTCTATTCTCCTTTAAAGTTTAGAGGTGTGATGTTATAGAATAGTGAAAACAATCACAGGCAATCGCGGTTCCTTTGCTATTAGAAATTGAAAAGTTTCATTGGCTATCTCCGAAGAACTTCATCAGATCCCAATATACTATATTTAAAAAACAAAGACTACCTACCCGAGCGAAGCCGGGGCGGACCACTTGTCTACACTAATATTATAAAGAGGAAAACTTTGTTTGTTTGTTTGTAATGAATAGACTCAAAAACTACGGGACTGATTTTAAAAATTCTTTCACCATTCGAAAGCTACATTATCCACGAGTAACATAGGCTAAATTTTATTTTGGAAAAAAATAGGGTTCCGTAAGATATTTGGGTTTTTCGGACACAAGGTGTAAGAAGTCAACCAGAAAAGTTACTTTTTTTGCGTACGCTACTAATCTCAGGAACTACTGGTCCGATTTGAAAATTCTTTCAGTGTTAGATAGCCCATTTATTGAAGAAGGCTACAGGCTATATTTCATCACGCTAAAATCAATAGGAGCGGAGCACCACTATTCCACGCGGACGAAGTCGCGGGCAGAAGCTAGTAAATAATACAAAGATAGTTGGTCAGGTGTCAAGACATTCTGTTAATGACATACTGCGTTATTACAGTGGCTTACTAATACTTGTTTCACTGACATCATCATGATTATTTTTTGAAAGCCTAAAATTTATTTTCATTTATATCACACTCCAAATACTTCTGTTCTAATTTCATAACCTTCTCACGGTCATAAAACTCTTACCACCGAAGTATTATTTGCAAAATTTTCTTTTCAATCAAATCGTATGTCATCTTATCGGCAAAGAGATTTGGGAATGATCCTTTTATCGGATAATACATCAGGATGAGCTCAATCGTCCTTCGTCGTCTCCTAAGTCCTTACACGTGTTGCTACAGCCCCCGACTGCATACTGAGTGCGCAAGTCTTTTTTGAATGTGCGCAGAACGTGGCAACCCTGAGATCGCAGTATGACGATGAAAAATGACTGGATGTCCGGGTGTGTTCGTATGTAAATTTCGTGATGAATGGGGAAGGTGACGTCAATAGCTATTCCTTGGCATTAGAATTGAGTTTTGCGTGTCAGTTAGTGATTCTTACTCCGAATGGGAATAGAATGAAAGTGCTTTATTCCATGACAAAAAAAAATATTCGCAGGCACTTTATATATTCTACTACGGGTATAAGTGTCTATGTCAGATCTTAAAAACTATTGAAGAAAAAACTTGAGGCTGCTCCATACGATAAATTTAATAGCACAAATTGAATCATTTTTATTGCCAACCATTTCAATGTAAATAAGTAAGTAATTCTATGAATAATTGAATATTTGCGCCTACTACAAAAGTTTTTTTAGAAAACTCAACATTTTCAATTTGTCGAAAAAATTAAAGTAATCAAGACGTCGGCACAAACATTAAGAAATCAAGAACAATTCGGCTAACGAGAGAACTTTCTAGAACTACAATTTACTTTTGGCAAAGACTGCCTTTGATTTTTGCGCGATGGAGACAGCTGTTGAAAGCTTTAATTTTTGCTATCTTTCGTTATTTATTTATTCATAGGAATTGAAACAATTTATGAAGAATGCGAACACAAACAGAAACAGTATTAAGGCTGTCTACAATTGGTTGACAAAACAAAAAATGGCTCAATAAAATATAACCTGATTGAATGATCCAGTACTAATAGTAATAAAACAATATCAACAACTTCTAAATATTTTTCATATCAAGACTATAAAAAACGTACCTATTTGAATATTGGATATCGCAGTACGGTAGTGTGCGGTATATCTAGATTTTACTTTCCCAAACAACACAGAGACAATGTCGTCGGCAGTTACCCGAACAAAAAGCCATGACTTTTTTAAACCATTTGTTTGCTCAATTTAGTCGAAAAGATTGATGTTATAGTGAAATACTGCCTCAATCTTTTAAGCTTTCCCCAAATTCCATTCCATCTGATAGAATGTTACAAAGTGCACACATATTTTTTCTGTAACAATCCCGTGATTCTCATTTGTGGATGAAAATGGATGATTGGATGTGGTGGTGGGGTTTTGATTGTGATGAACTTTGCATTTCTACTATACAATGTACCTACTCTCTTTGTACGATATTCTAAGGTTCAATTCAATAACTGTTATGATATTGTTCTGTAAAATATACCTACTACATAATTACTGTATTCTTCAAGGCATGAGTGTTAGGCATGGCGTTGAAGCGAAGTTTAATTAAAAACAAATTAGGTATTTAGCTTTTTAATTGAAGATCCCTTACTTTTAAAATAAGTGTTTCAACATCTTTATTAAAACTAGCTACTTCACGTGGTAAGAAAAGCTTAATACTGTTTCCAGGGTACAATCTATCTCCGTGCGAAGTTTCGTCCAAATCGTTTTAGATATTTTACCGTGAAAGCTTATCAGGGAAACAAACAACCGCACTTATGTATGTATAATATTAGTTAGGAAAATGTTTTATTTAATATTCGGTATGTTTAAAACGTTCATTGTTGTTAATATAAATGTCAGAAATATAATTTGAAAAGACCTAATATTACAAAGGGTAAGGTTAAAGGCTTTTGATGTTTACTAAACAGGCTAACTTGTTGCTTGTTAGCATTTTATGAACCAAAATAATAACTTAGAGGGAATTACGAGCTAGCTTGTTATCCTAACACATTGTTGGGATAATAAAAGAAACTCTTTACTACACTATGAGTACCGAAATGTACAATGTTATTTTTAGGAATAACAGTTATGGAATTTTCCCACCCCACAATCTTTATGGAGTTATTTTAATGAATCGGTATAATGATTAGTAAGTAAATAAGTTTGCAACTTTATGATCATAAATTCCCCCAAACAAAATTTGGGTCTAGAAAATAAACAGCAAATATTGATTTTATTCCCAATCCCCGAGAAATAAACAAAAAAACATCGCCCTCACCTCTCAATTCAATTACCTCAGGCTCATAAATACAAAATCTCATAACGCTTGTCAAATATAAGAAGGTCAGCAGACAATTAGCTCCACGTCCCTGAACAGGAGCTTTTTGTGATTCTCAGCATTACTTCAGTTTTGTTTGAGTTGCTTACGAGTGTCGCATACAAAGGAGTGACAATCTGTGTTTGAAAATAATATTTCTTTTTGTGAGGGTTCCTTTGTAGATTTTTCCTGAACGAGGTATGATTATGAATAACAATGTTATGGTACTGGAAATATTTTATACGAAATTATAAAGAATTTTGTTTTGTATGTGTTACTGTGTGTGCTGGAGCAATATATATATTTTTAGATTTATAATTCTTTTGACCTTTTTCGTGACATTTTCATGAGATAATGCTTTATGTTCTTTTGTTGTTATAAAATGTGTTGTTGTGCCAATAAGTATTTCATTCTATAAATTAGTGTGATATCTTATTTATAACTAGCTTCTGCCAGCGACTTCGTCCGCGTGGAATAGTGGTGCTCCGCTCCTATTGGTTTTGGCGTGATGATATATAGCCTATAGCCTTCCTCGATAAATGGACTATCTAACACTGAAAGAATTATTTAAATCGGACCAGTAGTTCCTGAGATTAGCGCGTTTAAACAAAATGACAACATTTCCCTTCACTGCTCTGCTCCTATTGGTTTTGGCGTGATGATATATAGCCTATAGCCTTCCTCGATAAATGGACTATCTAACACTGAAAGAATTATTTAAATCGGACCAGTAGTTCCTGAGATTAGCGCGTTTAAACAAAATGACAACATTTCCCTTCACTGCTCTGCTCCTATTGATTTTAGCGTGATGAAAAGTATACCATAACCATCTCAGGAGTATGACAAATAATTGTACCAAGTTTCGTTAAAATCCGTCGAGTAGTTTTTGTTTCTATAGAGTTTATACAGACAGACAGACAGACAGACAGACAGACAAAAATTATACTGATTGCATTTTTGGCATCAGTATCGATCCCTAATCACCCCCTGATAGTTATTTTGGAAATATATTTCATGTACAGAATTGATCTCTCTACAGATTTATTATAAGTATAGATCGCACCCCCAGTGCAAAAAAGACATAAGTGGTTTTACTTCGAATCATCGATTTTATCATATTTGAAAAGTACGTTTGACGATACATATGCTCAATTTTTTTCATATTTTTCTTATTAAATTTGACGAATTAATAGAAGAAATTAATTTTGACAATTTTTATTATATCACATTTTTTCTTAAGGATTAATAGACTATGTGATATAACGCAAAGAATAAATTGAGAAATATGACGTATTACTTAATATTACGTTTATCGCTAAAATTTAATGTAGCAAATAAATAGTAACTAATATTATAACTTTAATGCGTTTGTTTTTTTTCCATCTCGAGTCTTGTATACACGATTATCTTTTTATTCGTTATATTAGCTAGGTAAGAAAATTATCTTAAATGCACTTACTTAACCAAAAAGATAAATTTAAAAAATAATAACAGCAGTATGACTGTTTATTTCTTATGAACTTAAAATAAAATGGAATAAGAACAATTACTGGTTTCTTCCACTAAAATCTTTTCTTTGCGCCGAAACATAAGACTACATACTTCGGCGCGGCTGTAAAATAAGAACGATTACTTCTTTCTTCCACTAGAATATTTTCATTGCACCGAGACGTAAGATTGGATACAGCGGCGCGGGAGTAGACAGCGGGAAGATAAGCGTGAATACGTCGATGCGGGGGAGGGGGCGGGTGCGATCCACGCGCCCAGATCAACCTAGAAGGTTGTCGAATGCTTAACCGGGCTTGCCTGTGAAGTGCCTTAAATGAATTTAGGGCCTCCAGCTAGGGCTTAACTAAAAAACTAAGCGACTACACGCTAAGGGCACCCCCTAGTGGGGTACGGGCCTCGGCTTAGGGCGTCGCTGGGGGAGGACAGCAAGGGACAGGCTGGATCAGAATATATATGATTATTATAATCGGGAATTTTAAAGCTCAGCAATAGCTCAGCTCGCGGGCCGGCTCGTCGAGCTAGGGTCGGGAGGGCATGGACAAGGTCGTCGCGATGGACCTCGGCGGCGAGGTCGATACGAACGCGGTCTGTGTTTGTATAAAGTGCTAGTGGACCTACTGCTCTCTTAGAAGAGGGTTATAGCGTCATCGGGTATGGTGAGAGTATGCCTCGGGCGGCGAATTTTACTGATCTGGGAGGATGCGTATCCGGCCGATACGACCAGAGGGTTTGGATGCTTTTTGGCAGCATTAAAATAATGCTTGGCGGCACGTTTCATGAACTGTTGGATGGTGGGCAGTTTGAGATTGAGATGGAAGTTCTCGTTTCGTACGTAGAAAGGGGCCCCTGTGATCTTTCGTAAGAAACGGTTTTGGAGGATCTGCAATCTATGGAGATGGTATGGCTTTGAGTGTGCGAACACAACGGAAGCATATGTCATGATGGGGCATTGCACACGTGCATCCGCACGTGGTGTATATGCGCAATTTGCACTTGAGTGACAATTTGCTACGCGCATTTAACATACAGTGGAGGCGACCGAGAGCGAAGGCCGCTCGAGAGCGAGCAGTCTTTATGTGCTCTCCAAAGTTAAGGTGACGATCTAGTATCACACCTAGGTATTTGGCTCGCTCTTTCCAAGGAATCGGCTTATCAAACACGGTAATGGGACTGGGTAGGGGTGGATTTTGGCGCGGTCTCGAGAAGAGAACTGCCTGACTCTTGTCGGGATTTACCTCGATTCTCCATTTCTTAAACCACTTGCCTAGGGCGTTGGCGGCGATTTAGAGATTTCGAGCTATGGTCACTGGGCTGGTGCCAGTGTAATGTATGGCCGTGTCGTCGGCGAATAGTGCTAATTAAGCCTTTTTGCTCTTTGGGATATCGCTAGTGAATAGCGTGAAGATGAGGGGGGATAGAACAGAGCCTTGCGGAACTCCTGCTTTTATGGGGTGGGGCGAGGATAGCGCTCCTTCGATGTGGTAGCGAAAGAAGCGGTTCGGCAAGAAGTCTCGAACGATGAGCACGAGACGGTCTGGCACGCCGAGTTGATATAGCTTGTATATTAAGCCATTGTGCCAGACTTTGTCGAAAGCTTTCGCTATATCGAAGAATAGTATTCCCGTCATCATGTCCCGTCGTCGTTGGAAGCCAGCACTTATATGTTCGACGATGCGGTGGACTTGTTGGATACAGGAATGTTGGGTTCGAAAGCCGAATTGTTCATCGGGAATGAGACTCTTTGCTTCGGCGTAGTCTTTGAGACGCTCATAGATAGGCCTCTCGTAGATTTTACCGAATACATTGAGGAGACTGATGGGGTCGGGAATCGAACCCGGGAGCTTTTACGCTTCGGACACACACCTTAGAGCTTAGCCACTACTGTCCACCGAGGTCGTCGCCTGTTGGTAGGTACCTACGTACATAGATTTAAAAATCTGAATATCGTGCCTGCCCAGATTCGAACCTACGTAGGTTCAACCTCTTGGTCGACAAGCGACGATCGTACCACTGGGCTGATGAATGATTCGCTGTCTATTATTATAAAATTAATGTCTGTCCCTAACGTGTAACATCCTTTTTTATGTCTAATTTGTTACCATACCATAATTTGTACCATAGATGTTATTAAGAACGGGCACCGCGCGCGATGGCTCCCTCCTCTTACTATATACCTCCAAAACTAGTAGTAAAAGGAGAGTGCCACCACTCGGGGTGCCTAGCCTTAATAATAACGAAATAACGAAATGTGTATTTGTAGAACATTATTGACTTACCTACAAATATTTATATTACATGATAATTTCAAAGTCGTAAACTCATAAATCTAATCATTGTCTAATGTATTTATGTACTTACATCTAAAAACCCCAGCCACATCACATTAATCACCTGATCTTAAACTAAGGATTCTGTGTAGGATTTTGCAAGGAGTAGTACACTCAGACCCAAGTCAGTTTAGTAACGTTTGTTTATCCGACCGGGAATCGAACCCCGGGCATTTCGTCCTTTAAACAACCACTCTAATAATTGCGGCATCGAGGGCGTCAGATAAAGAATAATATCTTACCTTATTTTGTCTCACTTTATCGTATACGTTTAAAACAAATAATGACGACAATGTTGTGGGTTTTGATGAACTTCCACTTGCATAATATGCTCAATTGTTACCTATTTATAACGCGTTGTTCAACGACTTAATTAACCTCTGTGATACAAATGCTATACCTCTACATTACCAAACATTCTATAGAAATTTGCTACCAGCAACTGAATCTCAAAATTTGGAAGTATTTGATTCACCTGGAGAAGAATAACTTTATTAGTTCCCATATCTTTGATGTCATTATTGTTTTAATTAGACATTTTATTGCATTTTTATATTTATATGTATTTAAAATTTTGATTAATAGTAATTCAAAGCAAAAGGTACTGGGAAAGTGTCATAGGCCTTAATTTTGTTAATACATTATGCATGTCATGTTATCTTAGATTTGTATTGAGAAAATAATAATATTTTGTCATATATCCCTTCATTACCAAACATTCTAGGATAGGAATTCGTAGAACGAAGATAACGTAGAAGAAAATAAGATTTTTTTTGATCTCATTATTGCTTAAAGAAGACATTTTATTTGTATTTTTTATTCGTTGATTATTTTTAAACAAAAGGTACTGGAAATATGTAAAGTACCTTGATTTGTTATAAATTTTGCTTGTTATCTTAGATTTTTATTTAGAGAACATAATATTTTGTTGTACGGAGCCGAGAAAAAACTTATTTCGTTAATTGCTACAAATTATCTACTGATTATTTAAGAATTTATAAAAAAAATCAATAGTGGTAGTAATCTTCACCGAAACTCCACTTTTCTGAATTATTATTGAGCAATTGTATTGTTTATAGTACGAACTTTAATTGTAACCAAAACTACAATTAGTATTTTGCCTAAAATAAAAAATAGTGAATATAAAAAATGCATTTCCTTTTTTCCCTATAGTCGCAAATAATAACCCTAAGTAATATGTGTTAATATGCAGCTAAATTTTCTATAACATATAATGGAATAAGTAATTATTATTGTTTACTTAAGTTATCCTAACAAGCCCTTAAATTGAAAAAAGGGGTAAGTATTGCTTATACATTTCAAACATAATTTTAATAAAGGAAATACGCAGTAATCTTACTTATACTAGCATAAGTGTTCGTATTTACAAGTTCATTACTGCTTTAATACAACATACTTTTTGAAATACATTTTACTTTTATGGCAAAGTCTGGCATAAATTTTGATACTCAGAATCCTTTATTTTATTACATTCTGAAAAATAGCATAATAATTTATTTTTACAATTCCTAATAAACTATAAACATTAGCACTAACTTAAATACAACACGCAGTGCAACATTTTCTCTCCTTTTTTTTGATATAAGATTAATTCTTCTACGTTTGGAAATAAAGTAAATATGCCCATAAATTTAGTTTTTTCGCCATACTGAAAAATCTGCATTTCCGTCTTACGTCTTTTTTTCCCTGAGGGTACGAGATATAGATATAATTAAATCTCTTCAGTGGATTGCGATAGGCTAATATGACGATGATGACCATTATTACAATTTATGCTATTACGTTTCTTACCAGTAATTTCACTTCAGATAGTGATAGAACCAGGAGTTTTATAATTTGTTCCTAAAATTCACTAATATTATATTACCTATAAAATAACTCATAAAAGATCTAAAAATTAAACGCTGTACCTACGTGAGACTATCAAACTATTAATAAAATCGTCCAAATAAACAACAGGGCATATATTTGTTCACCGAGTTGCCAACCAAATAATGATATATTCAGAATCCGATAGTAATGTAACAAATAGAAAAAGTACATTATATCCCTCCGGGCCAGGGCGAAAGGATTTTATTCGGGGTAGTTTTGTTAGCCCTCGGGTCTCAGCAGCCTTGTAAGGGCTTACAAGCTCAGTCACTTATACGCGCAGTGCTCTCTCTTTTGTTTTACTTTCCGAAATACGCCAGTGATGAAAATATAATAATTGAAAGCCCTTTTTGGTACATGGACTGAAATACTGCTGAAAACATTCTCGTTATTTTAAAAGTAGTGAGGAGTTGAGCTGGGGTGTGGAAGTGAGAGAGCCGATCATTTCCCGTAGGCTACCTTTTGGTATTTAGCTAGTTCCAATTTGTCTGGAAACTAATTTCGATCTTGACTAAAGTAAATGTGAAAAGAACTTAGATTGTCTACTGTAATATGCCTGAACTAATTGTGATGAGGTAGCTTGAACCTGAAGAACTACATAGGATAAGTCTTTATCCAGATAAACCGCGGGTATCAATTAGTATATAACCATATTATTAATGGAAAAAGAGAAGGCAGATGTCAATATACTTTACTTAAAACCTAACACGCAATTAATTCTAATCTAGCTCGTGTATTCTATCGGTTCTTTGAAGATTTTGTTTCATTAGATAATGTTTACCAACTTCAATAAAAATTGTTTGCTAACCTACGTCAACACAAACAAGTATCGTAAGCAGATTTATAACAGAAGCTATTTCATAACAAAAACGTATGTCCACATAGGAATTAGGTCGGAACAACAGCGGACAGTAATTGTCGCGAGTCAACAAGTAGTGGGCGACGCTGAGCGGTTTACGAGACAAGCGGCGACTAACTTGTTATGATCGCTAATCTCTAACAATGTGCTGGTTGTTATGTGCTGGCCCGGCTGACGTATGCGACAACCAGCTTATGAAACAGTATTTTTAGAGGAAACTGGAGTACTTTGAGATTGCTTTATATAAAAGTTTGGAAAAAAATGTCATTTAGAAGTCATTAAATTATGAAAAAAATCTTTTGTTAAACAGGAAACTTAAATAGGATTGGAATATCATTCAATAGCAGGCAAGTAAAAAAAAACTATGAAATTTTACTAACAATATTTCTAGACGTGTTTTTGTTTACCAAATCATTACTGTATAGTGTACAGTGTGCGATAGGTAGGATCATAATATACCTTAGTAAATTTCAGACAATTCAAGCGTAATGTAGTGTTATTTCTACAGTGACAACAAACCTTATAGAAATGTTACCTACGCCTCAATTTTTAACCATCTCCCAATAAAGGAGCAAGTTTTAGAGAGCCTTCTATAAAATTGAATTTTTGCACTACTCACACATGAAGAAAGTAGCGCTTTCCAAATTTTTATTGCAATACACAAATATTGAAAGCAGTAAAGTGAAATAGTTCCATATGTCGAATTCGGTCGCGGCACGCGTGTTCATTACCCAGATGAGAAAACTTCCGAAGTCGTTACCCACAGCTTGGGAACTTCCATATGACGTCATGATTTAGTCAGCTTTCCACGCAAACTATATCAACTGCTCACGAGTTGACTGCCGCCATCAAGTTTTGATGTCTCTTTGGGAAACTACCCAGTGGTAAGCGTTTAGGGTTTGATTTCCGAATCACAGCAGAAACAGTTACTTACTAGTTTTATAGTACTTGCTGTTTTTCAACTTTCGACTACTATAAATATTTTATACAAGTCCTTTTATTATAGGAATTCAAATCGACTACTGCGAAGTCTATGCCTATGTTTTACCACAACGCAAAACCTTCATCTTTTACACTACATTCGTAAGCCACTACCAACTACTCTAAAAATACTTTAAAATATTGTGTATCTAAATCTACTGACGAATCACAATTCATTGAAATAATAAATATTCAATAAAAACTTTTAATAAAAATGCATGCCTGTCTAACTTGATTTAAAAAGTATTTATTAGGATTATTAAATTTAGTATGTTAACGAATAAACCCAGAAATAATTTATCTAATACCTATAGTTTAAACATGCTAAATTACTCTATTTAAAAGTTTCCAGATGTTCAAAAAACTTGATGATGAAGACTAAGAATTATAATAACTGTTGCCTTGCTATCTTTTGAAGTACAAAATCATATAGTTCCACTTAACTTTGGTTAAATTAGAGCTTCTGAAGATAAGGCTTAAGAATAATTCAAGTCTTGAATTTATTGCAGATATTTTGACGTATCAACCAACCAACCTTCAACCAACTTTCTTTTCTTTTTGCATCAACCTTGACCTCCGCCTTACAACAGAAACCAGTTAACAGTCAATAAAATTCAAAATTCAAAATTCAAAAATCGTTTATTCAAATTAGGCTGAAAATCAGCACTTTTTGAACGTCAAATTTACAAAAGACAGCCCCCAAAATGCCCGCCCTTCACCACTTCCTATGTGTTTTAGCTGGGAAGAAGAAGTGGCGCAACAAACTCCCCAGCAACACATGTCTGTCTGTAAGGTTTGAAGAACCATCTTTATACAACATTAAATAATTGTAAAAAAAAAAAAATTTAATTAGGTAACATTTTTACACATGTTGACTAGCACACTCCATTAGTAGTACCTATATCCAAGAACTCAAGCAATGAATTACTTAAATATTTACTCTTGTTTAAAAATATAACTAAAGCCTCCATTAAGTGAAAAATAGGAAATAAAGGGCGTGCTCACCTACATGTGTAAGGTTGGGTTGTAATCGTGTTTGTACAACATGACCATGGTAAACTAGGACCACACCATTTTTATCTAGAACTTAATGAAATAAACGTTGTCAGCAAGACGACCAGGCACCGCTAGCAGCACCCGTTCACGAGTATAACGCAAGGATCAGCCATCGCCTCCCTCGCCATCTTTGAGGGAAGGTGGCGACCCGACCCCCGACGCTACCGCTAGCCATGCCGTCTAAGGGAGCATGACGTGCTTGCTGCAATTTAAACAAAATAATAACTAATGAGTGTTGAAGTCACTAGTAATCCATATAGCATACTGCAATACAAATCATTATTTAACAAATAATGAGTGTCCTATGTCAATACCATCAACAACAATGAATTTAAAATTTAAAAAAAGATAATGTCAATCAATATAAAGCTAATGATAACCTGAAGTTGTCTTGCGTTTAATATAGCGACCAACTACTCTTATCATTCAAATAATCGTTAATGCTATAATATGCCTTCTGTGAAAGGACAGATTTAACTTTTAATTTAAATGCATTAAACGGCAATTCTAATAAAGACATTGGAAGTTTATTGTAAAAGCGGATACCTAGCCCCACACAAAACTTTCCATTATTCCTATATCTCGTATAACGTCCATCAATTCCCTCAAACGCACAATAGCAACACCGTTGAGAAAGGATGTTTGTCATAGCAAAGGGAAACAAATGTTTGAAGACTTTTGTGAGGAATAACTGTCAGTCGTTCTCTCGTCGATAACTGGGACCTTTCTGTGATTGTGTATTGGTTAAATGATGTCCAAGTTTATTGAAATAAGTATTAATAATTATCTAGACAGTTTTTTTTTTGATGGTGTAAAAATATATTAGTCATTTGCATTGAATTTATGCATATAATACTATTTGAATGCATACTATGCTGAGGTATCAAATTAATTTAGTCTAATTGACTTGATATTTGAACCAATATTAAATCTAGATAAACTACGGATGATATTTCTTGTTTTTGTTTTTAGTTTTTAATTACAATGTTCCGCTGAGTAAAATCATTTATATAACGATACTTAAGACTAGGAACAAAGCCGCCAAATAAACAATGTCCGTAAATACATTATTAACGAACACCAACTCAAACGCGAAGTTAATGATGAAATAATAAAACTTTACACAGAGTTTGGAACAAAAGAAAAACATCGAACGGAAATTGGAGTTTATTTTGTTTGTTTGAAACAGTAATATTGCATTGCTTGATGGACTCGATATGCATCGTGCTTTCATAGTGAAATACATATTAACTTTCCTTCACATAGCATGTAGAATGTGTATACTACATTTTTCATATTATAGACAATTTACTTGTGAAGTTATGAACCAGCTAAACGTATGTGTAACTAAAATTAGTTTTGATACCAAGTTTCAATCAACTCAACCTATTATCCTGCTAGACATATCTCAATTATGCCACAAAAACAGTTAATTACCACCATACTATTAAACTGATTAGTTTCTGAAAACATAATCTGAAAAAAAGCTACATCTGAGTAAACGTCAGATTACAACAATGATTTACGCAAACGCTAAACGCTCCACAAATTCTATTCATCTCTTAAACGAATATAAATAAGTAAACAAAGCCAACAAACGTACTCATCCTCCAGAACATCAACAAAAGCCACAGAACGTATATGCAATTAACGTTTTATTCTGCTTTTAACGATATCCCAAATTAATACCCGGCTCTTTATTCACGTCGAGATATTTTCGGGAGGGTTGTCGGCAAAGTGCCGTCGTAGATAATTAATTTATATTACGTACCACCCCTATAAACAAAGCTCAATGGCCAACGAGATCCCAACTAAATGTACTGGACGGCCATTGATCCGAATCCTGCCAGTTTTTCGGCGAGTGCTTGATTTTTATTTGGCTTTCGGACACTAGAATTACGGATCGACGAGGTATATACATTTTGTTTGACTTCGCTTTAGTTCATTTTCTGCTGACTTTACGTAAAACATTTATCGTTGACATTGGAGACAGCTCTAATGAGAGACATATATTCAATTGTTCCAATGTCAACAGTCTGTCTGCGCCCGGGACACTACATGTCTAATGATAGCCACTTGATACTGTAGCTAAATTAGCAAATACTTTATTAATCGCAGCAATATTTAACAATGCTTATGAAAACATTAATAGAATAAGATCTGATTTCATTAAACTTTAAAATTATAAGAGCAGATACTCTAAATTTGAACAAAACAATGTATTAGATTCTTATTGCCTACCCTTTCCTACTGCGGAGTTTGTGCTTAGAAGCAAAAAACCGTGAGCCGAATGGAAACACATGCTACCCGAGAAATGACCAAACGCTAAAAGCTGAGAAGCAAAAAATCCGACATCAAGCTCTGTGCCTAACAAAGTAAACAAGGTTGCGTAGCTGAAGCCACATTAACGCAAAAACAAAAGACTGAAAAAGTCTCCACAAAAAGGATTAACATTCACTCCACAAGTTGAAACCTCAACGAGCGCTCAAAATATTGACACGGACTTGGCGGCAGAGCACGAACACAAATAAGAATTCTGCAGCTCCCACCAAAACTCATCTCGTGTAAAGGGTGGCTTATTTTTCATGCAAATTGCTTTAGGGCACCGTGCAATGGAAACGCCGGAGCTCGCACTAATTCATATTTTGTACTAAATGCTGCGGTATTATGCAGCAGAATTGTTCTTTGGGCAAGTCAATTACTAACAATGTCACAATGTCGTGAGCTAGTTGTTTGTAAGTGTAGTTTTGATACACAGTATGTTAAATTATTTATTCGTCATGAATTACATTTTTTGAAGTTTTGCTATCCAGTTGGCAATTATTAGAATGTCAATAGTGCCGTAAATACACACTTGCAATATTAAGATTACTGGTGATACATTTACAGGTAGTTTTTCAATGTTCGTGTCTGTAGAAAGTAAACATTATCTTTAATTATGATTATGATTTGAGCCCGTCAGGGAAGCAGTAAGCTGACGGCGTGGATTATATGTGTTATTTTATTTTACTTGGTTTCAAAATAGCAATGTTAACACTATACTAAGACCCTTAATTATTTTGTTAAGTAACTTGAAATGGATATGCTCCAAAGTAACTCTACTCCACGTCTCCAATTAATCCAGTCATTACAACAACCTATCAGTGACAATAACCGGCAACTGTTGCTAATTATGAACTATATCATAACAACGCAGTTTGCGGTCCGTTGCTCACCGTGCCGTAGTAATAATACTCTTTGAGCGTAACACCGTTTGCGTTGAGCTGTCTACCAATTAATTGAATCAACAGGCAATTATCGGTTAGTAATAGTGACACGCCCACGAGCGTCTAGTGTGCAGCTAGCAGGATACGTGCTTGTGTTGGGATATGATTGGAAACAAACTTTTATACTACGCTTCTCGTGTTTTCACTCGCATCCCTAGGGTACTACTTGACGCACCTGCATAAAAAGTAGCCTATAGCCGCCTCTAGGGTCCCGTTTATCTCCATAAAATTCATCTAAAATAAATAGACAAACAAACCCACATTCAAATTTATAATAGTATTTAGAGTATCATTAAAACATATTGGTAGTTAAAAAATCTCTGAAGATAGTGCTGCCTCAGATCTAGTATCCAGGTGTGCTGGGTTCTCACAGGTCGGATAAAGTGTTATGGGGAATTTTCATTTAGTGTTTTATACGAAACTAGGTAGCTGCTTGCGGCCAGTTGATGGTATTATCCTTGCTCCCTATTGCATTGGACTTAAACCATTGTCACTGTCAGCTCATACAAAAGGATAAATTCACCATCATCTGCTTAGCCTTTTCCTAACTGTGTTGGGGACAGCTTCCAGTCTATTCAGATACGGCTTGGTATCAGTATTTAACATGAAGCATCTTCCTATGTATTATCCACAATTTAGTTACCGGGAAAAACGACACCCCTTGGTAAGACTAGTTGTTAGACATTCTGGCTTCTAACTACCCATAATAACTGCAAATGACAGCCGAGACAAAGTCCTTAACGTGCTTTTCGACGCAAGGATGAATCTCTTTATAACAAAGATAGTCACCCGTCCACAGAACCTTTGATCGATCGACCCGTGCCGCTGTTACTGAGCCACGAGCCACTTGAGAGGGATAAAATATCCTCTTGTTATTAAATTGTTAGGCACATAAATTATTTTTAGTATTTCATAACGAATAAGTCTCGGTTCTACAGTGTTATTTTAGTACTATTTATAATATGTTTATTTTCTTATTAATAGAAACATAATATGGGTGTATTTCCATTATACCAGTCGCAAACTTCACGGCAATAACAAACTTGTTGCTTCTGAGTAAAAAAAATATTCAAAGACATATTCTTGGAATCTATTTTTATACACAAAATGTCGAAATGTTAGCAGTGATAACTCTGATGTTTGTTAGTTTACTAGGTATTGACTAGGTACGATGTTTCATACTGTAAACATTGTATATAATAAATATTAAAAGAAAACAAATTCTTCATCTAACTTAAATACAAGACTACCAAGAGCTTCGTATAAAAGTTCATGCCTTTTACATGTACAACAAACATGCGATATTTTTGTTAAAACTCCACAATTTAACATAATTTTCTGCAACCCAGATCCAGTAACACCATTACGTTGGGCAAATCAAGTTACACATTAATTTAGCCTCTAAAGTATTACATATAAGCGCCATAATCGCGGGTATCACGCTAAAATAATAACACAAGAAAGATAAATGGAATCATTCAAGCGTCGTTATAAGGGTCTACCTTTGCAGAAACCCTCTTTTATGTAACAGAAAAATAAAAAACCTACTTTAATGCAATGTAAATAAAGTTATAATTCTAATTTGTGAGTGGACAGGTGTTGGTGACCGTAGCGTCGTAGGCGTCGTAGCGCCGTAGCGCCGTAGGCACACAATTTGGGTTACAATGGCGGAGAGATGTTATTCATCTTCCGTCCTCTGTCGCATTGTGTGACCATCATAAGACGTGATGAAAATTCCTTTCATTAATTTAACAGAACCGTTTTTAATGGGGAAAGATAGATTCCTTGCGAATTACGTAATAACATTAATCAATATAACAATTTAAGCCACTTTAATGTGCTATCTGTGATTGTTATAAAAAATCTTCAGGAATGTTTTGACGTCATTGCCAGTAAATATTAGTATGTTGATAAGGAGCATGTATGGGTTGTGTTAGATTACTACCTCGGTCATAGTACACATTGGTGTGGGTAAGAGAAGAGAACACGTGGTGGTACAATAGTACATAATATGTTTAAAATTGCTGAAACTACTATTTAGTTTTTCTAATTAGTAAACTTTAACGTTTAATTAGTAACTAGCTAAATCAGCCTGTGTGGTGATTTTTTGTACCTGAAAGAATTCTGGAATAAAAAATAATAAGCCCCTGTGAAGTGCTTGGTCTTGGCTCACTGTATTGATTACATGAAATTCAAGCACAAATATGTCACGCGAATTATTTTCCACTATACGTTATGCAAATAAATATTATTTGCTATCTGTCTGCTATGTTTGTGTACTTTTTGTAATTATTTGCTTTCAGCTGCGAATGTTTACGTTCAGTTTTTATTTATGTAATCATCATCATTTGTTATTAAACATTTTCAACTGAGTAAACTAAAATTGGTATTACATTCATTTGCTGTGTGTAAGGCTTGATTATTTTCTATGTCACTGTCATGCTATCTTGCTTGATAATGTTGATATTACTAAAATTGGAACAAACAAAACGTATGTCTAGCTGATTGTAATACAAGCATGATTGGTGCAATCATTTATTCATTATCACATCTGCATATATGTTTGTCATTATCATTACCAAACAAATTATTTGAAAATATCAACATCCCATACGTTGTATTTTTTTATTATCGCTCTGTCGACTTTCAAATTCTTCATGATCACGATAATAACGGAATAAAGTCTCTCAGATTTATCTCGTTTAAGCTTTTAATTGATGCGCGAATATAAAAGTTTATTCGGGAAGCTGTGCCTGAGCCACAATAAATCTACTCGATAAGGACTACAGAGACGAGAGATAAAATATAAACCCTACGGCTGATTTATAGTCTCAGATATTTTAGTGTTTTGTTTTTATTAGTGACTAACTGTCTGACAAAGATAACATTTATAAGATTAAACGAAAATAAATAAGTACTATTTTTGTCTTACGCCAGTTGAATAAAAACTTATATCTTTTCTTACAAATTTATCTACTCTTGTAATTTTCTTTGCTATTGGTAGAATCTAAACGTTACGCATTACGTTCTTAACGACCAAAAAAATAACTTAAAGATTATGTCATAGCAATTTTAACTTTTAAGACGTTTCTAAATCATTGGGATCATCATCTTCATGGGCTTCATAAAAGTCCATGAAGCTGTTCACGCTGCCGAAGACCGTGACAAGTGGAAAGCGATTGGTCAAGTAATAATTCGTGGAGGTCACGACCCTCAGTATTGAGGAATACGACACAAGGAGGGAGGGAAATCATTGGGAACTCACACTAACACCATAATGCTCTCAGTAGTGAACATCGCGCGACGCAACCGTTTGCTTAATTAAACGCTAGTCATAATGTTCTCACATGCATCTGATTCATAATCCTCTAAAGAAACTTAACTCAAACTTAACGCAAAATGGAGAACGTGTAAAAGACGGACAGAACTTTATGTATATTGTTATTTTAGTTTGGTTGTTACTGCATTACGATCACAATAATTGGTGTTAGCACTTATGCTATTCCATAACTACTCAAACTCATCTATCTATACTTATAATAAATCTGTAGAGAGGTCAATTCTGTACATGAAATATATTTCCAAAATAACTATCAGGGGGTGATTAGGGATCGACATAACTACTCAAACTCATCTATCTATACTTATAATAAATCTATAGAGAGGTCAATTCTGTACATGAAATATATTTCCAAAATAACTATCAGGGGGTGATTAGGGATCGATACTGATGCCAAAAATGCAATCAGTAAAATTTTTGTCTGTCTGTCTGTCTGTCTGTCTGTATAAACTCTATAGAAACAAAAACTACCCGACGGATTTTAACGAAGTTGGTACAATTATTTGTCATACTCCTGAGCTGGTTATAGTATACTTTTCATCACGCTACAATCAATAGGAGCAGAGCAGTGAAGGGAAATGTTGTCGTTTTGTTTAAACGCGATAATCTCAGGAACCGCTGGTCCAATTTGAAAAATTCTTTCAGTGTTAGATAGTCCATTTATCGAGGAAGACTATAGGCTATATATCATCACGCTAAAACCAATAGGAGCGGAGCACCACTATTCCACGCGGACGAAGTCGCTGGCAGAAGCTAGTTAAAAAAATACAATTTAATTTAATAACAGACTAAAACGAATACCAATTTCTATCCTTTGTCTGAAACCCATACCCCTTACCATACCCATATACCTTACAATTACTTTCAATTCAATCGTATCATTTATTACAAAAATAAATCATAAAAGTAAGACTTTTATTAAAGTTAAGTTAATTTTCATCCAATATTTTGCCTTAGTCTTTAGAAACTAACACTCTTACTTTACTAAACAATAAAGAAATAATATTTATTTAACAAAGTTGTAACTGTTAATTGTGATATTAATTATGTAATTTCCATTAATTAATCTTCTTGTTGGCAACAAAATTCAGAGAATTGTGAAACCTCTGATGGTCGCTGTAGCAAATATTAAAGCTAAGCTGATCTCAGAACTCGCTAATTAAGATCAAAAAGTAAACGAATTATTTTTCCTCTGTAAGGAATTCCGAGAGTAGTAAATCTAGTATCATCTTTGCTGTAAGTCTAATAGTAATTAATTATCATTTGTTCTATAATATTTTCCTAAGATTTATATAATCTGTTTTATTAGAAATGGTAACTAAATAATCAAAATAATAACATTTGCGGAAAACTTTGTGAATAAAATTAAACCAAGAACTAAACAACCTTGTAACAACAATACGACAACAAACTGGAAGTACACAAATACCGATCTATTCCACTTTACGACCCAGCTATGTGAACAAAAGGTGGGAACTGGACGGTGGTTACTAACACAAATTGAGGTTAGCACACTACAGAACCTAATTTGTTCATTCTAACTTAATATTAAAAATGGGAAAGTTTGTTTGTTTGTGACGCTTTCACGCTAAAATGGCTTAACAGATTTGGCTATAATTTGGTACGAAGATAGATGGGATCCTGGAGACGGTTATACACTAGACTTTTTATCCTAGTGCGTTAAGTAGTTCCCTCGGGACGTGTGTGAAACAGCTGGTAGTATTATACTTACAGCAAGAAAAACAAATGTGCAGTGCATTTTTACAGCGTTTCACCAGCACGAGTAAGCTGAATGACAAATGGTTCTGATCAAATTCTCGTGTGTATGTTAAAAGCTCCATCGGAGAAATATTAAGTGTTTTTGGTTTCACAGTTCCATTTCTTTTTAACATATTAACACCTTGGCTAGCCAATATAAACTTGACAATAATCTGAATACTTTCAGAAAAAAACATTTTAAACGATCTTCGCGCTTAATTTCATAATTTTGCAGGTCCCTTAACTACTACGACCTTGACCAATTTATATACTTGCTAAGATAACAAACCTGCTCGCGGGAAGTAGCGTAAACTTTTTTGAAAATTAACACAATGACAAATAAAAGAGCCGAAGATAATAATTATATCCACCTTGACAAAACACATTAAGCTTTCAAAAGATAACAAAATTCAATCAGCCGTCGTCCACGTCCAATATTGAAATATTAGCATCGAATAAAATCGTTGATTTCCATAATACATAGCGTAGCGGCGCGGACGTCGATAACGTACTAATTGCCGCCTCGGACCACAACCCACGTGAATAATACTCCCTCATTAGTTCAGCTATCGGAAAAATGTTATAGAATAGAACTTTGATTAATACGGTAAGGTTACGGAGGCACTTGATTATATATTATGTAAGAGTTACTTTAGCGACTGCTTCATTTAGCTAGGATTAAAGTGGGTCGCACTTGAATAATGATCTGGAACCTCCTTGAGGCTCGGTGAAGACTTATGTATGCTGAATTTAATTTATCCTAGATGTTATGTACGCCTTCTCTTTGTAGGTGCGTGAAGCGTATGTAATACTTTATTACTCCTAATAGATTGATTACCATTGAATATGCTACAAAGTAGTAAAATACCTCGGAATATTTCCGGTACATTTCCGACTACTCGTACCTTTGGAACGTCAGCAAACAAAGTAATTTCAATTAGTGGCAAAGTTGGTAACAGTGTGAACTCGAACCTTCTTAACGATCGAGTCATAAAATTAAAGTTTTAACTGGAGCTGATTCAGAGGCGCAGTCAACTGAGACAAAATGTAATTGCAACTAGCAGTGAGCGCGGCCACAGCGACGCGCTGCGCAGTAAGCTTACTGCATGTCGTCTTTGAAATATGGAGAGCTTCATGCAGATTTATAAGACTGGGACAAAATTACTCTGTGGTTTCTCTGTTCTTGTTTTAGAGTTTAAGACGAATGACTAACGCAATGGTGCTATTGTAAAAAGAAGTGTGAAGTTTTTACTGAGAAATATAATTTCCCACGTAAACAATAATACATAGAAATAATTTTACGAAACTTAACTAAAGAATCTACTTCAATTTAATTGAATTTGGATCCCATCACCTACGCTTTAGGTACCTCTACCTATTGTAACTTTTGAATATACGTTATTTAATTATAAAATACTTGAGATTTGTTTTCGATCCCTAAACAGGTAGTGAACCGTGGGGTCACACGGTCGGAGTTTCCGTCGTTAATTACTATGAACCCTGGCTTACAAAACTTGCAGAGGAATTACTCATAGCACATTAAATACTTACACAGTTGTTTAATTAATAATTTTAATCGTATAAATTTTCATCCTTTGCCCGTAGTTCTTAATTAAAATGCCAGAAGGTATTTTTATTTAAACATGAGTTCTTCAACAGGAGTCGTATTTCAACTTATTTTTCAACATTTTATGAGTTTCTTTGTGTATCAAAATAATTGGTGATTTACTTGTAATGTCAACGCAGCGTGTCATGGCAGAGGCCAGCTCTCCCGGCAGTGGACTGACACGGGCTGATGACGATGACTCTCAGCTATGTTTTAGCTAATTACAGATTAAAAAAGTCTCCCATGGTAATCACAAAAAATCACCTGAGCTACTGCACAGGTAATCACTGTGGTCGTCTTGGAGGCGTCTTTGTGCGGCGAACAATGCACTCGTCGGTAATCCTCCGAAAGTCCTCCGCTAATGAAAACCCGCGGCGCGTCCCGTCACTGCCGACGTAATCTGCGTATTATGCCAGTGTTGCAAATGAACTCTAACTTTACTACCATTGTATGTACCTATAAAGAAATTCCTTGTTACAATTTTTGCATAAAGGTTTTATCACCTAGTTTTTAATTTTCTTCTACATGTTGTTGTCCGATTGTATAATTGGCCTATAATGCCCATGAAATTCCTCGGCATTTCATGAAATGCCATTTTAATATCTTATGTCATGGAGAATGGAAATTGTTCATGAAAATTAACAGTCTTTTTTGTGACTATAGCCATTTAATAACGATTACAAATTAATGCCCATTTTACTGTTAAATACAGTCGATGTTCAGTTATTGAAAGCCATAATCCACCCATTGAGTGCACAGGATAATGCAAGGCTTGATAATATATACATATGTATGGATTCGATAAAAAATATCGGATATCAAAGTATCGCAGAATACCTAATAGGCATCCCTAAGTTTCTAACCCTTTGAATAAAAAACCTTTATTCCAATATTAATTTACAGCTTAGAAATTAAGGAAAAATTGATGATAAGGAATTCGGCACATTATGTACGAAGGTATTTCTCGTTCGAATTACCAGCGTCCGTTAAATAGGACAAAACATTCTTTCACAAAACGAATTCCGAACCCATTTGTTATCTAAGTGGAAGTCTTAAAAGAATGTTTCTTTATTTATCGTTGCCCTCGCATCCCTAAAAATAACGAGTTCAAAGAGTAACCAGGTGAAAAGGTCAGCTCTTCATTAGGGGAATAAGTATTTGCCCTTTGGTATCCTTTCGTACATTACTGTCAACTAAATGTTATAATACTTGTACGAAAGATTTACTTATCTTCTTCTATACTTATCTATACTTATAATAAATCTGTAGAGAGGTCAATTCTGTACATGAAATATATTTCCAAAATAACTATCAGGGGGTGATTAGGGATCGATACTGATGCCAAAAATGCAATCAGTAAAATTTTTGTCTGTCTGTCTGTATAAACTCTATAGAAACAAAAACTACTTGACGGATTTTAACGAAACTTGGTACAATTATTTTTCATACTCCTGAGCTGGTATACTTTTCATCATGCTACAATCAATAGGAGCAGAGCAGTGAACGGAAATGTTGTCATTTTGTTTAAACGCGCTAATCTCAGGAACCGCTGGTCCGATTTAAATAATTCTTTCAGTGTTAGATAGTCCATTTATCGAGGAAGGCTATAGGCTATATATCACTACGCTAAGACCAATAGGAGCAGAGTACCACTATTCCACGCAGACGAAGTCGCTGGCAGAAGCTAGTCTAATATATTAAACTTGTTACGTTCGAGAACTAGTTATTAGGAAGTTAATTTCTTTTATACTGAATTCCAGAAAAACTTGTATTTTTAGCATTTGCTGTAAGGCTTGAATATCCTCTGATACTGATGCCCTCATTTTTCTAGTGTCCGCAAACACAACTAATAAACATGATGATTACAATTCCAAAGTCGGGTAGAGTTTAATGGTTTTTATGAGTTTCAAGAACACCCTAGAGTCTGCACTGTTGCAACCTATTCTAATATTACACCTGTGTCCTACCCTACAGTGAAAACAGGACTGGTAATAGAATATTCTACAACCCTCTGTCATAGTAGTTTAATGTATGAATAGGCGTATCATGTATAACTCCCATTCCATTCTAACCTCATTTATATTTCGTGCAATCAAAACTGCACGGGGGTACTCAATTGTGCATGACGGTTCCGGTGCCACTAAAATATGCCGTTCACTGCGTCCGGTGCCGGCCGTCCGGTCTTGCGTCTAATCGCACTGATCGGACGGCAGTCGCATGCTTGCCTCTGATTACTTGTTCGTGATTTGAATCCGGACAGCGGAGGGGGTTGCAAGATATGAATATATGTATAAGGCGTCCTGTTCTTGGATAGTTTTGTGTGTTATCAGATGTACTGAAATATTTTGTACTTATCTATATCACGAAGTTGCTATGCGGTATGTATTGACTTGAGCAGTGATAGCTGCTTTATGCAAGATGTTGCTGTGATCTTACGAGAAATATTTTATACAATAATATTTTATATTTTGTTTACTGGTAATTTTATTAGACCATTTTGATGTCTCCATAGACACTTGGTGAAAGCCAGTTACATTAACTAAAGTAAAAGTAAAGCTTATTTCTGTAATGCTATGGCGATCAACAAGATGAAACACAACAAATAGAGGGTTTAGTGTTAATCGCATTGTAGTACACAAGTACATTATGTTAGCTTAACAGAAACATTAGCCAAACGAGCTGTGAGCCACCTCGCACACGACACGTCCCACTCGTCAACATCCCGGTTATTCCGCTAGATTTCAATTAAGATTACCGCCATTCCATTACTGATACAATAAAAACGGAATGATAACCCTATTATGAAATTCCCGGTCGTCGCTTCATACATTGGCCTTATTTATTTATTTTTATCATGAAGGAACGGGACGGAATTGTAATCCCGGCGGATCGTGTGGATGGGTATTAGTATGAGTAGCTACCCAATGTATTTGCGTCGTGTTTTCTGGATCAAAATGGATTTTCGGATGTGACGTGGTTATTTTGTTGTATTCACTCGTATTTTGATTGAAATTGAAAAATAGAGACGTCTTGTTTGTGAAGGGAGGCACGTTGACGGCGTAGGCTGTGGAATAGAAAAACAAAATTACCACGTAAAATAGATGATATATTTTATAATTGATATATGACCATTTTTTTGGGACTCAATCAAATGCTTTCTATTCAAAAATAGTAGGTACTTATTACTTACGCTTATTTCTGACGTCACGCACTTCATTAGCGATTCTCCATGCGTTGGTAATAAAGTTATCTTGAACATTGTATTATTTTTCATTAAAATTGTTAACAACAAAAACCTTTACAGTGTCTTCATTAGTGTGAATATTTACGCCTTACCAAATATGTAAAGAGGCATTTTCTCATTTCATAAAGGCTTCCCTATTAACAATTCCTTACAAAAGTCCCTTGATGATTCGAGAAGGATACAAGTGTTTTATAAATACCCATTTATGTTCCGAAGCGTAGTCTCAAATATATCTTATTTGTTTTACGACAATCATAAATATGAGTAATAAAAGCAACGCTTACGTGAAGAATTGGCGTTGTGCCGGATAAAGTATCTACACGCCTTTGCGGAATACTAATATCCGTATGGGGAATACAACGGTTTGCTAGTGTAGAGGACTAAAGTGCATCATGTTGGCTTAATGATCACCATTTACTGCCCATCTGCGTCATTGGTACAATGGTAGCAAGTGTTACAGCTGAGTACATGATGCCTTCAGTTCGATTCCTAGGGCAAAGTGTTATCGGTTTTTTCATCTAGAATTTTTCACTAGCGACTCCGCAATTAGGATATGTGCTCGGTCGCGTGGGACTTAAATGTAATCCTGAATATCCTAAATTATATAATTATGTGAATATGGGTTTGCTTGTTACGTTTTCACTGTATAAAACGGCTGAATCGATTTAAACGAAATTAAGTAGGTACATGGACAGATGGGGCCCTTGAGACAGTTATACGCCACTTTTATCCGACACAATACCATTATGAAATGTAATAGTCTAGCTGAAGGCAAAAGTTTCCAATAGCACGTCATATACTCGTAAACGTGCTAGTTTACGAACTCGTTTACTCCCAAACTTGGTGTCATTCACCCCATTAGGTGTCGCCGTGATACTCCACAGCGTTTTTAATGGAAGCCATTAACTGGGTGACGGCGCCAAGTAATTTATTTGATTGATTATTATTTTCTCACAACATTTTCAGCTAATTTTGGAGAAGTTCTATTGTTGGATTTTATAATTAAGTTCTTAGCAATTTGTTGTGAATTTTTAATTTGATTTTACTGATTAGTTCATGTATTAACAGTAAGTTATCAATCTATGAGCATTGTCAATCTATTAAGAGTTAGACTGATGGTACTTTCTTTACAATTCTACTTTTCTAATGTAAGTTCGGCTTTAAGCTATTTAGCTGAGTAACATCTAAAACTGAGCGTGTTAAAATTGTTAACAATACCTTTATGAACTGGAATACTAGGTATAGTTTATTTCGAAACCACGGTATGACTCGTAAGCTCCAGTTTGATGTAAAAATAAAAGTTGCATTGAAAATGCAGGGTTTACAAAAGAGTCACTAGAGAGCAAATTCTTTATATATTTAGAGTACCTATACTTAGTATATTATCTGCAAGATTTGCTCTACAAAAAAACAATTTAAATAAACTTCCAATACCAACAATATTGTCCCTACAGTTTGGTATACATTTTCTATTGGTTGATACACCTGCACTAACTACAAATTGAGTTTTTAGTTTCCAAATCCCGTTTAGCTGCAAGCTGCAAGGTGTTCCATAAGGTTTGCTCGCAGTTTCGGCTAACTTCGGCACACATCCCGACCTGTTTGAATTTTGAACTATCCTTATGTGAGCCGTGTTTGGACAGCCGATGGGAGCTTTACTTTGATGGTAGAACCTGAATCCCAGGACGAGGGATTTGTTTTATGAAAATGTTTTAAAACATTTGAATTTCCTATATTAGTAGCGAGATAGAATGAATATTTGATTGATGTTCAAATTTTAAAACTAGAATGAGTTTTTTGTATTGGTACCTACTTATACGTTTTAAGTTCATGCTTATCCCTTTACTTGTACCCAAAAGTAATCACTTGCTATAGCAACAGAATTTGTTTGAAGTAACAAAAAAATAATTATGTTTTCATACGAATGGAAAAAATAATGTATTCTCGTCTCAAAAATCTAAATTGACTCAATATATGAGCTGAGAGTCTATTTCGTTGAAAAAACAAGTGAAAAACGAAACAACAAACAGATGAGTTGAAACACTTTCAACCCATCCAATCCACAAATAAAACATCACAAAGTAAACAGAGTCCATATTATGAAAGTTTCCACAAAGAAAAGATTTCAAGCATTTAGACCTTTGGCAGACCTTCAAAGATCCAACTACTCAGACGTCAATAAAAAGTTTTTGTATTTAAGTTTCGATTCAATCTTTTAAAGATCGACAGTTGTTAGAATATGAGTGGTTGTTACGAGGTCGGTGGCTACCGGTAAAGTAAGTAAAGGATTTGAACATTGATAGGAATAAATTGCGTAAGTGTAAACAACATGCGAAAAAAATATTTACAGAAGCCATTGGCTGATAAGCTGCTATGTTTGTATTTCTAGTTCCATTTTAGAATGTAGTCAAAACTGATTTTGGCATACCTAACACAAATAAACTTTTTGATCATTGCTTAGAAGTAAACATTATAATTATGAAATATAATTTATTGTGATTGTGTATGTATGTAGTTTTGATAGTCAATATAGTAATATCATGATTATTTTATATAAATATATTCATTTAATTATATTCTTGATTATACCATTAATCTTAAAAGAGGATTAAGAAGGTATGAACTAGAGTTGCAGTATCAATTATAATAATTACTAGCTTCTGCCAGCGACTTCGTCCACGTGGAATAGTGGTGCTCCGCTCCTATTGGTCTTAGCGTGATGATATATAGCCTAAAGCTTTCCTCGATAACTAGACTATCTAACACTGAAAGAATTATTTAAATGGGACCAGCGGTTCCTGAGATTAGCGCGTTTAAACAAAATGACAACATTTCCCTTCACTGCTCTGCTCCTATTGATTGTAGTGTGATGAAAAGTATACTATAACCATTTCAGGAGTATGACAAATAATTGTACCAAGTTTCGTTAAAATCCGTCCAGTCATTTTTGTTTCTATAGAGTTTATACAGACAGACAGACAGACAGACAGACAAACAGACAGACAGACAGACAGACAGACAGACAGACAGACGGACAGACAGACAGACAAAAATTTTACTGATTGCATTTTTGGCATCAGTATCGATCCCTAATCACCCCCTGATAGTTATTTTGGAAATATACTTCATGTACAGAATTGACCTCTCTACAGATTTATTATAAGTACTAGCTTCTGCCAGCGACTTCGTCCGCGTGAAATAGTGGTGCTCCGCTCCTATTGGTCTTAGCGTGATGATATATAGCCTATAGCCTTTCTCGATAAATGGACTATCTAACACTGAAAGAATTTTTCAAATCGGACCAGCGGTTCCTGAGATTAGCGCGTTTAAACAAAATAACAACATTTCCCATCACTGCTCTGCTCCTATTGATTGTAGCGTGATGAAATCCGTCGAGTAGTTTTTGTTTCTATAGAGTTTATACAGACAGACAGACAGACAGACAGACAGACAAAAATTTTACTGATTGCATTTTTGGCATCAGTATCGATCCCTAATCACCCCCTGATAGTTATTTTGGAAATATATTTCATGTACAGAATTGACCTCTCTACAGATTTATTATAAGTATAGATATAGATAGAAGATATAGATAGAGAAGAAGATAGAAGATATAGATATAGATAGATAACATGCACTTTAAGTTCGTCGGTACAGATAAAGGTATTGCTTACTTGTAGGTACTTAAAATTCCACATTCCACATTGTGTATAAGTCTAAAGTCTAATAAAACAACGAAAACAAAACAAATATTATTCGAGCTCATGCATAAGTCTTATCAGTCTTAATTTTAAACGCTTGTCTAGAAACGCAAAAAGTATTTCCTCTGTCAGCAAATATTTACGAGATTTCTTTATTTTTATATTATTACGTAACTTGTAGTGTTAATTTTACTACTTGCTTATCTCAACATAACGTTTTTCTTTTGTTTATATTATTAATTCCATTAAGGTAAATGAGTTTACTGCTCTGTGATAGTGATCATTTTGAAAAGCTAAAAAATGATATTTATTTATTAATCCTTGTTAATGTGCAAAGTCAAAATCACAATTGAAGATAGAATATCGTTGAGAGTCAATTATATTTTTTACTAGCTTCTGCCAGCGACTTCGTCCGCGTGGAATAGTGGTGCTCCGCTCCTATTGGTCTTAGCGTAACGATATATCGCCTATAGCCTTCCTCGATAAATGGACTATCTAACACTGAAAGAATTATTTAAATCGGACCAGCGGTTCCTGAGATTAGCGCGTTTAAACAAAATGACAACATTTCCCTTTACTGCTCTGCTCCTATTGATTGTAGCGTGATGAAAAGTATGCTATAACCATTTCAGGAGTATGACAAATAATTGTACCAAGTTTCGTTAAAATCCGTCGAGTAGTTTTTGTTTCTATAGAGTTTATACAGACAGACAGACCGACAGACAGACAAAAATTTTACTGATTGCATTTTTGGCATCAATATCGATCCCTAATCACCCCCTGATAGTTATTTTGGAAATATATTTCATGTACAGAATTGACCTCTCTACAGATTTATTATAAGTATAGAAGATTTATTTAAGTAAATTATTTTTTCGAAGAATTCAATTAGGTATATTTGTTGCCTAATATTTGTATCCGTAGTGTCTTCACCTAGTTACCAAGTATAAAAACTAAAGCTTCATTTTATCCCGTCTTACTCTAAGCCAGTACTAAAAATAATGAGTGTTCTAATAATTCTAATAGTGAGATTTGTGACAAGAACGAAATTTTTTGACGTAAGATTAATTTTCGAATTACTATCTAAACACGGAACGGGTTTGGAATTCTAGGAATACTATATTTAGTTTCATTTGAATGTCGATACTGAGACGAACGAAGACGTTTTTTTTGTAATTTTAGCCATTCGTGAAATCGCTAATGAAATTAACTTCACTTACCGCTACTAGGAGTACCTACTAAGGGAATTTTGATATCTTACTTCTTACCAACAAAACTTATCTCTTTACAACATCACTAACACGTCTCAAACACGTATTCAACTAACTCTCACCAACATCTGCCATAAACTTTAAACTTTCATAAGAGCGGAAAATTATTTCCCTTTTTCCGCTCTCAGCAAGAAATTAATATCTGGCTCTTCGCGCGTAAAGTGAAGAGCCGCGTCTAGACTAGGGAGACAGTGTAAATACGAGTGGAGAGGCTCTGGGGCATTACGGGGCATTATTCATGTAGGGCTCCGCCGTGCAATCATTATTGCAGTGGTAATGGACGGACGCAAGTGTCGGAGTAGTTTGACACGCGAGTGACGACATCTTGAGTTTTTGTTTGAGGTAATGGAATGTAATTTTATTTCTATTTGTCACTCGCTTCTTGACTTCTATTATACGGTGTAGGCTTAAAGCTTAAGTAGAGTAGTAGTAAAGCTTAAATAGTAGGCTTTAAGCACCTTCGCTTGATTTATGTTTGTGCTAAGCGGTGTCTCAAAATACCCACCGACCAGACTTACGTTCAGCACAAGATTAGTGTTAGATAGGCTGATTATAATGACGATGATTTAGAATAGTCCGTAAATACTTATATTTAAAGCATAAAATTGCAAGAATATCTGTTAATGAGATTAAGTTATTGTCGGTACCAATAGGTTTTAGGGAAAATATAAACAAAGTCGTAACCTATTTTGTTCTAATTCTACCACAGAAATTAAACTTCATGCTCTAAACATCATCATTCATCATTTAATGCCATTTTATTTATCTATGTGGGGAAATAAATAGGTTATGATTTTGTTTATAGATTTCGTAAAATGTATTGGTACAGACTATACTAAATCCATTCATCACCATAATTTCCTTCTTAAGGTTTTTTTCCACTAAGACAAATGATCAAATTCCGCAGAAACACCGAAATTCAATTTGGTGAAAGAAAACATTCCCGAGTAGCCATAGGTCCGGCTGGATCCCATTGATTCCCGCTGAAATATACGAGGTCCCATTGATCGCGGCGGCTTTATTGATGTCTGCCTTTTACCTTGCCTTTGACCCCGTCATTCATGCAGCGCAAGCAACTAATATTTTATTTATTTAGTTGTGTGTGTCCGAGGTATAGCTTTTTGTGTTCAAATTAGTTAGTTATAGTCATGTTGTTTTATTTTTTTGACATCATGTGGCGTTTTTGCTATTCAAAAAATGCTGCTTAAATAACTAAATTTTTACTGCATATTATGAACAAAAAATGAGATTATTTATCAAAATTCACTTTGCGCCGAGCCATTTGTTACCTACCTTGCCTTCTTGTGTTAGGAGGTAAAAATGCCATAAATATTTTCACTTCAAAGTAAGTCAAATGCTTCCTTTATTTTTATGAAACACGAGAATTTTATTCAATTACAGCAATCTTTAAATCAATTAATTAGCTCAACTTCGGTTTCGTGACATTTCGTGAGCTCAGTTGGAGTTATGACGAGCTACGAACACGGAAACTTGTGTTAGCCTTATTGCATTACTTTCTGTTATATAGTAACACTAAGTTTATGGTACTTAAATAGTAGCTAGAATTTGAATAAATAGAAAATATTTAAACAGGCTTTTAAAAATAATTCATACTAAAAGATAAATTATTATTATTCCTCGCGCAACCAAATTTTATGACCGGTACATTACTCTTAAATGGAATAGTGAAACTTTTCTAAACAAATAATGGACTATTTCGTTTTGTTCGATGAAAGGTGAAGAAAGGTTATCTTTATTTTTAGATTTTATAACTGATTACCAAAATCTTTGTTATTGATAAGTAGTGGGTTCATAGCCGATATTAACATTTAAAAGAAAAGTTCTACAGAACAATGTCAGTCACAGCGGTCAACCTCAATGGATATCAGCTAAGTATGTAGGAGATATATTATAGTGCACTAGTGCTTGCTCAGACACAGGTGCACTCTCTATTCCTTCATTCTTAAAGTCCGATGAGACGGTAATTTAACATGATCGGGGTGAGATCAGGCGCAAGACCAACAGCTTTACCTGATCCAGCCTGTCCCTTGCTGTCCTCCCCCAGCGACGCCCTAAGCCGAGGCCCGTACCCCACTAGGGGGTGCCCTTAGCGTGTAGTCGCTTAGTTTTGTAAGTTAAGCCCTGGCTGGAGGCCCTAAATTTATTTAAGGCACTTCACAGGCAAGCCCGGTTAAGCAGTCGACAACCTCCGAGGTTGACCTGCGAGATGCCATACACAAAAAAAAAAACCAACAGCTTTACCTGTACTCTGAGGTACGAGAATTTCACAGGAATGGTCATCTATCCTTATCATGGACTATTGATCTATTGATCAGAAAAATGAAAAAAGCATGGTTCTTCCTATCTGAACTTGAGCAGTGAGTTGCTTTTTACGACATCGCAGAACAGAAGGTCAGGCCAACCCACTGCCACCAAGCACTGAGCAATAAACCGCAAAAGCTTTAATAAAGATAAATAAAAAGAAGGTTTTAGTATCCACAATAAAAAGTAGGTGTTAATTAAGAATCCACTTGACCGCGACCATTCCCCGAAGCTCCCTTCAATTCATTCCACTGCTATCAGGCTCCTTATCGAGTACTCTTTTGACGGCGCCATTGTTCGGACATCTCGTGACGTAATCAGCTGGTACAATCGCCTCTTTGTTGCTCTGACCTTTTGTATGTATATTTGAGGGTCTTTGTGGAGGTATCTGTCTAAATAATTCAATGTCGAGTTGTCTGGTGAGGAGGGTCGCGATTGGAGCGAACGTGCGCCGTATACGTATCTGTATCGGCGGCGCTTCATTGTGCCGGGCTTGGATTGTCGACTTGCGAACTGTGGAGCTGTTGGCCTTGGGGAGGTCACATAGTTTGTTACATCGGTATGGCTTCTGATTCCTTATAAAATAGCAGGAAAATTATAATTGTACAAAGTTTAATTGAACAAGAATACTGTAAGCTCTTGTTACTAACTCCGTATCAGGATTCTGAATAACTTTTGTTTTGCGTTTGTAACACTGTATTTTATAGGGTACACAATATTATTATCATTGTTCGCACAGATATTTTTTTTTGTATTATTAGAATGAATATAGACGTTGAGTACCCACCTTAACTCAAAGGTGCTAGTCGAGAGGTTTCTTAATGAGTCCTTCAAATACTCGAATGGAAATTATAATAAATTAATTCAGTATTCACCAGAACTTGTTTTTCGACTTGTACGTAGAATTCAAAAAAAAATCTTGAAACCAATGTTTTTATGTTGTCCTCAACTGAATATATCAACACAGGATTGATCTTAATCAAAAACTGGGACATTGCATAACAGACGAAATAATAAAATAGCAACAGCTCATCAAGCATTACATCTGTGTTCAATAAAAAGATCCCTTCATACAAACAGGATCTCGTACGGAACCCAACACTTGTATCAACACGATGCCACATCAAACGGCCGCCGGTACAAAGGGTACCACAAATTTTTACGAGCCCCGCCTCCGACAATAGACGCAATTAACGTTTTATCACCTCCGACAGTAAAACCGGTTTTTATATGAGTTCCTGAAGAATCAGGTGGGAGTGATTTAGATTGTTCCTTTTGAGGTAAATGGTCTACCTAGTGGGGGGGAGCTGGCTTCCGTTGCGGGTGACATAGGAAGCTGGTGTGGTCACGTGTGTACTTTTCGTTTTGAAATTTGTATTTTTCTTTTTTTTAAACACATAATCGTAAAATGTAAAATAAATGCACCAACACTTCTATTTAGTTATAGTTTTTCGGTTAGATATTGAAAACGTACATAATAATTTAAATAAACTGACAATATAATGTATATTAATGCGAACACATTGTTTAATGTTTGTTTACAGTGTTTCATGTGGTTTTACGACCAATGAGTTTGTTTCGGCATTTCCTCTCAGGGGTAGTCAGCTAGGAAATTAACTCTTAATAACAAAACTGTTGACGTGTAAAAGTAATTTAAAAATTCTGGTTAAAAAATAAATCATTTCCATTTCACTTACCCTTAATTTAATATCCGTGCACTACTTACCCAATAGTGTAACCGAATAGATGACTAATCATCCCTGATTGAAGAAAAATGACAATTCAATTCAATTCAAATCATTTATTTCAATTAGGCCTAATTACAAGCACTTTTGAAAGTCAAAAAAGAAAGAATTTAGTTGCCCATTCCAAAAAGTAGTTTCCTATGGAGAAGAACGGGCAAGAAACTCCATGGTTACTCTTTTTAAATAAGTTTTAACAATTTTCATGTATACATAAAATAATAACATGCGAAGATCATGTAGAATCAAAATTTAAAAATAAATAAATAAAAAATGGTAAGGTAAGAAGTCTATTTGGTAGCTACATGGTATTCACATTTACATTTTTTTATTGTTGTGTCGAAGATAAATGCAATGACTACTCGACATCTCGACATCATCGACAACGCGTATTAAATTTCATAACAAAAAGTTGAGAAAATCTTTAAATGATCAGTACTAGTATAACCCCTTTAATTATTTTTCATTTATCAAATAGAGAAAAGGAGCAAAGCAAATCATATTTACAAATCAAATATACTGGCTGAGAGTTTACCTACTTATTCAAAATACGGGATCTTATGACGTCACAAGGACTATCATTTTGACGCCGGCGAAGAGATAAACGTTGTTCCCTTAGGTCTGCACGAAGTTGCTGGAGCAGATAACAGAGTAGAAATAGTAACGAGCTTATGAAGTACTAGTGTCACATCGTAATGTAGTATAATGCATACGTTAGTAATAGTATTAGATATATTCATTTATTTTTATAATAACTATTATAAATGTTTAGCAACGACGAGGTCGATATAATATTTTGAATCAAATATAATGATTAATATTCTGCTGCTTTATATTTATAAATTAATGCTGATTTCTGACGTTCTGCGCATCTCGAGGCAGCGCTCTATACTTACTATGTATAATTCATACTCTAGGATAGATACACTGCCTCGAAAACAACTCCCTCCTATAAAATTCAATCAAAAGCAAAGCTGATTTATTCCCTAAAGACTTTTATAAGGGAAATCTTATTCTGAAGATGTAAAAGGATTAGGTGACGCCATCCTCCCACCTCCAGCCCCTGTTTGTGTTTACTTCAATTATTCCTTCTTTTTTCCCATTAACCCGGTTTCTATGGGCATTCAATTTAATCTAATTTTACGCCAAATTCGATGGAAGAAACTGGGAATTAAATCCCGTATGTGGAATGTAATTTGGAAAGAAAACAATTTCTATTGGTATCGCGGTTCGTTTTATATATTCGAATATCGTTAAAAATAGCAGAATTGCTACTCTTGATGTTTCTTCTGCTTCCATACGCGCCATTGTTGAGATCGTTCCATTTTCATTTGTGCTCCATATTGTCAGGAACAAAAATAGACATCTCCATTTCTGTCCATTTACGATACTTTTATTGAAGCGCATCGAGCTGTCAACACAGCTTTCCGACGACTATTTTTATCTTCGCCTCAGACTTCAGCTTGGCGGGCTTTTCATCTTTATACACTTGAATATTTCTAGCACTTTCTATTTATTGCACTTAGTATTCTTACTTTAAATTCCAAACCTTTGGGGCTTTACAGCACTTCTAAATATTTTGCGACAGAAAACGACTTCTGTAATAGTTACAATGTCAGTAACATTTATAGACTGCTGAAGGATCCGACCAGCCCGGGCCACGGCCGTAACCGCAGAGTATGCCAGTCGGGAGTGCCGACGATATTACTGGCCTATTGTTGTGACATTGTGTAGTTAGGCCCTCGGAGCACTGGGAGCGATAGGGGTGCAGCGAATAGGTTTCAAATCATGTTAAGATTAACTAGTTATCACGGTTTCTATGGGTTAAGACTCTCCTACAATATCTCAATAAACTTATACTTCCCAAAAATGGAATAAAGCTAACGTGTGCTGTACACAGTTGTCATAATATTTCTTTCAAAACTCGCTCTAATGTTACTTATCAGCTTGTTGTCCAACGAAAAGTGTAAATACTGGAGCAAAATACAGCACTGCAATACTTGTGGTTCAAATCTTGGGGTAGCAACTTGTTGCCTAACTATACTTAAATACTTTTCGGACAATTTTTTTATGTAGATGAAATCTAGTTAAAGTGCTTTCTGGTTGAGACTGTACTTCTGTACCTAAATGATCTTCCCAAGTTGTAACTTTAATGTCCGAGTTTGCCTTATGGCAATGAGCTGAAATAAAATAACAATTACATTAATTAACTGTATAATTTAGGAACATGAGGACAATCGCCGTTCAGCAGAAAAACTATATTTATTAATAGTTTTTTTTTATTATTTCGTTAACATTGAATTATACCGTCAACCGATAACTCGTAGCCAGACTTGACAAGTTCTTAAGTGGAGATCACGACTAAGCAAGCACAATACCTATATTATGACGCCCTCCACCAAGGTACGGTGACGATCAGCAAAAGGCTGTCGGCAGAAGTGGCATACGTCAAACTGGGGCCCGGGCAATTTGGCAAGTGAGTCATGAGTGTATAACGAAACAGAATTTTTGACCTGTTCACATTATTTCTTAGGGAAAAAAGATTATTTCTACCTACATAGTACAGTTTGCAGTGTAGTAAGAGCCTATAGTAAGGGTCACTAATCGAGGGCTCTGCGGGCTCTAACGCGAGTTGTTGACCCTTCCGGCTGTTGTTCTAATTGCCGACTTTTATACCGCTTGTTACATTATTGTTACGTTTCGTTGCCGTGAAAATTATTGGCTCACGGTTTTACTGTAGTTTTGCTCTGTAGGATTTTCATGATGTTTTTAGCGAATAACCTTTTAATTCTACGATAATATTAAGAACACCCGTTTATTTAGTTGTATGACCATGGTTTAGATTCACAACGAGACCACTTTATGCATCGAAATGAACAATAATCAGATGATTGAGGGGTGAATTTGAAAGTCAATGTACGTTAAAGTACATACGTTATCTGATACTTAGATGTAGGATTTAACAGTTGTAGTATAAAATATAAACTTGTCAGTAAAATTAATTCACATTCATAAAGATAATCCTAAAAGCCCTCAATTTTATTTTAAACTTTAAACTGCTAAAATAAGCTCGTGTCTGACATAGTTTAAAATGGAAGGCACAGATTAACTCGATACGTGTACAGTTCCGTGCAAACCGTTAATAAAATCAATCAGATTACTAGTACGTATGATATTTGATAACAATGCGGAGTGGCCGCGATTGTACCCGCGATACCGGAGTTATGTTCCGGTACTGGGGAACTTTGCAACCTCGTGTCTATATCATCGAAAGGATGTGGTGTAGGGAAACTTCTCTTTTGAATAACTGACTTCTATCTATATACAAACAGGCTGAAAATTTGCCCTATAAGTTAAGGACTATCAGTTTGACTCCAAGGACTGTTTGAGACTTTTATCGGGCTATAGTATTTGATACCGATGTCATTTACATAAAAATAAAGAAATTAGCAGTCAGGTCGATATTTTGCACCTCTTACACGTTAAGTCGTGCTCAGTACGTCAATAAGCTAGTAAAGGGACTAAAAGCTAGCGTAGTAAAGGGACTAAAAGCTTTTGAAAACTTATGAATTTATCAAAAGCAATAAGTTTTAATTAATACTAGCTTCTGCCAGCGACTTCGTCCGCGTGGAATAGTGGTGCTCCGCTCCTATTGGTCTTAGCGTGATGATATATAACTTATAGTCTTCCTCGATAAATGGACTATCTAACACTGAAATAATTATTTAAATCGGACCAGCGGTTCCTGAGATTAGCGCGTTTAAACAAAATGACAACATTTCCCTTCACTGCTCTGCTCCTATTGATTGTAGCGTGATGAAAAGTATACTATAACCATCTCAGGAGTATGACAAATAATTGTACCAAGTTTCGTTAAAATCCGTCGAGTAGTTTTTGTTTCTATAGAGTTTATACAGACAGACAGACAGACAAAAATTTTACTGATTGCATTTTTGGCATCAATATCGATCCCTAATCCCCCCCTGATAGTTATTTTGGAAATATATTTCATGTACAGAATTGACCTCTCTACAGATTTATTATAAGTATAGATTTCTTTAGCATCAGTACACAAACACTTCTAAAGTAGGCAATTTGCAATTTCGCAATTATTGAAATTGCACTTTAAAACTTTTTAGTCTAACTTTAGTAAAAGCCTTCATCTGCCTAGCCTTTTCCCAACTATGTTGGGGTTGGCTTCCAGTCTTAACCGGATGCAGCTGAGTACCAGTGTTTTACATGGAGCGACTGCCTATCTGACCTCCATAACCCAATTACCGGGTAACACGGTACCCCTTGGTAAGACTGGTTGTCAGACTTTCTGGCTTCTGACTACCCGTAACGACTGTCAAAGATGTACAAATGACAACCGGGACCAACAGCTTAACGTGCTTTCCGAGGCACGGAGGAGTCTCGACATGACAAAGATGGTCACCCATCCATAGACCGACCGCGCCAAGCGCAGCTTAACCTTTGATCGGTCGAACCGTGCGGCTGTTACTTAGCCACGAGCTCCTCTACTTTAGTAAAAGCCTTATTAAATTAAAATACGTAGATCACAAAAAAGTGAAGTTCTGACAAAGTGATATGACTAAAAAGAAACTCAGCTACTAGAACTATTATATTACGTTGATTATGACCGTTTAGTCAACATTTCCTCTCTTAGAAGTAAACCTGAAACCGACAATGAATTTGTACTAAACAAAGTAAATTTAGAATAAGCATTGATCCAATCGTCCGTGAAGATTTATCCAATGTTCTCAATTTATCCAATTTTCGAATCACCATAAAATATTTGTAAAAGCATTAAATCTAAACTTAACTTAAGTATAACTTTGAAAAGCCATTGTCGTTTCGATGTCTCCGGAATATTGTCGCAATGCAGTTATATAACAAGCCATCGCCCGGGGCTCCCACAAAGTTAATCCCTATTAATTTAGGCAATTTCGGAACTTCCTGCTTCGAGCAATTCGATGGTATTATATTATACTGCAGGAAAAATAGGACTGTATTTAAAGAACCACTTGTAATTTTATAAGGCTAACTAAATATTATAAGTCACGCTAGTTAGTTGTAATTTAATTTAAGTGAGGGCCTTATCCACATTAAGCCACAGCAAATTCAAATTAATCTTTGCTTTGGTTACTTTTAAATTAGGGTAATTTTTTACACCCTTAGTCTCACAAGTGAATATATAGAACGTGAACGGGAATACTGTAATAATAATTATGTGAAATTGACATTAGCTAACCAAAGTCATGTGATGTAGGACAAAAGTGTAAGTCCTAGCTACCTTCGTTCGCTCGTCAATAGGTGAAGTTCACCCTTGACCTCTGTAGAGGAACTTCAAACGTTTACATGAAAAGTGGCTCCTACAGCACGTGAACATGATATCCGGCACACGTCTACAATATGTGACTCCGGAGCTCCGGAAATTATGAGGGAAATCGCTGGCAACCAGGATATTGGTGGCGGCGTAACGGCACATATGCGCTCGCTGCACGCTTGTACAGCAATGGGTGATGAAATTATAATTAGCCTCGGTCCCGCGCTGAATTATAAATAGAATGCCTGTTAAATGAGCTGGGAATTCGTATTGAAATTACTGACTACGAGCGTTAATTTATATTACTTATAAACTACTTTTGCTATGATGAAATTTGGTTATAAACTTTTAAACATAATCTTTAAACTGTAACTGTGTTTTTTATACTGTAAACAACGAAATCCATTCCTTTTCCAGCCCTAGCTTTCTCATTAAAACATTTTAGCTTGGTGTCAGCAATATAATCTCCTGTCTTGTTACTGACAAAACACAAATGTTTGTTACCAAATCCTCGAGGAATAATCACAAAACTAGTGCGTGTACACCTGCTATATAATATCATGTGTACATATATTTAAATAAATTATTGTTTAAATACTTGTATTTGTGTCACCATTATGTTAGATTCTAAACGACTGGAAAGTTTTCCGAAGCACATACGGCAAACAAATTGAAATTATCTCTCCTTCTAAGGTTATCAAATGTTAGCGTCGACATTATTTGTCAGGGAAGTTCACGAGATAGCAGATTGTACGCCAAGTCAGACAGGCTAATAATAGTATCTTGTACAGAACAATACAAATGTACTCGCGTTGTTTTGTTTGGTACTCCACGGTTATTGGAGATGTAGGCAGTAGACATTATCTAAGTGGAACATGAGTGTATACTATTGCTCTCAGTTTTTTCGGGCTGAAACATCATGCCATTTTCTTTCAATTATTTCTAGCAGTCGTCTAACTTTCTAGCTTCCCTTTTTTGCTTTGCTTATCTTCCTCTTTTTTATATAATACAGCCATTGATCGTGTTATACAGCTTGTAGTAATTTTAAAACAACGAAGAAACGTTTTGAATATTTTCTCTAAACGTTACTTGAAAAGAAATCCACAATTCTCGGACTTGAGTCTCTCTTAAATTCAACAACAATGGACCATCAGCCACTCCACTACGCATTGTATTATTATTACCACAGCACATACTTTATTATTAATTCCTATCAATAATGATGATTGGCGAATGATTTGATTGGTGCTGTTTGATCAATGGTAGTTTACTCTATATGATGTATTGCAAGGACTATTGATAATGATCAACTTAGTAGATGTTCTCTGTAGATCTTCATAATTTCTGCGGGACGTTCGAAAGAGATACCGCGCCCCTGGAATAGACAGGGCTGAGGAAGGAACATGGATCGATTTTATTTAGTAAGAATCTGACACAACTGCGGGATCACTTGATAATTTTCCATCCAAAAAAAAGGTCTTCATAATTTATACATGTATCTACTATATATACACAAATAGGTAAATATCACCTTAATGTATCTTAATAATATAAATAGTAAGATGGTATAAATGTGTACAAAAGTTTACCTTAAAGATCTACCATCCATAAAAATATTAATGAAACCTAAATGAAGTGTAACATTGTTGTTTAAACAAACTTTTGTTTACTGAAAGATACTTCTATTGACGAAACAGTATCTTTATTTGTAAAATAGTAATGAATAGCACTCTTATAACAGTTAGTTTATTTACCTATACTATATTTTACTACTTAAATAATTGTATAATATCGTTGTTATCATCGTAGCCGATATTAAATCTGATCTTAAGAAATTATGGCTTTACTGTTTAAGTGCTAAAATTCTCTGATAAATCTTATTTTGCAACTATGGAATAATTTATTTATTGTATATCGATTGATGTTTTTTTTTTACTGACTATTATTTTTTTGTTACTTCTTCAAAATTCATCGTGATTTTATCTCATAGTACCAAAAATTTGCATCCCGACACAGTTATCAAAATGGTCAACAATTTTAAAACGGAACTAAACTCCTTATTTCTAAATACACAAACGTCGCGCCTGTCAGATTTTCCAGCAAACAATTTAAAACATAACTGCAAACTAGATTTCGCTAAACCATAGAGTGTTTCGCCCATACGCGAATTTGCCTACATTATATTATAATGACAAGCAATTCAGGAGTTCTCATTTTCTCACACAAGAACTCTAAAAGGCATCCCTTGTTTTCAAGTACAGCTTGTATACAACTAGTAAATGTGTCTAGATTGTCTGCAGTAAATGATCGCGGGAGCAAGCGAAACGGATGTAAAGTGACGATCAATACTAATCCACTTCTGTACAAGAAAGCACTCGGCGAGAGCACTTAGCGAACATTTAATTCGTATTTCTTGCAGTCGATAGGAATCTTCGCCTGTACTCTCACCATTTATTTTCGTAACTATCTAACCATGTTCTACACAGACTTTTAAATGTAGGAAGCATTTAAAAATATAAATAAAATAACATGCAATTTGTTGATATGAGCATCACAAAGAAATAAGGTTTTAGAGAGAATAATAACAGTCGCCTATATAATGAAAAATTCTGTTCAATAAAAAAAAAGACTGTTTTCTGTAGCACGCCTGCCATAAACTAAATATAATTTAGGGATATCGGTACGTTTAAAAGTTAGTGGTGATCTCCGCAGTTACCAAAAAATATGCAGTACACCACAAGCTTATGCTATACACGAGCAAAGAACATAGTGGATAGAAGCACACAATAAAATTCACCACATTTTATTCAAGAACATGTTGACATTTGCACAAGGATCATCAATCAGGGGTCATGCCATGCCATTATCGGATTGCAGACGTAATACCTGTATAAGTTGAAATATAGCTAACTTTTAAACATAGCAATTTCTCTAAGAGATACAGTGTAAGCCAGGGTAAAAGCCAAATGACAATTAAATATCATCACACCAGAGGAAGTAGCCTGCTCAAGATGAGCTGGTAACAGTCCACTGCGTGATAACTGAAGCCTTGGCCAAACACAAACGAGATAAAGCAATAAAATTACCTATTATGTAAAAGTAAATACAAACAGAGCCATCTGTGCTGTTCTATTTATTTTAGGACGTATCAGGTATTGTTATATCAATATTTAGACAATCTTAGTTCTATTTTGAATTTATGGTTGGCATCCTTTGCAATGACAATCTATCTATACTTATAATAAATCTGTAGAGAGTTTAATTCTGTACATGAAATATATTTCCAAAATAACTATCAGGGGGTGATTAGGGATCGATACTGATGCCAAAAATGCAATCAGTAAAAATTTTGTCTGTCTGTCTGTATAAACTCTATAGAAACAAAATCTACTCGACGGATTTTAACGAAACTTGGTACAATTATTTGTCATACTCCTGAGCTGGTTATAGTATACTTCTCATCACGCTACAATCAATAGGAGCAGAGCAGTGAAGGGAAATGTTGTCATTTTGTTTAAACGCGCTAATCTCAGGAACCGCTGGTCCGATTTGAAAAATTCTTTCAGTGTTAGATAGTCCATTTATCGAGGAAGGCTATAGGATATATATCATCATGCTAAGGCCAATAGGAGCGGAGCACCACTATTCCACGCGGACGAAGTCGCCGGCAGAAGCTAGTTAAAAATATAAACCTGATATATTATGTTAACCATAATAAATGCATGATATAAAAAAAATACTGATTGTAATTTTATATACTCGTAATTTTTAATGTTAAACTGAAATTATTTTGTAAAAATCACTTCATATATGAATCTGGCAAGCAGTTTCTTTTTTACTAAGCTTTTTTGGCAAAAAAAAAACAAAATAAGCAGACACAGTTTTATTCTTCAAAAACATTTCAACTATATTTTGCCGATAAGACTTCGTAGAGAGGTAAAACTATACATAATCTGATCACTGACAACCTTGCTATAATTTGAATGCACAATAAAAACAAATACCGATCACTATATTTTCTTTTCTAAAAGCGTGATCTTGATTATCTGGCGCGACAACTGGAAGAATAAATTTAAAGAATAGGTACGTCATAAATTATTTTATATCTAAATCACACATTCCATTCAAATATTTATATAAGCAAACAACAGTCACCTGAATTTCGGAACACACCCTAAAAGTAAACTTACGTTTGTAATAAAAGCACTTTAGAGAAATTATCTGCACCAGTCTCATCCAGTCTCGTAAGAGTCGTGCGCGAGTATGTAGACTTCTGAGTTCGCATTATAATTTTACCTGCAACTTCTATTTTAGAAATTAATATCTACATTTAAAAAATCCGTTAGCAGTTAGCACTAATAATAGTCAAAATGACAGTAAGTGTAATCTCAGAGTCTAAAGGACATACAAGAGTGCAGTGGGCGGTCACGATTTTGTGTAAGTTTGGTGATATTAGTGTTAATCTATAAAACTGGATACTTTGAGGATTAGTGAATCACAAGAAAAAAATGTTCGAGAAATAGTCCTCAAAATCTTTCGTCAGATATGCTAAATTCACTTGACCTGTTCTAGTAGTTTCCAGTAAAAATATTCTCTGTCTATAATCTCATAACATATTTAGTATAGCTTCTGCCAAAGACTTGTTTGCGTGGACTTCTAATTAAATCCAAATAACGAGATAAAAAAGTATACTATATTTTAATCCAGGTTATAAACTATGTGTGTATCAAATTCCATCCAAATCTATTCAGTTGTTTTTGAGTTTAGCACGTGCAAACATGACATCTCAACTGATTTATTATAAGTAGGTATGTCGTGGTGGCCTAGTGGTTAAGGCACCTGCCTCTCGTGTACGAGTGTGCGGGTTCGAAACCTGGCAAGTACCAATGTGACTTTTCTAAAGTCATATGTACTTTCTAAGTATATCTTAGACACCACTGACAAACGGTGAAGGGAAACATCGTGAGGAAACCTGGACTTAAAAAATTCTGAAATCGCCAATCCGCCTTGAGCAAATGTGGTGATCAATGCTCATGCCTTCTCTATATGAGAAGAGGCCTGTGCCCAGCAGTGGGACAATATATAGGCTGATGATGAGGTATGTATGATGATGATGATGATTTAATTAACAGATTTTGTTCGACTTTTAGGCAATATGTCACTTCTCACATACGGTCTCCAAGGTGGCTGGGTGTCACCCATGACAAAAATACTACAATCAGAAGAATCTCCCACTGGGAGACCACTAACTGACGTTGAGATCTCGTGGATAGCCAGTGCACCAGCTTTGGCCGGAGTACTTGGAGTAGTTATGTTCCTACCGTTCGTGGATAGATATGGGAGAAAAATTAGTATCACAGTCATGAATTTCCTCCAAGCTGTAAGTATTGTCATTTAAATCAAGTTTCTCATAAAATTATACAAAATTTGCAAGGGCATTTAAATTGAGTATTTGTTTTCAGTGTGTTTGGATAATCAAATTGTTACCAGCTAGTACAACGAGCCTTATTGTAGCCAGAATATTTTGTGGCCTGGCTGGAGGAGGCTGCTTCCACATAGTCCCAATGTATGTCAAAGAGATTGCCCAGGACAATATCCGAGGCACATTGGCATCCATATTTGTGTTAGCGCAAAGTGCGGGATTCTTCATAATGTATGCATTGGGAGGGTTCTTAGATTACTATACTGTGTTGTGGATCGTTGTTGGACTCCCGATTCTGACTTTCGGCTTATTTTTAAAAGCTCCTGAATCACCTTCCTTCTTAATTAAGGAGGGAAAAATTGATGTAAGTGAAACCCATAATTATAGCTTGTTTCAAACTTTACTTTAGTTAAAATAATTATTATATAATTATTGCAGTTACAGATTTTAAGATGCTGGTATCTATCTTTAAAATTTCTCTAAACATTTATTTTGTTATTGATTTCAGATTGATAAAGTTTTACATATTTTGAGTATTCTCTAAATTGTAGGAAGCGGCAGCGACGCTTGCTTTCCTGAGGGGTATGCATGTTGACGACAAGGAAATTCAAAGAGAAGTTGATGTTATCAAGAAAGATGCTGAATATTTCAAATCTATACCCGATATTTCCATTGTTACTGTTTGTACGTATTTTTATTCTGAATAATGCAATTAATATTTATACCCAAACTCTGAAATAAATCAGACGACTAAACCAATCAAGTTTAATATTTCTTTTTATATTTTCAGTCAAAACAAAGGCATGGCGAAAAGCTTTTCTCATTATGATAATGGTAATCTTAGTGCACGCTACAAACGGGGGCTATTCGATCTTGAACTATGCTTCCATCCTGCTGTCTGACTCAGGAGTAACAATAAGTCCAGAACTACAGTCACTGAGCATACCTATATGCATGATTGTAGGAGCCTTGATGACCATGGCTACAATAGACCGACTGGGCAGAAAGGTGAGAAAGCAAAAATTCTTTCTAGTCATAAAATACCAATTCTCTCAAGTTTTAAACTATAATATTTATCAATGTACGTGTTTTTATGTTAACAGCCGATTCTAGGAATAGCTTTTGGTACCTCAGCAGTCGCTTTCAGTTGCATAGCAACTTCAATAGTGCTGCAGAAGTACGGGTGGACCACCCCCGGCTGGCTCAACGTCACCATGCTGATGGTATGCGTCTGTTGCTACGGCGGCGGCGTCTCTCCCATGCCATTCATTGTGATGCCTGAAATATTCAATTTCCAGGTAAACTGAAGTAGTCTCATCTTCTAGTTTCGTCTTTGTATCATTTGCTACGCGAGTTATATTTTCTACCACACAATACTATAAGAAAAAGCATGAATCTATTTACCTAGGCAACCAGTGTTTAAGAACATCGTACTTGTAAATATGCATAGCCTAAACTACTACCTTTTATCTATAAAGATTTTGAAAATTATCTCTTTATTTTTCTTTTAGATTCGTGCAAAATTGATAGGATACCTGGTAATGCTGGCATGGTTCATGAGTTTCATTCAGCTCATCGCGTTTGGTTCCCTCACCAGCAACTATGGAGCTCACGTGGGCTTCTACATTTTTGTGGGCATTAACATACTGGGAACTGTCGTGGCCCTTGTAATAATGCCGGAAACAAAAGGAAAGACTGTTGAAGAAATTGAGAGGGAATTAGCAGGCGATGTGAGAAGGGATGTAGAAAAAGAAGCTTTCTAGCGACGGTTTTTGGGAATATTAAATTGTACAAGGCATTAATGATGACAAATGTTATATGTATCTAATTTACGTGTATATTATAATATGTATATGTTATGAAATGGGATATTTTGCGATGTACTAAGACTTTTTTATTTAAAGTTTTGTCAATGAAGTAAATTATTATAATTGAATGAAGTATTTTTTCTGTGCTGCGTAAAAAGAGACCTACTTACCTAAAGACATTTTCAAATATTGTTCTGATGAAATAGACAATTTTTGAGATTCCTGTGACTTGCAATTTATTGAATGATTACCTATATCGCAGTGTGTTGTCTTACTTTCCAACATATAATATAATTGGTTTATAATGAAAATAATTTTGATTGGCTGTTAATAAACTTTATAATAGGATCTTCAGTACTTTCAAATCAAAGAAACACTCCTAATTTGACGCATCTTGAATATCAAAAGAGCAGTCAAGTTGAGCAAGCCATATCATAATGAAAGTGCCCGATACATAAAACTTAGCCCCGTCTAACTTGCAGTAAAATTGTTTGGCGCGACGGGTGTATAACGCGGCTCATCATCCGCGCTCAGTAGTTCGATGTGCTCGTTAAACTGTCCAAACTTGTGAACCGCTTTATCTTTCACTTTGATAGATGGACATTTTTACGACCTTTTTCAAGAAGTTCAAATACGGGATTTGATAGGCTGTTAAGAATTATCAGAATAAAAACCATCATATGAAATGGCTTAATGGCTCATGAAATCATGATTAGACTGAAAAGATCCCATTCAAAGGAGAGACTCGTTACACAAATCAGATATACCTATACTAAAAATATCGGCTATTTTTCCTCCTATTTTTTTTTATTTTCCCTCCTAATAAATTCCTATCTAATTTGCCTAATATTAAATCCCAGCTTCATTTAAGAATGGCCAAGTATAGAAAATAAGACGAAAATGCGCCGTTGCCGCTTCTAATCCTTGTTTTGCTTTGAACGGAGTCTGAGGTTCGATTACCGGATCAGGCCGATATCACTTTGTGGGGTTTCAATTTTTTTTTATTAGGTTTGTTAACTTGCAGCCCACACGATAAGAAGAGCAAGACATATTTTGTTGACCAATTTTTCTTAGCTGACTGCTGGTAACGTAATGCAAATCATAATACATCGTTAAATTGCTGGCCATATTTAAGTTTCTTTTAAGGCCTGATATTTATTTTAGCGTACAAAATATAATCTTTGCTGTCCCAATAATTTACCGGCTGATTTTTGATACTAAACAAATTTAGTTCGGGTAGCAAAATACAGTTTCTTTTGCAAATACGTGCAAACAATTGGCACCATCTATAATTTTTTTGTGTATAACAGTTTAGGTATTTCGATAAAGAATACTTTACAAAATGTTGTATATACATATTGTTAAAATATGTATCAAAATAAAAGCCACCTAGTGACTAAGATTGTAACTGATAACTATTGATGATTACCTGTGCTATATATTTTTTTTTATCTGTGCATTTTGTGTGTGTAACTTTTCCCTCCATATAATAAAAATTAGTCGTTCGCCGTTACTCTGTGTTTCATTAGGTTATGGGCCCAGTCCCGCATTTAAGCAGAAAAACAGTAAATTTGTATTGTTATTGAATAAGTGTCGAACATGTCGTCAGGAAGTTATTTAGTAAATGTTCCAAAGTTAAAAGGGCGTGAAAATTATGACGATTGGGCTTTTGCTGCAAGAAATTTTCTAGTGTTAGAAGGCATTGATATAGACGCCATTCCTGCAGATTTGAGTGATGCTGACGATAAGAAAGCGAAGGCAAAACTTATTATGACCATCGATCCAAAGTTATACGTGCACATCAAGAATGAAACCAAAGTTAAAGATTTATGGCAGAAACTACAGAAATTATTTGATGACAGCGGATTCACCAGAAAAATTAGCTTACTTCGAACCTTGATTTCAATTCGGCTCGATAACTGTGAATCAATGACAAACTATGTAAGTCAAATTGTGGAGACTGCTCAAAGATTAAAAGGAACGGGTTTCGAAATAAATGAGGAGTGGATCGGGTCTTTGTTATTGGCGGGACTTCCAGAAAAGTTTGGACCGATGATTATGGCAATAGAACATTCGGGAATTGCTATTAACTCTGACGTCATAAAAACGAAGCTCCTTGATATGAGTTCTGAGGTTGGTAGTCCTGACAGTGAAGTTGCTCTATGGTCAAAACAAAAAAGAAAAATTGGCAATAGTGTAAAAGGCGCGCAACATAATAACAATACGTCAATGTCATCTACTGGTAAAAAGATAATTAAATGCTACAGATGCAAGAAAACCGGTCACTATAAAAACCAGTGCACCGAACATAAAGAAAAGCCAGTTAATGTTTTTAGTGCCGCTTTCTTCAACAGTGAGTTTAATAACGAAGACTGGTATATAGATTCAGGAGCAAGTGCCCATATGACATCTAACAAAGAAAGTTTATTGCGAGTTCGACAGGTACACGATACAAAGGAAATTATTGTTGCAAACAGAATGTCCGTGCCAGTACTATGTGCCGGAGACACAAAGATCACCACTAAAGTGAATAATTCTCATTTTGACATTAAGGTAAATAACATTCTATATGTACCCAACCTAACCACAAACTTGTTGTCAGTGAGCCAGTTGATAGCAAACGGGAACAAAGTTATATTTGAACAGGATGTTTGTTATATCCGTAATCAACAAAATGAGCTTATTGGAATAGCAAATTTGCAGAATGGTGTATATAAGTTAACTACTATAAAGTCAGAGAAGGTGTTGGCAGCAGCAGTTCAAACTGTAGAAGCAAAACAATGGCACAGAAGGTTAGGACATATCAATAGCAATGACCTACAGAAGATGAAAGACGGTGCTGTTGGAGGAATATCATATGATATAAAAGCTGATATTCAGAAGTCCAACTGTATAGTATGCTGCGAGGGCAAACAGGCTCGTTTACCCTTTCAACTAGCAAACCATAGAAGTGAGAAAGAGCTAGATTTGGTTCATTCAGATCTGTGTGGACCCATGGAGGTTCGATCTATTGGACAAGCCAGATATTTCCTGTTATTCGTGGATGATGCTAGTAGGATGGCTTTTGTGTACTTCCTGAAGGAGAAGAATCAGGTTCTGAGTTGTTTTAAGGATTTTCAGAGTATGGTTGAAAATCAGAAAGGAACAAAAATAAAAGTATTAAGAACCGACAATGGAGGAGAATTTTGTTCAGATGTAATGGAAAGTTACTTGAAAAAATCTGGAATAATCCATCAACGGACTAATCCTTATACTCCAGAACAAAATGGCCTCAGTGAGCGTTTTAACAGGACTATTGTGGAACGCGCTAGATGTTTACTATTTGATGCAAAAATGGAAAAAGATTTTTGGGCCGAGGCAGTAAATACGGCAGTATACTTGAAGAATAGGTCGCCGGCCTCAGGTTTAGGCCAAAGGACACCAATTGAGATATGGACAGGACGAAAACCTGATCTTAGTCATCTCAGACTTTTTGGTAGTCAGGTGATGATGCATGTACCAAAAAGTAAAAGATTAAAATGGGACAAGAAAGCAGTGATGTACATTCTTGTGGGATACTCTGAAACTACAAAAGGATATAGACTATATAACCCAGAAACCAGGAAAATCTGTATGAGTAGAGATGTAGTCATAATGGAGAGAAATGATGATATTGCAAAAATTGAAGTAAACTCGAAGGAAGATAATCAACAATCTGACCAGGAGAAAAAGTCTGAAAAGGAATGTGAATCTACATCGACAGATGATGATCCCACATATATATGTGATTCAGAAGTAGGCACAAGCTCCACTGAAGAGAATTGTTATCTCTCATTATCTGAAGAAGAAGAAGTTTCTGACCATGTAGACAATCCTGAGTTATTGGAAAAACGTTCCAGAAAACCACCTCAAAGGTATGGTTTTACTAACTTATGTGTTTCAGATCAAGTGGAGTTCTGTACTGAAGAAATTACATATAAAGAAGCAACAGAAGGCCCCGAGAAAGACAAGTGGCAACAGGCTATGCATGATGAACTTCAGGCCTTTGAGGAAAACCAAGCCTGGGAGATTGTAAACAAAAAGGATGCAGGTAGAGTTGTACAGTGTAGATGGGTGTACAAGAAAAAGTTAGAAAGTGATAATAGTGTTAGATATAGAGCTAGACTTGTGGCAAAAGGTTTCACCCAGCAACAGGGTGTAGATTTTACTGAAACATATTCACCAGTCCTCAGGTACTCAACACTAAGACTCTTATTTGCCTTAAGTACAAGATTTAACTTTAGTATCACACATCTCGATGTAGTAACAGCTTTTTTAAATGGTTTCTTGCAGGAAAATGTTTACATGCAGCCCCCGCTTAGTCTTAACTGTCCCAGTGATTGTGTTCTTAAATTAAATAGAGCGATTTATGGGCTAAAACAGTCTGCAAGAGCATGGAATGAGAGATTAAATGATTGTTTAATTGAAATGGGTTATATAAAATCTAAGTCAGAACCATGTCTCTATAGTAAAAAATGTAAAGGGGGGCAAACTATTATTGCAATATTTGTTGATGATTTTTTTATTTTTTCTGATAGTAAAGATATGACAAATGTTTTGAAGAATAAACTTATGTCAAAATTTAAAATAAAAGATCTAGGTCAACTGAAAAAATGTTTAGGTATGAGAGTAAAGATATATGAAGATAATTCTATATCCATTGATCAAGAACAATTTGTAGAACAAATTCTCAAAAAAATTTGTATGGATAATTGTAATACTAAAGACACTCCAATGGAATGTAATTTAAAATTAGAAAAGGCAAAATGTGTTGACAAAAAATATCCCTATCAGCAACTTATAGGGAGTCTTATGTACTTGTCAGTATTAACACGTCCTGATATTTCCTACAGTGTCAGCTATTTAAGTCAATTTAATAATTGTTTCAGTTCAGTTCATTGGCATCATGCAAAAAGAATTTTAAAATATTTACAAAAAACTAAATCTTATGGTTTGATGTTTAAAAAGGATAATTGTAATTTAGAAGGCTTTGTAGATGCTGACTGGGCATCTAATATTGTAGATAGGAAATCCTACACAGGATTTTGTTTTAAATTATCAGGTTGTGTAGTGTCATATGAATGCAGGAAGCAACAAACTGTTGCATTATCGAGCACAGAGGCTGAATACATGGCCATAGCAGAGGCATGTAAAGAAGCAATATATTTAAAAAGTTTATTATCAGAAATTGTAAATTTTAAGTATACTGTTGTGATATATAATGACAACCAGGGTGCTCTTAAGTTGACAGAAAACCCTTTATTTCATAAACGTACTAAGCACATTGATGTGCGTTATCACTTTGTACGAGAAGCCGTTTCTAATAAGCTTATAAAAATAATTTATCTGTCAACATCAGAGATGCCTGCAGACATATTAACAAAAAGTTTAACCTCTGCAAAACATAATTACTTTCTTAATATATTAGGGATTCAAGATATTAATTTAAAGTAAAGTTTTTTTTTTTTGTTAATATGTATGAGTATATAGATTATTTTGATAAGTGGAGGTGTTAAAATATGTATCAAAATAAAAGCCACCTAGTGACTAAGATTGTAACTGATAACTATTGATGATTACCTGTGCTATATATTTTTTTTTATCTGTGCATTTTGTGTGTGTAACTTTTCCCTCCATATAATAAAAATTAGTCGTTCGCCGTTACTCTGTGTTTCATTACATATAATAATATAATGACCACAAAATAGCCGTCGATAGGGATTTGAAACACCTAGTGATAACTCTCGCCCTGATACGTAATGAACTATCGGAAAATGCTCAAATGTCTGGACATTTTCAGTCTATTCTTTTTAACTACCTATTCTGTGTTCAAGCCCATTAAATCGTAAAAAAAAGGTATGAAACTTGTTAATTATCTTAATAAAAATAAAAAATAATAAATCAAAAAAAATACGACACCATATTTTTTAAATTAAAATTCAATTAAAAACTAAATATCAAGATTAGTGCGCTGCGCTAGTTTACTCTGCGCGTGGTATCGTTACGCTACTACCTACGTATGAGTTATTTCCATTGACATAAATGTAAGGACAGGGCGAACCGCATGTTAAAATGGCGCCACGAATTTGGTGCTCACGTGGTGCGCACACACTAGTCTGCGATCAGCTTTCTTTGCGAGCGGTCGTAATTTTCATAGTCAAAATTGTCAAGTTTTGTTGCAAAAGGTTACGTGAACTATAAAAAAAGCACAGTAAAAAAGGTTAACATTTCATATCATCAGAAAATCAAAAACATGTCATTAAATCAACTTTACATTAGTAAAATCAATTTTCTTGTCTCAACGTTTGTCAAGGACGACATAGATCGATATCGTAGTTAAGAATAGTTCTAATAGATGGCGTTAGTGTTTGTTGTAAACAGAACGCGTCAGGCAAAATTGTTGGAATAATAGTAAACACTACCCAAGCCTAAATTTAAAAAGTTACATAGTTCCTTTTTCCGCCAATTGTGGCGCTGTTGTATTCGGTCCGCCACACTATGGGAAAGCTCCATACAAGGCCGTCTCAAAACCGTTTCACGTGAAAGTCGTTGTTATGGAGTAAAACTAATTAATTAATTTAGTCTTATAAATAAGCTTTCTTTTCTATATTTTTTTAATTATTTTTTGCTAACCATAATGTATATAAAAGGCATCAAAGCTAACTCATGTTCAATGATGTGATTTTGGCACAATACATTACTACAATTCAACGCCACATTACTCGAAAGTTTTTGATATAAATGTATAAGTATTATACATTTTTGAAATGCTTATAATCTCCTCATAACGTTTCTTAAATAATATTATGTATAATAAATAAATTAATTAAAATTAACCAATATAGTTTAAGATGGTATAATTTTCGGGTAACTTTTTTTTTAACGAGACTGTTACCTGTTGCCGCTGTTTGCCGCTGTCGAGATATTTATTGTATTACGATCTTTGTACATTAGTTTACACAAGGAGAAAAAAAAAAGTTGCGCATACTTGCGCCTTTTCTGACACGGTGCCAAAACATATCCCGAGTTAAAAAAAATATTTTTTTCCAATATCTTTTTACTTCTCACATAATCATCTGTTATCTATTAAAGGTCAAATTGATAAAATGGTCATTACAGTGAGGAGTATTATTAATAGTTATTTGAGGTTTTGATATAGTTTTGACCACCTTATTTGATAAAATATGGTCACATTATCTATTAGGGCAGTTAGGACACGAGATGTGAATGAAAGTTCATTTCAATATGGACTGTCAACACTACACGTTTGGATTAGAAGTATGGAGATGATTTTACACATTTCCTATAACTTGTCTCCTTCACTTGTCCAAAAGTGGTCAGCCACTACACCAGAAAATAAAAAAAAATAAAGACGAAAAGAAAAAACTGGTACAAAAGCGGTTTAGGGAGGAAATGGGACTGCATATCGATAAACCTCGACAAGGCACTGGAAATAGTAATGACGGAAACACAGCTCGGAGATTTTTCAGAATTACTCTTGCTCTGCAGACATTACAGATGTAGACGTAGAACTTATAAAACGAATATACATTATACTACAAACTATGTCATCTGTGGTCAAATCAATGGCTATTGATTCAAAAAAGTTTGGTGAATACGCATATAGGGTACTATGGGTATGGGTTGGGCGGTAGCCCAACTGTACGTAAATATTTATAATTGGTATTATATGCCTTCCTCCGTACATAAAATACTTATTCACGGAGAAAAAATCATTGAGTACTATGCTATTTTACCTATCGGACAATAAATTGTCCGAAGACGCTCAAGAATCCCGCAACAAGGATTACAAAAAGTTTAGACTTCATCATTCTAGAAAGTGTTCAAGAACGGCTACCAATATAGACGTGTTCCATAACTTATTGTACACTTCTGACCCATATATCCTCCGAATACATATCCGTATATATCAAGTTTGAGAAATACCTCAGAAACAATATCGAAAGAACTTTTCGATGAAGCCAAGTCCCTTCTTGCTGTCAACAAAAATCTGTAGGAGCTTGTTGAATTTTGTACATTATTTTTTTCTCGTTAGACACTGTTTATACAATGATATTAAATTCTATTTTATGTAAGTAATTTACAAAAAAAGTATTTTTTCTTAAAAATACATGTATTTTTTTAAGTTTTATTTTTTAAATAAATTAATAAACATAATTTTCAAAATTATTATTTTTTCTATTAAACCTTATACTTTCACGTATATGTGTGCAAAATTACAGATTATTTAGTTTTGAAATAACTGAGATACGGAGTTTTGAGACGAAACATACGCGATTTTCCCATAGTGCGCCACCTTGAATTTGTAAAACTTATTAGCAATATACGTTCATCATTTTTATTCTACTTCTGGCGTATTCATTTAATTTCCTCAAAAATGTTCGGACGACCGTATCTTCAGTTTTTAAATCAATGGTTATTTCATTCAGCAAGTTCTTCAAACAAAATACCGCCGCGCCATTGTACCGAGTAGGCAACTATCTCACCACGCTCGGGGCGCGGGCCATTGGCGGGGTAGTGTGGCCGCGCGGGGCGGAGGTGGCACACGCGCCCCCGCCACCACCAGCCTGCATCAGCACGTGCGCCCGCGCTGTGCCGCATCGTCCGCAATTTTGAATTCAGAAGGGTGCGTGTGTGACGTTTGTCGGGTAGTCGGGAGTGCTTCTTGGATTGCAGTGATTGTGACTATAACAAAACAGTAACCAACATAACTTCACCACGAAGGGCAGGTGCAGTGCAGTGGACACAACAATTCCTGGATAATTAGGTAAGTTCTTTGGTAAACTACCTATGCTAATCATAACCTGCACCTAAGATGACCCACCGACATAAGTTTTCGAAACACTAAAACTAAATTACGCAAATTAACATCAAAATATTATGATGCTAAGATGTACCGTACCAACTTTTAAATAGGTACCTATATACCTACGTCTGTCGCAGTTATGTTAAAAATGTTGAACAAACGACGTAAGTAGGTAGTGAAATGCCTTGATATTTTCTTGTATTGTTGTATTTTGTGTTTTGTATTTTTCAAGGGTAGTTTAATAAAAATGATAAAGACACTGATTTAAATTTAGAAGTAAGTCTTGAACGTTAACGTTATTTTGAATCGGAGGCGTCGAAACCGGTCCGAGCCGAAGTGTTCAGTTTCGGTTTTTATTATGTTTTTCGGTATCAGCTATTAAAGTTACATACGTTTCCGGTCTTAGTTTCGGTTTTGGGCGAAATGAAAATTTCTCATATCTCGAGCTATCAGCTGACCGGGAGGCGTCGAAACCGGTCCGAGCCGAAGTGTTCAGTTTCGGTTTTTATTATGTTTTTCGGTATCAGCTATTAAAGTTACATACGTTTCCGGTCTTAGTTTCGGTTTTGGGCGAAATGAAAATTTCTCATATCTCGAGCTATCAGCTGACCCGGAGGCGTCGAAACCGGTCCGAGCCCAAGTGTTCAGTTTCGGTTTTTATAATGTTTTTCGGTATCAGCTATTAAAGTTACATACGTTTCCGGTCTTAGTTTCGGTTTTGGGCGAAATGAAAATTTCTCATATCTCGAGCTATCAGCTGACCGGGAGGCGTCGAAACCGGTCCGAGCCGAAGTCCTCAGAACCGGTTTTTATTATGTTTTTCGGTATCAGCTATTAAAGTTACATACGTTTCCGGTCTTAGTTTCGGTTTTGGGCGAAATGAAAATTTCTCATATCTCGAGCTATCAGCTGACCGGGAGGCGTCGAAACCGGTCCGAGCCGAAGTGTTCAGTTTTGGTTTTTATTATGTTTTTCGGTATCAGCTATTAAAGTTACATACGTTTCCGGTCTTAGTTTCGGTTTTGGGCGAAATGAAAATTTCTCATATCTCGAGCTATCAGCTGACCGGGAGGCGTCGAAACCGGTCCGAGCCGAAGTGTTCAGTTTCGGTTTTTATAATGTTTTTCGGTATCAGCTATTAAAGTTACATACGTTTCCGGTCTTAGTTTCGGTTTTGGGCGAAATGAAAATTTCTCATATCTCGAGCTATCAGCTGACCCGGAGGCGTCGAAACCGGTCCGAGCCGAAGTGTTCAGTTTTGGTTTTTAGTATGTTTTTCGGTATCAGCTATTAAAGTTACATACGTTTCCGGTCTTAGTTTCGGTTTTGGGCGAAATGAAAATTTCTCATATCTCGAGCTATCAGCTGACCCGAAGGCGTCGAAACCGGCCCGAGCCGAAGTCCTCAGAACCGGTTTTTATTATGTTTTTCGGTATCAGCTATTAAAGTTACATACGTTTCCGGTCTTAGTTTCGGTTTTGGGCGAAATGAAAATTTCTCATATCTCGAGATATCAGCTGACCCGAAGGCGTCGAAACCGGTCCGAGCCGAAGTCCTCAGAACCGGTTTTTATTATGTTTTTCGGTATCAGCTATTAAAGTTACATACGTTTCCGGTCTTAGTTTCGGTTTTGGGTGAAATGAAAATTTCTCATATCTCGAGCTATCAGCTGACCGGGAGGCGTCGAAACCGGTCCGAGCCGAAGTGTTCAGTTACGGTTTTTATTATGTTTTTCCGTATCAGCTATTAAAGTTACATACGTTTCCGGTCTTAGTTTCGGTTTTGGGCGAAATGAAAATTTCTCATATCTCGAGCTATCAGCTGACCGGGAGGCGTCGAAACCGGTCCGAGCCGAAGTGTTCAGTTTCGGTTCTTATAATGTTTTTCGGTATCAGCTATTAAAGTTACATACGTTTCCGGTCTTAGTTTCGGTTTTGGGCGAAATGAAAATTTCTCATATCTCGAGCTATCAGCTGACCCGGAGGCGTCGAAACCGGTCCGAGCCGAAGTGTTCAGTTTTGGTTTTTAGTATGTTTTTCGGTATCAGCTATTAAAGTTACATACGTTTCCGGTCTTAGTTTCGGTTTTGGGCGAAATGAAAATTTCTCATATCTCGAGCTATCAGCTGACCCGAAGGCGTCGAAACCGGCCCGAGCCGAAGTCCTCAGAACCGGTTTTTATTATGTTTTTCGGTATCAGCTATTAAAGTTACATACGTTTCCGGTCTTAGTTTCGGTTTTGGGCGAAATGAAAATTTCTCATATCTCGAGCTATCAGCTGACCCGGAGGCGTCGAAACCGGTCCGAGCCGAAGTCCTCAGAACCGGTTTTTATTATGTTTTTCGGTATCAGCTATTAAAGTTACATACGTTTCCGGTCTTAGTTTCGGTTTTGGGCGAAATGAAAATTTCTCATATCTCGAGCTATCAGCTGACCCGGAGGCGTCGAAACCGGTCCGAGCCGAAGTCCTCAGAACCGGTTTTTATTATGTTTTTCGGTATCAGCTATTAAAGTTACATACGTTTCCGGTCTTAGTTTCGGTTTTGGGCGAAATGAAAATTTCTCATATCTCGAGCTATCAGCTGACCGGGAGGCGTCGAAACCGGTCCGAGCCGAAGTCCTCAGAACCGGTTTTTATTATGTTTTTCGGTATCAGCTATTAAAGTTACATACGTTTCCGGTCTTAGTTTCGGTTTTGGGCGAAATGAAAATTTTTCATATCTCGAGCTATCAGCTGACCGGGAGGCGTCGAAACCGGTCCGAGCCGAAGTCCTCAGTTTCGGATTTTATTATGTTTTTCGGTATCAGCTGTTAAAGTTACATAAGTTTCCGGTCTTAGTTTCGGTTTTGGGTGAAATAAAAATTTCTCATATCTCGAGCTATCAGCTGACCGTGAGGCGTCGAAACCGGTCCGAGCCGAAGTCCTCAGAACCGGTTTTTATTACGTTTTTCGGTATCAGCTATTAAAGTTACATACGTTTCCGGTCTTAGTTTCGGTTTTGGGCGAAATGAAAATTTCTCATATCTCGAGCTAGCAGCTGACCCGAAGGCGTCGAAACCGGTCCGAGCCGAAGTCCTCAGAACCGGTTTTTATTATGTTTTTCGGTATCAGCTATTAAAGTTACATACGTTTCCGGTCTTAGTTTCGGTTTTGGGCGAAATGAAAATTTCTCATATCTCGAGCTATCAGCTGACCCGAAGGCGTCGAAACCGGTCCGAGCCCAAGTGTTCAGTTTCGGTTTTTATAATGTTTTTCGGTATCAGCTATTAAAGTTACATACGTTTCCGGTCTTAGTTTCGGTTTTGGGCGAAATGAAAATTTCTCATATCTCGAGCTATCAGCTGACCCGGAGGCGTCGAAACCGGTCCGAGCCCAAGTGTTCAGTTTCGGTTTTTATAATGTTTTTCGGTATCAGCTATTAAAGTTACATACGTTTTCGGTCTTAGTTTCGGTTTTGGGCGAAATGAAAATTTCTCATATCTCGAGCTATCAGCTGACCCGGAGGCGTCGAAACCGGTCCGAGCCGAAGTCCTCAGAACCGGTTTTTATTATGTTTTTCGGTATCAGCTATTAAAGTTACATACGTTTCCGGTCTTAGTTTCGGTTTTGGGCGAAATGAAAATTTCTCATATCTCGAGCTATCAGCTGACCGGGAGGCGTCGAAACCGGTCCGAGCCGAAGTGTTCAGTTTTGGTTTTTATTATGTTTTTCGGTATCAGCTATTAAAGTTACATACGTTTTCGGTCTTAGTTTCGGTTTTGGGCGAAATGAAAATTTCTCATATCTCGAGCTATCAGCTGACCCGGAGGCGTCGAAACCGGTCCGAGCCGAAGTGTCCAGTTTCGTATTTTATTATGTTTTTCGGTATCAGCTATTAAAGTTACATACGTTTCCGGTCTTAGTTTCGGTTTTGGGCGAAATGAAAATTTCTCATATCTCGAGCTATCAGCTGACCGGGAGGCGTCGAAACCGGTCCAAGCCGAAGTGTTCAGTTTCGGTTTTTATTATGTTTTTCGGTATCAGCTATTAAAGTTACATACGTTTCCGGTCTTAGTTTCGGTTTTGGGCGAAATGAAAATTTCTCATATCTCGAGCTATCAGCTGACCCGGAGGCGTCGAAACCGGTCCGAGCCCAAGTGTTCAGTTTCGGTTTTTATAATGTTTTTCGGTATCAGCTATTAAAGTTACATACGTTTCCGGTCTTAGTTTCGGTTTTGGGCGAAATGAAAATTTCTCATATCTCGAGCTATCAGCTGACCGGGAGGCGTCGAAACCGGTCCGAGCCGAAGTCCTCAGAACCGGTTTTTATTATGTTTTTCGGTATCAGCTATTAAAGTTACATACGTTTCCGGTCTTAGTTTCGGTTTTGGGCGAAATGAAAATTTCTCATATCTCGAGCTATCAGCTGACCGTGAGGCGTCGAAACCGGTACGAGCCGAAGTGTTCAGTTTTGGTTTTTATTATGTGTTTCGGTATCAGCTATTAAAGTTGCATACGTTTCCGGTCTTAGTTTCGGTTTTGGGCGAAATGAAAATTTCTCATATCTCGAGCTATCAGCTGACCGTGAGGCGTCGAAACCGGTCCGAGCCGAAGTGTTCAGAACCGGTTTTTATTATGTTTTTCGGTATCAGCTATTAAAGTTACATACGTTTCCGGTCTTAGTTTCGGTTTTGGGCGAAATGAAAATTTCTCATATCTCGAGCTATCAGCTGACCGGGAGGCGTCGAAACCGGTCCGAGCCGAAGTGTTCAGTTTTGGTTTTTATTATGTTTTTCGGTATCAGCTATTAAAGTTACATACGTTTTCGGTCTTAGTTTCGGTTTTCGGCGAAATGAAAATTTCTCATATCTCGAGCTATCAGCTGACCCGGAGGCGTCGAAACCGGTCCGAGCCGAAGTCCTCAGAACCGTTTTTTATTATGTTTTTCGGTATCAGCTATTAAAGTTACATACGTTTCCGGTCTTAGTTTCGGTTTTGGGCGAAATGAAAATTTCTTATATCTCGAGCTATCAGCTGACCGGGAGGCGTCGAAACCGGTCCGAGCCGAAGTCCTCAGAACCGGTTTTTATTATGTTTTTCGGTATCAGCTATTAAAGTTACATACGTTTCCGGTCTTAGTTTCGGTTTTGGGCGAAATGAAAATTTCTCATATCTCGAGCTATCAGCTGACCGGGAGGCGTCGAAACCGGTCCAAGCCGAAGTGTTCAGTTTCGGTTTTTATTATGTTTTTCGGTATCAGCTATTAAAGTTACATACGTTTCCGGTCTTAGTTTCGGTTTTGGGCGAAATGAAAATTTCTCATATCTCGAGCTATCAGCTGACCCGGAGGCGTCGAAACCGGTCCGAGCCCAAGTGTTCAGTTTCGGTTTTTATAATGTTTTTCGGTATCAGCTATTAAAGTTACATACGTTTTCGGTCTTAGTTTCGGTTTTGGGCGAAATGAAAATTTCTCATATCTCGAGCTATCAGCTGACCGGGAGGCGTCGAAACCGGTCCGAGCCGAAGTCCTCAGAACCGGTTTTTATTATGTTTTTCGGTATCAGCTATTAAAGTTACATACGTTTCCGGTCTTAGTTTCGGTTTTGGGCGAAATGAAAATTTCTCATATCTCGAGCTATCAGCTGACCGGGAGGCGTCGAAACCGGTCCGAGCCGAAGTCCTCAGAACCGGTTTTTATTATGTTTTTCGGTATCAGCTATTAAAGTTACATACGTTTCCGGTCTTAGTTTCGGTTTTGGGCGAAATGAAAATTTCTCATATCTCGAGCTATCAGCTGACCCGGAGGCGTCGAAACCGGTCCGAGCCGAAGTCCTCAGAACCGGTTTTTATTATGTTTTTCGGTATCAGCTATTAAAGTTACATACGTTTCCGGTCTTAGTTTCGGTTTTGGGCGAAATGAAAATTTCTCATATCTCGAGATATCAGCTGACCCGAAGGCGTCGAAACCGGTCCGAGCCGAAGTCCTCAGAACCGGTTTTTATTATGTTTTTCGGTATCAGCTATTAAAGTTACATACGTTTCCGGTCTTAGTTTCGGTTTTGGGTGAAATGAAAATTTCTCATATCTCGAGCTATCAGCTGACCGGGAGGCGTCGAAACCGGTCCGAGCCGAAGTGTTCAGTTACGGTTTTTATTATGTTTTTCCGTATCAGCTATTAAAGTTACATACGTTTCCGGTCTTAGTTTCGGTTTTGGGCGAAATGAAAATTTCTCATATCTCGAGCTATCAGCTGACCGGGAGGCGTCGAAACCGGTCCGAGCCGAAGTGTTCAGTTTCGGTTTTTATAATGTTTTTCGGTATCAGCTATTAAAGTTACATACGTTTCCGGTCTTAGTTTCGGTTTTGGGCGAAATGAAAATTTCTCATATCTCGAGCTATCAGCTGACCCGGAGGCGTCGAAACCGGTCCGAGCCGAAGTGTTCAGTTTTGGTTTTTAGTATGTTTTTCGGTATCAGCTATTAAAGTTACATACGTTTCCGGTCTTAGTTTCGGTTTTGGGCGAAATGAAAATTTCTCATATCTCGAGCTATCAGCTGACCGGGAGGCGTCGAAACCGGTCCGAGCCGAAGTCCTCAGAACCGGTTTTTATTATGTTTTTCGGTATCAGCTATTAAAGTTACATACGTTTCCGGTCTTAGTTTCGGTTTTGGGCGAAATGAAAATTTCTCATATCTCGAGCTATCAGCTGACCGGGAGGCGTCGAAACCGGTCCAAGCCGAAGTGTTCAGTTTCGGTTTTTATTATGTTTTTCGGTATCAGCTATTAAAGTTACATACGTTTCCGGTCTTAGTTTCGGTTTTGGGCGAAATGAAAATTTCTCATATCTCGAGCTATCAGCTGACCCGGAGGCGTCGAAACCGGTCCGAGCCCAAGTGTTCAGTTTCGGTTTTTATAATGTTTTTCGGTATCAGCTATTAAAGTTACATACGTTTTCGGTCTTAGTTTCGGTTTTGGGCGAAATGAAAATTTCTCATATCTCGAGCTATCAGCTGACCGGGAGGCGTCGAAACCGGTCCGAGCCGAAGTCCTCAGAACCGGTTTTTATTATGTTTTTCGGTATCAGCTATTAAAGTTACATACGTTTCCGGTCTTAGTTTCGGTTTTGGGCGAAATGAAAATTTCTCATATCTCGAGCTATCAGCTGACCCGGAGGCGTCGAAACCGGTCCGAGCCGAAGTGTTCAGTTTTGGTTTTTAGTATGTTTTTCGGTATCAGCTATTAAAGTTACATACGTTTCCGGTCTTAGTTTCGGTTTTGGGCGAAATGAAAATTTCTCATATCTCGAGCTATCAGCTGACCGGGAGGCGTCGAAACCGGTCCGAGCCGAAGTCCTCAGAACCGGTTTTTATTATGTTTTTCGGTATCAGCTATTAAAGTTACATACGTTTCCGGTCTTAGTTTCGGTTTTGGGCGAAATGAAAATTTCTCATATCTCGAGCTATCAGCTGACCCGGAGGCGTCGAAACCGGTCCGAGCCGAAGTGTCCAGTTTCGTATTTTATTATGTTTTTCGGTATCAGCTATTAAAGTTACATACGTTTCCGGTCTTAGTTTCGGTTTTGGGCGAAATGAAAATTTCTCATATCTCGAGCTATCAGCTGACCGGGAGGCGTCGAAACCGGTCCAAGCCGAAGTGTTCAGTTTTGGTTTTTATTATGTTTTTCGGTATCAGCTATTAAAGTTACATACGTTTCCGGTCTTAGTTTCGGTTTTGGGCGAAATGAAAATTTCTCATATCTCGAGCTATCAGCTGACCCGGAGGCGTCGAAACCGGTCCGAGCCCAAGTGTTCAGTTTCGGTTTTTATAATGTTTTTCGGTATCAGCTATTAAAGTTACATACGTTTCCGGTCTTAGTTTCGGTTTTGGGCGAAATGAAAATTTCTCATATCTCGAGCTATCAGCTGACCGGGAGGCGTCGAAACCGGTCCGAGCCGAAGTCCTCAGTTTCGGTTTTTATTATGTTTTTCGGTATCAGCTATTAAAGTTACATACGTTTCCGGTCTTAGTTTCGGTTTTGGGCGAAATGAAAATTTCTCATATCTCGAGCTATCAGCTGACCGGGAGGCGTCAAAACCGGTCCGAGCCGAAGTGTTCAGTTTCGGTTTTTATTATGTTTTTCGGTATCAGCTATTAAAGTTACATACGTTTTCGGTCTTAGTTTCGGTTTTGGGCGAAATGAAAATTTCTCATATCTCGAGCTATCAGCTGACCGGGAGGCGTCGAAACCGGTCCGAGCCGAAGTGTCCAGTTTCGTATTTTATTATGTTTTTCGGTATCAGCTATTAAAGTTACATACGTTTCCGGTCTTAGTTTCGGTTTTGGGCGAAATGAAAATTTCTCATATCTCGAGCTATCAGCTGACCGGGAGGCGTCGAAACCGGTCCGAGCCGAAGTCCTCAGAACCGGTTTTTATTATGTTTTTCGGTATCAGCTATTAAAGTTACATACGTTTCCGGTCTTAGTTTCGGTTTTGGGCGAAATGAAAATTTCTCATATCTCGAGCTATCAGCTGACCCGGAGGCGTCGAAACCGGTCCGAGCCCAAGTGTTCAGTTTCGGTTTTTATAATGTTTTTCGGTATCAGCTATTAAAGTTACATACGTTTCCGGTCTTAGTTTCGGTTTTGGGCGAAATGAAAATTTCTCATATCTCGAGCTATCAGCTGACCGGGAGGCGTCGAAACCGGTCCGAGCCGAAGTCCTCAGAACCGGTTTTTATTATGTTTTTCGGTATCAGCTATTAAAGTTACATACGTTTCCGGTCTTGGTTTCGGTTTTGGGCGAAATGAAAATTTCTCATATCTCGAGCTATCAGCTGACCGTGAGGCGTCGAAACCGGTCCGAGCCGAAGTCCTCAGAACCGGTTTTTATTATGTTTTTCGGTATCAGCTATTAAAGTTACATACGTTTCCGGTCTTAGTTTCGGTTTTGGGCGAAATGAAAATTTCTCATATCTCGAGCTATCAGCTGACCGTGAGGCGTCGAAACCGGTCCGAGCCGAAGTCCTCAGAGCCGTTTTTTATTATGTTTTTCGGTATCAGCTATTAAAGTTACATACGTTTCCGGTCTTAGTTTCGGTTTTGGGCGAAATGAAAATTTCTCATATCTCGAGCTATCAGCTGACCGTGAGGCGTCGAAACCGGTACGAGCCGAAGTGTTCAGTTTTGGTTTTTATTATGTGTTTCGGTATCAGCTATTAAAGTTACATACGTTTCCGGTCTTAGTTTCGGTTTTGGGCGAAATGAAAATTTCTCATATCTCGAGCTATCAGCTGACCGTGAGGCGTCGAAACCGGTCCGAGCCGAAGTCCTCAGAACCGTTTTTTATTATGTTTTTCGGTATCAGCTATTAAAGTTACATACGTTTCCGGTCTTAGTTTCGGTTTTGGGCGAAATGAAAATTTCTCATATCTCGAGCTATCAGCTGACCGGGAGGCGTCGAAACCGGTCCAAGCCGAAGTGTTCAGTTTCGGTTTTTATTATGTTTTTCGGTATCAGCTATTAAAGTTACATACGTTTCCGGTCTTAGTTTCGGTTTTGGGCGAAATGAAAATTTCTCATATCTCGAGCTATCAGCTGACCCGGAGGCGTCGAAACCGGTCCGAGCCGAAGTGTTCAGTTTTGGTTTTTAGTATGTTTTTCGGTATCAGCTATTAAAGTTACATACGTTTCCGGTCTTAGTTTCGGTTTTGGGCGAAATGAAAATTTCTCATATCTCGAGCTATCAGCTGACCGGGAGGCGTCGAAACCGGTCCGAGCCGAAGTCCTCAGAACCGGTTTTTATTATGTTTTTCGGTATCAGCTATTAAAGTTACATACGTTTCCGGTCTTAGTTTCGGTTTTGGGCGAAATGAAAATTTCTTATATCTCGAGCTATCAGCTGACCGGGAGGCGTCGAAACCGGTCCGAGCCGAAGTCCTCAGAACCGTTTTTTATTATGTTTTTCGGTATCAGCTATTAAAGTTACATACGTTTCCGGTCTTAGTTTCGGTTTTGGGCGAAATGAAAATTTCTCATATCTCGAGCTATCAGCTGACCGTGAGGCGTCGAAACCGGTACGAGCCGAAGTGTTCAGTTTTGGTTTTTATTATGTGTTTCGGTATCAGCTATTAAAGTTACATACGTTTCCGGTCTTAGTTTCGGTTTTGGGCGAAATGAAAATTTCTCATATCTCGAGCTATCAGCTGACCGTGAGGCGTCGAAACCGGTCCGAGCCGAAGTCCTCAGAACCGTTTTTTATTATGTTTTTCGGTATCAGCTATTAAAGTTACATACGTTTCCGGTCTTAGTTTCGGTTTTGGGCGAAATGAAAATTTCTCATATCTCGAGCTATCAGCTGACCGGGAGGCGTCGAAACCGGTCCAAGCCGAAGTGTTCAGTTTCGGTTTTTATTATGTTTTTCGGTATCAGCTATTAAAGTTACATACGTTTCCGGTCTTAGTTTCGGTTTTGGGCGAAATGAAAATTTCTCATATCTCGAGCTATCAGCTGACCCGGAGGCGTCGAAACCGGTCCGAGCCGAAGTCCTCAGAACCGGTTTTTAGTATGTTTTTCGGTATCAGCTATTAAAGTTACATACGTTTCCGGTCTTAGTTTCGGTTTTGGGCGAAATGAAAATTTCTCATATCTCGAGCTATCAGCTGACCGGGAGGCGTCGAAACCGGTCCGAGCCGAAGTCCTCAGAACCGGTTTTTATTATGTTTTTCGGTATCAGCTATTAAAGTTACATACGTTTCCGGTCTTAGTTTCGGTTTTGGGCGAAATGAAAATTTCTCATATCTCGAGCTATCAGCTGACCGGGAGGCGTCGAAACCGGTCCGAGCCGAAGTGTTCAGTTTTGGTTTTTATTATGTTTTTCGGTATCAGCTATTAAAGTTACATACGTTTTCGGTCTTAGTTTCGGTTTTCGGCGAAATGAAAATTTCTCATATCTCGAGCTATCAGCTGACCCGGAGGCGTCGAAACCGGTCCGAGCCGAAGTCCTCAGAACCGGTTTTTATTATGTTTTTCGGTATCAGCTATTAAAGTTACATACGTTTCCGGTCTTAGTTTCGGTTTTGGGCGAAATGAAAATTTCTCATATCTCGAGCTATCAGCTGACCGTGAGGCGTCGAAACCGGTCCGAGCCGAAGTCCTCAGAACCGTTTTTTATTATGTTTTTCGGTATCAGCTATTAAAGTTACATACGTTTCCGGTCTTAGTTTCGGTTTTGGGCGAAATGAAAATTTCTCATATCTCGAGCTATCAGCTGACCGTGAGGCGTCGAAACCGGTACGAGCCGAAGTGTTCAGTTTTGGTTTTTATTATGTGTTTCGGTATCAGCTATTAAAGTTACATACGTTTCCGGTCTTAGTTTCGGTTTTGGGCGAAATGAAAATTTCTCATATCTCGAGCTATCAGCTGACCGTGAGGCGTCGAAACCGGTCCGAGCCGAAGTCCTCAGAACCGTTTTTTATTATGTTTTTCGGTATCAGCTATTAAAGTTACATACGTTTCCGGTCTTAGTTTCGGTTTTGGGCGAAATGAAAATTTCTCATATCTCGAGCTATCAGCTGACCGGGAGGCGTCGAAACCGGTCCAAGCCGAAGTGTTCAGTTTCGGTTTTTATTATGTTTTTCGGTATCAGCTATTAAAGTTACATACGTTTCCGGTCTTAGTTTCGGTTTTGGGCGAAATGAAAATTTCTCATATCTCGAGCTATCAGCTGACCCGGAGGCGTCGAAACCGGTCCGAGCCGAAGTGTTCAGTTTTGGTTTTTAGTATGTTTTTCGGTATCAGCTATTAAAGTTACATACGTTTCCGGTCTTAGTTTCGGTTTTGGGCGAAATGAAAATTTCTCATATCTCGAGCTATCAGCTGACCGGGAGGCGTCGAAACCGGTCCGAGCCGAAGTCCTCAGAACCGGTTTTTATTATGTTTTTCGGTATCAGCTATTAAAGTTACATACGTTTCCGGTCTTAGTTTCGGTTTTGGGCGAAATGAAAATTTCTCATATCTCGAGCTATCAGCTGACCGGGAGGCGTCGAAACCGGTCCGAGCCGAAGTCCTCAGAACCGGTTTTTATTATGTTTTTCGGTATCAGCTATTAAAGTTACATACGTTTCCGGTCTTAGTTTCGGTTTTGGGCGAAATGAAAATTTCTCATATCTCGAGCTATCAGCTGACCCGGAGGCGTCGAAACCGGTCCGAGCCGAAGTCCTCAGAACCGGTTTTTATTACGTTTTTCGGTATCAGCTATTAAAGTTACATACGTTTCCGGTCTTAGTTTCGGTTTTGGGCGAAATGAAAATTTCTCATATCTCGAGATATCAGCTGACCCGAAGGCGTCGAAACCGGTCCGAGCCGAAGTCCTCAGAACCGGTTTTTATTATGTTTTTCGGTATCAGCTATTAAAGTTACATACGTTTCCGGTCTTAGTTTCGGTTTTGGGTGAAATGAAAATTTCTCATATCTCGAGCTATCAGCTGACCGGGAGGCGTCGAAACCGGTCCGAGCCGAAGTGTTCAGTTACGGTTTTTATTATGTTTTTCCGTATCAGCTATTAAAGTTACATACGTTTCCGGTCTTAGTTTCGGTTTTGGGCGAAATGAAAATTTCTCATATCTCGAGCTATCAGCTGACCGGGAGGCGTCGAAACCGGTCCGAGCCGAAGTGTTCAGTTTCGGTTTTTATAATGTTTTTCGGTATCAGCTATTAAAGTTACATACGTTTCCGGTCTTAGTTTCGGTTTTGGGCGAAATGAAAATTTCTCATATCTCGAGCTATCAGCTGACCCGGAGGCGTCGAAACCGGTCCGAGCCGAAGTGTTCAGTTTTGGTTTTTAGTATGTTTTTCGGTATCAGCTATTAAAGTTACATACGTTTCCGGTCTTAGTTTCGGTTTTGGGCGAAATGAAAATTTCTCATATCTCGAGCTATCAGCTGACCGGGAGGCGTCGAAACCGGTCCGAGCCGAAGTCCTCAGAACCGGTTTTTATTATGTTTTTCGGTATCAGCTATTAAAGTTACATACGTTTCCGGTCTTAGTTTCGGTTTTGGGCGAAATGAAAATTTCTCATATCTCGAGCTATCAGCTGACCCGGAGGCGTCGAAACCGGTCCGAGCCGAAGTCCTCAGAACCGGTTTTTATTATGTTTTTCGGTATCAGCTATTAAAGTTACATACGTTTCCGGTCTTAGTTTCGGTTTTGGGCGAAATGAAAATTTCTCATATCTCGAGCTATCAGCTGACCCGGAGGCGTCGAAACCGGTCCGAGCCCAAGTGTTCAGTTTCGGTTTTTATAATGTTTTTCGGTATCAGCTATTAAAGTTACATACGTTTCCGGTCTTAGTTTCGGTTTTGGGCGAAATGAAAATTTCTCATATCTCGAGCTATCAGCTGACCGGGAGGCGTCGAAACCGGTCCGAGCCGAAGTCCTCAGAACCGGTTTTTATTATGTTTTTCGGTATCAGCTATTAAAGTTACATACGTTTCCGGTCTTGGTTTCGGTTTTGGGCGAAATGAAAATTTCTCATATCTCGAGCTATCAGCTGACCGTGAGGCGTCGAAACCGGTCCGAGCCGAAGTCCTCAGAACCGGTTTTTATTATGTTTTTCGGTATCAGCTATTAAAGTTACATACGTTTCCGGTCTTAGTTTCGGTTTTGGGCGAAATGAAAATTTCTCATATCTCGAGCTATCAGCTGACCGTGAGGCGTCGAAACCGGTCCGAGCCGAAGTCCTCAGAGCCGTTTTTTATTATGTTTTTCGGTATCAGCTATTAAAGTTACATACGTTTCCGGTCTTAGTTTCGGTTTTGGGTGAAATGAAAATTTCTCATATCTCGAGCTATCAGCTGACCGGGAGGCGTCGAAACCGGTCCGAGCCGAAGTGTTCAGTTACGGTTTTTATTATGTTTTTCCGTATCAGCTATTAAAGTTACATACGTTTCCGGTCTTAGTTTCGGTTTTGGGCGAAATGAAAATTTCTCATATCTCGAGCTATCAGCTGACCGGGAGGCGTCGAAACCGGTCCGAGCCGAAGTGTTCAGTTTCGGTTTTTATAATGTTTTTCGGTATCAGCTATTAAAGTTACATACGTTTCCGGTCTTAGTTTCGGTTTTGGGCGAAATGAAAATTTCTCATATCTCGAGCTATCAGCTGACCCGGAGGCGTCGAAACCGGTCCGAGCCGAAGTGTTCAGTTTTGGTTTTTAGTATGTTTTTCGGTATCAGCTATTAAAGTTACATATAGTAGAAGATCCGACCCTACATCGACATTCATCGGGTTGATAATAGAATCAAACATATTTTATAATAAATTTCGTATAATAGAAAATATATTAAAAGTGGGTTGACAACAAAAATCCTGGTCAGAATATTTTTAATATTTTTTTAAAAAACTGTTTTTTATAAAATTTTGCAACATGAAGATAATAATAAAATTTTATACTGGACTTAAAGTATAAAACATATAGAATGTGCTGACGTAGGGTTGACTATTATTTACCTGGACGAACTACTGGGTTGACAGGTATAAAAGGTATGTAAATTCTAGTTACTTTCACTGATTTGATAATAGAAAAAAATATATATCAGCATAAGCGCTGTTTTATTCCGAACACGATGATATAGGGTTGACTGCAAAAAAATCGGTCCTAATAGGGGTATACAAGTTTTAAAGATTTAAATTTCAACGCGTGTGGAAATTAGTGACACAGAGATCCGAGGTAAGTATACCGTGTGATAATAAAGGACCGAACATTGCAGTCGTGTCTGATGGGATCGTGAATATAAGAAAGTGCACATGCTCGGTATATAAACTATATGGAGAGTAGAGGTATCCCTGCTACCCTCCATATTGTAAACAGTACGCGTTATTTTGGAGCAACTGACATTTGAATTCAGTATGCGTTATTTCGGAGCAACTGAAAATATTTTTTTTTGTCTTATTTTCTTGGGAAAATGTTAAAAAAATAATAAAAATGTGAAAAGGTAGAAATTGAAAAACAAAAAAAAAACAGGCCGAGGTCCTTCAGAAAAATTATTTTTCAAATTATTTGTTTGATAAAAACGAATTCAACGAGCGTTAAAATTGTGATATATTTCGAATTCTATTAGATAATAATTGGAGGAATCATATATTATGTACTTACTGAATACTCTGTAAAGAAAAAATTATAGTCTTCATGCTATTTACTTCGTAAAGCAGTTATTTTTTTGTTGGTATTGTAACCAACGAAATTGAGTGCTGCTTTAGTTAGTTCAACTTCATGATAATTCGAGAGGTGAAAGGTAAAAGGAGAAAGGCTTTAAGCGACATTTTATAAACTTTACAGGAGAGCCATTTAAAGATCTAAAATTTCGAAAAAAAAACGTTATAAAGAAACTACTACTCCTACTTTAATGAGGATCGGGAATCTTTATTGCAAACAATCCACTGATGTTTTGGTATACTTGTCATAAAAAAAACTGCTATAATATCGAAAAGAATGGTCGCTTAATACAAAATGATCTATACTGTCTTATTTCTAGAGTAAGGAAAAAAGATTAAACTGCCAACAGTGTCTATAAGTTGACGGCAAAATGGTTAAAGAGACTTTTCAGTGTTATTCAGTAAAAAGCAAAGTGATTTAAATGACTTAACTCAATGATAATGGGAAGGGCTATTTTGTTTTAACCTTCAATTAGGTTTTGATAAATACTCACACTAGGTGGCTTAGGACACGCTTATGAGTTGTTTAGAGTCTCGTCTTTGAAAAAAAAATCATAAAACATAGTTTTTTATGCCAAAAAATAATGAATGAATGTTGCTGACAGTCAAATGGTTGAAGCGACACTGCATAGTGTTAGACGAGGAAAGCAACATGTATGAAGCGACTTAACATTAATAGTTAGCTACATCGAACACGGTTAATCTGCCATTTACTTGTAATTTTAGGAAGAGAATAAAGGCTTAAGCTCCGATTCACTATTAATGAGTACAGCTTAAGTGAAGAACTAAATAAAATTGCCAAATTTGATGTCGGATCATACCTTGAGAATTATGGCCGAAAATTGCATTGTCTTTAGCGCCAAAAAAATGCTCAGGATCGTGCGAAAAATCGCTGATTCTAAATATGTATATAAGTCAATATCGCCCAAAATGTTTTACCTTTCACCCCTCGATATTTAAAGTTTTTTTTACGAAAAGCTAGCTTTAACGAACAATTTTTAAAAGCTTCATCTGTAAAATCACTTAAAGAATCGTCCAAGTCACATAAAAAACACTTTTTAGCCATTTTTTATCATAACGATACAGAACAATACGTATTTTCGATAAAATATAATATCATAAGTCATTAGCTACTCCAAAATAACGCGTACTGTTTACAACATGGAGGGTAGCAGGGGTACCTCTACTCTCCATATAGTTTATATACCGTGCATGTGTTTCTTATATTCACGATCCCATCAGACACGACTGCAATGTTCGGTCCTTTATTATCACACGGTATACTTACCTCGGATCTCTGTGTCACTAATTTCCACACGCGTTGAAATTTAAATCTTTAAAACTTGTATACCCCTATTAGGACCGATTTTTTTGCAGTAAACCCTATATCATCGTGTTCGGAATAAAACAGCGCTTATGCTGATATATTTTTTTTTCTATTATCAAATCAGTGAAAGTAACTAGAATTTACATACCTTTTATACCTGTCAACCCAGTAGTTCGTCCAGGTAAATAATAGTCAACCCTACGTCAGCACATTCTATATGTTTTATACTTTAAGTCCAGTATAAAATTTTATTATTATCTTCATGTTGCAAAATTTTATAAAAAACAGTTTTTTAAAAAATAATTAAAAATATTCTGTCCAGGATTTTTGTTGTCAACCCACTTTTAATATATTTTCTATTATACGAAAATTATTATAAAATATGTTTGATTCTATTATCAACTCGATGAATGTCGATGTAGGGTCGGATCTTAGACCAATACGTTTCCGGTCTTAGTTTCGGTTTTGGGCGAAATGAAAATTTCTCATATCTCGAGCTATCAGCTGACCGGGAGGCGTCGAAACCGGTCCGAGCCGAAGTCCTCAGAACCGGTTTTTATTATGTTTTTCGGTATCAGCTATTAAAGTTACATACGTTTCCGGTCTTAGTTTCGGTTTTGGGCGAAATGAAAATTTCTCATATCTCGAGCTATCAGCTGACCGGGAGGCGTCGAAACCGGTCCAAGCCGAAGTGTTCAGTTTCGGTTTTTATTATGTTTTTCGGTATCAGCTATTAAAGTTACATACGTTTCCGGTCTTAGTTTCGGTTTTGGGCGAAATGAAAATTTCTCATATCTCGAGCTATCAGCTGACCGGGAGGCGTCGAAACCGGTCCGAGCCGAAGTCCTCAGAACCGGTTTTTATTATGTTTTTCGGTATCAGCTATTAAAGTTACATACGTTTCCGGTCTTAGTTTCGGTTTTGGGCGAAATGAAAATTTCTCATATCTCGAGCTATCAGCTGACCGGGAGGCGTCGAAACCGGTCCGAGCCGAAGTCCTCAGAACCGGTTTTTATTATGTTTTTCGGTATCAGCTATTAAAGTTACATACGTTTCCGGTCTTAGTTTCGGTTTTGGGCGAAATGAAAATTTCTCATATCTCGAGCTATCAGCTGACCCGGAGGCGTCGAAACCGGTCCGAGCCGAAGTCCTCAGAACCGGTTTTTATTACGTTTTTCGGTATCAGCTATTAAAGTTACATACGTTTCCGGTCTTAGTTTCGGTTTTGGGCGAAATGAAAATTTCTCATATCTCGAGATATCAGCTGACCCGAAGGCGTCGAAACCGGTCCGAGCCGAAGTCCTCAGAACCGGTTTTTATTATGTTTTTCGGTATCAGCTATTAAAGTTACATACGTTTCCGGTCTTAGTTTCGGTTTTGGGTGAAATGAAAATTTCTCATATCTCGAGCTATCAGCTGACCGGGAGGCGTCGAAACCGGTCCGAGCCGAAGTGTTCAGTTACGGTTTTTATAATGTTTTTCGGTATCAGCTATTAAAGTTACATACGTTTCCGGTCTTAGTTTCGGTTTTGGGCGAAATGAAAATTTCTCATATCTCGAGCTATCAGCTGACCGGGAGGCGTCGAAACCGGTCCGAGCCGAAGTGTTCAGTTTCGGTTTTTATAATGTTTTTCGGTATCAGCTATTAAAGTTACATACGTTTCCGGTCTTAGTTTCGGTTTTGGGCGAAATGAAAATTTCTCATATCTCGAGCTATCAGCTGACCCGGAGGCGTCGAAACCGGTCCGAGCCGAAGTGTTCAGTTTTGGTTTTTAGTATGTTTTTCGGTATCAGCTATTAAAGTTACATACGTTTCCGGTCTTAGTTTCGGTTTTGGGCGAAATGAAAATTTCTCATATCTCGAGCTATCAGCTGACCGGGAGGCGTCGAAACCGGTCCGAGCCGAAGTCCTCAGAACCGGTTTTTATTATGTTTTTCGGTATCAGCTATTAAAGTTACATACGTTTCCGGTCTTAGTTTCGGTTTTGGGCGAAATGAAAATTTCTCATATCTCGAGCTATCAGCTGACCCGGAGGCGTCGAAACCGGTCCGAGCCGAAGTGTCCAGTTTCGTATTTTATTATGTTTTTCGGTATCAGCTATTAAAGTTACATACGTTTCCGGTCTTAGTTTCGGTTTTGGGCGAAATGAAAATTTCTCATATCTCGAGCTATCAGCTGACCGGGAGGCGTCGAAACCGGTCCAAGCCGAAGTGTTCAGTTTTGGTTTTTATTATGTTTTTCGGTATCAGCTATTAAAGTTACATACGTTTCCGGTCTTAGTTTCGGTTTTGGGCGAAATGAAAATTTCTCATATCTCGAGCTATCAGCTGACCCGGAGGCGTCGAAACCGGTCCGAGCCCAAGTGTTCAGTTTCGGTTTTTATAATGTTTTTCGGTATCAGCTATTAAAGTTACATACGTTTCCGGTCTTAGTTTCGGTTTTGGGCGAAATGAAAATTTCTCATATCTCGAGCTATCAGCTGACCGGGAGGCGTCGAAACCGGTCCGAGCCGAAGTCCTCAGTTTCGGTTTTTATTATGTTTTTCGGTATCAGCTATTAAAGTTACATACGTTTCCGGTCTTAGTTTCGGTTTTGGGCGAAATGAAAATTTCTCATATCTCGAGCTATCAGCTGACCGGGAGGCGTCAAAACCGGTCCGAGCCGAAGTGTTCAGTTTCGGTTTTTATTATGTTTTTCGGTATCAGCTATTAAAGTTACATACGTTTTCGGTCTTAGTTTCGGTTTTGGGCGAAATGAAAATTTCTCATATCTCGAGCTATCAGCTGACCGGGAGGCGTCGAAACCGGTCCGAGCCGAAGTGTCCAGTTTCGTATTTTATTATGTTTTTCGGTATCAGCTATTAAAGTTACATACGTTTCCGGTCTTAGTTTCGGTTTTGGGCGAAATGAAAATTTCTCATATCTCGAGCTATCAGCTGACCGGGAGGCGTCGAAACCGGTCCGAGCCGAAGTCCTCAGAACCGGTTTTTATTATGTTTTTCGGTATCAGCTATTAAAGTTACATACGTTTCCGGTCTTAGTTTCGGTTTTGGGCGAAATGAAAATTTCTCATATCTCGAGCTATCAGCTGACCCGGAGGCGTCGAAACCGGTCCGAGCCCAAGTGTTCAGTTTCGGTTTTTATAATGTTTTTCGGTATCAGCTATTAAAGTTACATACGTTTCCGGTCTTAGTTTCGGTTTTGGGCGAAATGAAAATTTCTCATATCTCGAGCTATCAGCTGACCGGGAGGCGTCGAAACCGGTCCGAGCCGAAGTCCTCAGAACCGGTTTTTATTATGTTTTTCGGTATCAGCTATTAAAGTTACATACGTTTCCGGTCTTGGTTTCGGTTTTGGGCGAAATGAAAATTTCTCATATCTCGAGCTATCAGCTGACCGTGAGGCGTCGAAACCGGTCCGAGCCGAAGTCCTCAGAACCGGTTTTTATTATGTTTTTCGGTATCAGCTATTAAAGTTACATACGTTTCCGGTCTTAGTTTCGGTTTTGGGCGAAATGAAAATTTCTCATATCTCGAGCTATCAGCTGACCGTGAGGCGTCGAAACCGGTCCGAGCCGAAGTCCTCAGAGCCGTTTTTTATTATGTTTTTCGGTATCAGCTATTAAAGTTACATACGTTTCCGGTCTTAGTTTCGGTTTTGGGCGAAATGAAAATTTCTCATATCTCGAGCTATCAGCTGACCGTGAGGCGTCGAAACCGGTACGAGCCGAAGTGTTCAGTTTTGGTTTTTATTATGTGTTTCGGTATCAGCTATTAAAGTTACATACGTTTCCGGTCTTAGTTTCGGTTTTGGGCGAAATGAAAATTTCTCATATCTCGAGCTATCAGCTGACCGTGAGGCGTCGAAACCGGTCCGAGCCGAAGTCCTCAGAACCGTTTTTTATTATGTTTTTCGGTATCAGCTATTAAAGTTACATACGTTTCCGGTCTTAGTTTCGGTTTTGGGCGAAATGAAAATTTCTCATATCTCGAGCTATCAGCTGACCGGGAGGCGTCGAAACCGGTCCAAGCCGAAGTGTTCAGTTTCGGTTTTTATTATGTTTTTCGGTATCAGCTATTAAAGTTACATACGTTTCCGGTCTTAGTTTCGGTTTTGGGCGAAATGAAAATTTCTCATATCTCGAGCTATCAGCTGACCCGGAGGCGTCGAAACCGGTCCGAGCCGAAGTGTTCAGTTTTGGTTTTTAGTATGTTTTTCGGTATCAGCTATTAAAGTTACATACGTTTCCGGTCTTAGTTTCGGTTTTGGGCGAAATGAAAATTTCTCATATCTCGAGCTATCAGCTGACCGGGAGGCGTCGAAACCGGTCCGAGCCGAAGTCCTCAGAACCGGTTTTTATTATGTTTTTCGGTATCATCTATTAAAGTTACATACGTTTCCGGTCTTAGTTTCGGTTTTGGGCGAAATGAAAATTTCTTATATCTCGAGCTATCAGCTGACCGGGAGGCGTCGAAACCGGTCCGAGCCGAAGTCCTCAGAACCGTTTTTTATTATGTTTTTCGGTATCAGCTATTAAAGTTACATACGTTTCCGGTCTTAGTTTCGGTTTTGGGCGAAATGAAAATTTCTCATATCTCGAGCTATCAGCTGACCGTGAGGCGTCGAAACCGGTACGAGCCGAAGTGTTCAGTTTTGGTTTTTATTATGTGTTTCGGTATCAGCTATTAAAGTTACATACGTTTCCGGTCTTAGTTTCGGTTTTGGGCGAAATGAAAATTTCTCATATCTCGAGCTATCAGCTGACCGTGAGGCGTCGAAACCGGTCCGAGCCGAAGTCCTCAGAACCGTTTTTTATTATGTTTTTCGGTATCAGCTATTAAAGTTACATACGTTTCCGGTCTTAGTTTCGGTTTTGGGCGAAATGAAAATTTCTCATATCTCGAGCTATCAGCTGACCGGGAGGCGTCGAAACCGGTCCAAGCCGAAGTGTTCAGTTTCGGTTTTTATTATGTTTTTCGGTATCAGCTATTAAAGTTACATACGTTTCCGGTCTTAGTTTCGGTTTTGGGCGAAATGAAAATTTCTCATATCTCGAGCTATCAGCTGACCCGGAGGCGTCGAAACCGGTCCGAGCCGAAGTCCTCAGAACCGGTTTTTAGTATGTTTTTCGGTATCAGCTATTAAAGTTACATACGTTTCCGGTCTTAGTTTCGGTTTTGGGCGAAATGAAAATTTCTCATATCTCGAGCTATCAGCTGACCGGGAGGCGTCGAAACCGGTCCGAGCCGAAGTCCTCAGAACCGGTTTTTATTATGTTTTTCGGTATCAGCTATTAAAGTTACATACGTTTCCGGTCTTAGTTTCGGTTTTGGGCGAAATGAAAATTTCTCATATCTCGAGCTATCAGCTGACCGGGAGGCGTCGAAACCGGTCCGAGCCGAAGTGTTCAGTTTTGGTTTTTATTATGTTTTTCGGTATCAGCTATTAAAGTTACATACGTTTTCGGTCTTAGTTTCGGTTTTCGGCGAAATGAAAATTTCTCATATCTCGAGCTATCAGCTGACCCGGAGGCGTCGAAACCGGTCCGAGCCGAAGTCCTCAGAACCGGTTTTTATTATGTTTTTCGGTATCAGCTATTAAAGTTACATACGTTTCCGGTCTTAGTTTCGGTTTTGGGCGAAATGAAAATTTCTCATATCTCGAGCTATCAGCTGACCGTGAGGCGTCGAAACCGGTCCGAGCCGAAGTCCTCAGAACCGTTTTTTATTATGTTTTTCGGTATCAGCTATTAAAGTTACATACGTTTCCGGTCTTAGTTTCGGTTTTGGGCGAAATGAAAATTTCTCATATCTCGAGCTATCAGCTGACCGTGAGGCGTCGAAACCGGTACGAGCCGAAGTGTTCAGTTTTGGTTTTTATTATGTGTTTCGGTATCAGCTATTAAAGTTACATACGTTTCCGGTCTTAGTTTCGGTTTTGGGCGAAATGAAAATTTCTCATATCTCGAGCTATCAGCTGACCGGGAGGCGTCGAAACCGGTCCGAGCCGAAGTCCTCAGAACCGGTTTTTATTATGTTTTTCGGTATCAGCTATTAAAGTTACATACGTTTCCGGTCTTAGTTTCGGTTTTGGGCGAAATGAAAATTTCTCATATCTCGAGCTATCAGCTGACCGGGAGGCGTCGAAACCGGTCCGAGCCGAAGTGTTCAGTTTTGGTTTTTATTATGTTTTTCGGTATCAGCTATTAAAGTTACATACGTTTTCGGTCTTAGTTTCGGTTTTCGGCGAAATGAAAATTTCTCATATCTCGAGCTATCAGCTGACCCGGAGGCGTCGAAACCGGTCCGAGCCGAAGTCCTCAGAACCGGTTTTTATTATGTTTTTCGGTATCAGCTATTAAAGTTACATACGTTTCCGGTCTTAGTTTCGGTTTTGGGCGAAATGAAAATTTCTCATATCTCGAGCTATCAGCTGACCCGGAGGCGTCGAAACCGGTCCGAGCCCAAGTGTTCAGTTTCGGTTTTTATAATGTTTTTCGGTATCAGCTATTAAAGTTACATACGTTTCCGGTCTTAGTTTCGGTTTTGGGCGAAATGAAAATTTCTCATATCTCGAGCTATCAGCTGACCGGGAGGCGTCGAAACCGGTCCGAGCCGAAGTCCTCAGAACCGGTTTTTATTATGTTTTTCGGTATCAGCTATTAAAGTTACATACGTTTCCGGTCTTGGTTTCGGTTTTGGGCGAAATGAAAATTTCTCATATCTCGAGCTATCAGCTGACCGTGAGGCGTCGAAACCGGTCCGAGCCGAAGTCCTCAGAACCGGTTTTTATTATGTTTTTCGGTATCAGCTATTAAAGTTACATACGTTTCCGGTCTTAGTTTCGGTTTTGGGCGAAATGAAAATTTCTCATATCTCGAGCTATCAGCTGACCGTGAGGCGTCGAAACCGGTCCGAGCCGAAGTCCTCAGAGCCGTTTTTTATTATGTTTTTCGGTATCAGCTATTAAAGTTACATACGTTTCCGGTCTTAGTTTCGGTTTTGGGCGAAATGAAAATTTCTCATATCTCGAGCTATCAGCTGACCGTGAGGCGTCGAAACCGGTACGAGCCGAAGTGTTCAGTTTTGGTTTTTATTATGTGTTTCGGTATCAGCTATTAAAGTTACATACGTTTCCGGTCTTAGTTTCGGTTTTGGGCGAAATGAAAATTTCTCATATCTCGAGCTATCAGCTGACCGTGAGGCGTCGAAACCGGTCCGAGCCGAAGTCCTCAGAACCGTTTTTTATTATGTTTTTCGGTATCAGCTATTAAAGTTACATACGTTTCCGGTCTTAGTTTCGGTTTTGGGCGAAATGAAAATTTCTCATATCTCGAGCTATCAGCTGACCGGGAGGCGTCGAAACCGGTCCAAGCCGAAGTGTTCAGTTTCGGTTTTTATTATGTTTTTCGGTATCAGCTATTAAAGTTACATACGTTTCCGGTCTTAGTTTCGGTTTTGGGCGAAATGAAAATTTCTCATATCTCGAGCTATCAGCTGACCCGGAGGCGTCGAAACCGGTCCGAGCCGAAGTGTTCAGTTTTGGTTTTTAGTATGTTTTTCGGTATCAGCTATTAAAGTTACATACGTTTCCGGTCTTAGTTTCGGTTTTGGGCGAAATGAAAATTTCTCATATCTCGAGCTATCAGCTGACCGGGAGGCGTCGAAACCGGTCCGAGCCGAAGTCCTCAGAACCGGTTTTTATTATGTTTTTCGGTATCAGCTATTAAAGTTACATACGTTTCCGGTCTTAGTTTCGGTTTTGGGCGAAATGAAAATTTCTTATATCTCGAGCTATCAGCTGACCGGGAGGCGTCGAAACCGGTCCGAGCCGAAGTCCTCAGAACCGTTTTTTATTATGTTTTTCGGTATCAGCTATTAAAGTTACATACGTTTCCGGTCTTAGTTTCGGTTTTGGGCGAAATGAAAATTTCTCATATCTCGAGCTATCAGCTGACCGTGAGGCGTCGAAACCGGTACGAGCCGAAGTGTTCAGTTTTGGTTTTTATTATGTGTTTCGGTATCAGCTATTAAAGTTACATACGTTTCCGGTCTTAGTTTCGGTTTTGGGCGAAATGAAAATTTCTCATATCTCGAGCTATCAGCTGACCGTGAGGCGTCGAAACCGGTCCGAGCCGAAGTCCTCAGAACCGTTTTTTATTATGTTTTTCGGTATCAGCTATTAAAGTTACATACGTTTCCGGTCTTAGTTTCGGTTTTGGGCGAAATGAAAATTTCTCATATCTCGAGCTATCAGCTGACCGGGAGGCGTCGAAACCGGTCCAAGCCGAAGTGTTCAGTTTCGGTTTTTATTATGTTTTTCGGTATCAGCTATTAAAGTTACATACGTTTCCGGTCTTAGTTTCGGTTTTGGGCGAAATGAAAATTTCTCATATCTCGAGCTATCAGCTGACCCGGAGGCGTCGAAACCGGTCCGAGCCGAAGTGTTCAGTTTTGGTTTTTAGTATGTTTTTCGGTATCAGCTATTAAAGTTACATACGTTTCCGGTCTTAGTTTCGGTTTTGGGCGAAATGAAAATTTCTCATATCTCGAGCTATCAGCTGACCGGGAGGCGTCGAAACCGGTCCGAGCCGAAGTCCTCAGAACCGGTTTTTATTATGTTTTTCGGTATCAGCTATTAAAGTTACATACGTTTCCGGTCTTAGTTTCGGTTTTGGGCGAAATGAAAATTTCTCATATCTCGAGCTATCAGCTGACCGGGAGGCGTCGAAACCGGTCCGAGCCGAAGTGTTCAGTTTTGGTTTTTATTATGTTTTTCGGTATCAGCTATTAAAGTTACATACGTTTTCGGTCTTAGTTTCGGTTTTCGGCGAAATGAAAATTTCTCATATCTCGAGCTATCAGCTGACCCGGAGGCGTCGAAACCGGTCCGAGCCGAAGTCCTCAGAACCGGTTTTTATTATGTTTTTCGGTATCAGCTATTAAAGTTACATACGTTTCCGGTCTTAGTTTCGGTTTTGGGCGAAATGAAAATTTCTTATATCTCGAGCTATCAGCTGACCGGGAGGCGTCGAAACCGGTCCGAGCCGAAGTCCTCAGAACCGGTTTTTATTATGTTTTTCGGTATCAGCTATTAAAGTTACATACGTTTCCGGTCTTAGTTTCGGTTTTGGGTGAAATGAAAATTTCTCATATCTCGAGCTATCAGCTGACCGGGAGGCGTCGAAACCGGTCCGAGCCGAAGTCCTCAGAACCGGTTTTTATTATGTTTTTCGGTATCAGCTATTAAAGTTACATACGTTTCCGGTCTTAGTTTCGGTTTTGGGCGAAATGAAAATTTCTCATATCTCGAGCTATCAGCTGACCCGGAGGCGTCGAAACCGGTCCGAGCCGAAGTGTTCAGTTTTGGTTTTTAGTATGTTTTTCGGTATCAGCTATTAAAGTTACATACGTTTCCGGTCTTAGTTTCGGTTTTGGGCGAAATGAAAATTTCTCATATCTCGAGCTATCAGCTGACCGTGAGGCGTCGAAACCGGTCCGAGCCGAAGTCCTCAGAACCGGTTTTTATTATGTTTTTCGGTATCAGCTATTAAAGTTACATACGTTTCCGGTCTTAGTTTCGGTTTTGGGCGAAATGAAAATTTCTCATATCTCGAGCTATCAGCTGACCGTGAGGCGTCGAAACCGGTCCGAGCCGAAGTCCTCAGAACCGTTTTTTATTATGTTTTTCGGTATCAGCTATTAAAGTTACATACGTTTCCGGTCTTAGTTTCGGTTTTGGGCGAAATGAAAATTTCTCATATCTCGAGCTATCAGCTGACCGTGAGGCGTCGAAACCGGTACGAGCCGAAGTGTTCAGTTTTGGTTTTTATTATGTGTTTCGGTATCAGCTATTAAAGTTACATACGTTTCCGGTCTTAGTTTCGGTTTTGGGCGAAATGAAAATTTCTCATATCTCGAGCTATCAGCTGACCGTGAGGCGTCGAAACCGGTCCGAGCCGAAGTCCTCAGAACCGTTTTTTATTATGTTTTTCGGTATCAGCTATTAAAGTTACATACGTTTCCGGTCTTAGTTTCGGTTTTGGGCGAAATGAAAATTTCTCATATCTCGAGCTATCAGCTGACCGGGAGGCGTCGAAACCGGTCCAAGCCGAAGTGTTCAGTTTCGGTTTTTATTATGTTTTTCGGTATCAGCTATTAAAGTTACATACGTTTCCGGTCTTAGTTTCGGTTTTGGGCGAAATGAAAATTTCTCATATCTCGAGCTATCAGCTGACCCGGAGGCGTCGAAACCGGTCCGAGCCGAAGTGTTCAGTTTTGGTTTTTAGTATGTTTTTCGGTATCAGCTATTAAAGTTACATACGTTTCCGGTCTTAGTTTCGGTTTTGGGCGAAATGAAAATTTCTCATATCTCGAGCTATCAGCTGACCGGGAGGCGTCGAAACCGGTCCGAGCCGAAGTCCTCAGAACCGGTTTTTATTATGTTTTTCGGTATCAGCTATTAAAGTTACATACGTTTCCGGTCTTAGTTTCGGTTTTGGGCGAAATGAAAATTTCTCATATCTCGAGCTATCAGCTGACCGGGAGGCGTCGAAACCGGTCCGAGCCGAAGTGTTCAGTTTTGGTTTTTATTATGTTTTTCGGTATCAGCTATTAAAGTTACATACGTTTTCGGTCTTAGTTTCGGTTTTCGGCGAAATGAAAATTTCTCATATCTCGAGCTATCAGCTGACCCGGAGGCGTCGAAACCGGTCCGAGCCGAAGTCCTCAGAACCGGTTTTTATTATGTTTTTCGGTATCAGCTATTAAAGTTACATACGTTTCCGGTCTTAGTTTCGGTTTTGGGCGAAATGAAAATTTCTTATATCTCGAGCTATCAGCTGACCGGGAGGCGTCGAAACCGGTCCGAGCCGAAGTCCTCAGAACCGGTTTTTATTATGTTTTTCGGTATCAGCTATTAAAGTTACATACGTTTCCGGTCTTAGTTTCGGTTTTGGGTGAAATGAAAATTTCTCATATCTCGAGCTATCAGCTGACCGGGAGGCGTCGAAACCGGTCCGAGCCGAAGTCCTCAGAACCGGTTTTTATTATGTTTTTCGGTATCAGCTATTAAAGTTACATACGTTTCCGGTCTTAGTTTCGGTTTTGGGCGAAATGAAAATTTCTCATATCTCGAGCTATCAGCTGACCCGGAGGCGTCGAAACCGGTCCGAGCCGAAGTGTTCAGTTTTGGTTTTTAGTATGTTTTTCGGTATCAGCTATTAAAGTTACATACGTTTCCGGTCTTAGTTTCGGTTTTGGGCGAAATGAAAATTTCTCATATCTCGAGCTATCAGCTGACCGGGAGGCGTCGAAACCGGTCCGAGCCGAAGTGTTCAGTTTTGGTTTTTATTATGTTTTTCGGTATCAGCTATTAAAGTTACATACGTTTTCGGTCTTAGTTTCGGTTCTGGGCGAAATGAAAATTTCTCATATCTCGAGCTATCAGCTGACCCGGAGGCGTCGAAACCGGTCCGAGCCGAAGTGTCCAGTTTCGTATTTTATTATGTTTTTCGGTATCAGCTATTAAAGTTACATACGTTTCCGGTCTTAGTTTCGGTTTTGGGCGAAATGAAAATTTCTCATATCTCGAGCTATCAGCTGACCGGGAGGCGTCGAAACCGGTCCAAGCCGAAGTGTTCAGTTTCGGTTTTGGGCGAAATGAAAATTTCTCATATCTCGAGCTATCAGCTGACCCGGAGGCGTCGAAACCGGTCCGAGCCCAAGTGTTCAGTTTCGGTTTTTATAATGTTTTTCGGTATCAGCTATTAAAGTTACATACGTTTTCGGTCTTAGTTTCGGTCTTGGGCGAAATGAAAATTTCTCATATCTCGAGCTATCAGCTGACCGGGAGGCGTCGAAACCGGTCCGAGCCGAAGTCCTCAGAACCGGTTTTTATTATGTTTTTCGGTATCAGCTATTAAAGTTACATACGTTTCCGGTCTTAGTTTCGGTTTTGGGCGAAATGAAAATTTCTCATATCTCGAGCTATCAGCTGACCGGGAGGCGTCGAAACCGGTCCGAGCCGAAGTCCTCAGAACCGGTTTTTATTATGTTTTTCGGTATCAGCTATTAAAGTTACATACGTTTCCGGTCTTAGTTTCGGTTTTGGGCGAAATGAAAATTTCTCATATCTCGAGCTATCAGCTGACCCGGAGGCGTCGAAACCGGTCCGAGCCGAAGTCCTCAGAACCGGTTTTTATTACGTTTTTCGGTATCAGCTATTAAAGTTACATACGTTTCCGGTCTTAGTTTCGGTTTTGGGCGAAATGAAAATTTCTCATATCTCGAGCTATCAGCTGACCCGAAGGCGTCGAAACCGGTCCGAGCCGAAGTCCTCAGAACCGGTTTTTATTATGTTTTTCGGTATCAGCTATTAAAGTTACATACGTTTCCGGTCTTAGTTTCGGTTTTGGGCGAAATGAAAATTTCTCATATCTCGAGCTATCAGCTGACCCGAAGGCGTCGAAACCGGCCCGAGCCGAAGTCCTCAGAACCGGTTTTTATTATGTTTTTCGGTATCAGCTATTAAAGTTACATACGTTTCCGGTCTTAGTTTCGGTTTTGGGCGAAATGAAAATTTCTCATATCTCGAGCTATCAGCTGACCGGGAGGCGTCAAAACCGGTCCGAGCCGAAGTGTTCAGTTTTGGTTTTTATTATGTTTTTCGGTATCAGCTATTAAAGTTACATACGTTTCCGGTCTTAGTTTCGGTTTTGGGCGAAATGAAAATTTCTCATATCTCGAGCTATCAGCTGACCCGGAGGCGTCGAAACCGGTCCGAGCCGAAGTCCTCAGAACCGGTTTTTATTATGTTTTTCGGTATCAGCTATTAAAGTTACATACGTTTCCGGTCTTAGTTTCGGTTTTGGGCGAAATGAAAATTTCTCATATCTCGAGCTATCAGCTGACCGGGAGGCGTCGAAACCGGTCCGAGCCGAAGTCCTCAGAACCGGTTTTTATTATGTTTTTCGGTATCAGCTATTAAAGTTACATACGTTTCCGGTCTTAGTTTCGGTTTTGGGCGAAATGAAAATTTCTCATATCTCGAGCTATCAGCTGACCCGGAGGCGTCGAAACCGGTCCGAGCCCAAGTGTTCAGTTTCGGTTTTTATAATGTTTTTCGGTATCAGCTATTAAAGTTACATACGTTTTCGGTCTTAGTTTCGGTTTTGGGCGAAATGAAAATTTCTCATATCTCGAGCTATCAGCTGACCGGGAGGCGTCGAAACCGGTCCGAGCCGAAGTCCTCAGAACCGGTTTTTATTATGTTTTTCGGTATCAGCTATTAAAGTTACATACGTTTCCGGTCTTAGTTTCGGTTTTGGGCGAAATGAAAATTTCTCATATCTCGAGCTATCAGCTGACCCGAAGGCGTCGAAACCGGTCCGAGCCGAAGTCCTCAGAACCGGTTTTTATTATGTTTTTCGGTATCAGCTATTAAAGTAACATACGTTTCCGGTCTTAGTTTCGGTTTTGGGCGAAATGAAAATTTCTCATATCTCGAGCTATCAGCTGACCCGAAGGCGTCGAAACCGGCCCGAGCCGAAGTCCTCAGAACCGGTTTTTATTATGTTTTTCGGTATCAGCTATTAAAGTTACATACGTTTCCGGTCTTAGTTTCGGTTTTGGGCGAAATGAAAATTTCTCATATCTCGAGCTATCAGCTGACCGGGAGGCGTCAAAACCGGTCCGAGCCGAAGTGTTCAGTTTTGGTTTTTATTATGTTTTTCGGTATCAGCTATTAAAGTTACATACGTTTCCGGTCTTAGTTTCGGTTTTGGGCGAAATGAAAATTTCTCATATCTCGAGCTATCAGCTGACCGGGAGGCGTCGAAACCGGTCCGAGCCGAAGTCCTCAGAACCGGTTTTTATTATGTTTTTCGGTATCAGCTATTAAAGTTACATACGTTTCCGGTCTTAGTTTCGGTTTTGGGCGAAATGAAAATTTCTCATATCTCGAGCTATCAGCTGACCCGGAGGCGTCGAAACCGGTCCGAGCCCAAGTGTTCAGTTTCGGTTTTTATAATGTTTTTCGGTATCAGCTATTAAAGTTACATACGTTTCCGGTCTTAGTTTCGGTTTTGGGCGAAATGAAAATTTCTCATATCTCGAGCTATCAGCTGACCGGGAGGCGTCGAAACCGGTCCGAGCCGAAGTCCTCAGAACCGGTTTTTATTATGTTTTTCGGTATCAGCTATTAAAGTTACATACGTTTCCGGTCTTGGTTTCGGTTTTGGGCGAAATGAAAATTTCTCATATCTCGAGCTATCAGCTGACCGGGAGGCGTCGAAACCGGTCCGAGCCGAAGTCCTCAGAACCGGTTTTTATTATGTTTTTCGGTATCAGCTATTAAAGTTACATACGTTTCCGGTCTTGGTTTCGGTTTTGGGCGAAATGAAAATTTCTCATATCTCGAGCTATCAGCTGACCGGGAGGCGTCGAAACCGGTCCGAGCCGAAGTCCTCAGAACCGGTTTTTATTATGTTTTTCGGTATCAGCTATTAAAGTTACATACGTTTCCGGTCTTAGTTTCGGTTTTGGGCGAAATGAAAATTTCTCATATCTCGAGCTATCAGCTGACCGGGAGGCGTCGAAACCGGTCCGAGCCGAAGTGTTCAGTTTTGGTTTTTATTATGTTTTTCGGTATCAGCTATTAAAGTTACATACGTTTTCGGTCTTAGTTTCGGTTTTCGGCGAAATGAAAATTTCTCATATCTCGAGCTATCAGCTGACCCGGAGGCGTCGAAACCGGTCCGAGCCGAAGTCCTCAGAACCGGTTTTTATTATGTTTTTCGGTATCAGCTATTAAAGTTACATACGTTTCCGGTCTTAGTTTCGGTTTTGGGCGAAATGAAAATTTCTTATATCTCGAGCTATCAGCTGACCCGGAGGCGTCGAAACCGGTCCGAGCCGAAGTCCTCAGAACCGGTTTTTATTATGTTTTTCGGTATCAGCTATTAAAGTTACATACGTTTCCGGTCTTAGTTTCGGTTTTGGGTGAAATGAAAATTTCTCATATCTCGAGCTATCAGCTGACCGGGAGGCGTCGAAACCGGTCCGAGCCGAAGTCCTCAGAACCGGTTTTTATTATGTTTTTCGGTATCAGCTATTAAAGTTACATACGTTTCCGGTCTTAGTTTCGGTTTTGGGCGAAATGAAAATTTCTCATATCTCGAGCTATCAGCTGACCCGGAGGCGTCGAAACCGGTCCAAGCCGAAGTGTTCAGTTTTGGTTTTTAGTATGTTTTTCGGTATCAGCTATTAAAGTTACATACGTTTTCGGTCTTAGTTTCGGTTTTGGGCGAAATGAAAATTTCTCATATCTCGAGCTATCAGCTGACCCGGAGGCGTCGAAACCGGTCCGAGCCGAAGTCCTCAGAACCGGTTTTTATTATGTTTTTCGGTATCAGCTATTAAAGTTACATACGTTTCCGGTCTTAGTTTCGGTTTTGGGCGAAATGAAAATTTCTCATATCTCGAGCTATCAGCTGACCGTGAGGCGTCGAAACCGGTCCGAGCCGAAGTCCTCAGAACCGGTTTTTATTATGTTTTTCGGTAACAGCTATTAAAGTTACATACGTTTCCGGTCTTAGTTTCGGTTTTGGGCGAAATGAAAATTTCTCATATCTCGAGCTATCAGCTGACCGGGAGGCGTCGAAACCGGTCCGAGCCGAAGTGTTCAGTTTTGGTTTTTATTATGTTTTTCGGTATCAGCTATTAAAGTTACATACGTTTTCGGTCTTAGTTTCGGTTTTGGGCGAAATGAAAATTTCTCATATCTCGAGCTATCAGCTGACCCGGAGGCGTCGAAACCGGTCCGAGCCGAAGTGTCCAGTTTCGGTTTTTATTATGTTTTTCGGTATCAGCTATTAAAGTTACATACGTTTCCGGTCTTAGTTTCGGTTTTGGGCGAAATGAAAATTTCTCATATCTCGAGCTATCAGCTGACCGGGAGGCGTCGAAACCGGTCCAAGCCGAAGTGTTCAGTTTCGGTTTTTATTATGTTTTTCGGTATCAGCTATTAAAGTTACATACGTTTCCGGTCTTAGTTTCGGTTTTGGGCGAAATGAAAATTTCTCATATCTCGAGCTATCAGCTGACCCGGAGGCGTCGAAACCGGTCCGAGCCCAAGTGTTCAGTTTCGGTTTTTATAATGTTTTTCGGTATCAGCTATTAAAGTTACATACGTTTTCGGTCTTAGTTTCGGTTTTGGGCGAAATGAAAATTTCTCATATCTCGAGCTATCAGCTGACCGGGAGGCGTCGAAACCGGTCCGAGCCGAAGTCCTCAGAACCGGTTTTTATTATGTTTTTCGGTATCAGCTATTAAAGTTACATACGTTTTCGGTCTTAGTTTCGGTTTTCGGCGAAATGAAAATTTCTCATATCTCGAGCTATCAGCTGACCGGGAGGCGTCGAAACCGGTCCGAGCCGAAGTCCTCAGAACCGGTTTTTATTATGTTTTTCGGTATCAGCTATTAAAGTTACATACGTTTCCGGTCTTAGTTTCGGTTTTGGGCGAAATGAAAATTTCTCATATCTCGAGCTATCAGCTGACCCGGAGGCGTCGAAACCGGTCCGAGCCGAAGTCCTCAGAACCGGTTTTTATTACGTTTTTCGGTATCAGCTATTAAAGTTACATACGTTTCCGGTCTTAGTTTCGGTTTTGGGCGAAATGAAAATTTCTCATATCTCGAGCTATCAGCTGACCCGAAGGGGTCGAAACCGGTCCGAGCCGAAGTCCTCAGAACCGGTTTTTATTATGTTTTTCGGTATCAGCTATTAAAGTTACATACGTTTCCGGTCTTAGTTTCGGTTTTGGGCGAAATGAAAATTTCTCATATCTCGAGCTATCAGCTGACCCGAAGGCGTCGAAACCGGCCCGAGCCGAAGTCCTCAGAACCGGTTTTTATTATGTTTTTCGGTATCAGCTATTAAAGTTACATACGTTTCCGGTCTTAGTTTCGGTTTTGGGCGAAATGAAAATTTCTCATATCTCGAGCTATCAGCTGACCGCGAGGCGTCAAAACCGGTCCGAGCCGAAGTGTTCAGTTTTGGTTTTTATTATGTTTTTCGGTATCAGCTATTAAAGTTACATACGTTTCCGGTCTTAGTTTCGGTTTTGGGCGAAATGAAAATTTCTCATATCTCGAGCTATCAGCTGACCCGGAGGCGTCGAAACCGGTCCGAGCCGAAGTCCTCAGAACCGGTTTTTATTATGTTTTTCGGTATCAGCTATTAAAGTTACATACGTTTCCGGTCTTAGTTTCGGTTTTGGGCGAAATGAAAATTTCTCATATCTCGAGCTATCAGCTGACCGGGAGGCGTCGAAACCGGTCCGAGCCGAAGTCCTCAGAACCGGTTTTTATTATGTTTTTCGGTATCAGCTATTAAAGTTACATACGTTTCCGGTCTTAGTTTCGGTTTTGGGCGAAATGAAAATTTCTCATATCTCGAGCTATCAGCTGACCCGGAGGCGTCGAAACCGGTCCGAGCCCAAGTGTTCAGTTTCGGTTTTTATAATGTTTTTCGGTATCAGCTATTAAAGTTACATACGTTTCCGGTCTTAGTTTCGGTTTTGGGCGAAATGAAAATTTCTCATATCTCGAGCTATCAGCTGACCGGGAGGCGTCGAAACCGGTCCAAGCCGAAGTGTTCAGTTTCGGTTTTTATTATGTTTTTCGGTATCAGCTATTAAAGTTACATACGTTTCCGGTCTTAGTTTCGGTTTTGGGCGAAATGAAAATTTCTCATATCTCGAGCTATCAGCTGACCCGGAGGCGTCGAAACCGGTCCGAGCCCAAGTGTTCAGTTTCGGTTTTTATAATGTTTTTCGGTATCAGCTATTAAAGTTACATACGTTTTCGGTCTTAGTTTCGGTTTTGGGCGAAATGAAAATTTCTCATATCTCGAGCTATCAGCTGACCGGGAGGCGTCGAAACCGGTCCGAGCCGAAGTCCTCAGAACCGGTTTTTATTATGTTTTTCGGTATCAGCTATTAAAGTTACATACGTTTCCGGTCTTAGTTTCGGTTTTGGGCGAAATGAAAATTTCTCATATCTCGAGCTATCAGCTGACCGGGAGGCGTCGAAACCGGTCCGAGCCGAAGTCCTCAGAACCGGTTTTTATTATGTTTTTCGGTATCAGCTATTAAAGTTACATACGTTTCCGGTCTTAGTTTCGGTTTTGGGCGAAATGAAAATTTCTCATATCTCGAGCTATCAGCTGACCCGGAGGCGTCGAAACCGGTCCGAGCCGAAGTCCTCAGAACCGGTTTTTATTACGTTTTTCGGTATCAGCTATTAAAGTTACATACGTTTCCGGTCTTAGTTTCGGTTTTGGGCGAAATGAAAATTTCTCATATCTCGAGCTATCAGCTGACCCGAAGGCGTCGAAACCGGTCCGAGCCGAAGTCCTCAGAACCGGTTTTTATTATGTTTTTCGGTATCAGCTATTAAAGTTACATACGTTTCCGGTCTTAGTTTCGGTTTTGGGCGAAATGAAAATTTCTCATATCTCGAGCTATCAGCTGACCCGAAGGCGTCGAAACCGGCCCGAGCCGAAGTCCTCAGAACCGGTTTTTATTATGTTTTTCGGTATCAGCTATTAAAGTTACATACGTTTCCGGTCTTAGTTTCGGTTTTGGGCGAAATGAAAATTTCTCATATCTCGAGCTATCAGCTGACCGGGAGGCGTCAAAACCGGTCCGAGCCGAAGTGTTCAGTTTTGGTTTTTATTATGTTTTTCGGTATCAGCTATTAAAGTTACATACGTTTCCGGTCTTAGTTTCGGTTTTGGGCGAAATGAAAATTTCTCATATCTCGAGCTATCAGCTGACCCGGAGGCGTCGAAACCGGTCCGAGCCGAAGTCCTCAGAACCGGTTTTTATTATGTTTTTCGGTATCAGCTATTAAAGTTACATACGTTTCCGGTCTTAGTTTCGGTTTTGGGCGAAATGAAAATTTCTCATATCTCGAGCTATCAGCTGACCGGGAGGCGTCGAAACCGGTCCGAGCCGAAGTCCTCAGAACCGGTTTTTATTATGTTTTTCGGTATCAGCTATTAAAGTTACATACGTTTCCGGTCTTAGTTTCGGTTTTGGGCGAAATGAAAATTTCTCATATCTCGAGCTATCAGCCGACCCGGAGGCGTCGAAACCGGTCCGAGCCCAAGTGTTCAGTTTCGGTTTTTATAATGTTTTTCGGTATCAGCTATTAAAGTTACATACGTTTCCGGTCTTAGTTTCGGTTTTGGGCGAAATGAAAATTTCTCATATCTCGAGCTATCAGCTGACCGGGAGGCGTCGAAACCGGTCCGAGCCGAAGTCCTCAGAACCGGTTTTTATTATGTTTTTCGGTATCAGCTATTAAAGTTACATACGTTTCCGGTCTTAGTTTCGGTTTTGGGCGAAATGAAAATTTCTCATATCTCGAGCTATCAGCTGACCGGGAGGCGTCGAAACCGGTCCGAGCCGAAGTCCTCAGAACCGGTTTTTATTATGTTTTTCGGTATCAGCTATTAAAGTTACATACGTTTCCGGTCTTAGTTTCGGTTTTGGGCGAAATGAAAATTTCTCATATCTCGAGCTATCAGCTGACCCGGAGGCGTCGAAACCGGTCCGAGCCGAAGTCCTCAGAACCGGTTTTTATTATGTTTTTCGGTATCAGCTATTAAAGTTACATACGTTTCCGGTCTTAGTTTCGGTTTTGGGCGAAATGAAAATTTCTCATATCTCGAGCTATCAGCTGACCGGGAGGCGTCGAAACCGGTCCGAGCCGAAGTCCTCAGAACCGGTTTTTATTATGTTTTTCGGTATCAGCTATTAAAGTTACATACGTTTCCGGTCTTAGTTTCGGTTTTGGGCGAAATGAAAATTTCTCATATCTCGAGCTATCAGCTGACCCGGAGGCGTCGAAACCGGTCCGAGCCCAAGTGTTCAGTTTCGGTTTTTATAATGTTTTTCGGTATCAGCTATTAAAGTTACATACGTTTCCGGTCTTAGTTTCGGTTTTGGGCGAAATGAAAATTTCTCATATCTCGAGCTATCAGCTGACCGGGAGGCGTCGAAACCGGTCCGAGCCGAAGTCCTCAGAACCGGTTTTTATTATGTTTTTCGGTATCAGCTATTAAAGTTACATACGTTTCCGGTCTTAGTTTCGGTTTTGGGCGAAATGAAAATTTCTCATATCTCGAGCTATCAGCTGACCGTGAGGCGTCGAAACCGGTCCGAGCCGAAGTCCTCAGAACCGGTTTTTATTATGTTTTTCGGTATCAGCTATTAAAGTAACATACGTTTCCGGTCTTAGTTTCGGTTTTGGGCGAAATGAAAATTTCTCATATCTCGAGCTATCAGCTGACCCGGAGGCGTCGAAACCGGTCCGAGCCCAAGTGTTCAGTTTCGGTTTTTATAATGTTTTTCGGTATCAGCTATTAAAGTTACATACGTTTTCGGTCTTAGTTTCGGTTTTGGGCGAAATGAAAATTTCTCATATCTCGAGCTATCAGCTGACCCGGAGGCGTCGAAACCGGTCCGAACCGAAGTCCTCAGAACCGGTTTTTATTATGTTTTTCGGTATCAGCTATTAAAGTTACATACGTTTCCGGTCTTAGTTTCGGTTTTGGGCGAAATGAAAATTTCTCATATCTCGAGCTATCAGCTGACCCGAAGGCGTCGAAACCGGCCCGAGCCGAAGTCCTCAGAACCGGTTTTTATTATGTTTTTCGGTATCAGCTATTAAAGTTACATACGTTTCCGGTCTTAGTTTCGGTTTTGGGCGAAATGAAAATTTCTCATATCTCGAGCTATCAGCTGACCGGGAGGCGTCGAAAACGGTCCGAGCCGAAGTCCTCAGAACCGGTTTTTATTATGTTTTTCGGTATCAGCTATTAAAGTTACATACGTTTCCGGTCTTAGTTTCGGTTTTGGGCGAAATGAAAATTTCTCATATCTCGAGCTATCAGCTGACCCGGAGGCGTCGAAACCGGTCCGAGCCCAAGTGTTCAGTTTCGGTTTTTATAATGTTTTTCGGTATCAGCTATTAAAGTTACATACGTTTCCGGTCTTAGTTTCGGTTTTGGGCGAAATGAAAATTTCTCATATCTCGAGCTATCAGCTGACCGGGAGGCGTCGAAACCGGTCCGAGCCGAAGTCCTCAGAACCGGTTTTTATTATGTGTTTCGGTATCAGCTATTAAAGTTACATACGTTTCCGGTCTTAGTTTCGGTTTTGGGCGAAATGAAAATTTCTCATATCTCGAGCTATCAGCTGACCGTGAGGCGTCGAAACCGGTCCGAGCCGAAGTCCTCAGAACCGGTTTTTATTACGTTTTTCGGTATCAGCTATTAAAGTTACATACGTTTCCGGTCTTAGTTTCGGTTTTGGGCGAAATGAAAATTTCTCATATCTCGAGCTATCAGCTGACCCGAAGGCGTCGAAACCGGTCCGAGCCGAAGTCCTCAGAACCGGTTTTTATTATGTTTTTCGGTATCAGCTATTAAAGTTACATACGTTTCCGGTCTTAGTTTCGGTTTTGGGCGAAATGAAAATTTCTCATATCTCGAGCTATCAGCTGACCCGAAGGCGTCGAAACCGGCCCGAGCCGAAGTCCTCAGAACCGGTTTTTATTATGTTTTTCGGTATCAGCTATTAAAGTTACATACGTTTCCGGTCTTAGTTTCGGTTTTGGGCGAAATGAAAATTTCTCATATCTCGAGCTATCAGCTGACCCGGAGGCGTCGAAACCGGTCCGAGCCGAAGTCCTCAGAACCGGTTTTTATTATGTTTTTCGGTATCAGCTATTAAAGTTACATACGTTTCCGGTCTTAGTTTCGGTTTTGGGCGAAATGAAAATTTCTCATATCTCGAGCTATCAGCTGACCGGGAGGCGTCGAAACCGGTCCGAGCCGAAGTCCTCAGAACCGGTTTTTATTATGTTTTTCGGTATCAGCTATTAAAGTTACATACGTTTCCGGTCTTAGTTTCGGTTTTGGGCGAAATGAAAATTTCTCATATCTCGAGCTATCAGCTGACCCGGAGGCGTCGAAACCGGTCCGAGCCCAAGTGTTCAGTTTCGGTTTTTATAATGTTTTTCGGTATCAGCTATTAAAGTTACATACGTTTCCGGTCTTAGTTTCGGTTTTGGGCGAAATGAAAATTTCTTATATCTCGAGCTATCAGCTGACCGGGAGGCGTCGAAACCGGTCCGAGCCGAAGTCCTCAGAACCGGTTTTTATTATGTTTTTCGGTATCAGCTATTAAAGTTACATACGTTTCCGGTCTTAGTTTCGGTTTTGGGCGAAATGAAAATTTCTCATATCTCGAGCTATCAGCTGACCGGGAGGCGTCGAAACCGGTCCAAGCCGAAGTGTTCAGTTTCGGTTTTTATTATGTTTTTCGGTATCAGCTATTAAAGTTACATACGTTTCCGGTCTTAGTTTCGGTTTTGGGCGAAATGAAAATTTCTCATATCTCGAGCTATCAGCTGACCCGGAGGCGTCGAAACCGGTCCGAGCCCAAGTGTTCAGTTTCGGTTTTTATAATGTTTTTCGGTATCAGCTATTAAAGTTACATACGTTTTCGGTCTTAGTTTCGGTTTTGGGCGAAATGAAAATTTCTCATATCTCGAGCTATCAGCTGACCGTGAGGCGTCGAAACCGGTCCGAGCCGAAGTCCTCAGAACCGGTTTTTATTATGTTTTTCGGTATCAGCTATTAAAGTTACATACGTTTCCGGTCTTAGTTTCGGTTTTGGGCGAAATGAAAATTTCTCATATCTCGAGCTATCACCTGACCGGGAGGCGTCGAAACCGGTCCGAGCCGAAGTGTTCAGTTTTGGTTTTTATTATGTTTTTCGGTATCAGCTATTAAAGTTACATACGTTTCCGGTCTTAGTTTCGGTTTTGGGCGAAATGAAAATTTCTCATATCTCGAGCTATCAGCTGACCGGGAGGCGTCGAAACCGGTCCGAGCCGAAGTCCTCAGTTTCGGTTTTTATTATGTTTTTCGGTATCAGCTATTAAAGTTACATACGTTTCCGGTCTTAGTTTCGGTTTTGGGCGAAATGAAAATTTCTCATATCTCGAGCTATCAGCTGACCCGGAGGCGTCGAAACCGGTCCGAGCCCAAGTGTTCAGTTTCGGTTTTTATAAAGTTTTTCGGTATCAGCTATTAAAGTTACATACGTTTCCGGTCTTAGTTTCGGTTTTGGGCGAAATGAAAATTTCTCATATCTCGAGCTATCAGCTGACCGGGAGGCGTCGAAACCGGTCCGAGCCGAAGTCCTCAGTTTCGGTTTTTATTATGTTTTTCGGTATCAGCTATTAAAGTTACATACGTTTCCGGTCTTAGTTTCGGTTTTGGGCGAAATGAAAATTTCTCATATCTCGAGCTATCAGCTGACCGGGAGGCGTCAAAACCGGTCCGAGCCGAAGTGTTCAGTTTCGGTTTTTATTATGTTTTTCGGTATCAGCTATTAAAGTTACATACGTTTTCGGTCTTAGTTTCGGTTTTGGGCGAAATGAAAATTTCTCATATCTCGAGCTATCAGCTGACCCGGAGGCGTCGAAACCGGTCCGAGCCGAAGTCCTCAGAACCGGTTTTTATTATGTTTTTCGGTATCAGCTATTAAAGTTACATACGTTTTCGGTCTTAGTTTCGGTTTTCGGCGAAATGAAAATTTCTCATATCTCGAGCTATCAGCTGACCCGGAGGCGTCGAAACCGGTCCGAGCCGAAGTCCTCAGAACCGGTTTTTATTATGTTTTTCGGTATCAGCTATTAAAGTTACATACGTTTCCGGTCTTAGTTTCGGTTTTGGGCGAAATGAAAATTTCTCATATCTCGAGCTATCAGCTGACCCGGAGGCGTCGAAACCGGTCCGAGCCCAAGTGTTCAGTTTCGGTTTTTATAATGTTTTTCGGTATCAGCTATTAAAGTTACATACGTTTTCGGTCTTAGTTTCGGTTTTGGGCGAAATGAAAATTTCTCATATCTCGAGCTATCAGCTGACCGTGAGGCGTCGAAACCGGTCCGAGCCGAAGTCCTCAGAACCGGTTTTTATTATGTTTTTCGGTATCAGCTATTAAAGTTACATACGTTTCCGGTCTTAGTTTCGGTTTTGGGCGAAATGAAAATTTCTCATATCTCGAGCTATCAGCTGACCGGGAGGCGTCGAAACCGGTCCGAGCCGAAGTGTTCAGTTTTGGTTTTTATTATGTTTTTCGGTATCAGCTATTAAAGTTACATACGTTTCCGGTCTTAGTTTCGGTTTTGGGCGAAATGAAAATTTCTCATATCTCGAGCTATCAGCTGACCGGGAGGCGTCGAAACCGGTCCGAGCCGAAGTCCTCAGTTTCGGTTTTTATTATGTTTTTCGGTATCAGCTATTAAAGTTACATACGTTTCCGGTCTTAGTTTCGGTTTTGGGCGAAATGAAAATTTCTCATATCTCGAGCTATCAGCTGACCCGGAGGCGTCGAAACCGGTCCGAGCCCAAGTGTTCAGTTTCGGTTTTTATAATGTTTTTCGGTATCAGCTATTAAAGTTACATACGTTTCCGGTCTTAGTTTCGGTTTTGGGCGAAATGAAAATTTCTCATATCTCGAGCTATCAGCTGACCGGGAGGCGTCGAAACCGGTCCGAGCCGAAGTCCTCAGTTTCGGTTTTTATTATGTTTTTCGGTATCAGCTATTAAAGTTACATACGTTTCCGGTCTTAGTTTCGGTTTTGGGCGAAATGAAAATTTCTCATATCTCGAGCTATCAGCTGACCGGGAGGCGTCAAAACCGGTCCGAGCCGAAGTGTTCAGTTTCGGTTTTTATTATGTTTTTCGGTATCAGCTATTAAAGTTACATACGTTTTCGGTCTTAGTTTCGGTTTTGGGCGAAATGAAAATTTCTCATATCTCGAGCTATCAGCTGACCCGGAGGCGTCGAAACCGGTCCGAGCCGAAGTCCTCAGAACCGGTTTTTATTATGTTTTTCGGTATCAGCTATTAAAGTTACATACGTTTTCGGTCTTAGTTTCGGTTTTCGGCGAAATGAAAATTTCTCATATCTCGAGCTATCAGCTGACCCGGAGGCGTCGAAACCGGTCCGAGCCGAAGTCCTCAGAACCGGTTTTTATTATGTTTTTCGGTATCAGCTATTAAAGTTACATACGTTTCCGGTCTTAGTTTCGGTTTTGGGCGAAATGAAAATTTCTTATATCTCGAGCTATCAGCTGACCGGGAGGCGTCGAAACCGGTCCGAGCCGAAGTCCTCAGAACCGGTTTTTATTATGTTTTTCGGTATCAGCTATTAAAGTTACATACGTTTCCGGTCTTAGTTTCGGTTTTGGGCGAAATGAAAATTTCTTATATCTCGAGCTATCAGCTGACCGGGAGGCGTCGAAACCGGTCCGAGCCGAAGTCCTCAGAACCGGTTTTTATTATGTTTTTCGGTATCAGCTATTAAAGTTACATACGTTTCCGGTCTTAGTTTCGGTTTTGGGCGAAATGAAAATTTCTCATATCTCGAGCTATCAGCTGACCGGGAGGCGTCGAAACCGGTCCGAGCCGAAGTCCTCAGAACCGGTTTTTATTATGTTTTTCGGTATCAGCTATTAAAGTTACATACGTTTCCGGTCTTAGTTTCGGTTTTGGGCGAAATGAAAATTTCTCATATCTCGAGCTATCAGCTGACCCGGAGGCGTCGAAACCGGTCCGAGCCCAAGTGTTCAGTTTCGGTTTTTATAATGTTTTTCGGTATCAGCTATTAAAGTTACATACGTTTCCGGTCTTAGTTTCGGTTTTGGGCGAAATGAAAATTTCTCATATCTCGAGCTATCAGCTGACCCGAAGGCGTCGAAACCGGCCCGAGCCGAAGTCCTCAGAACCGGTTTTTATTATGTTTTTCGGTATCAGCTATTAAAGTTACATACGTTTCCGGTCTTAGTTTCGGTTTTGGGCGAAATGATAATTTCTCATATCTCGAGCTATCAGCTGACCGGGAGGCGTCAAAACCGGTCCGAGCCGAAGTGTTCAGTTTTGGTTTTTATTATGTTTTTCGGTATCAGCTATTAAAGTTACATACGTTTCCGGTCTTAGTTTCGGTTTTGGGCGAAATGAAAATTTCTCATATCTCGAGCTATCAGCTGACCCGGAGGCGTCGAAACCGGTCCGAGCCGAAGTCCTCAGAACCGGTTTTTATTATGTTTTTCGGTATCAGCTATTAAAGTTACATACGTTTCCGGTCTTAGTTTCGGTTTTGGGCGAAATGAAAATTTCTCATATCTCGAGCTATCAGCTGACCCGGAGGCGTCGAAACCGGTCCGAGCCCAAGTGTTCAGTTTCGGTTTTTATAATGTTTTTCGGTATCAGCTATTAAAGTTACATACGTTTCCGGTCTTAGTTTCGGTTTTGGGCGAAATGAAAATTTCTCATATCTCGAGCTATCAGCTGACCCGGAGGCGTCGAAACCGGTCCGAGCCGAAGTCCTCAGAACCGGTTTTTATTATGTTTTTCGGTATCAGCTATTAAAGTTACATACGTTTCCGGTCTTAGTTTCGGTTTTGGGCGAAATGAAAATTTCTCATATCTCGAGCTATCAGCTGACCCGGAGGCGTCGAAACCGGTCCGAGCCCAAGTGTTCAGTTTCGGTTTTTATAATGTTTTTCGGTATCAGCTATTAAAGTTACATACGTTTCCGGTCTTAGTTTCGGTTTTGGGCGAAATGAAAATTTCTCATATCTCGAGCTATCAGCTGACCCGAAGGCGTCGAAACCGGCCCGAGCCGAAGTCCTCAGAACCGGTTTTTATTATGTTTTTCGGTATCAGCTATTAAAGTTACATACGTTTCCGGTCTTAGTTTCGGTTTTGGGCGAAATGATAATTTCTCATATCTCGAGCTATCAGCTGACCGGGAGGCGTCAAAACCGGTCCGAGCCGAAGTGTTCAGTTTTGGTTTTTATTATGTTTTTCGGTATCAGCTATTAAAGTTACATACGTTTCCGGTCTTAGTTTCGGTTTTGGGCGAAATGAAAATTTCTCATATCTCGAGCTATCAGCTGACCCGGAGGCGTCGAAACCGGTCCGAGCCGAAGTCCTCAGAACCGGTTTTTATTATGTTTTTCGGTATCAGCTATTAAAGTTACATACGTTTCCGGTCTTAGTTTCGGTTTTGGGCGAAATGAAAATTTCTCATATCTCGAGCTATCAGCTGACCCGGAGGCGTCGAAACCGGTCCGAGCCCAAGTGTTCAGTTTCGGTTTTTATAATGTTTTTCGGTATCAGCTATTAAAGTTACATACGTTTCCGGTCTTAGTTTCGGTTTTGGGCGAAATGAAAATTTCTCATATCTCGAGCTATCAGCTGACCCGGAGGCGTCGAAACCGGTCCGAGCCGAAGTCCTCAGAACCGGTTTTTATTATGTTTTTCGGTATCAGCTATTAAAGTTACATACGTTTCCGGTCTTAGTTTCGGTTTTGGGCGAAATGAAAATTTCTCATATCTCGAGCTATCAGCTGACCGGGAGGCGTCGAAACCGGTCCGAGCCGAAGTCCTCAGAACCGGTTTTTATTATGTTTTTCGGTATCAGCTATTAAAGTTACATACGTTTTCGGTCTTAGTTTCGGTTTTCGGCGAAATGAAAATTTCTCATATCTCGAGCTATCAGCTGACCCGGAGGCGTCGAAACCGGTCCGAGCCGAAGTCCTCAGAACCGGTTTTTATTATGTTTTTCGGTATCAGCTATTAAAGTTACATACGTTTCCGGTCTTAGTTTCGGTTTTGGGCGAAATGAAAATTTCTTATATCTCGAGCTATCAGCTGACCGGGAGGCGTCGAAACCGGTCCGAGCCGAAGTCCTCAGAACCGGTTTTTATTATGTTTTTCGGTATCAGCTATTAAAGTTACATACGTTTCCGGTCTTAGTTTCGGTTTTGGGCGAAATGAAAATTTCTTATATCTCGAGCTATCAGCTGACCGGGAGGCGTCGAAACCGGTCCGAGCCGAAGTCCTCAGAACCGGTTTTTATTATGTTTTTCGGTATCAGCTATTAAAGTTACATACGTTTCCGGTCTTAGTTTCGGTTTTGGGTGAAATGAAAATTTCTCATATCTCGAGCTATCAACTGACCGGGAGGCGTCGAAACCGGTCCGAGCCGAAGTCCTCAGAACCGGTTTTTATTATGTTTTTCGGTATCAGCTATTAAAGTTACATACGTTTCCGGTCTTAGTTTCGGTTTTGGGCGAAATGAAAATTTCTCATATCTCGAGCTATCAGCTGACCCGGAGGCGTCGAAACCGGTCCGAGCCCAAGTGTTCAGTTTCGGTTTTTATAATGTTTTTCGGTATCAGCTATTAAAGTTACATACGTTTCCGGTCTTAGTTTCGGTTTTGGGCGAAATGAAAATTTCTCATATCTCGAGCTATCAGCTGACCGGGAGGCGTCGAAACCGGTCCGAGCCGAAGTCCTCAGAACCGGTTTTTATTATGTTTTTCGGTATCAGCTATTAAAGTTACATACGTTTCCGGTCTTAGTTTCGGTTTTGGGCGAAATGAAAATTTCTCATATCTCGAGCTATCAGCTGACCCGGAGGCGTCGAAACCGGTCCGAGCCCAAGTGTTCAGTTTCGGTTTTTATAATGTTTTTCGGTATCAGCTATTAAAGTTACATACGTTTCCGGTCTTAGTTTCGGTTTTGGGCGAAATGAAAATTTCTCATATCTCGAGCTATCAGCTGACCGGGAGGCGTCGAAACCGGTCCGAGCCGAAGTCCTCAGAACCGGTTTTTATTATGTTTTTCGGTATCAGCTATTAAAGTTACATACGTTTCCGGTCTTAGTTTCGGTTTTGGGCGAAATGAAAATTTTTCATATCTCGAGCTATCAGCTGACCGGGAGGCGTCGAAACCGGTCCGAGCCGAAGTCCTCAGTTTCGGTTTTTATTATGTTTTTCGGTATCAGCTGTTAAAGTTACATAAGTTTCCGGTCTTAGTTTAGGTTTTGGGTGAAATTAAAATTTCTCATATCTCGAGCTATCAGCTGACCGTGAGGCGTCGAAACCGGTCCGAGCCGAAGTCCTCAGAACCGGTTTTTATTACGTTTTTCGGTATCAGCTATTAAAGTTACATACGTTTCCGGTCTTAGTTTCGGTTTTGGGCGAAATGAAAATTTCTCATATCTCGAGCTATCAGCTGACCGGGAGGCGTCGAAACCGGTCCGAGCCGAAGTCCTCAGAACCGGTTTTTATTATGTTTTTCGGTATCAGCTATTAAAGTTACATACGTTTCCGGTCTTAGTTTCGGTTTTGGGCGAAATGAAAATTTCTCATATCTCGAGCTATCAGCTGACCGGGAGGCGTCGAAACCGGTCCGAGCCGAAGTGTTCAGAACCGGTTTTTATTATGTTTTTCGGTATCAGCTATTAAAGTTACATACGTTTCCGGTCTTAGTTTCGGTTTTGGGCGAAATGAAAATTTCTCATATCTCGAGCTATCAGCTTACCCGGAGGCGTCGAAACCGGTCCGAGCCGAAGTCCTCAGAACCGGTTTTTATTATGTTTTTCGGTATCAGCTATTAAAGTTACATACGTTTCCGGTCTTAGTTTCGGTTTTGGGCGAAATGAAAATTTCTCATATCTCGAGCTATCAGCTGACCGGGAGGCGTCGAAACCGGTCCGAGCCGAAGTCCTCAGAACCGGTTATTATTATGTTTTTCGGTATCAGCTATTAAAGTAACATACGTTTCCGGTCTTAGTTTCGGTTTTGGGCGAAATGAAAATTTTTCATATCTCGAGCTATCAGCTGACCGGGAGGCGTCGAAACCGGTCCGAGCCGAAGTCCTCAGTTTCGGTTTTTATTATGTTTTTCGGTATCAGCTGTTAAAGTTACATAAGTTTCCGGTCTTAGTTTCGGTTTTGGGTGAAATTAAAATTTCTCATATCTCGAGCTATCAGCTGACCGTGAGGCGTCGAAACCGGTCCGAGCCGAAGTCCTCAGAACCGGTTTTTATTACGTTTTTCGGTATCAGCTATTAAAGTTACATACGTTTCCGGTCTTAGTTCCGGTTTTGGGCGAAATGAAAATTTCTCATATCTCGAGCTATCAGCTGACCCGAAGGCGTCGAAACCGGTCCGAGCCGAAGTCCTCAGAACCGGTTTTTATTATGTTTTTCGGTATCAGCTATTAAAGATACATACGTTTCCGGTCTTAGTTTCGGTTTTGGGCGAAATGAAAATTTCTCATATCTCGAGCTATCAGCTGACCCGGAGGCGTCGAAACCGGTCCGAGCCCAAGTGTTCAGTTTCGGTTTTTATAATGTTTTTGGTATCAGCTATTAAAGTTACATACGTTTTCGGTCTTAGTTTCGGTTTTGGGCGTAATGAAAATTTCTCATATCTCGAGCTATCAGCTGACCCGGAGGCGTCGAAACCGGTCCGAGCCGAAGTCCTCAGTTTCGGTTTTTATTATGTTTTTCGGTATCAGCTGTTAAAGTTACATAAGTTTCCGGTCTTAGTTTCGGTTTTGGGTGAAATTAAAATTTCTCATATCTCGAGCTATCAGCTGACCGTGAGGCGTCGAAACCGGTCCGAGCCGAAGTCCTCAGAACCGGTTTTTATTACGTTTTTCTGTATCAGCTATTAAAGTTACATACGTTTCCGGTCTTAGTTTCGGTTTTGGGCGAAATGAAAATTTCTCATATCTCGAGCTATCAGCTGACCCGGAGGCGTCGAAACCGGTCCGAGCCCAAGTGTTCAGTTTCGGTTTTTATAATGTTTTTCGGTATCAGCTATTAAAGTTACATACGTTTCCGGTCTTAGTTTCGGTTTTGGGCGAAATGAAAATTTCTCATATCTCGAGCTATCAGCTGACCCGAAGGCGTCGAAACCGGCCCGAGCCGAAGTCCTCAGAACCGGTTTTTATTATGTTTTTCGGTATCAGCTATTAAAGTTACATACGTTTCCGGTCTTAGTTTCGGTTTTGGGCGAAATGAAAATTTCTCATATCTCGAGCTATCAGCTGACCGGGAGGCGTCAAAACCGGTCCGAGCCGAAGTGTTCAGTTTTGGTTTTTATTATGTTTTTCGGTATCAGCTATTAAAGTTACATACGTTTCCGGTCTTAGTTTCGGTTTTGGGCGAAATGAAAATTTCTCATATCTCGAGCTATCAGCTGACCCGGAGGCGTCGAAACCGGTCCGAGCCGAAGTCCTCAGAACCGGTTTTTATTATGTTTTTCGGTATCAGCTATTAAAGTTACATACGTTTCCGGTCTTAGTTTCGGTTTTGGGCGAAATGAAAATTTCTCATATCTCGAGCTATCAGCTGACCGGGAGGCGTCGAAACCGGTCCGAGCCGAAGTGTTCAGTTTTGGTTTTTATTATGTTTTTCGGTATCAGCTATTAAAGTTACATACGTTTCCGGTCTTAGTTTCGGTTTTGGGCGAAATGAAAATTTCTCATATCTCGAGCTATCAGTTGACCGGGAGGCGTCGAAACCGGTCCGAGCCGAAGTCCTCAGAACCGGTTTTTATTATGTTTTTCGGTATCAGCTATTAAAGTTACATACGTTTCCGGTCTTAGTTTCGGTTTTGGGCGAAATGAAAATTTCTCATATCTCGAGCTATCAGCTGACCCGGAGGCGTCGAAACCGGTCCGAGCCGAAGTCCTCAGAACCGGTTTTTATTATGTTTTTCGGTATCAGCTATTAAAGTTACATACGTTTCCGGTCTTAGTTTCGGTTTTGGGCGAAATGAAAATTTCTCATATCTCGAGCTATCAGCTGACCCGGAGGCGTCGAAACCGGTCCGAGCCGAAGTCCTCAGAACCGGTTTTTATTATGTTTTTCGGTATCAGCTATTAAAGTTACATACGTTTCCGGTCTTAGTTTCGGTTTTGGGCGAAATGAAAATTTCTCATATCTCGAGCTATCAGCTGACCCGGAGGCGTCGAAACCGGTCCGAGCCGAAGTCCTCAGAACCGGTTTTTATTATGTTTTTCGGTATCAGCTATTAAAGTTACATACGTTTCCGGTCTTAGTTTCGGTTTTGGGCGAAATGAAAATTTCTCATATCTCGAGCTATCAGCTGACCGGGAGGCGTCGAAACCGGTCCGAGCCGAAGTGTTCAGTTTTGGTTTTTATTATGTTTTTCGGTATCAGCTATTAAAGTTACATACGTTTCCGGTCTTAGTTTCGGTTTTGGGCGAAATGAAAATTTCTCATATCTCGAGCTATCAGTTGACCGGGAGGCGTCGAAACCGGTCCGAGCCGAAGTCCTCAGAACCGGTTTTTATTATGTTTTTCGGTATCAGCTATTAAAGTTACATACGTTTCCGGTCTTAGTTTCGGTTTTGGGCGAAATGAAAATTTCTCATATCTCGAGCTATCAGCTGACCCGGAGGCGTCGAAACCGGTCCGAGCCGAAGTCCTCAGAACCGGTTTTTATTATGTTTTTCGGTATCAGCTATTAAAGTTACATACGTTTCCGGTCTTAGTTTCGGTTTTGGGCGAAATGAAAATTTCTCATATCTCGAGCTATCAGCTGACCGGGAGGCGTCGAAACCGGTCCGAGCCGAAGTCCTCAGAACCGGTTTTTATTATGTTTTTCGGTATCAGCTATTAAAGTTACATACGTTTCCGGTCTTAGTTTCGGTTTTGGGCGAAATGAAAATTTTTCATATCTCGAGCTATCAGCTGACCGGGAGGCGTCGAAACCGGTCCGAGCCGAAGTCCTCAGTTTCGGTTTTTATTATGTTTTTCGGTATCAGCTGTTAAAGTTACATAAGTTTCCGGTCTTAGTTTCGGTTTTGGGTGAAATTAAAATTTCTCATATCTCGAGCTATCAGCTGACCGTGAGGCGTCGAAACCGGTCCGAGCCGAAGTCCTCAGAACCGGTTTTTATTACGTTTTTCGGTATCAGCTATTAAAGTTACATACGTTTCCGGTCTTAGTTTCGGTTTTGGGCGAAATGAAAATTTCTCATATCTCGAGCTATCAGCTGACCGGGAGGCGTCGAAACCGGTCCGAGCCGAAGTCCTCAGAACCGGTTTTTATTATGTTTTTCGGTATCAGCTATTAAAGTTACATACGTTTCCGGTCTTAGTTTCGGTTTTGGGCGAAATGAAAATTTCTCATATCTCGAGCTATCAGCTGACCGGGAGGCGTCGAAACCGGTCCGAGCCGAAGTGTTCAGAACCGGTTTTTATTATGTTTTTCGGTATCAGCTATTAAAGTTACATACGTTTCCGGTCTTAGTTTCGGTTTTGGGCGAAATGAAAATTTCTCATATCTCGAGCTATCAGCTGACCCGGAGGCGCCGAAACCGGTCCGAGCCGAAGTCCTCAGAACCGGTTTTTATTATGTTTTTCGGTATCAGCTATTAAAGTTACATACGTTTCCGGTCTTAGTTTCGGTTTTGGGCGAAATGAAAATTTCTCATATCTCGAGCTATCAGCTGACCGGGAGGCGTCGAAACCGGTCCGAGCCGAAGTCCTCAGAACCGGTTTTTATTATGTCTTTCGGTATCAGCTATTAAAGTAACATACGTTTCCGGTCTTAGTTTCGGTTTTGGGCGAAATGAAAATTTTTCATATCTCGAGCTATCAGCTGACCGGGAGGCGTCGAAACCGGTCCGAGCCGAAGTCCTCAGTTTCGGTTTTTATTATGTTTTTCGGTATCAGCTGTTAAAGTTACATAAGTTTCCGGTCTTAGTTTCGGTTTTGGGTGAAATTAAAATTTCTCATATCTCGAGCTATCAGCTGACCGTGAGGCGTCGAAACCGGTCCGAGCCGAAGTCCTCAGAACCGGTTTTTATTACGTTTTTCGGTATCAGCTATTAAAGTTACATACGTTTCCGGTCTTAGTTTCGGTTTTGGGCGAAATGAAAATTTCTCATATCTCGAGCTATCAGCTGACCGGGAGGCGTCGAAACCGGTCCGAGCCGAAGTGTTCAGAACCGGTTTTTATTATGTTTTTCGGTATCAGCTATTAAAGTTACATACGTTTCCGGTCTTAGTTTCGGTTTTGGGCGAAATGAAAATTTCTCATATCTCGAGCTATCAGCTGACCCGGAGGCGTCGAAACCGGTCCGAGCCGAAGTCCTCAGAACCGGTTTTTATTATGTTTTTCGGTATCAGCTATTAAAGTTACATACGTTTCCGGTCTTAGTTTCGGTTTTGGGCGAAATGAAAATTTCTCATATCTCGAGCTATCAGCTGACCGGGAGGCGTCGAAACCGGTCCGAGCCGAAGTGTTCAGTTTTGGTTTTTATTATGTTTTTCGGTATCAGCTATTAAAGTTACATACGTTTTCGGTCTTAGTTTCGGTTTTGGGCGAAATGAAAATTTCTCATATCTCGAGCTATCAGCTGACCCGGAGGCGTCGAAACCGGTCCGAGCCGAAGTGTTCAGTTTTGGTTTTTAGTATGTTTTTCGGTATCAGCTATTAAAGTTACATACGTTTCCGGTCTTAGTTTCGGTTTTGGGCGAAATGAAAATTTCTCATATCTCGAGCTATCAGCTGACCGGGAGGCGTCGAAACCGGTCCGAGCCGAAGTCCTCAGTTTCGGTTTTTATTATGTTTTTCGGTATCAGCTATTAAAGTTACATACGTTTCCGGTCTTAGTTTCGGTTTTGGGCGAAATGAAAATTTCTCATATCTCGAGCTATCAGCTGACCCGGAGGCGTCGAAACCGGTCCGAGCCGAAGTCCTCAGAACCGGTTTTTATTATGTTTTTCGGTATCAGCTATTAAAGTTACATACGTTTCCGGTCTTAGTTTCGGTTTTGGGCGAAATGAAAATTTCTCATATCTCGAGCTATCAGCTGACCCGGAGGCGTCGAAACCGGTCCGAGCCGAAGTCCTCAGAACCGGTTTTTATTATGTTTTTCGGTATCAGCTATTAAAGTTACATACGTTTCCGGTCTTAGTTTCGGTTTTGGGCGAAATGAAAATTTCTCATATCTCGAGCTATCAGCTGACCGGGAGGCGTCGAAACCGGTCCGAGCCGAAGTCCTCAGAACCGGTTTTTATTATGTTTTTCGGTATCAGCTATTAAAGTTACATACGTTTCCGGTCTTAGTTTCGGTTTTGGGCGAAATGAAAATTTTTCATATCTCGAGCTATCAGCTGACCGGGAGGCGTCGAAACCGGTCCGAGCCGAAGTCCTCAGAACCGGTTTTTATTATGTTTTTCGGTATCAGCTATTAAAGTTACATACGTTTCCGGTCTTAGTTTCGGTTTTGGGCGAAATGAAAATTTCTCATATCTCGAGCTATCAGCTGACCGGGAGGCGTCGAAACCGGTCCGAGCCGAAGTGTTCAGAACCGGTTTTTATTATGTTTTTCGGTATCAGCTATTAAAGTTACATACGTTTCCGGTCTTAGTTTCGGTTTTGGGCGAAATGAAAATTTCTCATATCTCGAGCTATCAGCTGACCCGGAGGCGTCGAAACCGGTCCGAGCCGAAGTCCTCAGAACCGGTTTTTATTATGTTTTTCGGTATCAGCTATTAAAGTTACATACGTTTCCGGTCTTAGTTTCGGTTTTGGGCGAAATGAAAATTTCTCATATCTCGAGCTATCAGCTGACCGGGAGGCGTCGAAACCGGTCCGAGCCGAAGTCCTCAGTTTCGGTTTTTATTATGTTTTTGGGTATCAGCTGTTAAAGTTACATAAGTTTCCGGTCTTAGTTTCGGTTTTGGGTGAAATTAAAATTTCTCATATCTCGAGCTATCAGCTGACCGTGAGGCGTCGAAACCGGTCCGAGCCGAAGTCCTCAGAACCGGTTTTTATTACGTTTTTCGGTATCAGCTATTAAAGTTACATACGTTTCCGGTCTTAGTTTCGGTTTTGGGCGAAATGAAAATTTCTCATATCTCGAGCTATCAGCTGACCCGGAGGCGTCGAAACCGGTCCGAGCCGAAGTCCTCAGAACCGGTTTTTATTATGTTTTTCGGTATCAGCTATTAAAGTTACATACGTTTCCGGTCTTAGTTTCGGTTTTGGGCGAAATGAAAATTTCTCATATCTCGAGCTATCAGCTGACCGGGAGGCGTCGAAACCGGTCCGAGCCGAAGTCCTCAGAACCGGTTTTTATTACGTTTTTCGGTATCAGCTATTAAAGTTACATACGTTTCCGGTCTTAGTTTCGGTTTTGGGCGAAATGAAAATTTCTCATATCTCGAGCTAGCAGCTGACCCGAAGGCGTCGAAACCGGTCCGAGCCGAAGTCCTCAGAACCGGTTTTTATTATGTTTTTCGGTATCAGCTATTAAAGTTACATACGTTTCCGGTCTTAGTTTCGGTTTTGGGCGAAATGAAAATTTCTCATATCTCGAGCTATCAGCTGACCCGAAGGCGTCGAAACCGGTCCGAGCCCAAGTGTTCAGTTTCGGTTTTTATAATGTTTTTCGGTATCAGCTATTAAAGTTACATACGTTTCCGGTCTTAGTTTCGGTTTTGGGCGAAATGAAAATTTCTCATATCTCGAGCTATCAGCTGACCCGGAGGCGTCGAAACCGGTCCGAGCCCAAGTGTTCAGTTTCGGTTTTTATAATGTTTTTCGGTATCAGCTATTAAAGTTACATACGTTTTCGGTCTTAGTTTCGGTTTTGGGCGAAATGAAAATTTCTCATATCTCGAGCTATCAGCTGACCCGGAGGCGTCGAAACCGGTCCGAGCCGAAGTCCTCAGAACCGGTTTTTATTATGTTTTTCGGTATCAGCTATTAAAGTTACATACGTTTCCGGTCTTAGTTTCGGTTTTGGGCGAAATGAAAATTTCTCATATCTCGAGCTATCAGCTGACCGGGAGGCGTCGAAACCGGTCCGAGCCGAAGTGTTCAGTTTTGGTTTTTATTATGGTTTTCGGTATCAGCTATTAAAGTTACATACGTTTTCGGTCTTAGTTTCGGTTTTGGGCGAAATGAAAATTTCTCATATCTCGAGCTATCAGCTGACCCGGAGGCGTCGAAACCGGTCCGAGCCGAAGTGTCCAGTTTCGTATTTTATTATGTTTTTCGGTATCAGCTATTAAAGTTACATACGTTTCCGGTCTTAGTTTCGGTTTTGGGCGAAATGAAAATTTCTCATATCTCGAGCTATCAGCTGACCGGGAGGCGTCGAAACCGGTCCAAGCCGAAGTGTTCAGTTTCGGTTTTTATTATGTTTTTCGGTATCAGCTATTAAAGTTACATACGTTTCCGGTCTTAGTTTCGGTTTTGGGCGAAATGAAAATTTCTCATATCTCGAGCTATCAGCTGACCCGGAGGCGTCGAAACCGGTCCGAGCCCAAGTGTTCAGTTTCGGTTTTTATAATGTTTTTCGGTATCAGCTATTAAAGTTACATACGTTTCCGGTCTTAGTTTCGGTTTTGGGCGAAATGAAAATTTCTCATATCTCGAGCTATCAGCTGACCGGGAGGCGTCGAAACCGGTCCGAGCCGAAGTCCTCAGAACCGGTTTTTATTATGTTTTTCGGTATCAGCTATTAAAGTTACATACGTTTCCGGTCTTAGTTTCGGTTTTGGGCGAAATGAAAATTTCTCATATCTCGAGCTATCAGCTGACCGTGAGGCGTCGAAACCGGTACGAGCCGAAGTGTTCAGTTTTGGTTTTTATTATGTGTTTCGGTATCAGCTATTAAAGTTGCATACGTTTCCGGTCTTAGTTTCGGTTTTGGGCGAAATGAAAATTTCTCATATCTCGAGCTATCAGCTGACCGTGAGGCGTCGAAACCGGTCCGAGCCGAAGTGTTCAGAACCGGTTTTTATTATGTTTTTCGGTATCAGCTATTAAAGTTACATACGTTTCCGGTCTTAGTTTCGGTTTTGGGCGAAATGAAAATTTCTCATATCTCGAGCTATCAGCTGACCGGGAGGCGTCGAAACCGGTCCGAGCCGAAGTGTTCAGTTTTGGTTTTTATTATGTTTTTCGGTATCAGCTATTAAAGTTACATACGTTTTCGGTCTTAGTTTCGGTTTTGGGCGAAATGAAAATTTCTCATATCTCGAGCTATCAGCTGACCCGGAGGCGTCGAAACCGGTCCGAGCCGAAGTGTTCAGAACCGGTTTTTATTATGTTTTTCGGTATCAGCTATTAAAGTTACATACGTTTCCGGTCTTAGTTTCGGTTTTGGGCGAAATGAAAATTTCTCATATCTCGAGCTATCAGCTGACCGGGAGGCGTCGAAACCGGTCCGAGCCGAAGTCCTCAGAACCGGTTTTTATTATGTTTTTCGGTATCAGCTATTAAAGTTACATACGTTTCCGGTCTTAGTTTCGGTTTTGGGCGAAATGAAAATTTCTCATATCTCGAGCTATCAGCTGACCGGGAGGCGTCGAAACCGGTCCGAGCCGAAGTCCTCAGTTTCGGTTTTTATTATGTTTTTCGGTATCAGCTGTTAAAGTTACATAAGTTTCCGGTCTTAGTTTCGGTTTTGGGTGAAATTAAAATTTCTCATATCTCGAGCTATCAGCTGACCGTGAGGCGTCGAAACCGGTCCGAGCCGAAGTCCTCAGAACCGGTTTTTATTACGTTTTTCGGTATCAGCTATTAAAGTTACATACGTTTCCGGTCTTAGTTTCGGTTTTGGGCGAAATGAAAATTTCTCATATCTCGAGCTATCAGCTGACCCGGAGGCGTCGAAACCGGTCCGAGCCGAAGTCCTCAGAACCGGTTTTTATTATGTTTTTCGGTATCAGCTATTAAAGTTACATACGTTTCCGGTCTTAGTTTCGGTTTTGGGCGAAATGAAAATTTCTCATATCTCGAGCTATCAGCTGACCGGGAGGCGTCGAAACCGGTCCGAGCCGAAGTCCTCAGAACCGGTTTTTATTACGTTTTTCGGTATCAGCTATTAAAGTTACATACGTTTCCGGTCTTAGTTTCGGTTTTGGGCGAAATGAAAATTTCTCATATCTCGAGCTAGCAGCTGACCCGAAGGCGTCGAAACCGGTCCGAGCCGAAGTCCTCAGAACCGGTTTTTATTATGTTTTTCGGTATCAGCTATTAAAGTTACATACGTTTCCGGTCTTAGTTTCGGTTTTGGGCGAAATGAAAATTTCTCATATCTCGAGCTATCAGCTGACCCGAAGGCGTCGAAACCGGTCCGAGCCCAAGTGTTCAGTTTCGGTTTTTATAATGTTTTTCGGTATCAGCTATTAAAGTTACATACGTTTCCGGTCTTAGTTTCGGTTTTGGGCGAAATGAAAATTTCTCATATCTCGAGCTATCAGCTGACCCGGAGGCGTCAAAACCGGTCCGAGCCCAAGTGTTCAGTTTCGGTTTTTATAATGTTTTTCGGTATCAGCTATTAAAGTTACATACGTTTTCGGTCTTAGTTTCGGTTTTGGGCGAAATGAAAATTTCTCATATCTCGAGCTATCAGCTGACCCGGAGGCGTCGAAACCGGTCCGAGCCGAAGTCCTCAGAACCGGTTTTTATTATGTTTTTCGGTATCAGCTATTAAAGTTACATACGTTTCCGGTCTTAGTTTCGGTTTTGGGCGAAATGAAAATTTCTCATATCTCGAGCTATCAGCTGACCGGGAGGCGTCGAAACCGGTCCGAGCCGAAGTGTTCAGTTTTGGTTTTTATTATGTTTTTCGGTATCAGCTATTAAAGTTACATACGTTTTCGGTCTTAGTTTCGGTTTTGGGCGAAATGAAAATTTCTCATATCTCGAGCTATCAGCTGACCCGGAGGCGTCGAAACCGGTCCGAGCCGAAGTCCTCAGAACCGGTTTTTATTACGTTTTTCGGTATCAGCTATTAAAGTTACATACGTTTCCGGTCTTAGTTTCGGTTTTGGGCGAAATGAAAATTTCTCATATCTCGAGCTATCAGCTGACCCGAAGGCGTCGAAACCGGTCCGAGCCGAAGTCCTCAGAACCGGTTTTTATTATGTTTTTCGGTATCAGCTATTAAAGTTACATACGTTTCCGGTCTTAGTTTCGGTTTTGGGCGAAATGAAAATTTCTCATATCTCGAGCTATCAGCTGACCCGAAGGCGTCGAAACCGGCCCGAGCCGAAGTCCTCAGAACCGGTTTTTATTATGTTTTTCGGTATCAGCTATTAAAGTTACATACGTTTCCGGTCTTAGTTTCGGTTTTGGGCGAAATGAAAATTTCTCATATCTCGAGCTATCAGCTGACCGGGAGGCGTCGAAACCGGTCCGAGCCGAAGTCCTCAGAACCGGTTTTTATTATGTTTTTCGGTATCAGCTATTAAAGTTACATACGTTTCCGGTCTTAGTTTCGGTTTTGGGCGAAATGAAAATTTCTCATATCTCGAGCTATCAGCTGACCGTGAGGCGTCGAAACCGGTACGAGCCGAAGTGTTCAGTTTTGGTTTTTATTATGTGTTTCGGTATCAGCTATTAAAGTTGCATACGTTTCCGGTCTTAGTTTCGGTTTTGGGCGAAATGAAAATTTCTCATATCTCGAGCTATCAGCTGACCGTGAGGCGTCGAAACCGGTCCGAGCCGAAGTGTTCAGAACCGGTTTTTATTATGTTTTTCGGTATCAGCTATTAAAGTTACATACGTTTCCGGTCTTAGTTTCGGTTTTGGGCGAAATGAAAATTTCTCATATCTCGAGCTATCAGCTGACCGGGAGGCGTCGAAACCGGTCCGAGCCGAAGTGTTCAGTTTTGGTTTTTATTATGTTTTTCGGTATCAGCTATTAAAGTTACATACGTTTTCGGTCTTAGTTTCGGTTTTGGGCGAAATGAAAATTTCTCATATCTCGAGCTATCAGCTGACCCGGAGGCGTCGAAACCGGTCCGAGCCGAAATCCTCAGAACCGGTTTTTATTATGTTTTTCGGTATCAGCTATTAAAGTTACATACGTTTCCGGTCTTAGTTTCGGTTTTGGGCGAAATGAAAATTTCTCATATCTCGAGCTATCAGCTGACCGGGAGGCGTCGAAACCGGTCCGAGCCGAAGTCCTCAGAACCGGTTTTTATTATGTTTTTCGGTATCAGCTATTAAAGTTACATACGTTTCCGGTCTTAGTTTCGGTTTTGGGCGAAATGAAAATTTCTCATATCTCGAGCTATCAGCTGACCGTGAGGCGTCGAAACCGGTCCGAGCCGAAGTCCTCAGAACCGGTTTTTATTATGTTTTTCGGTATCAGCTATTAAAGTTACATACGTTTCCGGTCTTAGTTTCGGTTTTGGGCGAAATGAAAATTTCTCATATCTCGAGCTATCAGCTGACCGGGAGGCGTCGAAACCGGTCCGAGCCGAAGTGTTCAGTTTTGGTTTTTATTATGTTTTTCGGTATCAGCTATTAAAGTTACATACGTTTCCGGTCTTAGTTTCGGTTTTGGGCGAAATGAAAATTTCTCATATCTCGAGCTATCAGCTGACCGGGAGGCGTCGAAACCGGTCCGAGCCGAAGTCCTCAGTTTCGGTTTTTATTATGTTTTTCGGTATCAGCTATTAAAGTTACATACGTTTCCGGTCTTAGTTTCGGTTTTGGGCGAAATGAAAATTTCTCATATCTCGAGCTATCAGCTGACCCGGAGGCGTCGAAACCGGTCCGAGCCGAAGTCCTCAGAACCGGTTTTTATTATGTTTTTCGGTATCAGCTATTAAAGTTACATACGTTTCCGGTCTTAGTTTCGGTTTTGGGCGAAATGAAAATTTCTCATATCTCGAGCTATCAGCTGACCGGGAGGCGTCGAAACCGGTCCGAGCCGAAGTCCTCAGAACCGGTTTTTATTATGTTTTTCGGTATCAGCTATTAAAGTTACATACGTTTTCGGTCTTAGTTTCGGTTTTCGGCGAAATGAAAATTTCTCATATCTCGAGCTATCAGCTGACCCGGAGGCGTCGAAACCGGTCCGAGCCGAAGTCCTCAGAACCGGTTTTTATTATGTTTTTCGGTATCAGCTATTAAAGTTACATACGTTTCCGGTCTTAGTTTCGGTTTTGGGCGAAATGAAAATTTCTCATATCTCGAGCTATCAGCTGACCGGGAGGCGTCGAAACCGGTCCAAGCCGAAGTGTTCAGTTTCGGTTTTTATTATGTTTTTCGGTATCAGCTATTAAAGTTACATACGTTTCCGGTCTTAGTTTCGGTTTTGGGCGAAATGAAAATTTCTCATATCTCGAGCTATCAGCTGACCCGGAGGCGTCGAAACCGGTCCGAGCCCAAGTGTTCAGTTTCGGTTTTTATAATGTTTTTCGGTATCAGCTATTAAAGTTACATACGTTTTCGGTCTTAGTTTCGGTTTTGGGCGAAATGAAAATTTCTCATATCTCGAGCTATCAGCTGACCGTGAGGCGTCGAAACCGGTCCGAGCCGAAGTCCTCAGAACCGGTTTTTATTATGTTTTTCGGTATCAGCTATTAAAGTTACATACGTTTCCGGTCTTAGTTTCGGTTTTGGGCGAAATGAAAATTTCTCATATCTCGAGCTATCAGCTGACCGGGAGGCGTCGAAACCGGTCCGAGCCGAAGTGTTCAGTTTTGGTTTTTATTATGTTTTTCGGTATCAGCTATTAAAGTTACATACGTTTCCGGTCTTAGTTTCGGTTTTGGGCGAAATGAAAATTTCTCATATCTCGAGCTATCAGCTGACCGGGAGGCGTCGAAACCGGTCCGAGCCGAAGTCCTCAGTTTCGGTTTTTATTATGTTTTTCGGTATCAGCTATTAAAGTTACATACGTTTCCGGTCTTAGTTTCGGTTTTGGGCGAAATGAAAATTTCTCATATCTCGAGCTATCAGCTGACCCGGAGGCGTCGAAACCGGTCCGAGCCCAAGTGTTCAGTTTCGGTTTTTATAATGTTTTTCGGTATCAGCTATTAAAGTTACATACGTTTCCGGTCTTAGTTTCGGTTTTGGGCGAAATGAAAATTTCTCATATCTCGAGCTATCAGCTGACCGGGAGGCGTCGAAACCGGTCCGAGCCGAAGTCCTCAGTTTCGGTTTTTATTATGTTTTTCGGTATCAGCTATAAAAGTTACATACGTTTCCGGTCTTAGTTTCGGTTTTGGGCGAAATGAAAATTTCTCATATCTCGAGCTATCAGCTGACCGGGAGGCGTCAAAACCGGTCCGAGCCGAAGTGTTCAGTTTCGGTTTTTATTATGTTTTTCGGTATCAGCTATTAAAGTTACATACGTTTCCGGTCTTAGTTTCGGTTTTGGGCGAAATGAAAATTTCTCATATCTCGAGCTATCAGCTGACCGGGAGGCGTCGAAACCGGTCCGAGCCGAAGTGTTCAGTTTTGGTTTTTATTATGTTTTTCGGTATCAGCTATTAAAGTTACATACGTTTCCGGTCTTAGTTTCGGTTTTGGGCGAAATGAAAATTTCTCATATCTCGAGCTATCAGCTGACCGGGAGGCGTCGAAACCGGTCCGAGCCGAAGTCCTCAGTTTCGGTTTTTATTATGTTTTTCGGTATCAGCTATTAAAGTTACATACGTTTCCGGTCTTAGTTTCGGTTTTGGGCGAAATGAAAATTTCTCATATCTCGAGCTATCAGCTGACCCGGAGGCGTCGAAACCGGTCCGAGCCCAAGTGTTCAGTTTCGGTTTTTATAATGTTTTTCGGTATCAGCTATTAAAGTTACATACGTTTCCGGTCTTAGTTTCGGTTTTGGGCGAAATGAAAATTTCTCATATCTCGAGCTATCAGCTGACCGGGAGGCGTCGAAACCGGTCCGAGCCGAAGTCCTCAGTTTCGGTTTTTATTATGTTTTTCGGTATCAGCTATTAAAGTTACATACGTTTCCGGTCTTAGTTTCGGTTTTGGGCGAAATGAAAATTTCTCATATCTCGAGCTATCAGCTGACCGGGAGGCGTCAAAACCGGTCCGAGCCGAAGTGTTCAGTTTCGGTTTTTATTATGTTTTTCGGTATCAGCTATTAAAGTTACATACGTTTTCGGTCTTAGTTTCGGTTTTGGGCGAAATGAAAATTTCTCATATCTCGAGCTATCAGCTGACCGGGAGGCGTCGAAACCGGTCCGAGCCGAAGTCCTCAGAACCGGTTTTTATTATGTTTTTCGGTATCAGCTATTAAAGTTACATACGTTTCCGGTCTTAGTTTCGGTTTTGGGCGAAATGAAAATTTCTCATATCTCGAGCTATCAGCTGACCCGGAGGCGTCGAAACCGGTCCGAGCCGAAGTCCTCAGAACCGGTTTTTATTATGTTTTTCGGTATCAGCTATTAAAGTTACATACGTTTCCGGTCTTAGTTTCGGTTTTGGGCGAAATGAAAATTTCTTATATCTCGAGCTATCAGCTGACCGGGAGGCGTCGAAACCGGTCCGAGCCGAAGTCCTCAGAACCGGTTTTTATTATGTTTTTCGGTATCAGCTATTAAAGTTACATACGTTTCCGGTCTTAGTTTCGGTTTTGGGCGAAATGAAAATTTCTTATATCTCGAGCTATCAGCTGACCGGGAGGCGTCGAAACCGGTCCGAGCCGAAGTCCTCAGAACCGGTTTTTATTATGTTTTTCGGTATCAGCTATTAAAGTTACATACGTTTCCGGTCTTAGTTTCGGTTTTGGGCGAAATGAAAATTTCTCATATCTCGAGCTATCAGCTGACCGGGAGGCGTCGAAACCGGTCCGAGCCGAAGTCCTCAGAACCGGTTTTTATTATGTTTTTCGGTATCAGCTATTAAAGTTACATACGTTTCCGGTCTTAGTTTCGGTTTTGGGCGAAATGAAAATTTCTCATATCTCGAGCTATCAGCTGACCGGGAGGCGTCGAAACCGGTCCGAGCCGAAGTCCTCAGAACCGGTTTTTATTATGTTTTTCGGTATCAGCTATTAAAGTTACATACGTTTCCGGTCTTAGTTTCGGTTTTGGGCGAAATGAAAATTTCTCATATCTCGAGCTATCAGCTGACCCGGAGGCGTCGAAACCGGTCCGAGCCCAAGTGTTCAGTTTCGGTTTTTATAATGTTTTTCGGTATCAGCTATTAAAGTTACATACGTTTCCGGTCTTAGTTTCGGTTTTGGGCGAAATGATAATTTCTCATATCTCGAGCTATCAGCTGACCGGGAGGCGTCAAAACCGGTCCGAGCCGAAGTGTTCAGTTTTGGTTTTTATTATGTTTTTCGGTATCAGCTATTAAAGTTACATACGTTTCCGGTCTTAGTTTCGGTTTTGGGCGAAATGAAAATTTCTCATATCTCGAGCTATCAGCTGACCGGGAGGCGTCGAAACCGGTCCGAGCCGAAGTCCTCAGAACCGGTTTTTATTATGTTTTTCGGTATCAGCTATTAAAGTTACATACGTTTCCGGTCTTAGTTTCGGTTTTGGGCGAAATGAAAATTTCTCATATCTCGAGCTATCAGCTGACCCGGAGGCGTCGAAACCGGTCCGAGCCCAAGTGTTCAGTTTCGGTTTTTATAATGTTTTTCGGTATCAGCTATTAAAGTTACATACGTTTCCGGTCTTAGTTTCGGTTTTGGGCGAAATGAAAATTTCTCATATCTCGAGCTATCAGCTGACCGGGAGGCGTCGAAACCGGTCCGAGCCGAAGTCCTCAGAACCGGTTTTTATTATGTTTTTCGGTATCAGCTATTAAAGTTACATACGTTTCCGGTCTTAGTTTCGGTTTTGGGCGAAATGAAAATTTCTCATATCTCGAGCTATCAGCTGACCCGGAGGCGTCGAAACCGGTCCGAGCCCAAGTGTTCAGTTTCGGTTTTTATAATGTTTTTCGGTATCAGCTATTAAAGTTACATACGTTTCCGGTCTTAGTTTCGGTTTTGGGCGAAATGAAAATTTCTCATATCTCGAGCTATCAGCTGACCGGGAGGCGTCGAAACCGGTCCGAGCCGAAGTCCTCAGAACCGGTTTTTATTATGTTTTTCGGTATCAGCTATTAAAGTTACATACGTTTCCGGTCTTAGTTTCGGTTTTGGGCGAAATGAAAATTTCTTATATCTCGAGCTATCAGCTGACCGGGAGGCGTCGAAACCGGTCCGAGCCGAAGTCCTCAGAACCGGTTTTTATTATGTTTTTCGGTATCAGCTATTAAAGTTACATACGTTTCCGGTCTTAGTTTCGGTTTTGGGCGAAATGAAAATTTCTCATATCTCGAGCTATCAGCTGACCGGGAGGCGTCGAAACCGGTCCAAGCCGAAGTGTTCAGTTTCGGTTTTTATTATGTTTTTCGGTATCAGCTATTAAAGTTACATACGTTTCCGGTCTTAGTTTCGGTTTTGGGCGAAATGAAAATTTCTCATATCTCGAGCTATCAGCTGACCCGGAGGCGTCGAAACCGGTCCGAGCCCAAGTGTTCAGTTTCGGTTTTTATAATGTTTTTCGGTATCAGCTATTAAAGTTACATACGTTTTCGGTCTTAGTTTCGGTTTTGGGCGAAATGAAAATTTCTCATATCTCGAGCTATCAGCTGACCGGGAGGCGTCGAAACCGGTCCGAGCCGAAGTCCTCAGAACCGGTTTTTATTATGTTTTTCGGTATCAGCTATTAAAGTTACATACGTTTCCGGTCTTAGTTTCGGTTTTGGGCGAAATGAAAATTTCTCATATCTCGAGCTATCAGCTGACCGGGAGGCGTCGAAACCGGTCCGAGCCGAAGTCCTCAGAACCGGTTTTTATTATGTTTTTCGGTATCAGCTATTAAAGTTACATACGTTTCCGGTCTTAGTTTCGGTTTTGGGCGAAATGAAAATTTCTCATATCTCGAGCTATCAGCTGACCCGGAGGCGTCGAAACCGGTCCGAGCCGAAGTCCTCAGAACCGGTTTTTATTATGTTTTTCGGTATCAGCTATTAAAGTTACATACGTTTCCGGTCTTAGTTTCGGTTTTGGGCGAAATGAAAATTTCTCATATCTCGAGATATCAGCTGACCCGAAGGCGTCGAAACCGGTCCGAGCCGAAGTCCTCAGAACCGGTTTTTATTATGTTTTTCGGTATCAGCTATTAAAGTTACATACGTTTCCGGTCTTAGTTTCGGTTTTGGGTGAAATGAAAATTTCTCATATCTCGAGCTATCAGCTGACCGGGAGGCGTCGAAACCGGTCCGAGCCGAAGTGTTCAGTTACGGTTTTTATTATGTTTTTCCGTATCAGCTATTAAAGTTACATACGTTTCCGGTCTTAGTTTCGGTTTTGGGCGAAATGAAAATTTCTCATATCTCGAGCTATCAGCTGACCGGGAGGCGTCGAAACCGGTCCGAGCCGAAGTGTTCAGTTTCGGTTTTTATAATGTTTTTCGGTATCAGCTATTAAAGTTACATACGTTTCCGGTCTTAGTTTCGGTTTTGGGCGAAATGAAAATTTCTCATATCTCGAGCTATCAGCTGACCCGGAGGCGTCGAAACCGGTCCGAGCCGAAGTGTTCAGTTTTGGTTTTTAGTATGTTTTTCGGTATCAGCTATTAAAGTTACATACGTTTCCGGTCTTAGTTTCGGTTTTGGGCGAAATGAAAATTTCTCATATCTCGAGCTATCAGCTGACCGGGAGGCGTCGAAACCGGTCCGAGCCGAAGTCCTCAGAACCGGTTTTTATTATGTTTTTCGGTATCAGCTATTAAAGTTACATACGTTTCCGGTCTTAGTTTCGGTTTTGGGCGAAATGAAAATTTCTCATATCTCGAGCTATCAGCTGACCGGGAGGCGTCGAAACCGGTCCAAGCCGAAGTGTTCAGTTTCGGTTTTTATTATGTTTTTCGGTATCAGCTATTAAAGTTACATACGTTTCCGGTCTTAGTTTCGGTTTTGGGCGAAATGAAAATTTCTCATATCTCGAGCTATCAGCTGACCCGGAGGCGTCGAAACCGGTCCGAGCCCAAGTGTTCAGTTTCGGTTTTTATAATGTTTTTCGGTATCAGCTATTAAAGTTACATACGTTTTCGGTCTTAGTTTCGGTTTTGGGCGAAATGAAAATTTCTCATATCTCGAGCTATCAGCTGACCGGGAGGCGTCGAAACCGGTCCGAGCCGAAGTCCTCAGAACCGGTTTTTATTATGTTTTTCGGTATCAGCTATTAAAGTTACATACGTTTCCGGTCTTAGTTTCGGTTTTGGGCGAAATGAAAATTTCTCATATCTCGAGCTATCAGCTGACCGGGAGGCGTCGAAACCGGTCCGAGCCGAAGTCCTCAGAACCGGTTTTTATTATGTTTTTCGGTATCAGCTATTAAAGTTACATACGTTTCCGGTCTTAGTTTCGGTTTTGGGCGAAATGAAAATTTCTCATATCTCGAGCTATCAGCTGACCCGGAGGCGTCGAAACCGGTCCGAGCCGAAGTCCTCAGAACCGGTTTTTATTACGTTTTTCGGTATCAGCTATTAAAGTTACATACGTTTCCGGTCTTAGTTTCGGTTTTGGGCGAAATGAAAATTTCTCATATCTCGAGATATCAGCTGACCCGAAGGCGTCGAAACCGGTCCGAGCCGAAGTCCTCAGAACCGGTTTTTATTATGTTTTTCGGTATCAGCTATTAAAGTTACATACGTTTCCGGTCTTAGTTTCGGTTTTGGGCGAAATGAAAATTTCTCATATCTCGAGCTATCAGCTGACCGGGAGGCGTCGAAACCGGTCCGAGCCGAAGTGTTCAGTTTTGGTTTTTATTATGTTTTTCGGTATCAGCTATTAAAGTTACATACGTTTTCGGTCTTAGTTTCGGTTTTGGGCGAAATGAAAATTTCTCATATCTCGAGCTATCAGCTGACCCGGAGGCGTCGAAACCGGTCCGAGCCGAAGTGTCCAGTTTCGTATTTTATTATGTTTTTCGGTATCAGCTATTAAAGTTACATACGTTTCCGGTCTTAGTTTCGGTTTTGGGCGAAATGAAAATTTCTCATATCTCGAGCTATCAGCTGACCGGGAGGCGTCGAAACCGGTCCAAGCCGAAGTGTTCAGTTTCGGTTTTTATTATGTTTTTCGGTATCAGCTATTAAAGTTACATACGTTTCCGGTCTTAGTTTCGGTTTTGGGCGAAATGAAAATTTCTCATATCTCGAGCTATCAGCTGACCCGGAGGCGTCGAAACCGGTCCGAGCCCAAGTGTTCAGTTTCGGTTTTTATAATGTTTTTCGGTATCAGCTATTAAAGTTACATACGTTTCCGGTCTTAGTTTCGGTTTTGGGCGAAATGAAAATTTCTCATATCTCGAGCTATCAGCTGACCGGGAGGCGTCGAAACCGGTCCGAGCCGAAGTCCTCAGAACCGGTTTTTATTATGTTTTTCGGTATCAGCTATTAAAGTTACATACGTTTCCGGTCTTAGTTTCGGTTTTGGGCGAAATGAAAATTTCTCATATCTCGAGCTATCAGCTGACCGGGAGGCGTCGAAACCGGTCCGAGCCGAAGTCCTCAGAACCGGTTTTTATTATGTTTTTCGGTATCAGCTATTAAAGTTACATACGTTTCCGGTCTTAGTTTCGGTTTTGGGCGAAATGAAAATTTCTCATATCTCGAGCTATCAGCTGACCCGGAGGCGTCGAAACCGGTCCGAGCCGAAGTCCTCAGAACCGGTTTTTATTACGTTTTTCGGTATCAGCTATTAAAGTTACATACGTTTCCGGTCTTAGTTTCGGTTTTGGGCGAAATGAAAATTTCTCATATCTCGAGATATCAGCTGACCCGAAGGCGTCGAAACCGGTCCGAGCCGAAGTCCTCAGAACCGGTTTTTATTATGTTTTTCGGTATCAGCTATTAAAGTTACATACGTTTCCGGTCTTAGTTTCGGTTTTGGGTGAAATGAAAATTTCTCATATCTCGAGCTATCAGCTGACCGGGAGGCGTCGAAACCGGTCCGAGCCGAAGTGTTCAGTTACGGTTTTTATTATGTTTTTCCGTATCAGCTATTAAAGTTACATACGTTTCCGGTCTTAGTTTCGGTTTTGGGCGAAATGAAAATTTCTCATATCTCGAGCTATCAGCTGACCGGGAGGCGTCGAAACCGGTCCGAGCCGAAGTGTTCAGTTTCGGTTTTTATAATGTTTTTCGGTATCAGCTATTAAAGTTACATACGTTTCCGGTCTTAGTTTCGGTTTTGGGCGAAATGAAAATTTCTCATATCTCGAGCTATCAGCTGACCCGGAGGCGTCGAAACCGGTCCGAGCCGAAGTGTTCAGTTTTGGTTTTTAGTATGTTTTTCGGTATCAGCTATTAAAGTTACATACGTTTCCGGTCTTAGTTTCGGTTTTGGGCGAAATGAAAATTTCTCATATCTCGAGCTATCAGCTGACCGGGAGGCGTCGAAACCGGTCCAAGCCGAAGTGTTCAGTTTTGGTTTTTATTATGTTTTTCGGTATCAGCTATTAAAGTTACATACGTTTCCGGTCTTAGTTTCGGTTTTGGGCGAAATGAAAATTTCTCATATCTCGAGCTATCAGCTGACCCGGAGGCGTCGAAACCGGTCCGAGCCCAAGTGTTCAGTTTCGGTTTTTATAATGTTTTTCGGTATCAGCTATTAAAGTTACATACGTTTCCGGTCTTAGTTTCGGTTTTGGGCGAAATGAAAATTTCTCATATCTCGAGCTATCAGCTGACCGGGAGGCGTCGAAACCGGTCCGAGCCGAAGTCCTCAGTTTCGGTTTTTATTATGTTTTTCGGTATCAGCTATTAAAGTTACATACGTTTCCGGTCTTAGTTTCGGTTTTGGGCGAAATGAAAATTTCTCATATCTCGAGCTATCAGCTGACCGGGAGGCGTCAAAACCGGTCCGAGCCGAAGTGTTCAGTTTCGGTTTTTATTATGTTTTTCGGTATCAGCTATTAAAGTTACATACGTTTTCGGTCTTAGTTTCGGTTTTGGGCGAAATGAAAATTTCTCATATCTCGAGCTATCAGCTGACCGGGAGGCGTCGAAACCGGTCCGAGCCGAAGTGTCCAGTTTCGTATTTTATTATGTTTTTCGGTATCAGCTATTAAAGTTACATACGTTTCCGGTCTTAGTTTCGGTTTTGGGCGAAATGAAAATTTCTCATATCTCGAGCTATCAGCTGACCGGGAGGCGTCGAAACCGGTCCGAGCCGAAGTCCTCAGAACCGGTTTTTATTATGTTTTTCGGTATCAGCTATTAAAGTTACATACGTTTCCGGTCTTAGTTTCGGTTTTGGGCGAAATGAAAATTTCTCATATCTCGAGCTATCAGCTGACCCGGAGGCGTCGAAACCGGTCCGAGCCCAAGTGTTCAGTTTCGGTTTTTATAATGTTTTTCGGTATCAGCTATTAAAGTTACATACGTTTCCGGTCTTAGTTTCGGTTTTGGGCGAAATGAAAATTTCTCATATCTCGAGCTATCAGCTGACCGGGAGGCGTCGAAACCGGTCCGAGCCGAAGTCCTCAGAACCGGTTTTTATTATGTTTTTCGGTATCAGCTATTAAAGTTACATACGTTTCCGGTCTTGGTTTCGGTTTTGGGCGAAATGAAAATTTCTCATATCTCGAGCTATCAGCTGACCGTGAGGCGTCGAAACCGGTCCGAGCCGAAGTCCTCAGAACCGGTTTTTATTATGTTTTTCGGTATCAGCTATTAAAGTTACATACGTTTCCGGTCTTAGTTTCGGTTTTGGGCGAAATGAAAATTTCTCATATCTCGAGCTATCAGCTGACCGTGAGGCGTCGAAACCGGTCCGAGCCGAAGTCCTCAGAGCCGTTTTTTATTATGTTTTTCGGTATCAGCTATTAAAGTTACATACGTTTCCGGTCTTAGTTTCGGTTTTGGGCGAAATGAAAATTTCTCATATCTCGAGCTATCAGCTGACCGTGAGGCGTCGAAACCGGTACGAGCCGAAGTGTTCAGTTTTGGTTTTTATTATGTGTTTCGGTATCAGCTATTAAAGTTACATACGTTTCCGGTCTTAGTTTCGGTTTTGGGCGAAATGAAAATTTCTCATATCTCGAGCTATCAGCTGACCCGGAGGCGTCGAAACCGGTCCGAGCCGAAGTGTTCAGTTTTGGTTTTTAGTATGTTTTTCGGTATCAGCTATTAAAGTTACATACGTTTCCGGTCTTGGTTTCGGTTTTGGGCGAAATGAAAATTTCTCATATCTCGAGCTATCAGCTGACCGTGAGGTGTCGAAACCGGTCCGAGCCGAAGTCCTCAGAACCGGTTTTTATTATGTTTTTCGGTATCAGCTATTAAAGTTACATACGTTTCCGGTCTTAGTTTCGGTTTTGGGCGAAATGAAAATTTCTCATATCTCGAGCTATCAGCTGACCGTGAGGCGTCGAAACCGGTACGAGCCGAAGTGTTCAGTTTTGGTTTTTATTATGTGTTTCGGTATCAGCTATTAAAGTTACATACGTTTCCGGTCTTAGTTTCGGTTTTGGGCGAAATGAAAATTTCTCATATCTCGAGCTATCAGCTGACCCGGAGGCGTCGAAACCGGTCCGAGCCGAAGTCCTCAGAACCGGTTTTTATTATGTTTTTCGGTATCAGCTATTAAAGTTACATACGTTTCCGGTCTTAGTTTCGGTTTTGGGCGAAATGAAAATTTCTCATATCTCGAGCTATCAGCTGACCGGGAGGCGTCGAAACCGGTCCGAGCCGAAGTGTCCAGTTTCGTATTTTATTATGTTTTTCGGTATCAGCTATTAAAGTTACATACGTTTCCGGTCTTAGTTTCGGTTTTGGGCGAAATGAAAATTTCTCATATCTCGAGCTATCAGCTGACCCGGAGGCGTCGAAACCGGTCCGAGCCCAAGTGTTCAGTTTCGGTTTTTATAATGTTTTTCGGTATCAGCTTGTAGGATTTGTGATTACTTTAGTAATTAATTATAATAAATGAAAAGATTTGTTGAGAAAAACGTAAGTATATTATGGCGGCAAAAAGAACAGAGCACAGAGTATAAAATATAAAAGGGTAAAATATAAAAGTGTACAGTGGTGCCAACCTATTTACATGAACTACCAACTATATGGTACTATTGCATTCTCTATTTAACACCCCCACTAGAATGCAAACCCATTTTCCTTAAACAATACAAGTGTTTCTCAAGTGTAGTCCCCTGTGTTAAAATGTCAGCAACCATTTCACTGCCCTTAGAATACACAAAAGTTATACATTTACTATTTACATTATCTCTTAAGAAATGATAACGGATGTCTATGTGTTTCGTTCTAGGTTTGTAACAATCATTTGAAGCTAAGCGTATTGCACTTTGATTATCACAATAAATAGGAAGAGGACAGTCTTCTTGTAGGCCAAGTTCTAGCTGAAGCTGACGGAGCCATAACGCTTCTTGCGTCGCAGCAGCCATCGCCATATACTCTGCCTCAGCTGTAGACAGAGCAACTGTAGACTGCTTACAGGAGTTCCAAGCTATAGCGCCACTCTGAAAAAGAAAGATATAACCGGTGCAGGACCTTCTGTCCTCTGGACTGCTAGCCCAGTCCGAATCACAATAGCCTCTTATCTTATTTGACATATCTTTAGCAAAAGTCAATTTTAAATCTTTGGTGCCTTGGAGATATCTCATAATTCGCTTGACTCCAAGCCAATGCTGCTGACCAGGATTACTGACATATCTGCTAAGTTTATTTACAGCAAATCCAATGTCAGGTCTAGTTGCTTGTGCTAAATATAATAAACATCCAATTGCTTGTCTATATGGAATATTTTCATTATTGTCTGTGTCAGTTGACTCAAATTGAGCATTTACTTCTATTGGAGTTTTCACAGGTTTTGATTCTGACATACCAAAACGATCCAATACCTCTGTGACATAGTTTTCTTGATCAAGCATTATTTTTCCTTCTTTGCGATTTCTGTTAATATTTATTCCAATAAACTGCTTTGCTTCTCCAAGATCTTTCATATGAAATTCTCTCTTTAATTTTTCTTTAATATCAGACTTGAAATTGTTATTGTTTGTAAATATAATAAGGTCGTCGACCCATACAGCTACAAAAATCATTGTGTCTTGTTTTATGCAGTAATAAATACATGGATCTATTTTAGATCTAGTTAAGCCAATTTTCTGTAATACATTATCCAATTTCAAATTCCATTGCCTGCTGGCCTGCTTTAAACCATAAATAGATTTCTGTAACAAGCATACTTTAGTACCTTCTTCATATGCTTCTGGTTGTACCATATAAATTTCATTTTCCAAGTCTCCTTGTAAAAATGCAGTTATAGCATCCATCTGGTCTATATCTAAATTATATCTTGCAGCCAATGCAATGAGGTATCTTACAGATGTATATCTAACTACTGGTGAGTAAATCTCGTCGTAATCAACTCCTTTTTTCTGAGCATAACCCTTAATAACAAGTCTAGCTTTATATCTGTTCACAGATCCAGTTTCATCGGTTTTTGTTTTAAAAATCCATTTGCAAGGAAGAGCTTTCTTTCCTGGAGGTAAGTTGGTAAGTATCCAGGTATTATTTCTTAATAATGATTGAAATTCTTCATCCATTGCAATTTTCCATTTTTCAGCATTTTCAGAGGTTAGAGCTTCCTTTACTGAATTAGGATCTCTGAGATTTTTAACAGGACAAAAATAACTTGGTTTAGGGTCTGTCTTTCCAAGCTTGTTCCTTGGGCGTAAGGTGATGGTGCTTTGAGGTAAGTCAATTGTTGATTTATGTGGAATGTATACTTCATCATTATCTGTATCAGTAGCATATTCTTCAGAGCTCTCACTCATGTTTGTGTCTGATAATTGTTTTTCAGTTTCAGGTCCAGGTACTGCTGGTGGTGTCGCTGACTGTGGTTCATCAGTAGAGCTGTCAACATCACAAGGTAAGTAAATGTTATTATTTTTCTTAAGATTTTCTAAAAATTCAACGTCTCTACTTTTCAAAATTCTGTTTGTTTTAGGTTCAGCGAGCCGATATCCTTTGGTGTTATCACAATATCCTACAAAGATCATTCTTTGCGATTTCGGGTCCCATTTCTTTCGCTTTTCCTTGGGAACTTGCATCATGACTTCGGAACCAAATATCTTCATGTTAGATAAGTCAGGTTTCCTACCAAACCACATTTCATATGGAGTCTTTTTATCGATAGACATAGTAGGCGAGCGGTTAATAATATATGCCGCAGTAGCAGTCGCCTCAGCCCAAAATGGTTTTGGTAAGTTTGCATCTAATAACATACACTTTGCCCGCTCCACAAGTGTGCGATTCATTCTTTCAGCGAGACCGTTTTGTTGTGGTGAGTAAGGTGTGCTTGTCTGATGTTTTATGCCATGTTGACTTAAATAATTATCAAAATCTTTATTGCAATATTCTAAACCATTGTCTGTACGAATAATTTTAATTTTCTTATTGCACTCATTTTCTGCTTTCTTATGAAAATCTTTAAATGCATTTAGGATGCTGAGTTTGTCTTTAAGGAAATATACATAGACTGACCTGGAGTAATCATCCACAAAAGTTATAAAATATCTCATACCTCCAAGGGACAGCGTCTCCATCGGACCACATAAATCAGAGTGTATCACCTCGAGTAATTGTGAAGCTCTGGTTCCAGTATGGTTGAATGGTAGTCTCGTTTGTTTCCCTTTCAGGCAGGTGGTGCAGGTCACTGGTACTTTAACCTTGTCTGAAGTCAAGCTCATTCCTTTTGTACATTCAGGTAATCGATTCACATCTGAAAAGTTTAGATGTCCCATGCGGCGGTGCCACAGGACAACATCATTTGAAATATCAGAAATACTTAGGTTAGCATTTATTTCTCTGTTGACATTTAATGAGTACAAGTTGTTTTCTAATATTGCAGAACAGATAAAATCTCCTTTACTGTTAAATATTTCACAATTATTTTTATTAAAGTTTACTTTGCAACCATTTTTGACCATGGCACTAACAGAGAGTAAGTTTCCAGCAAGTTCAGGTATGTATAGAACATCTCTTACCTGTATTCTGCTCTCATAATTACCATGTAACACCAGATTAACTTTTCCTATTCCTTTCACAGGTAGTGGAGTATTATTTGCAACAGTGATACTTGAAATTGGTGGACTTTGGATATCATACATCCAGTCGCTGCAGTTTGTCATGTGCATTGAGGCACCGGAGTCCACATACCATTTATCACTTTTAGTTGTTACAGAAGAAGCTATAAAAGCTGCTACAAAGCCTTTGTCTTCACTTTTAGTTTCTGAACTTTTCTTCTGTGTCCGACAATGTTTACCTAAGTGTCCATACTTATTGCAATTAAAACACCGAGGGCCTTTAGGTTTCATGTTGTTCTGTTTCTCATGACTTTTCTTCTTGACTGAGTAAAAAGCAGTAGTTTCTGAACTCTGAACTTCTTGTAGTAGTTTAGTTTTAATATGATCTGCACTGATTTTTACCCCTGAACTCTCGATAGCCATAATCATGGGTTTATATAGGTCCGGTAAACCCGCTAACATTAATGTGCCCAGCCATTCGTCATCAACGGTAAATCCTATGTTTCTTAATTTATGAGCCGACGTCATTATTTTGTTTACATAGTCCTCGACACTCTTGGATGATTCTAATGTTGTAGTAATAAGATCTTTTAACAATGCAACTTTTCTTGTCAAACCATTATCATCAAATGCTCGTTCCAGATTCAGCCAGACTTCTTTTGATGTTTTAGCATCCTGAATATGAACATAATTGATAGCGTCCACTAATAAAATAAGTTTTGACTTAGCTTTGACATCTTTCCCGCCATCAAGTTTGTCGGCGTCTTTGCATTCGATACATTGCCAGAGATCTTCGTGCTCCAAGTACGCTTTTACTGCGAACTTCCAATTTGCATAATTTTCACGTCCAATGAGTTTTTCTATGTTAAATGTCGTATGTACAGCCATTTTACAATATAAAATTATGTCTAACTTCCAAACTGTATGACGCCACGCCGGTAGGATTTATGATGAACTGTTTTTCAACTTTTCGGACTTTTCACGGTATAAACTGTACTATTCCGAGTAACCACTAATTTCGTGCGAACCACGCTCTGCTACCATGTAGGATTTGTGATTACTTTAGTAATTAATTATAATAAATGAAAAGATTTGTTGAGAAAAACGTAAGTATATTATGGCGGCAAAAAGAACAGAGCACAGAGTATAAAATATAAAAGGGTAAAATATAAAAGTGTACAGTGGTGCCAACCTATTTACATGAACTACCAACTATATGGTACTATTGCATTCTCTATTTAACACAGCTATTAAAGTTACATACGTTTCCGGTCTTAGTTTCGGTTTTGGGCGAAATGAAAATTTCTCATATCTCGAGCTATCAGCTGACCCGGAGGCGTCGAAACCGGTCCGAGCCCAAGTGTTCAGTTTCGGTTTTTATAATGTTTTTCGGTATCAGCTATTAAAGTTACATACGTTTCCGGTCTTAGTTTCGGTTTTGGGCGAAATGAAAATTTCTCATATCTCGAGCTATCAGCTGACCGGGAGGCGTCGAAACCGGTCCGAGCCGAAGTGTTCAGTTTTGGTTTTTATTATGTTTTTCGGTATCAGCTATTAAAGTTACATACGTTTCCGGTCTTAGTTTCGGTTTTGGGCGAAATGAAAATTTCTCATATCTCGAGCTATCAGCTGACCGGGAGGCGTCGAAACCGGTCCGAGCCGAAGTCCTCAGAACCGGTTTTTATTATGTTTTTCGGTATCAGCTATTAAAGTTACATACGTTTCCGGTCTTAGTTTCGGTTTTGGGCGAAATGAAAATTTCTCATATCTCGAGCTATCAGCTGACCCGGAGGCGTCGAAACCGGTCCGAGCCCAAGTGTTCAGTTTCGGTTTTTATAATGTTTTTCGGTATCAGCTATTAAAGTTACATACGTTTCCGGTCTTAGTTTCGGTTTTGGGCGAAATGAAAATTTCTCATATCTCGAGCTATCAGCTGACCGGGAGGCGTCGAAACCGGTCCGAGCCGAAGTCCTCAGAACCGGTTTTTATTATGTTTTTCGGTATCAGCTATTAAAGTTACATACGTTTCCGGTCTTAGTTTCGGTTTTGGGCGAAATGAAAATTTCTCATATCTCGAGCTATCAGCTGACCGTGAGGCGTCGAAACCGGTCCGAGCCGAAGTCCTCAGAACCGGTTTTTATTATGTTTTTCGGTATCAGCTATAAAAGTTACATACGTTTCCGGTCTTAGTTTCGGTTTTGGGCGAAATGAAAATTTCTCATATCTCGAGCTATCAGCTGACCCGGAGGCGTCGAAACCGGTCCGAGCCCAAGTGTTCAGTTTCGGTTTTTATAATGTTTTTCGGTATCAGCTATTAAAGTTACATACGTTTCCGGTCTTGGTTTCGGTTTTGGGCGAAATGAAAATTTCTCATATCTCGAGCTATCAGCTGACCGTGAGGCGTCGAAACCGGTCCGAGCCGAAGTCCTCAGAACCGGTTTTTATTATGTTTTTCGGTATCAGCTATTAAAGTTACATACGTTTCCGGTCTTAGTTTCGGTTTTGGGCGAAATGAAAATTTCTCATATCTCGAGCTATCAGCTGACCGTGAGGCGTCGAAACCGGTACGAGCCGAAGTGTTCAGTTTTGGTTTTTATTATGTGTTTCGGTATCAGCTATTAAAGTTACATACGTTTCCGGTCTTAGTTTCGGTTTTGGGCGAAATGAAAATTTCTCATATCTCGAGCTATCAGCTGACCCGGAGGCGTCGAAACCGGTCCGAGCCGAAGTCCTCAGAACCGGTTTTTATTATGTTTTTCGGTATCAGCTATTAAAGTTACATACGTTTCCGGTCTTAGTTTCGGTTTTGGGCGAAATGAAAATTTCTCATATCTCGAGCTATCAGCTGACCCGGAGGCGTCGAAACCGGTCCGAGCCGAAGTGTCCAGTTTCGTATTTTATTATGTTTTTCGGTATCAGCTATTAAAGTTACATACGTTTCCGGTCTTAGTTTCGGTTTTGGGCGAAATGAAAATTTCTCATATCTCGAGCTATCAGCTGACCGGGAGGCGTCGAAACCGGTCCAAGCCGAAGTGTTCAGTTTCGGTTTTTATTATGTTTTTCGGTATCAGCTATTAAAGTTACATACGTTTCCGGTCTTAGTTTCGGTTTTGGGCGAAATGAAAATTTCTCATATCTCGAGCTATCAGCTGACCCGGAGGCGTCGAAACCGGTCCGAGCCCAAGTGTTCAGTTTCGGTTTTTATAATGTTTTTCGGTATCAGCTATTAAAGTTACATACGTTTCCGGTCTTAGTTTCGGTTTTGGGCGAAATGAAAATTTCTCATATCTCGAGCTATCAGCTGACCCGGAGGCGTCGAAACCGGTCCGAGCCCAAGTGTTCAGTTTCGGTTTTTATAATGTTTTTCGGTATCAGCTATTAAAGTTACATACGTTTCCGGTCTTAGTTTCGGTTTTGGGCGAAATGAAAATTTCTCATATCTCGAGCTATCAGCTGACCGGGAGGTGTCGAAACCGGTCCGAGCCGAAGTGTTCAGTTTTGGTTTTTATTATGTTTTTCGGTATCAGCTATTAAAGTTACATACGTTTCCGGTCTTAGTTTCGGTTTTGGGCGAAATGAAAATTTCTCATATCTCGAGCTATCAGCTGACCGTGAGGCGTCGAAACCGGTCCGAGCCGAAGTCCTCAGAACCGGTTTTTATTATGTTTTTCGGTATCAGCTATTAAAGTTACATACGTTTCCGGTCTTAGTTTCGGTTTTGGGCGAAATGAAAATTTCTCATATCTCGAGCTATCAGCTGACCGGGAGGCGTCAAAACCGGTCCGAGCCGAAGTGTTCAGTTTCGGTTTTTATTATGTTTTTCGGTATCAGCTATTAAAGTTACATACGTTTTCGGTCTTAGTTTCGGTTTTGGGCGAAATGAAAATTTCTCATATCTCGAGCTATCAGCTGACCCGGAGGCGTCGAAACCGGTCCGAGCCGAAGTCCTCAGAACCGGTTTTTATTATGTTTTTCATCATTTCATCATTGTATTACAACAAAAGCTGCTTTTCAAACAGTAATAAGCACAAAAATATTGTATAACATGTATTGGTCAGATCATTTTCCACTACAGATAAATTGTAATTTACAGTGTATTAGAACTAAAATAACTAGTATTAGTAAGGGTATAAACAAGGTTGTTTGGGGGGATCGTTCACTAGAAGAAATTCATAAATATCATCAAATCTGTTGTAATAGTCTGAAATGTATAGACTTTCCACCTGAATTTACTCAATGTGTAGAGCATTCTTGTCTTGATTTGGGTCATAGAACTATAATTGATGACATGTATAACAATATTATTAAATGCCTATCTGAAGCAGCTATTGAATCAAAACCTAGATTGAAAATAAAAAGTAATAACATTAAAAACTGCAGTGTTAAAGGTTGGAATAAGTATGTAAAAGATTTTCATTGTCAAGCTAAAATTAAATTTCAAACATGGATGTTATGTGGGCAACCTAGAGAGGGATTAATTTATGAGGAGATGAAAATAAGTCGTTCTATTTTTAAATCAAAGTTAAGATGGTGTATTAATCATCAAGAACAAATCAATATGGATATTTTAGCTTCTCATCATATAAATAAACAGTTTGGGCAATTTTGGAAAAAAACTAAAACAATGAATAACAAAACTAGTTTGTCTGTTAATATTAATGGAATAAATAATAAAATAGAAATAGCCAATCTCTTTAAAAATCATTTTAGGGTAGTCTCCCCAATTAAGTCCATGATGCAGGTGCCCAATGCTGAGTGCTCATGTTCATCAGAACCACCACTATTTTTGCATTGTAAAGAGGTTAGAACTGCTATAAAGAATATAAAGAGAGGAAAATCCCCCGGTCATGATGGTCTCAGCATTGAGCATATGCAACATGCAGGAGTACATCTGCCTAGAATATTAACATTATTGTTTAATTTGTGTTTGAGTCATGCATACTTACCACAAGATTTGATGAAAACTGAAGTGGTACCTATTGTTAAAAGTAGGACAGGAGACATAGCAGACAAAGGTAATTATAGACCTATTTCATAAGCTACAATTATTGCTAAAGTATTTGACAGTGTTCTTGATAGTCACCTCAAAAATCACATCAAGTTACATGATGCTCAGTTTGGTTTCCGTCAGGGGCTATCCACTGAGAGTGCTATATTAACTTTGAAGAGCACTGTCAAATACTATACAGACCGTAAGACACCTGTGTATGCTTGTTTCCTTGACCTCTCAAAGGCTTTTGACCTTGTAGATTATCAAATACTCTGGAGAAAGTTACAGAGGGAGGGTGTACCCACCAAACTTACAAATATCTTATCTTACTGGTATGGAAATCAGATTAATTATGTTAAATGGGGAGATACCATCTCAGATCCTTACCAGCTAGAATGTGGGGTAAGGCAGGGAGGACTAACATCACCAAGATTATTTAACATTTATGTTAATGAGCTGATTGAGAGGCTGAGCAACACCTATGTTGGATGCCACATTGATGACACTAGTGTTAATAATATCAGTTATGCTGATGACATGGTGTTGCTGAGCCCATCAATCAGTGGACTTAGAAAATTAGTAGGAATTTGTGAGCAATATGCTGAATCACATGGTTTACGATATAATTCTGTTAAAAGTGAGCTACTTGTTTTTATTGGCAAGAATAAGAGCCCACAAAATGTGCCTCCAGTAATGCTAGGTGGCGCAGTTTTAACAAGAGTGAAATATTTTAAATATTTAGGACATGTTGTCACTGAAGATTTGAAAGATGATATGGATATAGAAAGGGAACGCAGGGCGTTAGCTGTTAGGGGTAATATGCTGGCACGCAGGTTTGCGAAATGCTCTGCAGATGTGAAAATAACTCTATTTAAGGCCTTCTGTCAAACATTTTATACTAGCAGCCTGTGGGCCAGCTTTACTCAGAAGGCATATAACATGTTGCGTATCCAGTATAACAATATATTCAGAATGATGTTGGGGCTTCCCCGATACTGTAGTGCTTCCACAATGTTTGCACAGACAAACACAAATGACTTCTATGCAATTATAAGAAAGAAAGTGGCCTCGGTTGTTCACAGGATTTGGGGAAGCTCAAACAGTATGTTAAAAGTGTTTGCAGCACGACTTGATACTGCGATAATGGGTCGGTTTTCTGAGCTTCATGTGAATAAATTTGTTCGGGGATTATGTCAGGGAGTAAGATAACATTATAATAAGTGTAACTTGTGATAATTAATTGATCTCATGTTGAGTTTTCTTTTTGATATAGTTATAAATATTTTGTCGTTCCTAAGTTTTTTCTGAGATTAGTATATAAACTTGTTAAACTGTATAATTATTTAAATAAAATGTTTTTCGCCATTCATAAGTCTTTCCAAGATTAGTAACTTTTTAAACTATGTGCTTATTCTAAAAAATGTTTTTGTCATTCATAAGTTCTAAGATTAGTAACGTTTTGATTGTATTTTAAAGTATGTTTAACATTTGTCTTAATATGGATTTGTAAGTCTGAAATAAAGATTATTATTATTATTATTTTTGTTTGTATTTCTCGGCTAAGATTTTAGCCGGGCAGAACTGATGACACGGGCCTAAGCCAAGTAGTCATTCGTTGGGTTAAGATTGGTGGTGACTTGGTGTATGTGTGATAGTGTTTTGGTGTGTAGTATCTGAGTCACATTGTAGAAACTTTCTGACTAACCTGCAGGTGTTTAATATAACTGCTTTCTGCAAAAGCTGGTAGGTGCTCGGTGGTAAATTGAGGGAATGGAGAGACTGATGAAGTTGTTTGGGTATTATTCCTGTTGTAGATAGTACTATGTGGACTATTGTAACTTTCTGGAGATGCCAAAGTCGGATTATTTCATCTTTTAGTTCAATGTATTTGGAAAGTTTTTCTGCTATTGTCGTCTGTAAATTGTGAGTATTTGGTACTGCAATGTCAATTAAGACTCCTATCTTGTTGATTTTATCTATCATTGTGATATCAGGTCTATTGTAGTGAATTGTGCGGTCAGTAAGGATGGCTCGATCAAAATATAATTTTATGGAGTTGTTTTCTAATACGGTTTCTGGGCTGTATTTGTAGTATGGTACTACTGCTTCAATAAGTTTATATTGGTGGGCTAGTTTCTGGTGTATGATGTTGGCTACCTGATCGTGTCTATGCTTGTAGTCTGTCTGGGCTATTGATTTGCACGCGCCGGTTATATGTTGGATGGTTTCTGGAGAACTATTGCACTTCCTACAGCTATCGTTAGTTAAATTCTTAATAATATATTTCCTGTAGTTTTTGGTCTCAATGACTTGGTCTTGTATCGCGATCATGAAGCCTTCAGTTTCTGGGAAGAGGTCGCCTTGAATAAGCCACGCGTTCGACGCTTCTTTGTCGACATTTAGTTGGCTTAAATCTTGGCGGTGTCTACCGTGTAGAGACTTCTGGGTCCATTCAAGCAATTTGATTTTGTCATCCGTGATTCTTTCATTTTTTTGTTCTGTTGGGTCTTTTAAATTTAGAGGTGTAAAGTGTTGATCGTTTTGTGTTATTAGTTTGTGTACTATAGAAGATGCTGTTTTGCTGAAAAAATATTGCCTAAGGGTAGTTATCTGTTTATTGTGTAAGTTAAATATATCTATGAGTCCTCTGCCTCCTTCTTTCCTTGGTAATGTCAGCCGTTGGAGACAAGCTCTTGGGTGGTGTTTGCGGAATTTCGTAAGTGTCGTGTTAATTTTGCGTTGTAGGTTTTTAAGGTCTGTTTTAGTCCAGTTAATTATACCGAAAGAATAAGTCAGAACGGGTATGGCAAATGTATTAATCGCTTTTATAGTGTTTCGTGAGTATAGTTGGGTTTTCAAAATAGTATTAAGGCGGTGTTGAAATTGTTGTTTTAGCTTGTGTTTCGTGTCTTTAAAGTGTATCTGGCGTGATTGTGCGTAACCTAAGTATTTATAACTATCTTGTTCGTCTAGAGGTTCTATTTGTGATCCAGACTCTAAATTGTAGTGGTGTTGATAATTCTGTCCTGCTCTAACTGAGTTTATTTTACACTTATCTATACCAAATTCCATCTTTATGTCATTAGTGAATTGTTCTGTCAGGTTAGCTAAATGATGTAGCTGGCTTTCGGTTTTAGCATAAAGCTTAATATCGTCCATATACATCAAATGGCTCAGAACGTTGTTTTGTGATAGAGTTTGTTCGTCGTTAGCATAATCATTTAAGGGAATTCCTAGTGAGGTTGAGTTTAATATGTTAGATAAGGGGTTGAGAGCAAGGCAGAACCATAGTGGGCTTAGTGCATCTCCTTGAAAAATACCTCTCTGAATTTTAATTGGATCGGTGTGGACTGTTTTCGTTGTGGTGGTAAGCCTGAGTACAGTAGTCCATGTAGTCATCATGGTTTTTAGAAATTTGACTAATGTGGGGTGTATTTTATATATTTCTAATATTTGTATAAGCCATGAGTGGGGAACAGAGTCGTATGCTTTTTTATAATCGATGTACATGCTAAACAGGTCAGGTTTTGTTTTTTGTATCTTTTTTAGTATTACGGAATCTATAATTAATTGCTCCTTACAGCCTTGGCTAAACCTTCGACATCCTTTTTGTTGTTCGGCTAGGATGTTATTGCCGTCGATGTGTTGGTATATTAATTCAGATATACAAGATGTGATGATTTTATATAAGGTTTGCAAGCATGTAATGGGCCTATATTTAGCTGGATTTGAGAGATCATTGCGATCTTTTGGTATCATAAAAGTTGTACCTGACGTTATAAATGAAGGTATTGTTTCTGGGTTCTGAACAAAAATGTTTATATAAGTGTGTAGATAACCATGGACGGCTGTAAACTTTTTGTACCAGTAACTATGGACATGATCTGAGCCGGGTGCTTTCCAATTGTGTAAGCGAGATAGAACTTTATTAAATATTTGTGGGGATATGTGTTCGAATACCATTGCCTGGATGTGTGTGTTAGTATTGTTAATTTCTGTCTGTATCCAGTCAGCCTGGGTGTTGTGTTCGATTGGTTGCTCCCAGATTCTTGCCCAGAAGGTTTGTAATGCCTCTGAATCCAGGGTGTTATTGTCTTCACCGATTTGATGATTCTGAAAGTTTGATGTTTCCTGTCTAATAGTGCGATAGAAGAGTTTTTCATTGTTATTAAATTGAGTGTTCTGTTGTTTTCTTTGAGTACATGCTTTATATCTTTTTAACCGTCCTGCCACGACTGAAAGTTTTTGTTGAAGTGTGTCTAATGTGTGTGTAGCTTGTGTATTTGGTTCTTCGTGTATAGTGTGAATTTTATACTGTTCTATGATTTTATTTACATGTTTTATTACTTTTTTGCTTCTGTTCCCTTTAATGTATTATGTCATTCTGCCTATTTTTGATCGTAAATCATTTAATTTTCGTTCTAAACGTTTCTGCCAATTGGGTTTGTACTCTTGTTTTACACTTCGGTTATCTTCTTTCGGCTGGAGTGTTATTTTGGCTCCATTTACCTTAGCGGCAGTCCACGCTGCACAATATATCACAGTCTGTAATACGTCGAACTCTATTTCTGGGTTAATATTTTCTGGAATAGTTGTTTTGTTTAAGTAGTTAATTATTTTTGCTAGATTTTTGGATGGTTTTTGTTTGGGAATATAACTTCGATCTACAGGGCTAGTTTCTTTATAAAATTGGAATGCTTGTTGGAAGGTATTGTCTATTAATTGGTCTCTTTCAAGGTCTTCTGGGTTTGGTGCAATTTCTGATGATTCAGTATTTAATTCAGTTGTATTGGGTATTTCTATAATAGGAGTCTCTACTGTAGCGTTAGTATCTATCATGTTTATCGATTGTGTATCAGTGTTGGTATTGGGGTGAACATTTCCTACAGTCGTTTCACATATATTGTTTAGTAAGTTTTGGTTATTTAATTTTAGTTCTTCAGCTATTTCTATTTTAATTGTGTTTAGTCTATCACTTTTAATATATTTGTTGTTTATAATGGCTCTCCTCTGATCAGCTATTCGCTGCTCACTTAGGTGAGCAAGTGAAGGGCAACTGTTTATAAAATCTAGATACATGGGCTTTCGATATGCCGTTTCGTTTCTGCCTAAATCTGTAACTCGGTAGTATGACCGCATGATAGCTTCATTGTGTTCATTAGTCCATCTCATACGAGTCTGTGACCGGTTTTGTGTGTTATATGTTTCAGAGGTTGTGGGTTGTATTTGGATGGTTTGTGATGGTGTTAATTCTGTATATGAATTATCGATGCAAGTTTGAGTATGTTGGATATGGTTTGATTGTAACTGACTAAGTTCTTCTTTGACTTCTTTGTGTATCTGATCTATAATGTTCTGGGGTATTAGTTTGTTACGAAGTATGGCTCTGCGTTGGTCTCCTATTCTCTGTCGGCTAACTTGCATGTTTGGAAATTTCTCCATAAATTTTAGGTGGAGTGGTTCAAGATAAGTTTTTGTGTCTGTACCTAACGCAGTTAATTGAAGGTAAGTACGCAGTATGAATTTATTCATTTCAAATGTCCATCTTCTGCGCGTAATAGAAACGCTCGCAGTGGGTGCAAGCTCAGAGTCAGGATTGACATCTTGCACAACACTAGCAAGCGAGCTGGTGGACAAGGTCGATGTTCGCCTTGTCATGTAAGAGGGGCGAGTTGAAGGGATGGAAGAAAATAACGAAATAGTGTCTTCGCCAATAGAATCGGCTGTAACCTCTACGCTGTGAGTCCGCCTGTTCAGCTCACAGTGACCGGCTGTAGCTCTATTTTCGGTGAGAGTCCGCCTGCTCAACGCCTCACCGCCGATGGTTCGCATGCTGTGGCATCCAGCATCGGCTCCAGATGCGCCCCGGCGCTCCCCGGGAAGCGACCGTAAATTATATCTTCTCATATTACTCATCTCCATAAAGGGTTACCTTTGCCTTGTTAGCCGCGTAAGTTTTTTGTACATTGTACAGTACGCGTGTCCGCCCCCCACGTGGCTTGGTGTTCAGCACGGACGTAAGGTAGGAATTTAGGGGGCTTATTATTATTATTATTATTATTATTTTCGGTATCAGCTATTAAAGTTACATACGTTTCCGGTCTTAGTTTCGGTTTTGGGCGAAATGAAAATTTCTCATATCTCGAGCTATCAGCTGACCCGGAGGCGTCGAAACCGGTCCGAGCTGAAGTCCTCAGAACCGGTTTTTATTATGTTTTTCGGTATCAGCTATTAAAGTTACATACGTTTCCGGTCTTAGTTTCGGTTTTGGGCGAAATGAAAATTTCACATATCTCGAGCTATCAGCTGACCGGGAGGCGTCGAAACCGGTCCGAGCCGAAGTCCTCAGAACCGGTTTTTATTATGTTTTTCGGTATCAGCTATTAAAGTTACATACGTTTCCGGTCTTAGTTTCGGTTTTGGGCGAAATGAAAATTTCTCATATCTCGAGCTATCAGCTGACCGGGAGGCGTCGAAACCGGTCCGAGCCGAAGTCCTCAGTTTCGGTTTTTATTATGTTTTTCGGTATCAGCCATTAAAGTTACATACGTTTCCGGTCTTAGTTTCGGTTTTGGGCGAAATGAAAATTTCTCATATCTCGAGCTATCAGCTGACCGGGAGGCGTCAAAACCGGTCCGAGCCGAAGTGTTCAGTTTCGGTTTTTATTATGTTTTTCGGTATCAGCTATTAAAGTTACATACGTTTTCGGTCTTAGTTTCGGTTTTGGGCGAAATGAAAATTTCTCATATCTCGAGCTATCAGCTGACCCGGAGGCGTCGAAACCGGTCCAAGCCGAAGTCCTCAGAACCGGTTTTTATTATGTTTTTCGGTATCAGCTATTAAAGTTACATACGTTTCCGGTCTTAGTTTCGGTTTTGGGCGAAATGAAAATTTCTCATATCTCGAGCTATCAGCTGACCGGGAGGCGTCGAAACCGGTCCGAGCCGAAGTCCTCAGAACCGGTTTTTATTATGTTTTTCGGTATCAGCTATTAAAGTTACATACGTTTCCGGTCTTAGTTTCGGTTTTGGGCGAAATGAAAATTTCTCATATCTCGAGCTATCAGCTGACCGGGAGGCGTCGAAACCGGTCCGAGCCGAAGTCCTCAGAACCGGTTTTTATTATGTTTTTCGGTATCAGCTATTAAAGTTACATACGTTTCCGGTCTTAGTTTCGGTTTTGGGCGAAATGAAAATTTCTCATATCTCGAGCTAACAGCTGACCCGGAGGCGTCGAAACCGGTCCGAGCCGAAGTGTTCAGTTTTGATTTTTATAATGTTTTTCGGTATCAGCTATTAAAGTTACATACGTTTCCGGTCTTAGTTTCGGTTTTGGGCGAAATGAAAATTTCTCATATCTCGAGCTATCAGCTGACCGGGAGGCGTCGAAACCGGTCCGAGCCGAAGTCCTCAGTTTCGGTTTTTATTATGTTTTTCGGTATCAGCTATTAAAGTTACATACGTTTCCGGTCTTAGTTTCGGTTTTGGGCGAAATGAAAATTTCTCATATCTCGAGCTATCAGCTGACCGGGAGGCGTCGAAACCGGTCCGAGCCGAAGTGTTCAGTTTTGGTTTTTATTATGTTTTTCGGTATCAGCTATTAAAGTTACACACGTTTCCGGTCTTAGTTTTGGTTTTGGGTGAAATGAAAATTTCTCATATCTCGAGCTATCAGCTGACCGGGAGGCGTCGAAACCGGTCCGAGCCGAAGTCCTCAGAACCGGTTTTTATTACGTTTTTCGGTATCAGCTATTAAAGTTACATACGTTTCCGGTCTTAGTTTCGGTTTTGGGCGAAATGAAAATTTCTTATATCTCGAGCTATCAGCTGACCCGAAGGCGTCGAAACCGGTCCGAGCCGAAGTCCTCAGAACCGGTTTTTATTATGTTTTTCGGTATCAGCTATTAAAGTTACATACGTTTCCGGTCTTAGTTTCGGTTTTGGGCGAAATGAAAATTTCTCATATCTCGAGCTATCAGCTGACCCGAAGGCGTCGAAACCGGTCCGAGCCGAAGTCCTCAGAACCGGTTTTTATTATGTTTTTCGGTATCAGCTATTAAAGTTACATACGTTTCCGGTCTTAGTTTCGGTTTTGGGCGAAATGAAAATTTCTCATATCTCGAGCTATCAGCTGACCCGGAGGCGTCGAAACCGGTCCGAGCCGAAGTCCTCAGAACCGGTTTTTATTATGTTTTTCGGTATCAGCTATTAAAGTTACATACGTTTCCGGTCTTAGTTTCGGTTTTGGGCGAAATGAAAATTTCTCATATCTCGAGCTATCAGCTGACCCGGAGGCGTCGAAACCGGTCCGAGCCGAAATCCTCAGAACCGGTTTTTATAATGTTTTTCGGTAACAGCTATTAAAGTTACATACGTTTCCGGTCTTAGTTTCGGTTTTGGGCGAAATGAAAATTTCTCATATCTCGAGCTATCAGCTGACCGTGAGGCGTCGAAACCGGTCCGAGCCGAAGTCCTCAGAACCGGTTTTTATTATGTTTTTCGGTATCAGCTATTAAAGTTACATACGTTTCCGGTCTTAGTTTCGGTTTTGGGCGAAATGAAAATTTCTCATATCTCTCCGGGAGGCGTCGAAACCGGTCCAAGCCGAAGTGTTCAGTTTCGGTTTTTATTATGTTTTTCGGTATCAACTATTAAAGTTACATACGTTTCCGGTCTTAGTTTCGGTTTTGGGCGAAATGAAAATTTCTCATATCTCGAGCTATCAGCTGACCCGGAGGCGTCGAAACCGGTCCGAGCCCAAGTGTTCAGTTTCGATTTTTATAATGTTTTTCGGTATCAGCTATTAAAGTTACATACGTTTCCGGTCTTAGTTTCGGTTTTGGGCGAAATGAAAATTTCTCATATCTCGAGCTATCAGCTGACCGGGAGGCGTCGAAACCGGTCCGAGCCGAAGTCCTCAGTTTCGGTTTTTATTATGTTTTTCGGTATCAGCTATTAAAGTTACATACGTTTCCGGTCTTAGTTTCGGTTTTGGGCGAAATGAAAATTTCTCATATCTCGAGCTATCAGCTGACCGGGAGGCGTCGAAACCGGTCCGAGCCGAAGTGTTCAGTTTTGGTTTTTATTATGTTTTTCGGTATCAGCTATTAAAGTTACATACGTTTCCGGTCTTAGTTTCGGTTTTGGGCGAAATGAAAATTTCTCATATCTCGAGCTATCAGCTGACCGGGAGGCGTCGAAACCGGTCCGAGCCGAAGTCCTCAGAACCGGTTTTTATTATGTGTTTCGGTATCAGCTATTAAAGTTACATACGTTTCCGGTCTTAGTTTCGGTTTTGGGCGAAATGAAAATTTCTCATATCTCGAGCTATCAGCTGACCGTGAGGCGTCGAAACCGGTCCGAGCCGAAGTCCTCAGAACCGGTTTTTATTATGTTTTTCGGTATCAGCTATTAAAGTTACATACGTTTCCGGTCTTAGTTTCGGTTTTGGGCGAAATGAAAATTTCTCATATCTCGAGCTATCAGCTGACCGGGAGGCGTCGAAACCGGTCCGAGCCGAAGTGTTCAGTTTTGGTTTTTATTATGTTTTTCGGTATCAGCTATTGAAGTTACATACGTTTTCGGTCTTAGTTTCGGTTTTGGGCGAAATGAAAATTTCTCATATCTCTCCGGGAGGCGTCGAAACCGGTCCAAGCCGAAGTGTTCAGTTTCGGTTTTTATTATGTTTTTCGGTATCAGCTATTAAAGTTACATACGTTTCCGGTCTTAGTTTCGGTTTTGGGCGAAATGAAAATTTCTCATATCTCGAGCTATCAGCTGACCCGGAGGCGTCGAAACCGGTCCGAGCCCAAGTGTTCAGTTTCGATTTTTATAATGTTTTTCGGTATCAGCTATTAAAGTTACATACGTTTCCGGTCTTAGTTTCGGTTTTGGGCGAAATGAAAATTTCTCATATCTCGAGCTATCAGCTGACCCGGAGGCGTCGAAACCGGTCCGAGCCCAAGTGTTCAGTTTCGGTTTTTATTATGTTTTTCGGTATCAGCTATTAAAGTTACATACGTCTCCGGTCTTAGTTTCGGTTTTGGGCGAAATGAAAATTTCTCATATCTCGAGCTATCAGCTGACCGGGAGGCGTCGAAACCGGTCCGAGCCGAAGTCCTCAGTTTCGGTTTTTATTATGTTTTTCGGTATCAGCTATTAAAGTTACATACGTTTCCGGTCTTAGTTTCGGTTTTGGGCGAAATGAAAATTTCTCATATCTCGAGCTATCAGCTGACCGGGAGGCGTCAAAACCGGTCCGAGCCGAAGTGTTCAGTTTCGGTTTTTATAATGTTTTTCGGTATCAGCTATTAAAGTTACATACGTTTCCGGTCTTAGTTTCGGTTTTGGGCGAAATGAAAATTTCTCATATCTCGAGCTATCAGCTGACCGGGAGGCGTCGAAACCGGTCCGAGCCGAAGTCCTCAGAATTGGTTTTTATTATGTTTTTCGGTATCAGCTATTAAAGTTACATACGTTTCCGGTCTTAGTTTCGGTTTTGGGCGAAATGAAAATTTCTCATATCTCGAGCTATCAGCTGACCCGGAGGCGTCGAAACCGGTCCGAGCCCAAGTGTTCAGTTTCGGTTTTTATAATGTTTTTCGGTATCAGCTATTAAAGTTTCATACGTTTCCGGTCTTAGTTTCGGTTTTGGGCGAAATGAAAATTTCTCATATCTCGAGCTATCAGCTGACCGGGAGGCGTCGAAACCGGTCCGAGCCGAAGTCCTCAGAACCGGTTTTTATTATGTTTTTCGGTATCAGCTATTAAAGTTACATACGTTTCCGGTCTTAGTTTCGGTTTTGGGCGAAATGAAAATTTCTCATATCTCGAGCTATCAGCTGACCGGGAGGCGTCGAAACCGGTCCGAGCCGAAGTCCTCAGAACCGGTTTTTATTATGTGTTTCGGTATCAGCTATTAAAGTTACATACGTTTCCGGTCTTAGTTTCGGTTTTGGGCGAAATGAAAATTTCTCATATCTCGAGCTATCAGCTGACCGGGAGGCGTCGAAACCGGTCCGAGCCGAAGTGTTCAGTTTTGGTTTTTATTATGTTTTTCGGTATCAGCTATTAAAGTTACATACGTTTTCGGTCTTAGTTTCGGTTTTGGGCGAAATGAAAATTTCTCATATCTCGAGCTATCAGCTGACCCGGAGGCGTCGAAACCGGTCCGAGCCGAAGTGTTCAGTTTCGGTTTTTATAATGTTTTTCGGTATCAGCTATTAAAGTTACATACGTTTCCGGTCTTAGTTTCGGTTTTGGGCGAAATGAAAATTTCTCATATCTCGAGCTATCAGCTGACCGTGAGGCGTCGAAACCGGTCCGAGCCGAAGTCCTCAGAACCGGTTTTTATTATGTTTTTCGGTATCAGCTATTAAAGTTACATACGTTTCCGGTCTTAGTTTCGGTTTTGGGCGAAATGAAAATTTCTCATATCTCTCCGGGAGGCGTCGAAACCGGTCCAAGCCGAAGTGTTCAGTTTCGGTTTTTATTATGTTTTTCGGTATCAGCTATTAAAGTTACATACGTTTCCGGTCTTAGTTTCGGTTTTGGGCGAAATGAAAATTTCTCATATCTCGAGCTATCAGCTGACCCGGAGGCGTCGAAACCGGTCCGAGCCCAAGTGTTCAGTTTCGATTTTTATAATGTTTTTCGGTATCAGCTATTAAAGTTACATACGTTTCCGGTCTTAGTTTCGGTTTTGGGCGAAATGAAAATTTCTCATATCTCGAGCTATCAGCTGACCGGGAGGCGTCGAAACCGGTCCGAGCCGAAGTCCTCAGTTTCGGTTTTTATTATGTTTTTCGGTATCAGCTATTAAAGTTACATACGTTTCCGGTCTTAGTTTCGGTTTTGGGCGAAATGAAAATTTCTCATATCTCGAGCTATCAGCTGACCGGGAGGCGTCGAAACCGGTCCGAGCCGAAGTGTTCAGTTTTGGTTTTTATTATGTTTTTCGGTATCAGCTATTAAAGTTACATACGTTTCCGGTCTTAGTTTCGGTTTTGGGCGAAATGAAAATTTCTCATATCTCGAGCTATCAGCTGACCGGGAGGCGTCGAAACCGGTCCGAGCCGAAGTCCTCAGAACCGGTTTTTATTATGTGTTTCGGTATCAGCTATTAAAGTTACATACGTTTCCGGTCTTAGTTTCGGTTTTGGGCGAAATGAAAATTTCTCATATCTCGAGCTATCAGCTGACCGTGAGGCGTCGAAACCGGTCCGAGCCGAAGTCCTCAGAACCGGTTTTTATTATGTTTTTCGGTATCAGCTATTAAAGTTACATATGTTTCCGGTCTTAGTTTCGGTTTTGGGCGAAATGAAAATTTCTCATATCTCGAGCTATCAGCTGACCCGGAGGCGTCGAAACCGGTCCGAGCCGAAGTGTCCAGTTTCGTATTTTATTATGTTTTTCGGTATCAGCTATTAAAGTTACATACGTTTCCGGTCTTAGTTTCGGTTTTGGGCGAAATGAAAATTTCTCATATCTCGAGCTATCAGCTGACCGGGAGGCGTCGAAACCGGTCCAAGCCGAAGTGTTCAGTTTCGGTTTTTATTATGTTTTTCGGTATCAGCTATTAAAGTTACATACGTTTCCGGTCTTAGTTTCGGTTTTGGGCGAAATGAAAATTTCTCATATCTCGAGCTATCAGCTGACCCGGAGGCGTCGAAACCGGTCCGAGCCCAAGTGTTCAGTTTCGGTTTTTATTATGTTTTTCGGTATCAGCTATTAAAGTTACATACGTTTCCGGTCTTAGTTTCGGTTTTGGGCGAAATGAAAATTTCTCATATCTCGAGCTATCAGCTGACCGGGAGGCGTCGAAACCGGTCCGAGCCGAAGTCCTCAGTTTCGGTTTTTATTATGTTTTTCGGTATCAGCTATTAAAGTTACATACGTTTCCGGTCTTAGTTTCGGTTTTGGGCGAAATGAAAATTTCTCATATCTCGAGCTATCAGCTGACCGGGAGGCGTCAAAACCGGTCCGAGCCGAAGTGTTCAGTTTCGGTTTTTATTATGTTTTTCGGTATCAGCTATTAAAGTTACATACGTTTTCGGTCTTAGTTTCGGTTTTGGGCGAAATGAAAATTTCTCATATCTCGAGCTATCAGCTGACCCGGAGGCGTCGAAACCGGTCCGAGCCCAAGTGTTCAGTTTCGGTTTTTATAATGTTTTTCGGTATCAGCTATTAAAGTTACATACGTTTCCGGTCTTAGTTTCGGTTTTGGGCGAAATGAAAATTTCTCATATCTCGAGCTATCAGCTGACCGGGAGGCGTCGAAACCGGTCCGAGCCGAAGTCCTCAGAACCGGTTTTTATTATGTTTTTCGGTATCAGCTATTAAAGTTACATACGTTTCCGGTCTTAGTTTCGGTTTTGGGCGAAATGAAAATTTCTCATATCTCGAGCTATCAGCTGACCCGGAGGCGTCGAAACCGGTCCGAGCCCAAGTGTTCAGTTTCGGTTTTTATAATGTTTTTCGGTATCAGCTATTAAAGTTTCATACGTTTCCGGTCTTAGTTTCGGTTTTGGGCGAAATGAAAATTTCTCATATCTCGAGCTATCAGCTGACCGGGAGGCGTCGAAACCGGTCCGAGCCGAAGTCCTCAGAACCGGTTTTTATTATGTTTTTCGGTATCAGCTATTAAAGTTACATACGTTTCCGGTCTTAGTTTCGGTTTTGGGCGAAATGAAAATTTCTCATATCTCGAGCTATCAGCTGACCGTGAGGCGTCGAAACCGGTCCGAGCCGAAGTCCTCAGAACCGGTTTTTATTATGTTTTTCGGTATCAGCTATTAAAGTTACATACGTTTCCGGTCTTAGTTTCGGTTTTGGGCGAAATGAAAATTTCTCATATCTCGAGCTATCAGCTGACCGTGAGGCGTCGAAACCGGTCCGAGCCGAAGTCCTCAGAACCGGTTTTTATTATGTTTTTCGGTATCAGCTATTAAAGTTACATACGTTTCCGGTCTTAGTTTCGGTTTTGGGCGAAATGAAAATTTCTCATATCTCTCCGGGAGGCGTCGAAACCGGTCCAAGCCGAAGTGTTCAGTTTCGGTTTTTATTATGTTTTTCGGTATCAGCTATTAAAGTTACATACGTTTCCGGTCTTAGTTTCGGTTTTGGGCGTAATGAAAATTTCTCATATCTCGAGCTATCAGCTGACCCGGAGGCGTCGAAACCGGTCCGAGCCCAAGTGTTCAGTTTCGATTTTTATAATGTTTTTCGGTATCAGCTATTAAAGTTACATACGTTTCCGGTCTTAGTTTCGGTTTTGGGCGAAATGAAAATTTCTCATATCTCGAGCTATCAGCTGACCGGGAGGCGTCGAAACCGGTCCGAGCCGAAGTCCTCAGTTTCGGTTTTTATTATGTTTTTCGGTATCAGCTATTAAAGTTACATACGTTTCCGGTCTTAGTTTCGGTTTTGGGCGAAATGAAAATTTCTCATATCTCGAGCTATCAGCTGACCCGGAGGCGTCGAAACCGGTCCGAGCCCAAGTGTTCAGTTTCGGTTTTTATTATGTTTTTCGGTATCAGCTATTAAAGTTACATACGTTTCCGGTCTTAGTTTCGGTTTTGGGCGAAATGAAAATTTCTCATATCTCGAGCTATCAGCTGACCGGGAGGCGTCGAAACCGGTCCGAGCCGAAGTCCTCAGTTTCGGTTTTTATTATGTTTTTCGGTATCAGCTATTAAAGTTACATACGTTTCCGGTCTTAGTTTCGGTTTTGGGCGAAATGAAAATTTCTCATATCTCGAGCTATCAGCTGACCGGGAGGCGTCAAAACCGGTCCGAGCCGAAGTGTTCAGTTTCGGTTTTTATTATGTTTTTCGGTATCAGCTATTAAAGTTACATACGTTTTCGGTCTTAGTTTCGGTTTTGGGCGAAATGAAAATTTCTCATATCTCGAGCTATCAGCTGACCCGGAGGCGTCGAAACCGGTCCGAGCCCAAGTGTTCAGTTTCGGTTTTTATAATGTTTTTCGGTATCAGCTATTAAAGTTACATACGTTTCCGGTCTTAGTTTCGGTTTTGGGCGAAATGAAAATTTCTCATATCTCGAGCTATCAGCTGACCGGGAGGCGTCGAAACCGGTCCGAGCCGAAGTCCTCAGAACCGGTTTTTATTATGTGTTTCGGTATCAGCTATTAAAGTTACATACGTTTCCGGTCTTAGTTTCGGTTTTGGGCGAAATGAAAATTTCTCATATCTCGAGCTATCAGCTGACCGTGAGGCGTCGAAACCGGTCCGAGCCGAAGTCCTCAGAACCGGTTTTTATTATGTTTTTCGGTATCAGCTATTAAAGTTACATACGTTTCCGGTCTTAGTTTCGGTTTTGGGCGAAATGAAAATTTCTCATATCTCGAGCTATCAGCTGACCGGGAGGCGTCGAAACCGGTCCGAGCCGAAGTCCTCAGTTTCGGTTTTTATTATGTTTTTCGGTATCAGCTATTAAAGTTACATACGTTTCCGGTCTTAGTTTCGGTTTTGGGCGAAATGAAAATTTCTCATATCTCGAGCTATCAGCTGACCGGGAGGCGTCAAAACCGGTCCGAGCCGAAGTGTTCAGTTTCGGTTTTTATTATGTTTTTCGGTATCAGCTATTAAAGTTACATACGTTTTCGGTCTTAGTTTCGGTTTTGGGCGAAATGAAAATTTCTCATATCTCGAGCTATCAGCTGACCCGGAGGCGTCGAAACCGGTCCGAGCCCAAGTGTTCAGTTTCGGTTTTTATAATGTTTTTCCGTATCAGCTATTAAAGTTACATACGTTTCCGGTCTTAGTTTCGGTTTTGGGCGAAATGAAAATTTCTCATATCTCGAGCTATCAGCTGACCGGGAGGCGTCGAAACCGGTCCGAGCCGAAGTCCTCAGAACCGGTTTTTATTATGTGTTTCGGTATCAGCTATTAAAGTTACATACGTTTCCGGTCTTAGTTTCGGTTTTGGGCGAAATGAAAATTTCTCATATCTCGAGCTATCAGCTGACCCGGAGGCGTCGAAACCGGTCCGAGCCCAAGTGTTCAGTTTCGGTTTTTATAATGTTTTTCGGTATCAGCTATTAAAGTTACATACGTTTCCGGTCTTAGTTTCGGTTTTGGGCGAAATGAAAATTTCTCATATCTCGAGCTATCAGCTGACCCGGAGGCGTCGAAACCGGTCCGAGCCGAAGTCCTCAGAACCGGTTTTTATTATGTTTTTCGGTATCAGCTATTAAAGTTACATACGTTTTCGGTCTTAGTTTCGGTTTTGGGCGAAATGAAAATTTCTCATATCTCGAGCTATCAGCTGACCCGGAGGCGTCGAAACCGGTCCGAGCCGAAGTGTCCAGTTTCGTATTTTATTATGTTTTTCGGTATCAGCTATTAAAGTTACATACGTTTCCGGTCTTAGTTTCGGTTTTGGGCGAAATGAAAATTTCTCATATCTCGAGCTATCAGCTGACCGGGAGGCGTCGAAACCGGTCCAAGCCGAAGTGTTCAGTTTCGGTTTTTATTATGTTTTTCGGTATCAGCTATTAAAGTTACATACGTTTCCGGTCTTAGTTTCGGTTTTGGGCGAAATGAAAATTTCTCATATCTCGAGCTATCAGCTGACCCGGAGGCGTCGAAACCGGTCCGAGCCCAAGTGTTCAGTTTCGGTTTTTATTATGTTTTTCGGTATCAGCTATTAAAGTTACATACGTTTCCGGTCTTAGTTTCGGTTTTGGGCGAAATGAAAATTTCTCATATCTCGAGCTATCAGCTGACCGGGAGGCGTCGAAACCGGTCCGAGCCGAAGTCCTCAGTTTCGGTTTTTATTATGTTTTTCGGTATCAGCTATTAAAGTTACATACGTTTCCGGTCTTAGTTTCGGTTTTGGGCGAAATGAAAATTTCTCATATCTCGAGCTATCAGCTGACCGGGAGGCGTCGAAACCGGTCCGAGCCGAAGTCCTCAGAACCGGTTTTTATTATGTTTTTCGGTATCAGCTATTAAAGTTACATACGTTTCCGGTCTTAGTTTCGGTTTTGGGCGAAATGAAAATTTCTCATATCTCGAGCTATCAGCTGACCCGGAGGCGTCGAAACCGGTCCGAGCCCAAGTGTTCAGTTTCGGTTTTTATAATGTTTTTCGGTATCAGCTATTAAAGTTTCATACGTTTCCGGTCTTAGTTTCGGTTTTGGGCGAAATGAAAATTTCTCATATCTCGAGCTATCAGCTGACCGGGAGGCGTCGAAACCGGTCCGAGCCGAAGTCCTCAGAACCGGTTTTTATTATGTTTTTCGGTATCAGCTATTAAAGTTACATACGTTTCCGGTCTTAGTTTCGGTTTTGGGCGAAATGAAAATTTCTCATATCTCGAGCTATCAGCTGACCGGGAGGCGTCGAAACCGGTCCGAGCCGAAGTCCTCAGAACCGGTTTTTATTATGTGTTTCGGTATCAGCTATTAAAGTTACATACGTTTCCGGTCTTAGTTTCGGTTTTGGGCGAAATGAAAATTTCTCATATCTCGAGCTATCAGCTGACCGTGAGGCGTCGAAACCGGTCCGAGCCGAAGTCCTCAGAACCGGTTTTTATTATGTTTTTCGGTATCAGCTATTAAAGTTACATACGTTTCCGGTCTTAGTTTCGGTTTTGGGCGAAATGAAAATTTCTCATATCTCTCCGGGAGGCGTCGAAACCGGTCCAAGCCGAAGTGTTCAGTTTCGGTTTTTATTATGTTTTTCGGTATCAGCTATTAAAGTTACATACGTTTCCGGTCTTAGTTTCGGTTTTGGGCGTAATGAAAATTTCTCATATCTCGAGCTATCAGCTGACCCGGAGGCGTCGAAACCGGTCCGAGCCCAAGTGTTCAGTTTCGATTTTTATAATGTTTTTCGGTATCAGCTATTAAAGTTACATACGTTTCCGGTCTTAGTTTCGGTTTTGGGCGAAATGAAAATTTCTCATATCTCGAGCTATCAGCTGACCGGGAGGCGTCGAAACCGGTCCGAGCCGAAGTCCTCAGTTTCGGTTTTTATTATGTTTTTCGGTATCAGCTATTAAAGTTACATACGTTTCCGGTCTTAGTTTCGGTTTTGGGCGAAATGAAAATTTCTCATATCTCGAGCTATCAGCTGACCCGGAGGCGTCGAAACCGGTCCGAGCCCAAGTGTTCAGTTTCGATTTTTATAATGTTTTTCGGTATCAGCTATTAAAGTTACATACGTTTCCGGTCTTAGTTTCGGTTTTGGGCGAAATGAAAATTTCTCATATCTCGAGCTATCAGCTGACCGGGAGGCGTCGAAACCGGTCCGAGCCGAAGTCCTCAGTTTCGGTTTTTATTATGTTTTTCGGTATCAGCTATTAAAGTTACATACGTTTCCGGTCTTAGTTTCGGTTTTGGGCGAAATGAAAATTTCTCATATCTCGAGCTATCAGCTGACCGGGAGGCGTCGAAACCGGTCCGAGCCGAAGTCCTCAGTTTCGGTTTTTATTATGTTTTTCGGTATCAGCCATTAAAGTTACATACGTTTCCGGTCTTAGTTTCGGTTTTGGGCGAAATGAAAATTTCTCATATCTCGAGCTATCAGCTGACCGGGAGGCGTCAAAACCGGTCCGAGCCGAAGTGTTCAGTTTCGGTTTTTATTATGTTTTTCGGTATCAGCTATTAAAGTTACATACGTTTTCGGTCTTAGTTTCGGTTTTGGGCGAAATGAAAATTTCTCATATCTCGAGCTATCAGCTGACCCGGAGGCGTCGAAACCGGTCCAAGCCGAAGTCCTCAGAACCGGTTTTTATTATGTTTTTCGGTATCAGCTATTAAAGTTACATACGTTTCCGGTCTTAGTTTCGGTTTTGGGCGAAATGAAAATTTCTCATATCTCGAGCTATCAGCTGACCGGGAGGCGTCGAAACCGGTCCGAGCCGAAGTCCTCAGAACCGGTTTTTATTATGTTTTTCGGTATCAGCTATTAAAGTTACATACGTTTCCGGTCTTAGTTTCGGTTTTGGGCGAAATGAAAATTTCTCATATCTCGAGCTATCAGCTGACCGGGAGGCGTCGAAACCGGTCCGAGCCGAAGTCCTCAGAACCGGTTTTTATTATGTTTTTCGGTATCAGCTATTAAAGTTACATACGTTTCCGGTCTTAGTTTCGGTTTTGGGCGAAATGAAAATTTCTCATATCTCGAGCTAACAGCTGACCCGGAGGCGTCGAAACCGGTCCGAGCCCAAGTGTTCAGTTTCGATTTTTATAATGTTTTTCGGTATCAGCTATTAAAGTTACATACGTTTCCGGTCTTAGTTTCGGTTTTGGGCGAAATGAAAATTTCTCATATCTCGAGCTATCAGCTGACCGGGAGGCGTCGAAACCGGTCCGAGCCGAAGTGTTCAGTTTTGGTTTTTATTATGTTTTTCGGTATCAGCTATTAAAGTTACACACGTTTCCGGTCTTAGTTTTGGTTTTGGGTGAAATGAAAATTTCTCATATCTCGAGCTATCAGCTGACCGGGAGGCGTCGAAACCGGTCCGAGCCGAAGTCCTCAGAACCGGTTTTTATTACGTTTTTCGGTATCAGCTATTAAAGTTACATACGTTTCCGGTCTTAGTTTCGGTTTTGGGCGAAATGAAAATTTCTTATATCTCGAGCTATCAGCTGACCCGAAGGCGTCGAAACCGGTCCGAGCCGAAGTCCTCAGAACCGGTTTTTATTATGTTTTTCGGTATCAGCTATTAAAGTTACATACGTTTCCGGTCTTAGTTTCGGTTTTGGGCGAAATGAAAATTTCTCATATCTCGAGCTATCAGCTGACCCGAAGGCGTCGAAACCGGTCCGAGCCGAAGTCCTCAGAACCGGTTTTTATTATGTTTTTCGGTATCAGCTATTAAAGTTACATACGTTTCCGGTCTTAGTTTCGGTTTTGGGCGAAATGAAAATTTCTCATATCTCGAGCTATCAGCTGACCCGGAGGCGTCGAAACCGGTCCGAGCCGAAGTCCTCAGAACCGGTTTTTATTATGTTTTTCGGTATCAGCTATTAAAGTTACATACGTTTCCGGTCTTAGTTTCGGTTTTGGGCGAAATGAAAATTTCTCATATCTCGAGCTATCAGCTGACCCGGAGGCGTCGAAACCGGTCCGAGCCGAAATCCTCAGAACCGGTTTTTATAATGTTTTTCGGTAACAGCTATTAAAGTTACATACGTTTCCGGTCTTAGTTTCGGTTTTGGGCGAAATGAAAATTTCTCATATCTCGAGCTATCAGCTGACCGTGAGGCGTCGAAACCGGTCCGAGCCGAAGTCCTCAGAACCGGTTTTTATTATGTTTTTCGGTATCAGCTATTAAAGTTACATACGTTTCCGGTCTTAGTTTCGGTTTTGGGCGAAATGAAAATTTCTCATATCTCTCCGGGAGGCGTCGAAACCGGTCCAAGCCGAAGTGTTCAGTTTCGGTTTTTATTATGTTTTTCGGTATCAACTATTAAAGTTACATACGTTTCCGGTCTTAGTTTCGGTTTTGGGCGAAATGAAAATTTCTCATATCTCGAGCTATCAGCTGACCCGGAGGCGTCGAAACCGGTCCGAGCCCAAGTGTTCAGTTTCGATTTTTATAATGTTTTTCGGTATCAGCTATTAAAGTTACATACGTTTCCGGTCTTAGTTTCGGTTTTGGGCGAAATGAAAATTTCTCATATCTCGAGCTATCAGCTGACCGGGAGGCGTCGAAACCGGTCCGAGCCGAAGTCCTCAGTTTCGGTTTTTATTATGTTTTTCGGTATCAGCTATTAAAGTTACATACGTTTCCGGTCTTAGTTTCGGTTTTGGGCGAAATGAAAATTTCTCATATCTCGAGCTATCAGCTGACCGGGAGGCGTCGAAACCGGTCCGAGCCGAAGTGTTCAGTTTTGGTTTTTATTATGTTTTTCGGTATCAGCTATTAAAGTTACATACGTTTCCGGTCTTAGTTTCGGTTTTGGGCGAAATGAAAATTTCTCATATCTCGAGCTATCAGCTGACCGGGAGGCGTCGAAACCGGTCCGAGCCGAAGTCCTCAGAACCGGTTTTTATTATGTGTTTCGGTATCAGCTATTAAAGTTACATACGTTTCCGGTCTTAGTTTCGGTTTTGGGCGAAATGAAAATTTCTCATATCTCGAGCTATCAGCTGACCGTGAGGCGTCGAAACCGGTCCGAGCCGAAGTCCTCAGAACCGGTTTTTATTATGTTTTTCGGTATCAGCTATTAAAGTTACATACGTTTCCGGTCTTAGTTTCGGTTTTGGGCGAAATGAAAATTTCTCATATCTCGAGCTATCAGCTGACCGGGAGGCGTCGAAACCGGTCCGAGCCGAAGTGTTCAGTTTTGGTTTTTATTATGTTTTTCGGTATCAGCTATTGAAGTTACATACGTTTTCGGTCTTAGTTTCGGTTTTGGGCGAAATGAAAATTTCTCATATCTCTCCGGGAGGCGTCGAAACTGTTGAAATTAAAAGATGGTTTGGAAGCTTCGTTGGTATTTATTTTATCAAAATATAAAGATTACAAAATATAACGTGCTGAATATGCAAAAACAAAAGAAGGAAGCAAGATTTCTAGAATCTTCCACAGACTTAATAAAGAGCAAGTTTGAACCACAGAGTAAAAATAACTAAAGCTATGGAACGCAAAATTTATAACTTCAACACTCTCTCCAAATTGTAGCGTTCTCCATCTTAGGACTTAAATAAAATATAACATTATGTACCTACCCAAACTTAAGATAGAATACAAGGTACATAACAAAATCAACACATTTAGTAGTTACCCCAACATTACAATATTATAGTAACAATATAGCATAATAATATAGACACAAAACAAAAAACAAAGCATGTTACCTCTTAAATCTTAACTTAAAGTACAACAAACTTAAACTGACACAATAAGAATATTGCAGAGAACTAAGTTACAACTTACAAATGCCTATTTTAGTTCTTAAATATTCAAATTTACTTTTAGACAAAGGTTTTGTAAATATGTCAGCATTTTGTTCAATACTACAAATATATTTTAAATCAATTTCTTTTCCCTCATATTTTTCTTTTACAAACTTATATTTTATGTCTATGTGTTTGCATCTTTTATGATAATTTTCATTTTTTATGACTGAAATTGCACTTTGGTTGTCTATATAAAGAGTGATAGATTCTTGGTTATACTCATTTATATCCAACAAAAGTTTCTTCAACCAAATTATTTCCTTTGTTGCACTACATGAAGCCATAAATTCAGCTTCAGTTGTAGATAATGCTATACTTTGTTGACGCTGGCTGGCCCAAGTAATTGCAGCACCATTTTTCATGAATACATATCCTGTGATGGACCGCCTTGTTTCAATATCATTAGCATAATCAGAATCACTATAACCTTCTACTATATTCTGATTCTTTGGCGTGTAGTATAAACCATAGCTTTTAGTCTCTTTAAGATACTTCATTATTCTTTTAACGGCATTCCAGTGACTATGATCAAAACAATCAAGATATCTGCTTACTAAACTAACACCATACATAATGTCAGGACGACTGACTATAGCTAAGTGCATTAAAGAACCTACTGCTTCTCGGTATGGTATCTTCCTGTCTATTTCTGAAGGATTCTTTTCCAACTTAGTGTTTGGATCTACTGGTATACAGTTTCCATTGGCATTAGCCATATTAAATTTATTTAATAATTTCTCTATATATTTATTTTGATGTAAGAACATATAGTTTTCACCTCTTTCTATTTGAAGCCCAACAAAGTTTTTAGGTTCACATACTTTTATTTCAAAGTTTTCTTTCAAATCATTGATTACTTTATCTAATATCATTTGATCTTTTGAAATTATTAGTCCATCATCTACATATAGAATTAAATAAACTTTAGTTCCATTTAATTCACCAGTGTATACACACTTATCAGAGTGACTACTTGTGAAACCAAATTTCTTCAATACTGAATCAAATAGTTGATTCCAACACCTAGGTGCTTGTTTTAATCCATATAGAGACCTTTTAAGTTTACAAACTAACCCGTCAGATGCATCTAAACCTTCTGGTGGAGTCATATATATATTTTCAGTTATATTTCCATAAAGAAAAGCAGTTTTGACATCAAACTGTGTCATTTTCAAATTATCTTGACACACTTTTGAAAGCATTACTCTTACCGAATCATATCTTACAGTTGGTGAAAAAGTCTCTGAGTAATCAACCTGATGCTTCTGTGAACATCCCATGGCACAAAGTCTTGATTTGTATAGAGGTCCTGACGACTCATCTTTCACACGGAACACCCACTTACAACCAATTGGTTTTACTCCATCAGGTTTCTTCACAAGCTCCCAAGTCTCATTCTTTTTGTGTGCTTTCAATTCCTCTTGAATAGACAATTTCCACTTTTCTTTATCTGGACATGACAGTGCTTCACGGTAAGTATTTGGTGTGTCATTTAACTGCTGATCTCCACCTTGACAAAGGTAAGTGTTAGATTCATATTTTATATTTCTACTTTTAGACCTAGTAGTTATATTACTGAACTGATTAACATCTATTTCTTTTTCAGGTACATACAAGGAATCATCATCGGAGTAAAATGACTCAGCATCAGATAATGTTCCTGAAGACTTAAACTCTTTAGAATCATGAGTATTTTGGATATCTGTACTTTTTGATTCTACATTTTCATCTGTCAGATTATCAGTATTATTATTTAAATTTTCTGTTAGTGGAACCATAGAAAATTTCCTCTTTATGGAATTTTCCATAAACACAACATCTCTATTGATAAGAATCTTTCTTGTTTTAGGATCCAACAATCTGTATCCTTTAGTAGTATCTGAATAACCAACAAAAATCATTTTACTTGCCTTGGCATCTAATTTTTGACGTTTTGTGTTATTTATGTGTACCATGACCTCGCATCCAAAGATTCTTAGGTGTTTCAAATTAGGCTTCTTCCCGGACCACATTTCCTCAGGGGTAGTGTATGATATTGATCTTGTTGGACATCTGTTTGTTATATATGCCGCTGTTGCTACTGCTTCTGCCCAATATGGTTTCTGTAAATTAGCATTAAGTAACATACAACGAGATCTCTCCATAAGAGTGCGATTCATACGTTCAGCCAACCCGTTTTGCTGAGGTGTATATGGATTAGAAGATTCATGTATAATGCCTGAATTTTGAAGATATTCTTTGAATTCATTACTCAGATACTCTCCTCCATTATCAGTTCTTATTCTTTTAATTTTCTTTTCAAGTTGGTTTTCCACTAATACTTTAAATTGTTTAAATTTATTAAATACATCTGATTTACTATTAAGAAAATAAACAAATACTTTCCTGGTGAAATCATCCACAAATGTCACGAAGTATTGCGCCCCGCCGACTGACTTCACTTCTAATGGTCCACAGACATCAGAATGTATGAGTTCAAGAACCTTTTTCGCACGGGAACCTTCTTTAGGAAACGGCAGCCGAAACTGTTTTCCTTCTTGACAATATTCACACACCATATTTAGCTTATTTTCACTAAGCTTTATGCCTTCTGTACATTTGGGAAGTTTATTTAGATCGGACAAGTTTAAGTGAGCCATTCTTTGATGCCATAAGTAGCTGTCACTTTCACTTGATTTACACATGTATGCTGGTATGCTACTTAAGTTCAAGCGATACATATTATTGTTTAATTCACAGGCTACAACTTCTTGTTTTGAGTTATTGAGTATTTTACAGCCATAATTGTTGAACTGTACGGAACACCCTTTCTTTGTCAGTTGACTCACGGAAAGAAGATTGCTTGCCAACTCTGGTACATATAACACATTGGTCACCTGTATGGTTTTTGTCTCTCCAGTGCTACTCATTACAGACAGGTCAATTTTTCCACAACTTTTAACCGGAAGCATTTTATCATTTGCGATACGGATGCTTGTAATCGGGGGTGATGATTCATCATACAGCCAGTCCTGCTTCATAGTCATGTGCATGGATGCTCCTGAATCAACAAACCAACTATTACTGTCATTTGCTGTTGCTGTGGCCGAGAATACTGCGACATATCCAGATTCTTTTCCTGTCTCCTTATTAGTGTCTCCCTTCTTCGTTCTGCACTTTTTCCCTACGTGACCATATTTATTGCACTTATAGCAACGTGGACCTTTGCTAAACTTTGATGTGTTTTCATGAACCTTTTGTTTATATTTATCATTTTTGTTTGCATATAATGCCACAGACCCGGAGCCCTTTATCTCTTGTAAGAGCTTAGTCTTGATAGAATCAGCTGTTATCGGCACACCAGAACTTTCTAGAGCCATTATCATAGGCTTATAAAGGTCGGGTAATCCAGCCAAAAGCAATGTACCCAGCCACTCATCATTTATGTCAAATGAAATGTTTCGGAGTTTGTGCGCCGATGTCATTATCCTATTTATGTAATCTTCTATATCTTGACAATTTTCTAAGGTAGTTGTGATCATATCTCTTAGTAATCCAACACGACGTGTTAACCCTTTATCGTCAAACGCCTTTTCTAAGTTGTTCCAAACTTCTTTTGCCGTTTTAGCCTCTTGAAGATGTATGTAATTCACAGAGTCGACCAATAATATAATTTTTGATTTTGCTTTCAGATCGAGTTTTGGGTCTACATGTTCACTTTTATTTTCGATGCAGCACCAGAGGTCTTCATGTTGCAAATAGGTTTGCACGGCAAATTTCCAAGTGTTATAGTTCGCTCGGCCTACTAATTTCTCTATCAGAGTCATTGTATTTGACGACATTTTAGTGGTAGCGATCTGGGCCCATAACCTGTTGAAATTAAAAGATGGTTTGGAAGCTTCGTTGGTATTTATTTTATCAAAATATAAAGATTACAAAATATAACGTGCTGAATATGCAAAAACAAAAGAAGGAAGCAAGATTTCTAGAATCTTCCACAGACTTAATAAAGAGCAAGTTTGAACCACAGAGTAAAAATAACTAAAGCTATGGAACGCAAAATTTATAACTTCAACAGAAACCGGTCCAAGCCGAAGTGTTCAGTTTCGGTTTTTATTATGTTTTTCGGTATCAGCTATTAAAGTTACATACGTTTCCGGTCTTAGTTTCGGTTTTGGGCGAAATGAAAATTTCTCATATCTCGAGCTATCAGCTGACCCGGAGGCGTCGAAACCGGTCCGAGCCCAAGTGTTCAGTTTCGATTTTTATAATGTTTTTCGGTATCAGCTATTAAAGTTACATACGTTTCCGGTCTTAGTTTCGGTTTTGGGCGAAATGAAAATTTCTCATATCTCGAGCTATCAGCTGACCCGGAGGCGTCGAAACCGGTCCGAGCCCAAGTGTTCAGTTTCGGTTTTTATTATGTTTTTCGGTATCAGCTATTAAAGTTACATACGTCTCCGGTCTTAGTTTCGGTTTTGGGCGAAATGAAAATTTCTCATATCTCGAGCTATCAGCTGACCGGGAGGCGTCGAAACCGGTCCGAGCCGAAGTCCTCAGTTTCGGTTTTTATTATGTTTTTCGGTATCAGCTATTAAAGTTACATACGTTTCCGGTCTTAGTTTCGGTTTTGGGCGAAATGAAAATTTCTCATATCTCGAGCTATCAGCTGACCGGGAGGCGTCAAAACCGGTCCGAGCCGAAGTGTTCAGTTTCGGTTTTTATAATGTTTTTCGGTATCAGCTATTAAAGTTACATACGTTTCCGGTCTTAGTTTCGGTTTTGGGCGAAATGAAAATTTCTCATATCTCGAGCTATCAGCTGACCGGGAGGCGTCGAAACCGGTCCGAGCCGAAGTCCTCAGAATTGGTTTTTATTATGTTTTTCGGTATCAGCTATTAAAGTTACATACGTTTCCGGTCTTAGTTTCGGTTTTGGGCGAAATGAAAATTTCTCATATCTCGAGCTATCAGCTGACCCGGAGGCGTCGAAACCGGTCCGAGCCCAAGTGTTCAGTTTCGGTTTTTATAATGTTTTTCGGTATCAGCTATTAAAGTTTCATACGTTTCCGGTCTTAGTTTCGGTTTTGGGCGAAATGAAAATTTCTCATATCTCGAGCTATCAGCTGACCGGGAGGCGTCGAAACCGGTCCGAGCCGAAGTCCTCAGAACCGGTTTTTATTATGTTTTTCGGTATCAGCTATTAAAGTTACATACGTTTCCGGTCTTAGTTTCGGTTTTGGGCGAAATGAAAATTTCTCATATCTCGAGCTATCAGCTGACCGGGAGGCGTCGAAACCGGTCCGAGCCGAAGTCCTCAGAACCGGTTTTTATTATGTGTTTCGGTATCAGCTATTAAAGTTACATACGTTTCCGGTCTTAGTTTCGGTTTTGGGCGAAATGAAAATTTCTCATATCTCGAGCTATCAGCTGACCGTGAGGCGTCGAAACCGGTCCGAGCCGAAGTCCTCAGAACCGGTTTTTATTATGTTTTTCGGTATCAGCTATTAAAGTTACATACGTTTCCGGTCTTAGTTTCGGTTTTGGGCGAAATGAAAATTTCTCATATCTCGAGCTATCAGCTGACCGTGAGGCGTCGAAACCGGTCCGAGCCGAAGTCCTCAGAACCGGTTTTTATTATGTTTTTCGGTATCAGCTATTAAAGTTACATACGTTTCCGGTCTTAGTTTCGGTTTTGGGCGAAATGAAAATTTCTCATATCTCGAGCTATCAGCTGACCGGGAGGCGTCGAAACCGGTCCAAGCCGAAGTGTTCAGTTTCGGTTTTTGTTATGTTTTTCGGTATCAACTATTAAAGTTACATACGTTTCCGGTCTTAGTTTCGGTTTTAGGCGAAATGAAAATTTCTCATATCTCGAGCTATCAGCTGACCCGGAGGCGTCGAAACCGGTCCGAGCCCAAGTGTTCAGTTTCGATTTTTATAATGTTTTTCGGTATCAGCTATTAAAGTTACATACGTTTCCGGTCTTAGTTTCGGTTTTGGGCGAAATGAAAATTTCTCATATCTCGAGCTATCAGCTGACCGGGAGGCGTCGAAACCGGTCCGAGCCGAAGTCCTCAGTTTCGGTTTTTATTATGTTTTTCGGTATCAGCTATTAAAGTTACATACGTTTCCGGTCTTAGTTTCGGTTTTGGGCGAAATGAAAATTTCTCATATCTCGAGCTATCAGCTGACCGGGAGGCGTCGAAACCGGTCCGAGCCGAAGTGTTCAGTTTTGGTTTTTATTATGTTTTTCGGTATCAGCTATTAAAGTTACATACGTTTTCGGTCTTAGTTTCGGTTTTGGGCGAAATGAAAATTTCTCATATCTCGAGCTATCAGCTGACCCGGAGGCGTCGAAACCGGTCCGAGCCGAAGTGTTCAGTTTCGGTTTTTATAATGTTTTTCGGTATCAGCTATTAAAGTTACATACGTTTCCGGTCTTAGTTTCGGTTTTGGGCGAAATGAAAATTTCTCATATCTCGAGCTATCAGCTGACCGTGAGGCGTCGAAACCGGTCCGAGCCGAAGTCCTCAGAACCGGTTTTTATTATGTTTTTCGGTATCAGCTATTAAAGTTACATACGTTTCCGGTCTTAGTTTCGGTTTTGGGCGAAATGAAAATTTCTCATATCTCTCCGGGAGGCGTCGAAACCGGTCCAAGCCGAAGTGTTCAGTTTCGGTTTTTATTATGTTTTTCGGTATCAGCTATTAAAGTTACATACGTTTCCGGTCTTAGTTTCGGTTTTGGGCGAAATGAAAATTTCTCATATCTCGAGCTATCAGCTGACCCGGAGGCGTCGAAACCGGTCCGAGCCCAAGTGTTCAGTTTCGATTTTTATAATGTTTTTCGGTATCAGCTATTAAAGTTACATACGTTTCCGGTCTTAGTTTCGGTTTTGGGCGAAATGAAAATTTCTCATATCTCGAGCTATCAGCTGACCGGGAGGCGTCGAAACCGGTCCGAGCCGAAGTCCTCAGTTTCGGTTTTTATTATGTTTTTCGGTATCAGCTATTAAAGTTACATACGTTTCCGGTCTTAGTTTCGGTTTTGGGCGAAATGAAAATTTCTCATATCTCGAGCTATCAGCTGACCGGGAGGCGTCGAAACCGGTCCGAGCCGAAGTGTTCAGTTTTGGTTTTTATTATGTTTTTCGGTATCAGCTATTAAAGTTACATACGTTTCCGGTCTTAGTTTCGGTTTTGGGCGAAATGAAAATTTCTCATATCTCGAGCTATCAGCTGACCGGGAGGCGTCGAAACCGGTCCGAGCCGAAGTCCTCAGAACCGGTTTTTATTATGTGTTTCGGTATCAGCTATTAAAGTTACATACGTTTCCGGTCTTAGTTTCGGTTTTGGGCGAAATGAAAATTTCTCATATCTCGAGCTATCAGCTGACCGTGAGGCGTCGAAACCGGTCCGAGCCGAAGTCCTCAGAACCGGTTTTTATTATGTTTTTCGGTATCAGCTATTAAAGTTACATATGTTTCCGGTCTTAGTTTCGGTTTTGGGCGAAATGAAAATTTCTCATATCTCGAGCTATCAGCTGACCCGGAGGCGTCGAAACCGGTCCGAGCCGAAGTGTCCAGTTTCGTATTTTATTATGTTTTTCGGTATCAGCTATTAAAGTTACATACGTTTCCGGTCTTAGTTTCGGTTTTGGGCGAAATGAAAATTTCTCATATCTCGAGCTATCAGCTGACCGGGAGGCGTCGAAACCGGTCCAAGCCGAAGTGTTCAGTTTCGGTTTTTATTATGTTTTTCGGTATCAGCTATTAAAGTTACATACGTTTCCGGTCTTAGTTTCGGTTTTGGGCGAAATGAAAATTTCTCATATCTCGAGCTATCAGCTGACCCGGAGGCGTCGAAACCGGTCCGAGCCCAAGTGTTCAGTTTCGGTTTTTATTATGTTTTTCGGTATCAGCTATTAAAGTTACATACGTTTCCGGTCTTAGTTTCGGTTTTGGGCGAAATGAAAATTTCTCATATCTCGAGCTATCAGCTGACCGGGAGGCGTCGAAACCGGTCCGAGCCGAAGTCCTCAGTTTCGGTTTTTATTATGTTTTTCGGTATCAGCTATTAAAGTTACATACGTTTCCGGTCTTAGTTTCGGTTTTGGGCGAAATGAAAATTTCTCATATCTCGAGCTATCAGCTGACCGGGAGGCGTCAAAACCGGTCCGAGCCGAAGTGTTCAGTTTCGGTTTTTATTATGTTTTTCGGTATCAGCTATTAAAGTTACATACGTTTTCGGTCTTAGTTTCGGTTTTGGGCGAAATGAAAATTTCTCATATCTCGAGCTATCAGCTGACCCGGAGGCGTCGAAACCGGTCCGAGCCCAAGTGTTCAGTTTCGGTTTTTATAATGTTTTTCGGTATCAGCTATTAAAGTTACATACGTTTCCGGTCTTAGTTTCGGTTTTGGGCGAAATGAAAATTTCTCATATCTCGAGCTATCAGCTGACCGGGAGGCGTCGAAACCGGTCCGAGCCGAAGTCCTCAGAACCGGTTTTTATTATGTTTTTCGGTATCAGCTATTAAAGTTACATACGTTTCCGGTCTTAGTTTCGGTTTTGGGCGAAATGAAAATTTCTCATATCTCGAGCTATCAGCTGACCCGGAGGCGTCGAAACCGGTCCGAGCCCAAGTGTTCAGTTTCGGTTTTTATAATGTTTTTCGGTATCAGCTATTAAAGTTTCATACGTTTCCGGTCTTAGTTTCGGTTTTGGGCGAAATGAAAATTTCTCATATCTCGAGCTATCAGCTGACCGGGAGGCGTCGAAACCGGTCCGAGCCGAAGTCCTCAGAACCGGTTTTTATTATGTTTTTCGGTATCAGCTATTAAAGTTACATACGTTTCCGGTCTTAGTTTCGGTTTTGGGCGAAATGAAAATTTCTCATATCTCGAGCTATCAGCTGACCGTGAGGCGTCGAAACCGGTCCGAGCCGAAGTCCTCAGAACCGGTTTTTATTATGTTTTTCGGTATCAGCTATTAAAGTTACATACGTTTCCGGTCTTAGTTTCGGTTTTGGGCGAAATGAAAATTTCTCATATCTCGAGCTATCAGCTGACCGTGAGGCGTCGAAACCGGTCCGAGCCGAAGTCCTCAGAACCGGTTTTTATTATGTTTTTCGGTATCAGCTATTAAAGTTACATACGTTTCCGGTCTTAGTTTCGGTTTTGGGCGAAATGAAAATTTCTCATATCTCTCCGGGAGGCGTCGAAACCGGTCCAAGCCGAAGTGTTCAGTTTCGGTTTTTATTATGTTTTTCGGTATCAGCTATTAAAGTTACATACGTTTCCGGTCTTAGTTTCGGTTTTGGGCGTAATGAAAATTTCTCATATCTCGAGCTATCAGCTGACCCGGAGGCGTCGAAACCGGTCCGAGCCCAAGTGTTCAGTTTCGATTTTTATAATGTTTTTCGGTATCAGCTATTAAAGTTACATACGTTTCCGGTCTTAGTTTCGGTTTTGGGCGAAATGAAAATTTCTCATATCTCGAGCTATCAGCTGACCGGGAGGCGTCGAAACCGGTCCGAGCCGAAGTCCTCAGTTTCGGTTTTTATTATGTTTTTCGGTATCAGCTATTAAAGTTACATACGTTTCCGGTCTTAGTTTCGGTTTTGGGCGAAATGAAAATTTCTCATATCTCGAGCTATCAGCTGACCCGGAGGCGTCGAAACCGGTCCGAGCCCAAGTGTTCAGTTTCGGTTTTTATTATGTTTTTCGGTATCAGCTATTAAAGTTACATACGTTTCCGGTCTTAGTTTCGGTTTTGGGCGAAATGAAAATTTCTCATATCTCGAGCTATCAGCTGACCGGGAGGCGTCGAAACCGGTCCGAGCCGAAGTCCTCAGTTTCGGTTTTTATTATGTTTTTCGGTATCAGCTATTAAAGTTACATACGTTTCCGGTCTTAGTTTCGGTTTTGGGCGAAATGAAAATTTCTCATATCTCGAGCTATCAGCTGACCGGGAGGCGTCAAAACCGGTCCGAGCCGAAGTGTTCAGTTTCGGTTTTTATTATGTTTTTCGGTATCAGCTATTAAAGTTACATACGTTTTCGGTCTTAGTTTCGGTTTTGGGCGAAATGAAAATTTCTCATATCTCGAGCTATCAGCTGACCCGGAGGCGTCGAAACCGGTCCGAGCCCAAGTGTTCAGTTTCGGTTTTTATAATGTTTTTCGGTATCAGCTATTAAAGTTACATACGTTTCCGGTCTTAGTTTCGGTTTTGGGCGAAATGAAAATTTCTCATATCTCGAGCTATCAGCTGACCCGGAGGCGTCGAAACCGGTCCGAGCCCAAGTGTTCAGTTTCGGTTTTTATTATGTTTTTCGGTATCAGCTATTAAAGTTACATACGTTTCCGGTCTTAGTTTCGGTTTTGGGCGAAATGAAAATTTCTCATATCTCGAGCTATCAGCTGACCCGGAGGCGTCGAAACCGGTCCGAGCCCAAGTGTTCAGTTTCGGTTTTTATAATGTTTTTCGGTATCAGCTATTAAAGTTTCATACGTTTCCGGTCTTAGTTTCGGTTTTGGGCGAAATGAAAATTTCTCATATCTCGAGCTATCAGCTGACCGGGAGGCGTCGAAACCGGTCCGAGCCGAAGTCCTCAGAACCGGTTTTTATTATGTTTTTCGGTATCAGCTATTAAAGTTACATACGTTTCCGGTCTTAGTTTCGGTTTTGGGCGAAATGAAAATTTCTCATATCTCGAGCTATCAGCTGACCGGGAGGCGTCGAAACCGGTCCGAGCCGAAGTCCTCAGAACCGGTTTTTATTATGTGTTTCGGTATCAGCTATTAAAGTTACATACGTTTCCGGTCTTAGTTTCGGTTTTGGGCGAAATGAAAATTTCTCATATCTCGAGCTATCAGCTGACCGTGAGGCGTCGAAACCGGTCCGAGCCGAAGTCCTCAGAACCGGTTTTTATTATGTTTTTCGGTATCAGCTATTAAAGTTACATACGTTTCCGGTCTTAGTTTCGGTTTTGGGCGAAATGAAAATTTCTCATATCTCTCCGGGAGGCGTCGAAACCGGTCCAAGCCGAAGTGTTCAGTTTCGGTTTTTATTATGTTTTTCGGTATCAGCTATTAAAGTTACATACGTTTCCGGTCTTAGTTTCGGTTTTGGGCGTAATGAAAATTTCTCATATCTCGAGCTATCAGCTGACCCGGAGGCGTCGAAACCGGTCCGAGCCCAAGTGTTCAGTTTCGATTTTTATAATGTTTTTCGGTATCAGCTATTAAAGTTACATACGTTTCCGGTCTTAGTTTCGGTTTTGGGCGAAATGAAAATTTCTCATATCTCGAGCTATCAGCTGACCGGGAGGCGTCGAAACCGGTCCGAGCCGAAGTCCTCAGTTTCGGTTTTTATTATGTTTTTCGGTATCAGCTATTAAAGTTACATACGTTTCCGGTCTTAGTTTCGGTTTTGGGCGAAATGAAAATTTCTCATATCTCGAGCTATCAGCTGACCCGGAGGCGTCGAAACCGGTCCGAGCCCAAGTGTTCAGTTTCGGTTTTTATAATGTTTTTCGGTATCAGCTATTAAAGTTTCATACGTTTCCGGTCTTAGTTTCGGTTTTGGGCGAAATGAAAATTTCTCATATCTCGAGCTATCAGCTGACCGGGAGGCGTCGAAACCGGTCCGAGCCGAAGTCCTCAGAACCGGTTTTTATTATGTTTTTCGGTATCAGCTATTAAAGTTACATACGTTTCCGGTCTTAGTTTCGGTTTTGGGCGAAATGAAAATTTCTCATATCTCGAGCTATCAGCTGACCGGGAGGCGTCGAAACCGGTCCGAGCCGAAAACCTCAGAACCGGTTTTTATTATGTGTTTCGGTATCAGCTATTAAAGTTACATACGTTTCCGGTCTTAGTTTCGGTTTTGGGCGAAATGAAAATTTCTCATATCTCGAGCTATCAGCTGACCCGGAGGCGTCGAAACCGGTCCGAGCCGAAGTGTCCAGTTTCGTATTTTATTATGTTTTTCGGTATCAGCTATTAAAGTTACATACGTTTCCGGTCTTAGTTTCGGTTTTGGGCGAAATGAAAATTTCTCATATCTCGAGCTATCAGCTGACCGGGAGGCGTCGAAACCGGTCCAAGCCGAAGTGTTCAGTTTCGGTTTTTATTATGTTTTTCGGTATCAGCTATTAAAGTTACATACGTTTCCGGTCTTAGTTTCGGTTTTGGGCGAAATGAAAATTTCTCATATCTCGAGCTATCAGCTGACCGGGAGGCGTCGAAACCGGTCCGAGCCGAAGTGTTCAGTTTAGGTTTTTATTATGTTTTTCGGTATCAGCTATTAAAGTTACATACGTTTCCGGTCTTAGTTTCGGTTTTGGGCGAAATGAAAATTTCTCATATCTCGAGCTATCAGCTGACCGGGAGGCGTCGAAACCGGTCCGAGCCGAAGTCCTCAGTTTCGGTTTTTATTATGTTTTTCGGTATCAGCTATTAAAGTTACATACGTTTCCGGTCTTAGTTTCGGTTTTGGGCGAAATGAAAATTTCTCATATCTCGAGCTATCAGCTGACCCGGAGGCGTCGAAACCGGTCCGAGCCCAAGTGTTCAGTTTCGATTTTTATAATGTTTTTCGGTATCAGCTATTAAAGTTACATACGTTTCCGGTCTTAGTTTCGGTTTTGGGCGAAATGAAAATTTCTCATATCTCGAGCTATCAGCTGACCGGGAGGCGTCGAAACCGGTCCGAGCCGAAGTCCTCAGTTTCGGTTTTTATTATGTTTTTCGGTATCAGCTATTAAAGTTACATACGTTTCCGGTCTTAGTTTCGGTTTTGGGCGAAATGAAAATTTCTCATATCTCGAGCTATCAGCTGACCGGGAGGCGTCGAAACCGGTCCGAGCCGAAGTGTTCAGTTTTGGTTTTTATTATGTTTTTCGGTATCAGCTATTAAAGTTACATACGTTTCCGGTCTTAGTTTCGGTTTTGGGCGAAATGAAAATTTCTCATATCTCGAGCTATCAGCTGACCGGGAGGCGTCGAAACCGGTCCGAGCCGAAGTCCTCAGAACCGGTTTTTATTATGTGTTTCGGTATCAGCTATTAAAGTTACATACGTTTCCGGTCTTAGTTTCGGTTTTGGGCGAAATGAAAATTTCTCATATCTCGAGCTATCAGCTGACCGTGAGGCGTCGAAACCGGTCCGAGCCGAAGTCCTCAGAACCGGTTTTTATTATGTTTTTCGGTATCAGCTATTAAAGTTACATATGTTTCCGGTCTTAGTTTCGGTTTTGGGCGAAATGAAAATTTCTCATATCTCGAGCTATCAGCTGACCCGGAGGCGTCGAAACCGGTCCGAGCCGAAGTCCTCAGAACCGGTTTTTATTATGTTTTTCGGTATCAGCTATTAAAGTTACATACGTTTTCGGTCTTAGTTTCGGTTTTGGGCGAAATGAAAATTTCTCATATCTCGAGCTATCAGCTGACCCGGAGGCGTCGAAACCGGTCCGAGCCGAAGTGTCCAGTTTCGTATTTTATTATGTTTTTCGGTATCAGCTATTAAAGTTACATACGTTTCCGGTCTTAGTTTCGGTTTTGGGCGAAATGAAAATTTCTCATATCTCGAGCTATCAGCTGACCGGGAGGCGTCGAAACCGGTCCAAGCCGAAGTGTTCAGTTTCGGTTTTTATTATGTTTTTCGGTATCAGCTATTAAAGTTACATACGTTTCCGGTCTTAGTTTCGGTTTTGGGCGAAATGAAAATTTCTCATATCTCGAGCTATCAGCTGACCCGGAGGCGTCGAAACCGGTCCGAGCCCAAGTGTTCAGTTTCGGTTTTTATTATGTTTTTCGGTATCAGCTATTAAAGTTACATACGTTTCCGGTCTTAGTTTCGGTTTTGGGCGAAATGAAAATTTCTCATATCTCGAGCTATCAGCTGACCGGGAGGCGTCGAAACCGGTCCGAGCCGAAGTCCTCAGTTTCGGTTTTTATTATGTTTTTCGGTATCAGCTATTAAAGTTACATACGTTTCCGGTCTTAGTTTCGGTTTTGGGCGAAATGAAAATTTCTCATATCTCGAGCTATCAGCTGACCGGGAGGCGTCGAAACCGGTCCGAGCCGAAGTCCTCAGAACCGGTTTTTATTATGTTTTTCGGTATCAGCTATTAAAGTTACATACGTTTCCGGTCTTAGTTTCGGTTTTGGGCGAAATGAAAATTTCTCATATCTCGAGCTATCAGCTGACCCGGAGGCGTCGAAACCGGTCCGAGCCCAAGTGTTCAGTTTCGGTTTTTATAATGTTTTTCGGTATCAGCTATTAAAGTTTCATACGTTTCCGGTCTTAGTTTCGGTTTTGGGCGAAATGAAAATTTCTCATATCTCGAGCTATCAGCTGACCGGGAGGCGTCGAAACCGGTCCGAGCCGAAGTCCTCAGAACCGGTTTTTATTATGTTTTTCGGTATCAGCTATTAAAGTTACATACGTTTCCGGTCTTAGTTTCGGTTTTGGGCGAAATGAAAATTTCTCATATCTCGAGCTATCAGCTGACCGGGAGGCGTCGAAACCGGTCCGAGCCGAAGTCCTCAGAACCGGTTTTTATTATGTGTTTCGGTATCAGCTATTAAAGTTACATACGTTTCCGGTCTTAGTTTCGGTTTTGGGCGAAATGAAAATTTCTCATATCTCGAGCTATCAGCTGACCGTGAGGCGTCGAAACCGGTCCGAGCCGAAGTCCTCAGAACCGGTTTTTATTATGTTTTTCGGTATCAGCTATTAAAGTTACATACGTTTCCGGTCTTAGTTTCGGTTTTGGGCGAAATGAAAATTTCTCATATCTCTCCGGGAGGCGTCGAAACCGGTCCAAGCCGAAGTGTTCAGTTTCAGTTTTTATTATGTTTTTCGGTATCAGCTATTAAAGTTACATACGTTTCCGGTCTTAGTTTCGGTTTTGGGCGTAATGAAAATTTCTCATATCTCGAGCTATCAGCTGACCCGGAGGCGTCGAAACCGGTCCGAGCCCAAGTGTTCAGTTTCGATTTTTATAATGTTTTTCGGTATCAGCTATTAAAGTTACATACGTTTCCGGTCTTAGTTTCGGTTTTGGGCGAAATGAAAATTTCTCATATCTCGAGCTATCAGCTGACCGGGAGGCGTCGAAACCGGTCCGAGCCGAAGTCCTCAGTTTCGGTTTTTATTATGTTTTTCGGTATCAGCTATTAAAGTTACATACGTTTCCGGTCTTAGTTTCGGTTTTGGGCGAAATGAAAATTTCTCATATCTCGAGCTATCAGCTGACCCGGAGGCGTCGAAACCGGTCCGAGCCCAAGTGTTCAGTTTCGATTTTTATAATGTTTTTCGGTATCAGCTATTAAAGTTACATACGTTTCCGGTCTTAGTTTCGGTTTTGGGCGAAATGAAAATTTCTCATATCTCGAGCTATCAGCTGACCGGGAGGCGTCGAAACCGGTCCGAGCCGAAGTCCTCAGTTTCGGTTTTTATTATGTTTTTCGGTATCAGCTATTAAAGTTACATACGTTTCCGGTCTTAGTTTCGGTTTTGGGCGAAATGAAAATTTCTCATATCTCGAGCTATCAGCTGACCGGGAGGCGTCGAAACCGGTCCGAGCCGAAGTGTTCAGTTTTGGTTTTTATTATGTTTTTCGGTATCAGCTATTAAAGTTACATACGTTTCCGGTCTTAGTTTCGGTTTTGGGCGAAATGAAAATTTCTCATATCTCGAGCTATCAGCTGACCGGGAGGCGTCGAAACCGGTCCGAGCCGAAGTCCTCAGAACCGGTTTTTATTATGTTTTTCGGTATCAGCTATTAAAGTTACATACGTTTCCGGTCTTAGTTTCGGTTTTGGGCGAAATGAAAATTTCTCATATCTCGAGCTATCAGCTGACCGGGAGGCGTCGAAACCGGTCCGAGCCGAAGTCCTCAGAACCGGTTTTTATTATGTGTTTCGGTATCAGCTATTAAAGTTACATACGTTTCCGGTCTTAGTTTCGGTTTTGGGCGAAATGAAAATTTCTCATATCTCGAGCTATCAGCTGACCGTGAGGCGTCGAAACCGGTCCGAGCCGAAGTCCTCAGAACCGGTTTTTATTATGTTTTTCGGTATCAGCTATTAAAGTTACATACGTTTCCGGTCTTAGTTTCGGTTTTGGGCGAAATGAAAATTTCTCATATCTCTCCGGGAGGCGTCGAAACCGGTCCAAGCCGAAGTGTTCAGTTTCGGTTTTTATTATGTTTTTCGGTATCAGCTATTAAAGTTACATACGTTTCCGGTCTTAGTTTCGGTTTTGGGCGTAATGAAAATTTCTCATATCTCGAGCTATCAGCTGACCCGGAGGCGTCGAAACCGGTCCGAGCCCAAGTGTTCAGTTTCGATTTTTATAATGTTTTTCGGTATCAGCTATTAAAGTTACATACGTTTCCGGTCTTAGTTTCGGTTTTGGGCGAAATGAAAATTTCTCATATCTCGAGCTATCAGCTGACCGGGAGGCGTCGAAACCGGTCCGAGCCGAAGTCCTCAGTTTCGGTTTTTATTATGTTTTTCGGTATCAGCTATTAAAGTTACATACGTTTCCGGTCTTAGTTTCGGTTTTGGGCGAAATGAAAATTTCTCATATCTCGAGCTATCAGCTGACCCGGAGGCGTCGAAACCGGTCCGAGCCCAAGTGTTCAGTTTCGATTTTTATAATGTTTTTCGGTATCAGCTATTAAAGTTACATACGTTTCCGGTCTTAGTTTCGGTTTTGGGCGAAATGAAAATTTCTCATATCTCGAGCTATCAGCTGACCGGGAGGCGTCGAAACCGGTCCGAGCCGAAGTCCTCAGTTTCGGTTTTTATTATGTTTTTCGGTATCAGCTATTAAAGTTACATACGTTTCCGGTCTTAGTTTCGGTTTTGGGCGAAATGAAAATTTCTCATATCTCGAGCTATCAGCTGACCGGGAGGCGTCGAAACCGGTCCGAGCCGAAGTGTTCAGTTTTGGTTTTTATTATGTTTTTCGGTATCAGCTATTAAAGTTACATACGTTTCCGGTCTTAGTTTCGGTTTTGGGCGAAATGAAAATTTCTCATATCTCGAGCTATCAGCTGACCGGGAGGCGTCGAAACCGGTCCGAGCCGAAGTCCTCAGAACCGGTTTTTATTATGTGTTTCGGTATCAGCTATTAAAGTTACATACGTTTCCGGTCTTAGTTTCGGTTTTGGGCGAAATGAAAATTTCTCATATCTCGAGCTATCAGCTGACCGTGAGGCGTCGAAACCGGTCCGAGCCGAAGTCCTCAGAACCGGTTTTTATTATGTTTTTCGGTATCAGCTATTAAAGTTACATATGTTTCCGGTCTTAGTTTCGGTTTTGGGCGAAATGAAAATTTCTCATATCTCGAGCTATCAGCTGACCGGGAGGCGTCGAAACCGGTCCGAGCCGAAGTGTTCAGTTTTGGTTTTTATTATGTTTTTCGGTATCAGCTATTAAAGTTACATACGTTTTCGGTCTTAGTTTCGGTTTTGGGCGAAATGAAAATTTCTCATATCTCGAGCTATCAGCTGACCCGGAGGCGTCGAAACCGGTCCGAGCCGAAGTGTCCAGTTTCGTATTTTATTATGTTTTTCGGTATCAGCTATTAAAGTTACATACGTTTCCGGTCTTAGTTTCGGTTTTGGGCGAAATGAAAATTTCTCATATCTCGAGCTATCAGCTGACCGGGAGGCGTCGAAACCGGTCCGAGCCGAAGTCCTCAGTTTCGGTTTTTATTATGTTTTTCGGTATCAGCTATTAAAGTTACATAAGTTTCCGGTCTTAGTTTCGGTTTTGGGCGAAATGAAAATTTCTCATATCTCGAGCTATCAGCTGACCCGGAGGCGTCGAAACCGGTCCGAGCCCAAGTGTTCAGTTTCGATTTTTATAATGTTTTTCGGTATCAGCTATTAAAGTTACATACGTTTCCGGTCTTAGTTTCGGTTTTGGGCGAAATGAAAATTTCTCATATCTCGAGCTATCAGCTGACCGGGAGGCGTCGAAACCGGTCCGAGCCGAAGTCCTCAGTTTCGGTTTTTATTATGTTTTTCGGTATCAGCTATTAAAGTTACATACGTTTCCGGTCTTAGTTTCGGTTTTGGGCGAAATGAAAATTTCTCATATCTCGAGCTATCAGCTGACCGGGAGGCGTCGAAACCGGTCCGAGCCGAAGTCCTCAGTTTCGGTTTTTATTATGTGTTTCGGTATCAGCTATTAAAGTTACATACGTTTCCGGTCTTAGTTTCGGTTTTGGGCGAAATGAAAATTTCTCATATCTCGAGCTATCAGCTGACCGTGAGGCGTCGAAACCGGTCCGAGCCGAAGTCCTCAGAACCGGTTTTTATTATGTTTTTCGGTATCAGCTATTAAAGTTACATATGTTTCCGGTCTTAGTTTCGGTTTTGGGCGAAATGAAAATTTCTCATATCTCGAGCTATCAGCTGACCGGGAGGCGTCGAAACCGGTCCGAGCCGAAGTGTTCAGTTTTGGTTTTTATTATGTTTTTCGGTATCAGCTATTAAAGTTACATACGTTTTCGGTCTTAGTTTCGGTTTTGGGCGAAATGAAAATTTCTCATATCTCGAGCTATCAGCTGACCCGGAGGCGTCGAAACCGGTCCGAGCCGAAGTGTCCAGTTTCGTATTTTATTATGTTTTTCGGTATCAGCTATTAAAGTTACATACGTTTCCGGTCTTAGTTTCGGTTTTGGGCGAAATGAAAATTTCTCATATCTCGAGCTATCAGCTGACCGGGAGGCGTCGAAACCGGTCCAAGCCGAAGTGTTCAGTTTCGGTTTTTATTATGTTTTTCGGTATCAGCTATTAAAGTTACATACGTTTCCGGTCTTAGTTTCGGTTTTGGGCGAAATGAAAATTTCTCATATCTCGAGCTATCAGCTGACCGGGAGGCGTCGAAACCGGTCCGAGCCGAAGTGTTCAGTTTAGGTTTTTATTATGTTTTTCGGTATCAGCTATTAAAGTTACATACGTTTCCGGTCTTAGTTTCGGTTTTGGGCGAAATGAAAATTTCTCATATCTCGAGCTATCAGCTGACCGGGAGGCGTCGAAACCGGTCCGAGCCGAAGTCCTCAGTTTCGGTTTTTATTATGTTTTTCGGTATCAGCTATTAAAGTTACATACGTTTCCGGTCTTAGTTTCGGTTTTGGGCGAAATGAAAATTTCTCATATCTCGAGCTATCAGCTGACCCGGAGGCGTCGAAACCGGTCCGAGCCCAAGTGTTCAGTTTCGATTTTTATAATGTTTTTCGGTATCAGCTATTAAAGTTACATACGTTTCCGGTCTTAGTTTCGGTTTTGGGCGAAATGAAAATTTCTCATATCTCGAGCTATCAGCTGACCGGGAGGCGTCGAAACCGGTCCGAGCCGAAGTCCTCAGTTTCGGTTTTTATTATGTTTTTCGGTATCAGCTATTAAAGTTACATACGTTTCCGGTCTTAGTTTCGGTTTTGGGCGAAATGAAAATTTCTCATATCTCGAGCTATCAGCTGACCCGGAGGCGTCGAAACCGGTCCGAGCCCAAGTGTTCAGTTTCGATTTTTATAATGTTTTTCGGTATCAGCTATTAAAGTTACATACGTTTCCGGTCTTAGTTTCGGTTTTGGGCGAAATGAAAATTTCTCATATCTCGAGCTATCAGCTGACCGGGAGGCGTCGAAACCGGTCCGAGCCGAAGTCCTCAGTTTCGGTTTTTATTATGTTTTTCGGTATCAGCTATTAAAGTTACATACGTTTCCGGTCTTAGTTTCGGTTTTGGGCGAAATGAAAATTTCTCATATCTCGAGCTATCAGCTGACCGGGAGGCGTCGAAACCGGTCCGAGCCGAAGTGTTCAGTTTTGGTTTTTATTATGTTTTTCGGTATCAGCTATTAAAGTTACATACGTTTCCGGTCTTAGTTTCGGTTTTGGGCGAAATGAAAATTTCTCATATCTCGAGCTATCAGCTGACCGGGAGGCGTCGAAACCGGTCCGAGCCGAAGTCCTCAGAACCGGTTTTTATTATGTGTTTCGGTATCAGCTATTAAAGTTACATACGTTTCCGGTCTTAGTTTCGGTTTTGGGCGAAATGAAAATTTCTCATATCTCGAGCTATCAGCTGACCGTGAGGCGTCGAAACCGGTCCGAGCCGAAGTCCTCAGAACCGGTTTTTATTATGTTTTTCGGTATCAGCTATTAAAGTTACATATGTTTCCGGTCTTAGTTTCGGTTTTGGGCGAAATGAAAATTTCTCATATCTCGAGCTATCAGCTGACCGGGAGGCGTCGAAACCGGTCCGAGCCGAAGTGTTCAGTTTTGGTTTTTATTATGTTTTTCGGTATCAGCTATTAAAGTTACATACGTTTTCGGTCTTAGTTTCGGTTTTGGGCGAAATGAAAATTTCTCATATCTCGAGCTATCAGCTGACCCGGAGGCGTCGAAACCGGTCCGAGCCGAAGTGTCCAGTTTCGTATTTTATTATGTTTTTCGGTATCAGCTATTAAAGTTACATACGTTTCCGGTCTTAGTTTCGGTTTTGGGCGAAATGAAAATTTCTCATATCTCGAGCTATCAGCTGACCGGGAGGCGTCGAAACCGGTCCGAGCCGAAGTCCTCAGTTTCGGATTTTATTATGTTTTTCGGTATCAGCTATTAAAGTTACATAAGTTTCCGGTCTTAGTTTCGGTTTTGGGCGAAATGAAAATTTCTCATATCTCGAGCTATCAGCTGACCCGGAGGCGTCGAAACCGGTCCGAGCCCAAGTGTTCAGTTTCGATTTTTATAATGTTTTTCGGTATCAGCTATTAAAGTTACATACGTTTCCGGTCTTAGTTTCGGTTTTGGGCGAAATGAAAATTTCTCATATCTCGAGCTATCAGCTGACCGGGAGGCGTCGAAACCGGTCCGAGCCGAAGTCCTCAGTTTCGGTTTTTATTATGTTTTTCGGTATCAGCTATTAAAGTTACATACGTTTCCGGTCTTAGTTTCGGTTTTGGGCGAAATGAAAATTTCTCATATCTCGAGCTATCAGCTGACCGGGAGGCGTCGAAACCGGTCCGAGCCGAAGTGTTCAGTTTTGGTTTTTATTATGTTTTTCGGTATCAGCTATTAAAGTTACATACGTTTCCGGTCTTAGTTTCGGTTTTGGGCGAAATGAAAATTTCTCATATCTCGAGCTATCAGCTGACCGGGAGGCGTCGAAACCGGTCCGAGCCGAAGTCCTCAGAACCGGTTTTTATTATGTGTTTCGGTATCAGCTATTAAAGTTACATACGTTTCCGGTCTTAGTTTCGGTTTTGGGCGAAATGAAAATTTCTCATATCTCGAGCTATCAGCTGACCGTGAGGCGTCGAAACCGGTCCGAGCCGAAGTCCTCAGAACCGGTTTTTATTATGTTTTTCGGTATCAGCTATTAAAGTTACATATGTTTCCGGTCTTAGTTTCGGTTTTGGGCGAAATGAAAATTTCTCATATCTCGAGCTATCAGCTGACCGGGAGGCGTCGAAACCGGTCCGAGCCGAAGTGTTCAGTTTTGGTTTTTATTATGTTTTTCGGTATCAGCTATTAAAGTTACATACGTTTTCGGTCTTAGTTTCGGTTTTGGGCGAAATGAAAATTTCTCATATCTCGAGCTATCAGCTGACCCGGAGTCGTCGAAACCGGTCCGAGCCGAAGTGTCCAGTTTCGTATTTTATTATGTTTTTCGGTATCAGCTATTAAAGTTACATACGTTTCCGGTCTTAGTTTCGGTTTTGGGCGAAATGAAAATTTCTCATATCTCGAGCTATCAGCTGACCGGGAGGCGTCGAAACCGGTCCAAGCCGAAGTGTTCAGTTTCGGTTTTTATTATGTTTTTCGGTATCAGCTATTAAAGTTACATACGTTTCCGGTCTTAGTTTCGGTTTTGGGCGAAATGAAAATTTCTCATATCTCGAGCTATCAGCTGACCGGGAGGCGTCGAAACCGGTCCGAGCCGAAGTGTTCAGTTTTGGTTTTTATTATGTTTTTCGGTATCAGCTATTAAAGTTACATACGTTTCCGGTCTTAGTTTCGGTTTTGGGCGAAATGAAAATTTCTCATATCTCGAGCTATCAGCTGACCGGGAGGCGTCGAAACCGGTCCGAGCCGAAGTCCTCAGAACCGGTTTTTATTATGTGTTTCGGTATCAGCTATTAAAGTTACATACGTTTCCGGTCTTAGTTTCGGTTTTGGGCGAAATGAAAATTTCTCATATCTCGAGCTATCAGCTGACCGTGAGGCGTCGAAACCGGTCCGAGCCGAAGTCCTCAGAACCGGTTTTTATTATGTTTTTCGGTATCAGCTATTAAAGTTACATATGTTTCCGGTCTTAGTTTCGGTTTTGGGCGAAATGAAAATTTCTCATATCTCGAGCTATCAGCTGACCGGGAGGCGTCGAAACCGGTCCGAGCCGAAGTGTTCAGTTTTGGTTTTTATTATGTTTTTCGGTATCAGCTATTAAAGTTACATACGTTTTCGGTCTTAGTTTCGGTTTTGGGCGAAATGAAAATTTCTCATATCTCGAGCTATCAGCTGACCCGGAGGCGTCGAAACCGGTCCGAGCCGAAGTGTCCAGTTTCGTATTTTATTATGTTTTTCGGTATCAGCTATTAAAGTTACATACGTTTCCGGTCTTAGTTTCGGTTTTGGGCGAAATGAAAATTTCTCATATCTCGAGCTATCAGCTGACCGGGAGGCGTCGAAACCGGTCCGAGCCGAAGTCCTCAGTTTCGGTTTTTATTATGTTTTTCGGTATCAGCTATTAAAGTTACATAAGTTTCCGGTCTTAGTTTCGGTTTTGGGCGAAATGAAAATTTCTCATATCTCGAGCTATCAGCTGACCCGGAGGCGTCGAAACCGGTCCGAGCCCAAGTGTTCAGTTTCGATTTTTATAATGTTTTTCGGTATCAGCTATTAAAGTTACATACGTTTCCGGTCTTAGTTTCGGTTTTGGGCGAAATGAAAATTTCTCATATCTCGAGCTATCAGCTGACCGGGAGGCGTCGAAACCGGTCCGAGCCGAAGTCCTCAGTTTCGGTTTTTATTATGTTTTTCGGTATCAGCTATTAAAGTTACATACGTTTCCGGTCTTAGTTTCGGTTTTGGGCGAAATGAAAATTTCTCATATCTCGAGCTATCAGCTGACCGGGAGGCGTCGAAACCGGTCCGAGCCGAAGTGTTCAGTTTTGGTTTTTATTATGTTTTTCGGTATCAGCTATTAAAGTTACATACGTTTCCGGTCTTAGTTTCGGTTTTGGGCGAAATGAAAACTTCTCATATCTCGAGCTATCAGCTGACCGGGAGGCGTCGAAACCGGTCCGAGCCGAAGTCCTCAGAACCGGTTTTTATTATGTGTTTCGGTATCAGCTATTAAAGTTACATACGTTTCCGGTCTTAGTTTCGGTTTTGGGCGAAATGAAAATTTCTCATATCTCGAGCTATCAGCTGACCGTGAGGCGTCGAAACCGGTCCGAGCCGAAGTCCTCAGAACCAGTTTTTATTATGTTTTTCGGTATCAGCTATTAAAGTTACATATGTTTCCGGTCTTAGTTTCGGTTTTGGGCGAAATGAAAATTTCTCATATCTCGAGCTATCAGCTGACCGGGAGGCGTCGAAACCGGTCCGAGCCGAAGTGTTCAGTTTTGGTTTTTATTATGTTTTTCGGTATCAGCTATTAAAGTTACATACGTTTTCGGTCTTAGTTTCGGTTTTGGGCGAAATGAAAATTTCTCATATCTCGAGCTATCAGCTGACCCGGAGGCGTCGAAACCGGTCCGAGCCGAAGTGTCCAGTTTCGTATTTTATTATGTTTTTCGGTATCAGCTATTAAAGTTACATACGTTTCCGGTCTTAGTTTCGGTTTTGGGCGAAATGAAAATTTCTCATATCTCGAGCTATCAGCTGACCGGGAGGCGTCGAAACCGGTCCAAGCCGAAGTGTTCAGTTTCGGTTTTTATTATGTTTTTCGGTATCAGCTATTAAAGTTACATACGTTTCCGGTCTTAGTTTCGGTTTTGGGCGAAATGAAAATTTCTCATATCTCGAGCTATCAGCTGACCCGGAGGCGTCGAAACCGGTCCGAGCCCAAGTGTTCAGTTTCGGTTTTTATTATGTTTTTCGGTATCAGCTATTAAAGTTACATACGTTTCCGGTCTTAGTTTCGGTTTTGGGCGAAATGAAAATTTCTCATATCTCGAGCTATCAGCTGACCGGGAGGCGTCGAAACCGGTCCGAGCCGAAGTCCTCAGTTTCGGTTTTTAGTATGTTTTTCGGTATCAGCTATTAAAGTTACATACGTTTCCGGTCTTAGTTTCGGTTTTGGGCGAAATGAAAATTTCTCATATCTCGAGCTATCAGCTGACCGGGAGGCGTCAAAACCGGTCCGAGCCGAAGTGTTCAGTTTCGGTTTTTATTATGTTTTTCGGTATCAGCTATTAAAGTTACATACGTTTTCGGTCTTAGTTTCGGTTTTGGGCGAAATGAAAATTTCTCATATCTCGAGCTATCAGCTGACCCGGAGGCGTCGAAACCGGTCCGAGCCCAAGTGTTCAGTTTCGGTTTTTATAATGTTTTTCGGTATCAGCTATTAAAGTTACATACGTTTCCGGTCTTAGTTTCGGTTTTGGGCGAAATGAAAATTTCTCATATCTCGAGCTATCAGCTGACCGGGAGGCGTCGAAACCGGTCCGAGCCGAAGTCCTCAGAACCGGTTTTTATTATGTTTTTCGGTATCAGCTATTAAAGTTACATACGTTTCCGGTCTTAGTTTCGGTTTTGGGCGAAATGAAAATTTCTCATATCTCGAGCTATCAGCTGACCCGGAGGCGTCGAAACCGGTCCGAGCCCAAGTGTTCAGTTTCGGTTTTTATAATGTTTTTCGGTATCAGCTATTAAAGTTTCATACGTTTCCGGTCTTAGTTTCGGTTTTGGGCGAAATGAAAATTTCTCATATCTCGAGCTATCAGCTGACCGGGAGGCGTCGAAACCGGTCCGAGCCGAAGTCCTCAGAACCGGTTTTTATTATGTTTTTCGGTATCAGCTATTAAAGTTACATACGTTTCCGGTCTTAGTTTCGGTTTTGGGCGAAATGAAAATTTCTCATATCTCGAGCTATCAGCTGACCGGGAGGCGTCGAAACCGGTCCGAGCCGAAGTCCTCAGAACCGGTTTTTATTATGTGTTTCGGTATCAGCTATTAAAGTTACATACGTTTCCGGTCTTAGTTTCGGTTTTGGGCGAAATGAAAATTTCTCATATCTCGAGCTATCAGCTGACCGGGAGGCGTCGAAACCGGTCCGAGCCGAAGTCCTCAGAACCGGTTTTTATTATGTTTTTCGGTATCAGCTATTAAAGTTACATACGTTTTCGGTCTTAGTTTCGGTTTTGGGCGAAATGAAAATTTTTCATATCTCGAGCTATCAGCTGACCGTGAGGCGTCGAAACCGGCCCGAGCCGAAGTCCTCAGAACCGGTTTTTATTACGTTTTTCGGTATCAGCTATTAAAGTTACATACGTTTCCGGTCTTAGTTTCGGTTTTGGGCGAAATGAAAATTTCTCATATCTCGAGCTATCAGCTGACCCGAAGGCGTCGAAACCGGTCCGAGTCGAAGTCCTCAGAACCGGTTTTTATTATGTTTTTCGGTATCAGCTATTAAAGTTACATACGTTTCCGGTCTTAGTTTCGGTTTTGGGCGAAATGAAAATTTCTCATATCTCGAGCTATCAGCTGACCCGAAGGCGTCGAAACCGGTCCGAGCCGAAGTCCTCAGAACCGGTTTTTATTATGTTTTTCGGTGTCAGCTATTAAAGTTACATACGTTTCCGGTCTTAGTTTCGGTTTTGGGCGAAATGAAAATTTCTCATATCTCGAGCTATCAGCTGACCCGAAGGCGTCGAAACCGGTCCGAGCCGAAGTCCTCAGAACCGGTTTTTATTATGTTTTTCGGTATCAGCTATTAAAGTTACATACGTTTCCGGTCTTAGTTTCGGTTTTGGGCGAAATGAAAATTTCTCATATCTCGAGCTATCAGCTGACCCGAAGGCGTCGAAACCGGTCCGAGCCGAAGTCCTCAGAACCGGTTTTTATTATGTTTTTCGGTATCAGCTATTAAAGTTACATACGTTTCCGGTCTTAGTTTCGGTTTTGGGCGAAATGAAAATTTCTCATATCTCGAGCTATCAGCTGACCGTGAGGCGTCGAAATCGGTCCGAGCCGAAGTCCTCAGAACCGGTTTTTATTATGTTTTTCGGTATCAGCTATTAAAGTTACATACGTTTCCGGTCTTAGTTTCGGTTTTGGGCGAAATGAAAATTTCTCATATCTCGAGCTATCAGCTGACCCGGAGGCGTCGAAACCGGTCCGAGCCGAAGTGTCCAGTTTCGTATTTTATTATGTTTTTCAGTTACAGATTTGCCAACTTTCAAACGATACGTGAATTTATTTCCCAAATAACTGTAGCTTTTAGTCATCATACGACATTTAATACATGCTTAAAACTTGTTATTATGGTCTCACTCATATTAGAATATAGAATTGTAGGTACACTGTGTCCCTACAGAATTTTAAATCATAGACTTTAAAAAGTATGAACAGATAACTAACCATGAATACATTCATGATGCCAAAAGTCACAAGAAATTGTTATGTATGTGATAATCTGTACGGAACAGACTGTTGGTAATAATGCGGAGAAATAAAGTGTTCGTAGAGCGGCGATAAATTTGGGCGGGTAGCCGTCCCGGGCCGGACATAAATCACGGTACAAAAATGAGGCCTTGGCAATTTTGGCCTAAGTGTGTATTGTCAAATATGCTATTTATTATTCTCGTTACGGCACAACATGGGCACTTAGTTTTTGAGACCGCTTTTGGGTCTTGTAAACTGAGCCTTTAATAACTTGTTTATGTTATGATTTAAATTATGCGTCACGGGACCTGGTTTTATGTATTTATTTAACTTAGGTTTATTACGTTACAAAATTTCCTTACCTAGTTTTTATTTTAGGAGCTCCTCATGATCTTATCTACACTAATATTATAAAGAGGAAAACTTTGTTTGTTTGTAATGAATAGGCTCAAAAACTACTGGACCGATTTTAAAAATTCTTTCACCATTCGAAAGCTACATTATCCACGAGTAACATAGGCTAAATTTTATTTTGAAAAAAATTGGGATATTTGGGTTTTTCGGACACAAGGTGTAAGAAATCAACCAGAAAAGTTACTTTTTTTGCGTACGCTACTAATCTCAGGAACTACAGGTCCGATTTGAAAATTCTTTCAGTGTTAGATAACCCATTTATTGAAGAAGGCTATAGGCTATATTTCATCACGCTAAAACCAATAGGAGCGGAGCACCACTATTCCACGCGGACGAAGTCGCGGGCAGAAGCTAGTTTTGAATATAATGAGTTATCTTTCGGTACCTTAAACCATTTTATCTTTTTTCTTTGATTTTAAAATGTTTTCGGTGCTTTTCTGAGCTTTAAAAGCACTCTATTTTTATATTTTGATTTTTTCGCTCGTAGATTGGTTTTTATTCCGAGTTGTTTAGTTTATTGGTTGTAAAAACACCTGCTAAACATGAGGACAGGATTCCCGGATTCGATAAAATGTTAGCCGATTTCGACTTTCTATTATAGTACTGCTTCTGAAACAGGAGATTTTCTTTTTGATAATCGTGATGCAATTGTTCTGAAAGAATTAATGTTTTAAGAAAGAAAGAAATATTTATGGCACAACAAAACATAAATACAATGTGACACACTGTATGCTCGAAATAGGTCTAGTTCAGCATTATGCCTGACAGCTAGCGGCTGACGCTGATCTTCAACTGGGCCTACGAGGTGTTACTGATGTCAATCAGATAAATAGTCATAAATTTCATTAGTATTACCAGTAAAGCCTACTAAGCTACGATAGTTTTCCTTTTAAGTTCATTGTACATACATATATATACGTCTGTGTTTTTTTATAAGTCTAGGAGAAGTTATTTTGATGTTACAGGGGGGGGGGGGAGCGCACGAATTTAACAAAAAATATATATGCATTTTAAAGCTTGATATTTCGAAAACGGCTTCCTAAATCGGAAAATGGTCTTAACGCACCTACTTTATTTTTGAAACATCTATCCAACAATACCCCATACAACCCCATATAAATGGGAGGAAAAATATTCATCCCCACTGTACGCGTATGAGACCTTCATTAAAAAATATATATATTTTATCATTTTTCTATTTCAGCCTTCTAGTACAAAGAAGACAGGCGGACATGGCGAAACTACATAATATAAGGGTTCCTTCGACTACGGAACCCTGAAAAAAACATCTTTAACCATCGCCATGTATAAAAGGTATGTACTTTTATTTGAATGCGAAATCTTCAGATCGATTATATTACGATTTTCCTTATACATATATGTCTAAGTACTTGCGAGCGCCGCGAATGCTTAATACAATTTCACCCGAATTCAATCAAAATAAATTGACTAACGACACGGTTCCCTTAAAAATATATACATTTGTTTTTTTTTTAAAGACGGTAACATAATTCATTTTATCTGATCTATTGACGCAATGCTGACTATGAGTCAATTTCAACAACTCGATTTTTTACCTAATTTCCATGGACATTTTCATTTTCAGGTTTTGTAAAAAACTTTATTAGTAAAGCGCAACATATCCACATTTTATATACATTTTTAAAAGGGGATTATATAATTATAAATTACTTAGAGAGTTATTAGGGCCACCGAAATTGGCGAGCCACAGAAATTTTATTATGGCCACCGTAATTGTATTGGTGACACAGAAATTGTGAGTGTGCACTGAAATTGTGAATTACTAAAAATATTTTTAGTAATATGTAAAGAAATATATGGTATAATCAAAAAATATAAAAAATAACAAATTCTGATTAGCAATGATTAATTTGAAACTAATAAAAAAATTCTAAACAAATTAATTAAATATTTGTGGACATAATACAGTTTACTTCTCAAAATCAAACAATACTTTTTATATTTTTATATAGTCAGAATCTTAAAACTAAATAAGTAATTATTGCTATACACAGTCAATCAGTTAGCATTAATTTTGATACCTTGTACGTACGAGTATCAAAATGACAAATTAACAACTAATTTAATAATCATAAGAGCAGCTCAATAAAAGCCATTGCTTTGACGATAAACTGTAAAAAAATAATGATGTTAGACATCAATCAACTTTTAGGTAACTAAGATATTAAGAAATATTCTTTAAACAAATAATCACTAACGTGGCGATCGATGACGAAATCTTCGGAAAATATTTTCATCATCACTATCAAAAATATTAAAATTATTTCTTGTAACTAATTCTTTGGAATATTCAATGTGAGCATCATTATCAGTCTCAGTGGTTTTTTTTAAATTTCGACATTATATCACTGTTAATATTTTGGAAAAATGAGGCTGATGGAACTAGATTGTCATAGTCTATATTGTCCAAGTCGTGTGAAGCGTCAGCTGATTTGATGATCTTATCTTGAGGTATATTCTTGGTTTTAAAGTAAAATAATTCAGATCCTTTAAATCTGTGAATTGTTGATGGCTTAAAACTGGAATCTGATTGTAATGCAGGTGGAACGACCGTTGCATTATCCAGGATTTCAATAGGCAATTCATAGAAACCTAAATGTTTTCCGTGAATGCATTTTATAGCATTGTAAAGACAGTTTTCATCAGTGCATGACAGTGATCGCATTGCAAGAGCTTTTGATGTTTTTCCCCAAAAGATCTGATGGATCTTCATAGACCCTGGGAAACATTTTAGGACTTTTGGCTAAAGCCAATCCTTTTCATTCACTTTATAGTCATTAACAATCTTTATTTTCACACCTGTGACGGCTGTTTGAAGACCTTCCACTAAAGAGTTAATATCGTTGATGTCTTTGCCAAAGGCAACCAGACGATCTGCAGATCTCTTAAGAACACCGCCTACACCGTCAGGTGCTCCTTTTCCATGCCCACATTCGCAGTAATGCCATATCACTCGAGACAAATCTGGCAAGTATAGTTGAAGCTGCGATATAATATAGAAATTTTAAAGTGCTTTAGTTGAAATAGGAGAATTTATGCTGCTTACATTAGGAGATATAAGTGGAACAGGTGATGTGCAGGGGAGTGGACTACTGGTTTGCTGAATTGAAAAAGTACTTTGCAGCTTGCTTGCGTCTCTTCATCGCTGTCATTATGGTTTTCTTGTAAACATAATTTTCTTGAACGTAGATTTTTCAAAGGGTGTCGTGGAACCTGTTCATGTGGAGTTATATCTTTTGACTTGGCTTGAGATGAACATGGTAAAGGGCTTTTAGGTTGCGTCAATATTGAAGGTGATATATTATCTCCACTATTCTCATTTTCCTGTAGTTTGAGTAATTCCTTTTTTTGTTGTTGTCTTTTATAGTAATTTCTAAAATTAATTTTGTTTCTTTTTTGTTTAAGTCTACGAGCTCGAGCTGGCATCTCATTTAGGGGTAAAATTTTTCCTTCAGCTTTTTTCCGATGATAACGTTTTCGATCTTTCCTACGCAACTCCTCAGCTTTGACAGGGTCGCTTTTAATTTTTTCTCTTCGTTTATGCTCTGCAATCCTCTTCTTTTTAACCTTTCTTGGCTATCTTTTTTTTTTTGGATTCCTAAAATAAAAAAGATATTTAAAATACAGTTTAGTTAATTTAAACTCTCACATTTGATTATGAAAGAAAAAATAATGGGATATAACAGACTGTAATGTATTGGATAATGCTATCTCTGTGTAATCTATAACTAGGCATGTTAAATGAGTTTTGTTAAAGTAATTTCGGCGTAACAAATATTGTTTCTTTTCAAAAACCTTCATTAACATTAATACAATAATTGATAGGTACAATTTCTGTGGAGTCGTGTAATTTCCGTGGACACCCAGATGCCACGGAAACCACAGAAATTGGCCCACAGAAATTAGAAACGTGGATATTTTTTTTAAATTACAAGAAACTATCAAGGATATGGCTATTGTTTTCTATAATCTTAAATGTGTACCAAAGGCTACTTAGCATGCATAAAAGTGATACCTTTTTTTTTGATAAAATCCTTTTAAAACCTGATCACCGAAATTGCAAAATTTCGTTCAGAATAAACTGAAATCACGTACTTACATTTTTGGCGGGAAGACATGGCGATATGGTGCACTACCGTTCTCACTGCGCGTAAGCTCACGACTGTCTCTGGCCGGGCAGGGAATTATCGTTAGTTTAAACTCATTGGTGGAAGCTCAAGACGGCGAAACAAAATGACCATAGAAATTAGTAATTTCGCTCGGACAAAACTACCGTTGACATGTACTCATTAACTATGAGTTTAAACATTAAAAAATAATTAGCTTCTTGTAGGCCAATTATTACTTAACGCAATCAAAATACTTTTTCCTATATATGTTGGAGATTATCTTCCAGAGAGGTAAATGCTGTGTATGAAAGTGATTGTGGACAAGACACAGAAATTGATATTTCGTTATTTACTGAAGTTTTTCTTAAAAACTAATAGTCTTATAATTATAATTTAAGTGGCTTCATTTAGATTCACGTCTCTTTAATTCTGAGAAAAAAAAAACGTTGCATTATCTGGAAAGCAGAACTGCGTTTTCAGCCTAGACGCGTAAATTTTTCACCTGAGAAATTCACTCCTATAATATCAAACGAAACCAAACAAACAGACCTGTCTTTAGAATAAAACAAATTTCCAATCCTCCCATTACAGAGGATCCAACAAAATTATTCAGGAAGGATAAGAAGATTCATTGTAATGCCCTCTCTGCACCGCGGTGACTTTTTGCAATAGTGCGACACACCGCGGTTTAAACACACAATGTTGCTCAGGTGTGAACCCGCCTTTAGTGCCTGTGATGTGCGCTAAGTGAACACAACTTTCCGAACTCGCTCGTTGCACTGTTATTTTCAGTATAAAGGTAATTGAAGTGCTCCAAATTGTACGACAAGACAAAAAGAATTTGAAGTAGGCGTGGCGGTCTGTAGGTACGTACGTTTATTTGGCAACTTTATGTGCTTCAACGTTTTCCTCATGTGGTTATCCTACATTATAGGATGTTTTATTGTTAGCGATATTGTCTTGAAGCATTTCAATGCGTGTTACGCGGGCCCCCAAAATTTATGTTGGTTTTTGAATAGTGGGGCTAGATAATTAATTTCTTGCGCATCACGCAGATCGGAGAAGTCAATAATTAATTGAGAATGAAAGTATTTTATTTTAATTGCCTACTGCAGTAATGGAGAATTATAAAATACTTCGATACCAACTTGTATACGAGTCATTCAAGTTAAATTGGAACAACATGACTCGTTATAGAAAAGTATAGCAAAAGCTTATAATTAGCAAAAAATTACCGCGCAGGTAGATAAAAAGCTATCTTTATAATATTATAATACCTGTAATATGCGATCGCTTTTATCTATACACAGAAAAAAACATCTTCTAAGCTTTCATTCAAATTGTTGCGCACGTCTACGTGCTCTGTTTTTACTTCACTCGCTAATATACCTATTATTTAATATTTTCTACGATACCTAAAAGTTTATCCATAATGATAGGTAACTGAAGTCACGAACTTGAGATAACCCGCAGAAGACATTATGCGTAAGAGTTTTTGGGATTTAAATTAGAAGGCATCTGGCTTATACAGTACCTACTAAGATATAAATTCAATAACAATATCGGAGAACACTTTTGATGTAGTTCGAGACGAATGAAAGGTTTAAGATAAAGCGGTGAAGCGTAGAATATTACCGAAGTCGTTGAAGTTAATATTAAATTAAAATTATTTTCCACTTAAAGTTGAGTATAAGGTAAAACTAATAAAAATAAATAGAAATACTAATCAAAAGAGCAACAGAGATCACTCTATAGAATTGTATCGTATGTAAAATTACTAGGCCCTCTCAAGGCCAGTTGCAATCACTTTCATATTATTACACTTTATACCTATACATACCTACTTCATATTACTATATTAGAATTATTTGTATGTTTTTAAGATTCTTATGTTATCAAGAATGGATATATAATTAAGTTACTGTATATTGTAATAAAATAAAAGCAAAATTATCCAGTTTTATCTCACAGTTTGACAGTTTTCTACTGACAGTAGTCGCGTTTCAGAATCAAGTAACATTCAATTTTTGGTACAACTGGCTAATCTAGGCTTTAACTAGCAAACATAAACATTGATTAAAATGTACGAATTAATTTGACAAAGGCTAGAGCGAGCAGCGGATACAATTGAATGCCCCGACTAACTCGCCGGATTTTTGTTACGATTTAACGAAGCTTTTATTGGAGACCAGTGGAATTAATTCGCCTCCCTAATCGATGATTTTGAGCGGCGTGTTCACATGAGCCAAGTATAAACATTTCAATTTTGATATGTTTTATACGTGTAGGATCATATTTTTTATGACGAAAATATTGAATACTACCTTCTGCCAGCGACTTCGTCCGCGTGGAATAGTGATGCTCCGCTCCTATTGGTCTTAGCGTGATGATATATAGCCTATAGCCTTCCTCGATAAATGGACTATCTAACACAGAAAGAATTTTTCAAATCGGACCAGCGGTTTCTGAGATTAACACGTTTAAACAAAATGACAACATTTCCCTTCACTGCTCTGCTCCTATTGATTGTAGCGTGATGAAAAGTATACTATAACCAGCTCAGGAGTATGACAAATAATTGTACCAAGTTTCGTTAAAATCCGTCGATTAGTTTTTTTTCTATAGAGTTTATACAGACAGACAGACAGACGGACAGACAGACAGACAAAAATTTTACTGATTGCATTTTTGGCATCAGTATCGATCCCTAATCACCCCCTGATAGTTATTTTGGAAATATATTTCATGTTCAAAATTGACCTCTCTACAGATTTATTATAAGTATAGAAGATAGAAGAAGAAGATAGATAGATAGAAGAAGAAGATAGATAGATAGAAGATAAAAACATTATAAAAAACAAGGATACACCGATTTCTGGAACAGGGTCCAACTACCGGTGTAGGGCTGCAGAGATAGGAACCTTCTCACAATACGTCCCCTATCAAGGAGAACTGCCTTCGGACCCTTAATCCAGCCGCCTAACGAGAGCGTCTTAAGATGTTGGTCAAGGCTCTTGGCCATCAGGCCATTGGCCGTCACGACGATCGGCACAATGACAACAGAGTCCACATTCCACATGTCGATAACCTCGTGCGCCAAGTCGAGATACTTCATTTTTTTCTTCTTGAGATACTTAATTGGTTTCTTGATTGATTTAACTTTTTTCTGATTTTCTTCATGCGGAGTGGTGACATCGATAATAATCATCGTGCGGCGCACTAATCGGTCTATCGCCACTACACCAGGCTTATTGTATTTCCTTTTATTGTCATGTTTCTAAATGGCTATGGTTACATAGGTTTCCAACCTGCACCCACAGTACGTAGGTAAATCAATTTCGTAGCTGCCTATGCCTTTCCCACAAAACTTTTCGTTTTGATAGTTATCAATATTAATGCTATGAATATCAGTATCACAATCAACCACGTGACTGCTGAATATATTGCAACCAGTCATGCCGTTAATTGCTTGATATTTAGGAGAACGAAACTTGAGTACAAATGACAAAACGTTGTAATTATTTTCTGTCTCGACCATTATGTTTCTCTAAACGGCACGTTTTGTATTTAACTTTTAGCATTTCCCCACGTTTTAAGTAATTGTGGTCACGAATGAAATGAAACGACAATTAATTGATAGGCCGAAGAAGTTATATTTTCAATTAAAGAATAATACATCATCAAAAGTCCCGATGGGAACAAAACATCTTTGTTCAGTGAACACAGGGTTTTATTTAATTTAATTCAACAACACGAACATGCAAATTTTGAACATGATATTACAAAAGACTTCGACGATTTTGATTCGGGAAATGTTAATACGCTTCAAGAGCGCTGTGTACATTAAATATTAAACAGAATTCGTCCAGTGATCTCCGAGAGACGCGGAAATATAAATTATTGGTTCGAGGATTTCATCAAATTTAATTTAATCCACTCAATAATGTCTGCACTGAAATATTATGTATGGTTTTAATTCTGCCGTTGCATATCTTAATAAAGCTTTAATTAAATTTTCTGTTATATAACTCTTCAAAAACATTTTGGAATGGAAAATTTATTGAACCATGTGTATTACGGTTTCAACTCTTCTTCCGAGGAGTTTATTCAGAAGTGATTCTGATATTGTAATTGCATTACCATTGCTCAATCGGCGTATATTATGTGCCTCATCAGTATTCAGATTGGATGGATGACGCCGGCTGATGTGGGGCTCGATCTATCTCAGTCAATGCGAGTGATAACATCAGCGGCGCGAACATGTGAAGGTCGCGTGTTTCCGTCGCGCCGTGAACTAGATCACTGAGCATTAGGTAGTGTTGCAACAGCTATTTGAATAATGACCAGTTGCATCAAACGTCACATAATTTATACTTTTTCATAACTTGGTAAAAAAATATTTCCTTAAAGGTACTTTTGAAATGTTTTATGTTATTAAGGCAATGATATTACAATTAAGTAAACGTATATTAAGTTTTACCCCAGTTTTCATTAATTTAAGTTAAATGTCATGAGCTATCTTTTACAATTGCCAAAGTTTCATTATTTTATCTTGATATCCTCAAACTTCTCATGTACTATCATGTTATGTAAAAATGTAATTAAATTATCGGTATTTACAAAGGAAAATATCGTCATTTGGTTAACCTTGACCATGCAATATTTTATCTTAGTACGTCGGAGGGGCTCGGAGATTTGTGTGACTAATACAAGTTTAATTGGCTCGGAGGCACGCGTCGCCCGGCCCTGCACCCGCAGTTTATCTGAGCAATTGTCCAACCATTTGAGCATCTTCCTGTTTTAATAGCCTTCGGTTTACTTTGTTTCCGTTCTCGGTAATTTCCTGGAATAATTTTAATTTGATCATTGTTTCTGAGGTCGCACCGCTTGTAATGTTTCTTTTGAAAGGCCGAGTTTACCTGAGTTGTTAAAGGCCCATATTTTAGAATGATACTCAAGCATAGATCATTGTTATTAGCATAAATTAAGAGCTAATTCGATTGGTCAAATAGTCCATGCTTAAAAATCATTCTAAAATACCAATCTTAATTTTTATTCTAAACTCATTAATTTTCTTTAGCTACCCCTTCTGACGGAGAGGGAGCAGATTTTTACTTGTTTCAAAGTCCTATTGTTTCCCGCCTGTGCCGCAGACAATAGGGTAGCGTTCGATACACTAATGATGCCACAAAATATTTTTAATGTAAAGGAAAACCGATGACTGCAAACTGGCAACCTTTATCCGTACAACACTTTGTCTTTAAAGTATTAGGTAAGTTGTTTTTATAAGAAAATCTCAACCTCATCTGCCTAGCCTTTTCCCAACTATGTTTGGGGTCGGCTTCCAGTCTAAACCGGATGCAGCTGAGTACCAGTGTTTTACATGGAGCGACTGCCTATCTGACCTCCACAACCCAGTTACCGGGTAACATGGTACCCCTTGGTAAGACTGGTTGTCAGACTTTCTGGCTTCTGACTACCCGTAACGACTGTCAAAGATGTACAAGTGACAACCGGGGCCAACAGCTTAACGTGCTTTCCGAGGCACGGAAGAGTCTCGCTATGACATAGATGGTCACCCATCCACGGACCGACCGCGCCAAGCGCAGCTTAACCTTTGATCGGTCGAACCGTGCGGCTGTTACTTAGCCACGAGCTCCTCCTCTCATCTCCTCTCCTCCTCTCTCATAAGAAAATCTCAACCGTTTCATGTTAAACAGCTCATAGCTTTAGAATCGGCAGACGGATTCTCATCAATTACCTATAGCTACAATTTCATCTCGATAATATGTACTAGCTTTCAATTAATTTAAGCATTCGGTGCATAAATAAGAACAACCAACTTTTTTTTTGTATCATCCACAACGTAACCTGAGCTATTCATCATTTACCTTTATAAAGGTGAAAGCCTAGCTGCAGGCAATCTACATAATTTTGTCAGCATTCACCCAAACAGCGGGAAATAAGGACAGCAACAATGTGCGCATTCATCTTCACAACTTGATGTGTCAGATGTGTCGAGGGTAGATGACGGGTAACACCTCGATTTGTAGGGAAATTATTATTGTACATGATGTATCATAAGTATGCATAACTTGTATGTCTATCTGGACAAGAAATGTTTTTTAAACATTTTGTTTTGGAATATTTACTCAAATAGGTGATTGAAGATATACTATTTGAAGTATAAGGAGAATGACCTTTGCGTAATCATATTACCTATTCTATAGTAACGGACTTATTACTGTGCAATTGATTTGACCTTTCATTACTGCGCTATTTGAGATAGTGAGGATTTATTTAAGATAATGGTAACATTAAGTTTCATGATTGTACACTTCAGTGACCATTTCAGATATTTCCTTTTTTCGGATCACCCTGGGGAAATGATGCGATGGTCCATCCTCAGCGCGGACCACACAGATACGCATTAAATATTATTTTAGTGGCAATGAACTGACGTTCAGTGCGTCTTGATAGTAGCAGTAACAGTAATGTACTAGCTACACTGTTGCTTACGAGTCCGACGTAAAATTTTACAACTTGCACAGTTTATGAAGTCAAGTTAGTGCCTTATTAAGATATGATACAACTCGTGTAGGACACTTTAACGAGTCGACGCTTCCGCGTTCGGGCTTGTGGGTGAGTTGTTAGGTTACTAACACATTCATATCAGTAAAATATTTGGCGTATTTTTGACGAGTTCCAGCTGGTAGACAATGTTATAAGTACATATGCTGAAAGCAAAAACGTCAATGTACTTTCATGACCATATTTAAACATATTTTTGTATTCCTTTCTGCTAATATTTAGAAGGACGTATTGTGATATCTAAATGTATATAGAAACCTCTAACAAAATTGTAAAATACAAAGCGAAATACAATTTATGTTGAAATGGATCTGTCCGTATCGCTCCCTGTTTATTTCCGGAACAAACCGCAAGTGACCGCAATCCGATTTCCTGCACTTTTACGTTCTCCGCCCTCTGCACCCCGGGCCAGCCGGAGAGCTCTTTATCTTTTTGTTTCAGGGGATACATAATAATAGTAAATCTGTCTAAAAGGATCCGTCGGTCATATGAACAAAACTGTATTTACAGTAGCACGTTCAGTTATTAAAATGAAAAAAAAAATCCTTGATCTGTATATATTATCTTTTTAAGACTTTACTATTGGTAGGTAGAAAACTTTGCAAAAAGAGTTCTAGGTCTTTTAATGTGGGAAATATTAAAAATACCTAGGTAACTACCTAACTGTGTATTCTGTAAATATATCATATCATAGTGGTGGAAACATTTACACGAAAGAAGTGGGAGCAAACACCTAGTTTCAAACAATATCATAAAACCCCATTTTAAATATTGGATTATAAAATGTTATATCGGGTCGTGATGCCAGCGATCAAAATCCTATAAAAGCTTTGTTTTACATAAACGTTAAACAGAAAATGTTAGTATTTCATGAAATGCAACCATATTTTCTAAAGGATCAGGACCAACAGTATAATGGTAGTGTAAATATAATTATATTATTATTTCTTTACAAATAGTAGTAATAGATATTCATGTAAACCATAATTATTTAAAACTAACTTATTAAATGCATAATCGATCAATTATTTAAAATTCAACAAAATTTAAAGTACCTACTCTGGTAAATATAAATGAAAGCAACATAACAGTAAATAATAGATCGGATAACAGCTCCAAATGCTTTTAGAGGAGATTACAATTTATCAAATACAGCAGTTCTATAATCCAGATTCAGAATAACACAGTTATTGGAAATCCATTACTTATTCACATTGCTTTCAATACATCTGCTCGCGTAGTTTGTTATTCAAGCAGAAGTAGAGACACTTTGAAAAATCAAACTCAGCGAAATATTCCAATGATCTTCTACTATAAATAGAACTTGCAATATCAAGTGTCAAAGTCTAAATTTAAATTGCTGATAGCACAATTGATATTTCTACAACACTTTTTGTACAGCGCGAAATAGACTTTTTGGTCTCAACATTCTGCTATAGGTATAGGTACTGAACATAATTTACGATAGTCAAAAATATTTGAACATTCTTTGTCCATTTTATTTCTGCACTATGTAAATCCTCTAGGAAGCACTCCGAACACAAAATTTTGTAACAATTTTACTGTGATAGTGAAAGCCACTAGCTTATTCCCAACAACCGTAATCCCCTTCCCCGTCAACTCACAACTCTCGAACAAGCCAAACATTTAAAGACTTTTCAGCTTATTTAATGAAATTGCAAATTTTCCGTACAGTGGCGACGAAAGCGATTACCCGTCAGTGTAAGCGCGGCTCATCAGATTTGCGGCGGCCATTTGCATAAATGCATCGTTGTACAACTACAACGCGCTTCGAGCGCGGCTCCTGAGTTATGTGCGCGACTGTACCTACCGCCGAATGAGAGCTTACTTGACTTATTGTAATGGGCTTTACTTAAAAAAATCCACTCAAAAATATAAATTAACGCTATAAATTGTTTACAGAGAGAAAATTTAGCGTTTTTTAACATTGTGCTTCTTTGGCATAGCGACGCAGATCTCATATCAAAATGAAGGTTATAATCTTCTTCGTAAGTTTTCATCAGTTTTGTTCTGTTTATTTTGTTACAAGCACGAAACAAATCGTATTTCTTACTATTTACTTATGTTATTGTTTACGTACTACGTAACTAAACTAATTGTTCAGTAGTTTTGCAATCAAAACTACTGAAATTTGCTCATCAAAGCTGGAATAAACAAACTTATTGATAAATAACCATTATGTATTTGTTTAATTCAAACTTCACAACAATAGCAAACTTTGTATGTTCGTGTATGTGTGTGACAAATATTCAATATCAAACAGCTACAGCGAAGTTCAGAAGTTGTGATTGTCTGCCGTATTAATTAGCCCGAAACTGTTCGCACGGAGCGCGAACTACTTCCGATGTTAAGTGATACAGTACAGAGCGGGGCGGTTCATATCGCGCTGTTCACATGTGCCAACTTACTGACGCTAAACCTTAGCTCTAAACATATCTGAAGCATTGTTCACTTGTTTCTGAAGTGTAACGTTCATGCGTCGTGTTTTGTATTATGCTCTGAATTAAAAAGCCACGGAAATATTTGTACAGAAATGTATGTTGAGGAGTAACGCCGCAATTACGTGCCTAATCTGTAGCGCGAATCTGATAAAATCCGTAAACGAGCCAACCGAACCAGGTAAGCTGGAATTTTAAGGAAAACAAATGAGTTGTGTGAATCCACATACAGTTTATTCTGTTTACGAATTAATCACATCGCCAACTACAAACGAGCCGAAAAACTCAGCTCGTTAGCTGTGTCCCACGTAATCAAAACACATCAAATATTCCAGAAGAAACTTTGGAACTGTCCGAAAACTTTGTTCCTAAGTTGTTTATTTGTGAGAATTGTTGAAGGCGACACTAAACTAGCCTTAGGGGCAACTTCGTTTTATTGCTTCCTGCCAACTTGACGTAATAAAGTATCAAGTGCTGTGATGATACACAAATCGTCAAACATTACTCGTATTTGTTTGCATTCTTGTTGATTTTGAGAAGGAAAAAACAATCTCTGTGATCAGCTGTTTGTTGCCGTGGAAAAGGAAAATAGGTCACTGTGCTCGTAAAAGTCGGACGGAAAGCTTTTACTTGTGCACTATTGCAATATTTAAATCGTATTGTAGCTAAAACTCGGAGCGGAGGCTCTATATCATGCAATGTGTACGTACCGCACTGTGCGCGACCCGATAAGGACATCTTCGATCTATAGTAAAACATGTTTGAGAGGAAAATACGAACAGAAAATAAGAAAGCTTTAGCTGCATCAAAGAAACGAAATGATTGCGACCGCAGGCGGGGCGGAATGATTGACACTACACAGACCACAAATAGCACACGGATGGAGCCAATTTGTTGGATGGATATCAAAGAGCTGACTTTGGCATAATAATAATTTCAAGATTGATTCAGTTCCAGAAGGTTTCCGTAGCTTTATCCGTTTTTAATAGAAACACTTCGAATAAATTTGATTCATCTATTGTACTCGTACAGTTTCCAACAACTTACAGAACAAATTAAAAGATGATTGCTTTACGGAGGTATATGTGCACAAAAGAAAGTAGACCTTCATAGAATGGACTAAGAGTTATAATTGTCATTGTTCTTCCTTCCTTTGTTCTGACCTTAATAGCAAAGTTTTTGTGCGGAGTTTTCGTAAGCGAATATGATGACCGGTTGGCACCTGACTTTGCCGAAACACGCCTTCTTCTTGTCAAAGTTTCCAAAGTATCTCACGGAATATAATCGCACTTGTAACAGTCCTTAATCGAAATGTTCTATAAAAAAGGAACTGAAATACTCGCACAGAAAATTATTAATTATTTGATAAAACTGTTAGACTGCAAAGAGATGGGTTCAGCTATATCTCAAACTGAATAAAAGGTATCGGAGACTATAGTATCAAGAATTTGGCTTGGCCTCAATTATTAGCTTGGAGTTGTGCCAAGCTATAGGCCCGTGCTCTATCAGATAAGACACGAAGCACCATAATTGTGTAATTATTATTGTTCAAGCGAATACCTGTTTGCAAACGAGACACATTCGGGGAATATATTGGATATTCAGGTGAATGATATGAACAAAACGTGCACGAGTCTGCATACGTTTGAACTGCCAAACCGCCCGACTCCCCGAACACGGTATTATCCGGAGTACACGGACTTTACATCCGGATTAAAACAATAATCCGTGCAGAACAAGGGCTGGGAAGCAACAATCTTTTCTGGCGTTACCTTGAATTATTCGCAGCAGCGAGGAATTAAATTATCTGTCTGTATTAAACATTCAAACGCCGTGATGAAGAGAAGCATAAACTGGCTGACTTAAAAATGTATGAGATTTTGCGAGATTTTTGTACTGAGAACAAGTCTGTAGCGATTCTCATCACATTTTTCTTGTCTGTAAAGTTGGTTATTAAACTTTGGACTGAATCGTAGAACCTTTAAAATGTAGCTTATTTTTACTGTATCACTGTTAGTTAGTAGTTGTCACAGAGAATGCGGTTATTTAGCGTATAATTTCATGGTTCTTGCTTATAGACAGGTACTTATAAATCTTTCAGTCGTGTCAGTTAGACCATTTATAATTCAAGAACGGTTATACCAATTTCAATGATTTTGGTTTGTTGTGTACATGCGAATATGAAACCTCGTTCCTGACGGAACAAATCTCCTCCACAGGTTCTATAGAATTCATTTTGCTTATAAGTAAAAACATCAAAATATATAATTTGAAAATATTTTACACAAACTCTGTACCTAAGACCATATATAAAACACTCAAACAGGTACCCGAGCCAGAGCAAAATAACGATCCATAAAAAAACCTGCACACAAAGAATATTACCACGATACAAATATAAGCTTAGTAAAATTTTTGCATGATGATGATAATTCTCTTACAAAGTACTTAAATAATAATTGGACTATGTTTGTTTTAATTTGGATCTTTGATCCATGTATATTGCATATGGCATATTGCATTATTTTTTGGGAAAACAACTTTAGTCCAGTGATAGAGCACACACAATACAATGCTTTCATTCGTATTATCAAAGTAGCTGTTTCTGTACGCATAAGTTTGGAGAGCATGAATAAAAAAACTGATATTTATGGATTTAATTTTATTCATAAAATCTGGAAATAGAAAACTAAAAAAGCCTTAAAATTCATACTATTAAAAATGTGTAAAAAATATTTGGTAATATTTCGCTGTAGTCTTGGAGTGTAGGTCAGAAGTGAAGTTTTAACGAGCGTCGTTCAGTCCGACCCCGGTTTAACGACAGGTCAGCAGTTTGCGATCTAATACTTAGTGCTCGTGTAATGATCGTGTACTTTTATTGTTTTGCTGATATTGTGGCCGCCGAATTGTTGCCAATGTAGGTACTTTGTTGTAGTCGCCAGGGTGACAAGCTGTCTTTTTCATTATGTTTATTCAAGAACTAAGCATACTTTATTGATAGTTTTGCTTTGGACCTTGATGTTCATTCATCACTAAAGTATTATTTGACTACCTTCATTAGTCGTACATCCTAACGGCCAATTAATTATTATTTGAATGGAATATTAAGAAATCGAATAGCGAATGTGTAACTGTGAACACGTAACTTGTTGCTCATGATACGTGTTTCATTTCCGAGTCGATAGCAGTTTATCTCTTTCGGGCACAAACTTTGCTGCGCACGTTCAAACTTCTGATACAGCCAGTCTTACAAATTTACCAAATTTCTGGTTTAAACCTAAAAGCCAAGGGTGTAAGTTCCGAACGGCGAGCCCGGGTTCAGTATTTTGCAGTTTCTATACGATATTGATGAAATAAAAGGCAAGCCGGGTTCGTGTTAATGCCTACGTGATTGATCGTCGCCAAACATAACGCTTTACGAATTTATTGGTGGCACAGAGGCCGCCAGGCGCCCACGAGCCACGGCCTTGTTTGACACACTGCGTGCTGTATTAAAATATAAAGTGGATTTGAAATTGGAAAATACGCGTTTGATGTAAGGTTTGCGAGCAGAAACGGAAATTCGGCAAATGAAATTTACGTGCTTTATTTGATAAATTGCTTTTCAATTGCTAAATCAACAAGTAATTTGTCAAAAAAAGATACCACATTACTGAGACACAACACGCAATATAATCACTAGATTAACCAATGCCTGTAGCATATATACCGACTGATTTAAACAAAATCAGTGTGCAAGCAAAATAAACATTTGAGTTAATAGAAATCAAATTGCCGTTAAATGATATTGAATTCGTTCCACATTTCCCCAGGAAGCGAGATCAAAGGGGTGCGAGGAATCGGCCTAATCGCGCGCCGCTGTGTGATACCGTGCCGCCGTCAAACGTGCGCCGTTATTTGAAACCGCCGTCACACGTGAATTCTTTGACATTTATCTTTTCCGTTCTTCCTCATGTGGCTATAGTTTTTGGAATATTTCAACGTATTTCAATTTACTAGTATTCTTTTTCAACGAACGTTCAATATTTCAAAGATCTTTCTAAAATTTAATCATAAAATCTATGTTTGTCCCCACTAAGCTCAATTTCTTATAACAGCACCGTACTGAAAATAATAAACAAACCATTTAATCCCGTCGTTTACCTTTTACCAAAATATTTATATACTTTTACTAACAATTTTACGCATCATACATCACCCGATTTTGTATAGGATATTGAAAAACGTTGGCGAGCTTGTTTAGCTAGGAAAGTGAACAAACATTGGCTCGATGAAAGAATAATGTTTGAGTCAAGGGCCGCTGCGTCAATATTTGAGGGACATTATATGGGACAAGCCTCTTCACCGACAGCTCCCTTGCCAAACATTGTATATTTTTGATTTTTGGCTTCTTGGGTTTTTCTGATTGTGTGCCTTGAACGATATTCTCGTAAACTTTTGGTTATAAGAAGAAAATGCGAAAAAATGATTAAATTGTGTAACGTAGCTGGTCGACTCAGTCTCTGATCTGAGTACAGATAGAACAACATGTACCACTTCAGAAATAATATTCAGAAACAGTTGTGTACTCCATATTCTCTCTGCGGTATTTCTGCGGTGTAAGCGGGAGAAACAGCATTACATAATGAGTAAAGTACGAATGATAATTCCCCCGGAGGCTTTCAGAGATAATCGAGTGTCACTCACCGTGATGTATAGCAAGCTCTAGTATAGTATAGAATAGTGTTATCTCGTGCCGGAACAATTGCCTACATAACACGCCTCTAGGGGAATCATCCGCTTGGAGCCTGTTATTAAGGAATAGGGTTCCTCTCGAATTCCCCTCGCTGAGCTACTAATGCCTCATAATTGTCTACTTAAGAATGTTCGAAGGATATATTTAATAGTTTAAGCCTATAGTATTTGTTAGCAGTAACACAATTATAGATAAGTTGCGTTCTGTAGTGTGTGTTCATTCAGTTTTCTTAGTTATTGTTAAGCCATCGATTACTATAACCAATATGTATGAATCTCCGTTACCTATGTCTGTATGTATCTAAGCGTTAAAATAAATTTTCAAATAAAGGCTAATTCTGGAGTACTAATGAAATCTAGGATCTCGTGGGCTATATATATATAGTATGTACATCTTATTTGCGAAAGATAAAAATAATCTATGCCTTTTCGTGGTTTAAACTAGTTTCTACCTTTATATAAACTAAAATTTACGGCTTGTTAAACAATGATAATCATTTAAAGCTATCGCCAATGCTAACGCCATCGCGTATGCTGATGCCGACGCCGATGACGTCGCCGACGCCGACGCCGACGCCGATGACGACGCCGACGCCGATGCCGACGCCGATGACGACGCTGACGCCGATGACGACGCCGACGCCGATGACGACGCTGACGCCGATGACGACGCCGACGCCGATGACGACACCGACGCCGACGCCGATGACGACACCGACGCCGACGCCGATAACGACGCCGACGCCGATGACGACGCCGACGCCGACGCCGATGACGACCCCGACGCCGATGACGACACCGACGCCGATGACGACGCCGACGCCGATGACGACGCCGAAAACGACGCCGGCGCCGATGACGACACCGACGCCGACGCCGATGACGACACCGACGCCGACGCCGATAACGACGCCGACGCCGATGACGACACCGACGCCGATGACGACACCGACGCCGATGACGACGCTGACGCCGATGACGACACCGACGCCGACGCCGATGACGACGCCGACGCCGACGCCGATAACGACGCCGAGGCCGATGACGACGCCGACGCTGATGACGACGCCGACGCCGATGACGACACCGACGCCGATGATGACGCCGACGCCGATGATAACGCCGACGCCGATGCCGACGCCAATCCGACGCGGAATCCGACAACTGAGTCGGCGTCGACGCTTTGTCAACCCTTCTTCTATTATTTTTTATTCTATTAAAATTTGTATTAAAATACATTGGGATATCTAGGAAGGTTTCTACTACTCGTCTATGTTCACTATTGTAGCCAAATTTCTAAGACAAATTTAATGTTTCTGGTTATGTATTTCGCCATTCCATTATTTGCAGTACCTACCATTTAACTTTTTAAATGGCTCGCGTTATACGCAAGTTCTCACGGCATGCATATCGTCTGCGAGAGCTCTTTATTAAAAACTCCTCGCATTCAGATCAGTACGCTCAGGCACATAGGGCGTCAAGTGAATGGTAATGACGGACGGCTTTATGTTACTTCTAGGGTGCTTCTATGTTAAAAATCGAAAAATTTAAATATATTTTTTTTATTTCAAATAAGTCTTTGCAGGATCAATGCATTAAGTTAGTTTCCTTTTAAATCTATCAGTATCCATTCACGAGATGCAACTATTTTTGCCAAGCAACTTGATAGAATCACATACTCCTTTTACGTCACCTCCGGGAACATAGTTGACCTAATACCGGGACCCGGCAATTTAAAATTCTACACGTTTTGCTGACTGTGACGTCACACGATATTGCACAAAGTTCAAGAAGTAAGGAAAATTCATGACCCAGCAAAAGTGAAATTCAGTTTTAAAATTCTTCTCACAAGCTTTTGAAGTAGCACCACTCACGCGAGTAATGTGGATAGAATTTAAAAAACACATCAATGTTTTACTCTTTTTTAAATATGAACAATAAATAACAAATTCTCGTTTCTAACACAAAGAACACGCTTAAAACGCAATTAAACTCTGTAGAACTTTACTATTTTCATTATACTTTGTTAGAAGTACAATATTAAAATAGCTCGGAACAAAACATGGCTCGAATGTCTGTGTAATAATGTCCGAGTAAGCTCTTTTATGACACTAAATTCCTATCCTCATTATGTCATATATCAGGGTGATGCATGGCCGGCGAAATATCACTACCCTGGAACTAATGACCCGCCAAGTAACACTTTCAACCCGCCTCAGCTTTATTATTGAAGCTTTAAGGGTTATTTTGAACAGATTTTGTTGTGAAATAAAGTTGGTTCGAGTTGTAGAGGCCTTATTGTCGCTGAATAGTGAAGCTTTTATCTAGTAATTTAGACCAAAATCTGTTATTATGTTCCGGGTTCAGGTCGCATGTATGGGCTACTAAGCGGCTCTTTATCTGAATAGAGTTTAATTTTATATCAACAGGTTAACTAACTTAAGATTCTGAAATATATGGGGGCGAAAAATTTAGAAATAAGATATATTTGAACGTTAAACAATTTTTATTGATAACATTTGAATAGCGATAACTCCAAAGCGCTTTCACACTAGTGTTTGTCCAGCATAGGCAACGTATGCACATCGCAGACGCCGCGACCTCGCCGTTTTCTCTGCAGTTAATTTAACGCTGCGCTGGCGCGGCGTCGATGTCACACAATTTTTGTGAGTGTACACATGACACCGCAGTAACGCGACACAACCGCAGCGTACTCTTGTGTCCCAGCAGATACGCCGCGACAACGTTAACGTGCTACTAACTACACGTACAAATATTTCAATCTTTACTAAATGTGACCGGTGGCTTTCATTCAGTATTCTTTATTCTTTATACATTCAAACTGATTATCAAATTCATTATCAAAGTTTATTTCATTCTCATTCATTCATTTCAATGTTCTGTTTACTAAACAGCTTTCTGGTTTTTTTTGAGATGATATTTATTTATACTATTTAGATTTTTTCTCCACGATCAGATTAATTTTTTTCAGTTGCCTTCGGTTTACTACCTTAAATTTCATTCCAAAAGCAAAATACTACGCTCTAAGGATGTGCGCGTATCGAGTGCAGTGTAAAATGTAATTTTGGCGTCTAATAAACGATTGTGCAGGTCATTTTAATAAAATACTTAAATGCTAAAACGTAACGAAGCGGAATCTTTTGTGTCAACGGCGGCCGCGTACCGGTCCGCATTAATTAATGTGTTGTGTGTTCAATTGAAATAACGTGAATAATTAATACGAGATTACCTTTGTCGATGCATTTTAAAGTCATTGTGTTGAAATTTGAATATTTATTTTACATACGTAAACCGGCTTAACAGAAAATGTAACAAATGACACAACAACACTCGTATATATTGCTCGTGTGCGCCAGACTCAATATTTTTCTCATTCCCTCAGACTGAGTTACAATTTTCGGAGCGATTTATATAAAGTTGTCATCAGTAACACGAGTGAGTGTCCGTAACACAATTAGCGGCATGTTGTTCCACATAAATAATTGAAGCTCGGTGACGACACGGCCCGTCACGGTGACGGATGCGACGGAACCCGATTTATAGCTAACGGATGTGACGGACGGACATCCCTCATGCGACCGTTTGCATTAAACAAGCATTTTTTGGGAATTTTCCCGTTTTCGGCATGATTTGTTATTGACATGTTTCATCTACAACAATTTAATTTCGAAATTGAGAACAAGCAAAACTGTGGCATATCTTTTAATTACTAAAAATCCTATTGAACTACTTATTTAAATGAATTTAATGTAGAAACGTAATTTCTTCCCTTTGTGTGGTCATACCAATACAACCTAAATATTTTGGTCAAGGATCAGGAAGCAAATCTTTAAATTAGTATCAGTAAATATTAAATGAATATTCAAAGCCTCCCCAAATGAACAAGACGAGAATTGCTCTAAACAATTTAGGCCAATCCTTAAAGCCTTACCCGGATCGATCCGCCCCAGTCTTCCCAAATCCCTCTCCACATAATGTCGTCAATATAATCCATTACTCACTTAGCCTACAATTCCCTATTTCTACGCATTTTTTAAGGATCTGCTCATCCCGATCAAATGGACTCTATTGATGAGGGTTTTAAAAAATTATCTGAATTTGAATTCGATTTGCGCCGCCCTAGTGGCTACTAGGAGTAAGAAGACCTTTTTTTTTCACTCTTTAAATATTTAAAAATATCTTTGATTGGTACATGAAATTCGTTTGTTGTTTTGTTTGGTAGGGAAGTTTTAAATGATTGAGGGTGTTACACAATGTTCTGTTCACCCATAAGTTATAAAATATTAACTTTGTGCCTATGTAATATGAGATGTTGAAGCTGGGATTAAGATACACTGTTGTGGCTAATACAAAAAGCCTAATGAAAGTTATTTGATGTCTATTCGTCCTCAACCAATAAGTCATTAATAGCTAATTTACCGAAATATTATGTATGTAATAGGTGTTATTATTGATGTTTATAACTTAAGAGACTGTTGCTTTATTTTAATTGACACATAATGTTAGATTTGTAAATAAAATCTATTGACTTTGAAGAATATTAAAATGTGTACATAAAAGATATATTCAATTCAAAACTTTGCCAAATTCGTACCCACGATAGAACATACAGTTTTATTTTAAGAAAATTCAGCTATACGACTTCCTTCAAAAAATAATGGTCACACACACAATTAGATTTACTAATCCTTTTAATACATATTATAAAGATAGAATCGGTATAAACTCATGAAAAGTAGTTTAAAGAGTATGTGTAAGAAATTATTAGCATAGGTGAGGTGAGATACGTCTATATTACATTTGATAACACCATAAATGGGACTAATAATTCGTTCAAGTAGAACTAGAATTAAATGCAGAAAGCAATAACTAATTCATAGTGAAATTATTTTACAAATAACACTCGTGTAGTATACAACAACAACAATTTGAAAAGCGCTATTAGTTTGAACAGCAATCAAACGATACGATCTCAGATTGATAGGGCTGGCGGGCCGGCTGGCGTGAGCCGGCGCTGCTACACAACTCACATAAACTCTACGTGACTCATTTTGTTTTATTCCTGATCCTATCGGTCATTACCGTTTTACTTGTCATTTCGGAGCTATTTACTAATACACTCTCATTTTGGATAAAACGTGACGATTGTGTCGGGTGTCTTATTTGATGGTTTCAGCGATTATTTTATAAAACTTTTTATTCTTATTAACTTCATTCTTAAAGCTAACCCACTCGACACATCTAAACTAAACAATAGTGTTGGGTTATTTCCAATAAAATATTTTGCTTCCAAAATGTTGTTGTCTCGAATAAGTAAAAGCTAATTAAAATCAGTCCATTCTATCTTGTCGTAATCACTTGTGTTCACCATGTAATTAGTTCGCTTCCACAAGTATACATTAGCTATGGAAACATCTCACAAACTATGTGAAAAGAACTACGTGAGCAGAGCCAGTGGGCAGAAAAAATTCAATAACCGAACGGTGTTGTCAAGGTAAGTTAGATTCTATTCTGGTAACATTACGGCATACGGTAGTATGCAGGGCTATAGTTCATAAGGTGTTTTATATGTTCATTAGATTGTGCGTGATAATAGCGACATTAGTAACAAAAATCTCGTCTTTTGTTCTTGCGAAAGTCAGTCGTTATATAAATGTTTAACATCTTTTTTGCTGAAATTACAAGTTTCAGAGACAGAAAGTTTAACTGCAAGTTGTTCAAATACACTTACTTATTTCTGTTTTCTTTTTGTATAAAACGTCGATCATAAAAAGCTCTATAACCCTGAAGAGAGTAATGGTTATAAGGGATACCTCGACGTATAAACATCACTTTTCATTGGTAAAATTGTTTCTGTATTCAATGCAATAAATTCTTGATACTACATTCGCTTTTATTGATATAAGCCAGTCAGTTTTATGTACACCATTTAGTTTTGTTTGCCTTAACTAGGCACCAATATATTTTGTGTTTTCGTAGATAAAATCGAATGAAAAGCATTCACATTTAATCAGAATTGTTTTGAATGTTTTAATTTAGTAATGAAAGTCAATCCAATTAGCCGCCAACAACCATTCATTTCCCCAATGGGCACGCATTACCGAAATACAAACCTCAATTTGAAACGATAATTATTCATACATCTATTGATTTTTATTCGTATAATTATTATCCGGAGCCGGCGATGGGGATGCAATAAAGCTGTTTCATTCGCATCTCCCACATGACGTGGCACGTCGCGCGGACTCGGAATCCGGGCAATAAAACTGGGAAACAGAGGGGTATTTAAAAGGCTAGCAGTTAATCAGATGAAAGGTTGTCGTTAACGAGGCGTGCCGGATCGAGCGGGGCGGGCCTGTCCGACCCATTGAGCATTGCTGGTGTTAATGAACGCTAGTGCCTTATAATGGAATGAAATTAATACCTGTGTTGGGGGGTTTTATTTCAGTGTGGAACTTGACTTTTATGGTCGTCATTTAACGACGAGCCTACCTATAAAATATTATTTAGTTTTACATGCAATACTTGATATTAGAGTATTTTTTCCTGTAGTGTCCAGCGAAAAAGCTTGCAAAACCTTTACGACAGTTGTGATGCCTAACTCAACAGGACAGCCGGGGTTCCTCATAGTTAAAGGCACTGTTTCAACTCCATTCTTTATGAAAAACGTCGCTCCACATTTCGCGTTGACAACTGGAACAGATTACATCTTCGTATTTCCAACTGCGTTGCCACCCACAAGGGGCCATTTTAATAAAATTTAATATGAACTACAGTTGTCAGATGGATGTCCGCGCGCGCTGTGGTCGGCCACATCGCGATTACTTCATTTCGGTTCATTATTAACTTATTGTGCGGTCAATTGTTGCCGAACTTAATAATAATAATAGTGACCATTGCTCGTTTTGAAAGCCTGAATTGTTTAGTGAATAGTACCAGCCGCATAGTGCATGCAATCACAATATAGCATTCTAGGAATATGACTTGTTATTTTGTTCCTACTTCCGATCCAAGGTTAAGCTGCGCTTGGCGCGGTCGGTCCGTGGATGGGTGACCATCTATGTCATAGCGAGACTCCTCCGTGCCTCGGAAAGCACGTTAAGCTGTTGGTGCTGGCTGTCATTTGTAGATCTTTGAAGATTGTAAAGTATAAAATTAATACTAAAATAAGAGGGACGATCTGTGAGTCTCTATATTTATGAAGGGATACTAATTAGATTATATGAAAAACGAATGATATAAAATTATAGCTGGTAGTTTGGAAATACAGCTTAAATACAAAATTAACACATTATTTGAAATATCAAATCAAAAGATCATCAAATATAGGCATTGCTTTAGGTTAATACGCTACCAATAACTAATTCATTATTGACGTGGTTATTAGTGAAATTTATATTTCAGGGAATTGATGAAAGGAAATTGGTACCAACCTCCCCCGATCATTAATGTAATGACATAATTTCGTTCAATGTCAGCTTCGATGTATGTATGGTGACGAATGATTACGCAATTCTCCAGGTTACTATGTAGGCTTAGATTATATAAATGTCTAGATGGAGCGTCGCGCTACAATCATAACAAAGAAAACGAGTCAACAATTTCAAGCATGTCGTGTGCGTGCAGGCGTCGTTTTACACTGTGCGTATACGTCTCTGCGTGTGTAAATAATGATAACAGTTACTACAATTCTCCCATAAATCACATAAAAATAATAGATTTATTAATTACGACAAGGTTTACCGACGGTTACGTACTGTACTGATCGGCGGGTAAGCACTTGTGAGCTAATTGTTGGCTGACACTTTTTGACACGTTTGCGCGTACTTGACGCTCCATCTAGACATGTATATAATCTAAGTATGTAGGTAGATAATCTCGTGTTGGTATGTTTAGGTTTTGTGAATATAAAGGGGATTATCTTTGGCTTAACAGTTTTTACTCGACTGTCGCAGAAGGGCAATTTTTTTACGAATATTTCTTACTGAATTGTTCTTTTACAACGATACCTTTCACGTAATCTTAAAAGATTTTAGGTTTACTGATGATAGAAATAATATCACCAGATGGTAATACTACTTACTTACTACTCGTAGCACTCGTTTATAGTTCTGTCGGCGTCGGTGACAATATGCTGAAAAGTTCCGAAGATTTATTATGAAAATGGTTTCTTCGGAATGTCCAAGTTTCTTAATGCTTAACTTAAAACTTTAGAGAATATTTGAATCCTACCAACTACCAATTTCAAAGGTGGAATGTTCTAGAACTATGTTGTAATTATAAAGTTTTATTACATTACTACAATAGGGATGGAAGACCAACTAGCCAACATGTTTGTTGAACTTGAGCCCATTTATGTGATCATAAACCCCACCCACACACACCAATGTACTTATTTATCAAAAAGTGAACTCTGGGTTTAGGAATTAATGTAAATCTATATCTTCTATCTATCTATCTATCTATACTTATAATAAATCTGTAGAGAGGTCAATTCTGTACATGAAATATATTTCCAAAATAACTATCAGGGGGTGATTAGGGATCGATACTGATGCCAAAAATGCAATCAGTAAAATTTTTGTCTGTCTGTCTGTCTGTCTGTCTATCTGTATGTCTGTCTGTCTGTCTGTATAAACTCTATAGAAACAAAAACTACTCGACGGATTTTAACGAAACTTGGTACAATTATTTGTCATACTCCTGAGATGGTTATAGTATACTTTTCATCACGCTACAATCAATAGGAGCAGAGCAGTGAAGGGAAATGTTGTCATTTTGTTTAAACGCGCTAATCTCAGGAACCGCTGGTCCGATTAAAATAATTATTTCAGTGTTAGATAGTCCATTTATCGAGGAAGGCTATAGGCTATATATCATCACGCTAAGACCAATAGGACCGGAGCACCACTATTCCACGCGGACGAAGTCGCTGGCAGAAGCTAGTAGTTTAATAATTAAGTTAATTCATAAACAAGTTATACAACATTTTATAAATAAGATTGAAAAATGCTTAGGAGAGTGCGACTTTTATACATATAGACCTAGATCGTACGAATTGTTGAATTGTACCACCGAAAACATTTTCAAGTAGGTAGACATGCCATCAGAACACGTAACACGCCATTTAATTCGCTTCACATTATAACCTTTTACGATCTATCGAAATTTAATACAATATCCAAAGTCATAAACCTTATCGGCTTCATATCAAATTGTGTCGTAAACGAGCTGAACCTAATGATGCCGTAAAGAGGGCGGTTCCGACAGTTATCTGCGCTAGGAATCAGATGGCGGGATACGCGGGGACTGTTCCAAGTGAGCGCAGATTAGCGCCATGCGGGCTGGAGGTGCCTGCGGGGCCGTGTGACCCAGGTGAGATAACGACGGCTAGGCTTCAAACACTGCCCCTTATCCACCGACTGTTAGATGAAACACCTCACACCCGATATTTTTCTTATTATGTTTCATTAGTAAGCAAACATTCCTGAATGTTTCACTAGAAAATATTTGAAGTTAAGTAGAAAACGGTTTTTTTTTATAGGTACTGTATAGTATATAAACCAGTTTACTATAAGAACCCTCCTAAAGATTTCGGTTCACAGTTCAGCTGTGTTTCAACTTTCGAACGATATAAAAGCTGCTTACAAAACTGAAATTAACTGATAGTAGTGCACACTCGAGTTAACGGGTGTTTTAAAGGCCATGTTTGTTCCATGGTCTTCAGAGAGTGTCAAAAATTATATGGTACAGGCCCTCATATTTGAGGAGCAGCATGAACTATATTGCGATAAGAACATAATATTTTCTCCGAATCAATAGATCTATAATTACCCTATTTGATTCAAGTACTTCGCAGTAATTACGTGAAGTACAACCCAATGATACTAGATCTGAAGTACCTTCGATGTTTACCTGTTACTTACGTGATTTAATTTTAATATCGATGACGCAGCTGTACCGCACAGCTGCGTAACGCCAAACAAATAATATTTACAGTAACATCCCCTAGCAACACACAAAACACTGATATAAACCCTAAGTTACGTTTCTACTAGGGGTAAATTAACCAGCTTATTGATGTTTATTATATATATTTATTGAAGTTTAAAAGTATAAACGTGCAAATCGTCGATCAATCGTTATGTTGTATGATAGTTATGATATTATTCCAAGTGCAAATTACATGAACTTCCTCATTTCTATTGTGATGTACCAAACAAACATATGACGCATCACGTGTAAACAGTGAAGTCCCTTCAGTCGAGTGATACTCAAACTTATCATTATTTGAGTACGTGAAATTATATCGATCGATTACAATTTGATATAAAATAGGCGCTGTCCATCTTTCTTCACCACTTTCTATCAATCTGTAACACCATGAAGGCTGTGGTGCTATTAGTTTGTTTATTTGAGCTGGTGGTAGGAGAAGAGGCGGTATTCAGGTACCACAGGGAAGTGGGCATACCAACGGCTGCCAGGATCAGGCAGCAAGAATCCATGAGGATAGCTGGCGGTCTTGACTCATATAGCGGGGAACATCCATTTTTCGTGAGTACCTACATAATATTTTAGGCTCTCTTGACAGACCCTTACTAGTAATTGTTTGATGTACCCTATAATTACCACTCTTATAAATACCATTCCTTTACATGTAAAAATAGACATCTTTAATGTAAGAATGAGTAACGGTTTCCACATTTTGTGATTTAGACCTTGTAACATTACATGTTTATTTTTTCTTTCTCATTAACTTAAATTGGGCATAATTCAAAAGTAATGTCTCAAATATTAACAAGAAATATATTTGTAACGTAGGCAGGGCTGGTCATCTCACTGAAAACTGGCGAGACAACAGTATGCGGCGGGTCTCTTTTGAATCATAACTACGTTGTCACTATCGCACAATGCTGGTATGACGGCGAACATGAAGGAAAGCAAGCGCAGGTAAGTCACATTCAAACTAGTTCTCCCGCCAACGGCTCAATCAATCCATCGAGTCAGCTTATCGCAGTCAACTGCTGGATAAAGGTCTCTCCCTAATAGCGCCACAACACCCGGTCCTCAGCCATTACCATCAGATTTCAGCGACTTTTAATAGGTCGATTCATCTAGAGGGAAAGCGTCCTATATGAAGTTCGACGTCAAATTGTTTCTATGTGTGTGACTCTGTTCAGTACAGAAGTCACATCCAAGATCTCTGGATGTTTCATTATTTCTTAGGAAGTCAAGACAACCAGATCCAAACATTTAGCCAAGCCACAAACAAAGCTAGTATGCTGTAGTATAGGTGGTCACATTCACTTTCCATCAAACGTGCTATTGGAGTGATGCGTATATTTTGTATATTTATTTTTTAGGTAGTATTAGGCACAGTGACACTATTTTCTGGAGGAACCAGAGTCTATGCAAGATCTGTATCATTGCATCCGGAATATGACGCGGACAAACTCGTGAACGATATCGCGATGATGGAGATTCCTTATGTTTCATACAATAGTAAGTACTCTTTATTTCGTGTGCTAGAAATGGTTTGCACCCATACATTACTTTGCAGGCTCATTTATTACCATTTTTGTACATAAAAGTATACAACTATAGTTCAATGGAATTAAAAATCGATTGAAATAAAAAATGTAAAAAGTATTTACATTCTCCTGCCAAGTAAATTATTGATGTTCCCAACTTCTCAAGCTTGCTAAGACATTAAGGACGCTATTACTGTATAATTCAACCGTTTCAGATTACATCAGTCCCATTGTTCTGCCTGTCGCATACTTCAGCTCACTGCAGGGATACAGGACTGAAATTATAGGGTTCGGAAGACCTTCTCCAGGTACAATATAACTAACTCCTCAGTTACTAATACGAATATTATGATCAGCTGTTTTATTTACAACCTTTTATATTTTCTTCAGATGGTCCATTAGATGGAAGTTCCAGCCTTCGCGATGTGTTTGTGACTGTCATAAGTAACAGTCTGTGTCAGGAGACGTATTCTTCAGTGGTGACAAATGACATCGTATGCACCAGCGGAGCCGGTGGGAAGGGCGCTTGCGGGGGAGACTATGGCGGTCCCTTGATCCTGCGCAGATACCTTGGAGCCTCTGGCAAGGATGTTCTGGTAAGTCTAGTAAGTACAGAGACATTCTGAAGGAAGCTTTTACATATCTCTAATTTGCGTTTCATCACAATTTTTGTCCGTACCATGGTACGCCTTCCAGCTACTTGAATTAACTCTCACCGAGAGAAGTTGCCTCAGCTTTTATCAAGCATGCCTATAGCAAAAGGCTGACTGATAAGAACGAACTCAAAGAGTTAGGTTTATTTGGCATGTCTCTGCATAGAGGGAAACTTCGCATGGTGTTTTTTAAATCTCTCGTGTCGACGTGGTGGACATATAAAGCAGCATTATACATCCATTATAAATTCGCATTCCCTCCCCAACTTCAATTTTAATTGTTTGTTTTTAGGTCGGTCTAGTGTCGTTCACGTCTATCAACGGCTGCGATGCCGGAGACCCCACGGGCCACACCCGCATCACCTCCTACCTGCGCTGGATTAACAGCTTCTTGTAAGCCTGCTTGTGAAACATTCACTACTGCTTAGTGGATGTTTAAATTACAAAATAACAATAGTTTTTTAAGATTTGGCAATTGATTTGAAAAAAATAATACCTAATTGTATGATACTTTTATTATTTTCTTAAAATCGGCATAGCGGTGTATCCACAAAAATGTAACGTTGACCAGATGTAACTAATGGAGGATATTGGTGACGTGATTCGTTTCAGATATTAGTTCCCACTGGTTTACCCACAGAAACTGGCACATTTCAATATGTTAATCTGTACCTACTATGCCTACAGATGGATATCTGCAAACAACTATACCCTAAGTTAGTGATAATTTATAATAACAGACTGCACCTAAAACTACATGTTTGTGACTGCAACCAACAACGATCTACGTTTCAATGACAGATATGCCTATTTAAAGAAACCAGTACTAACTCAGCAGTACGAAAAGCTGCATAAAACGCTTTTTATTTTTTAATGTGTTTTGTACCAATTTATAACTCCTTAAACAGCAGTCGGTCCTAGTAACGACAAGATCAACAATTACTCATTTTCTTGCATTTCCATATAAATTAATATTCAACATCTTAAAGCCCAAATATTGTTCGAGATTCCAGCCAGGTATGGAAATTTAGGAAGTACGTATAGTCGCATGAAATTTCACATAAATAATGGCTTAATAACTGAAGCAAATAGTGGTTCCGTAGATAACGCTGAGTGGACTATAAATTACTCGGCTGTGACGTAAACACTTGAGCGCATCGTGGACTGAGTCAGAGCATGGCCTGGAGTACTGCAGTAGGAATAACGTCGTCAAGGCAGCTTTATGACATGTTATAGTGACTGAGATGCCAGTATGAAGAAGGAACGATGCTATTTGTCTTATATAGCTCCATCTCCCTACCTTACTAGATAATTTATTTCTACAACGATGTGCCATGACGTATGTCCGTAGACTTAATTTAGAATAAATGATATTACACCAGGTATGGAATGTGAAGTATGTATTTATTATTAGAATAAAAAATCACAAAGGAGAAATAAAGAAAAAAAATCTTAAAATAAAATTTGATTACGTAGATTCCTATAGAGAAGAACGAGCAAGAAACTCCATGGTTGAGTAACCATTTTTCAACATGTTAGTTTACAATATTTGTTTTACATTTGGTATAGAAAAATGTGAGAATATATATATATATACAGGTTATCTGAATCGTATCTAATGTTATAAAAGTACAATTTAAAATGCGAATTATGGCAATTTCGAGATGACCAGTCCCGACTGACAGCGGCTATTTTGAAGGGAATCAAGCGATCCAATACACGCGCCACCATCAGCGAGACTTTTTAGCGAGGATGACATACTCTCTGCTGCTAACTGCCAGACTAAGAACGCTTAAAATTATGTAAATAGTTACATAGTACTCACATGTAAACCAGTGAGAGAGAAATTAATCCAATTTAAGATAATCCAATATGAAACGAATGTTTTACAAAGCAAATTCTTGTGCAAATTAAACATACTTGAAGACAAAATCTGTAAACAAAAAAATAATAAAATATAATTCTAAATATGCCAAAGTATAAATTATATTTAAAAGACGACAAATAATACATTCACAATTACTGATATCATTAGTTAGAACCAAGTGGCTGTGGAGCAGGACCAGAATTAAGCCAAGCCATAGCCCAAATAACCCCGAAGTTTTCCGAAGTTCCCCCAGGTTCCCCCGTAATGTTCCGAACTTGGCCGAGCCTACAAGTCTAATGTCCGCCTCCTGACGTGAATAACAACTAGACATGTAATGTTCAGTGCTCCGTACATTATGACTTATTGCTGGATTTGTGCACGTGCACAGTAAATTACGTCTGCGATATTCTCACAATGTTCTTTGTTATGATTTTCCTTAAAACAAAACGGAACATTTTGGCTCATCTAAATCACATCCTATTTTTAACCGAATTTTACGATGTAATTATTGCAAAAGTAGGTTTGTCAAACTTTGAATCCAGACAACATTTAACTGATCAAGCAGATTAACTGTATAAATTGAATTTTGTGAAACAAACGAAGTGACGCCGAACACTTAGTATTTTATAATTAAATAAGGTGTCCAAGTTTCTTTATAGGACGGGTCTCCGGCAACTCAGGTGCCAGCAGGTGTCGCCGACAGTAATATTAGAATAGTGTAGGAGACAGCTACCCCCGCCCTTCCTTGAAACATTCCTTTAGAAAACAAGGTAAGTAAGTCTGCGTCATTTATTTATTACTAAAACTTTTAATACACTTTATAGCCTAGTACAATAAGCGGCTCGTGACTAAATCACAAGGTTAGGCTGAGCTTGGCGCGGTCAGTTCATGTATGGGTGACCATCTATCTCATACTGAGACTTTTCCGTGCCTAGGAAAAGCAGAGTTACTAAGGGGATATAATAAGGGGTAGAAATATTATTCTAGATGGTAGTTTGAAATTAGCAAAAGTGTGATTTCAGTACTTTTGGTCGTAGTCATGCAATATTGAAAATCGCGTCTTTGTCAAAACACGAGATACACAAATCATCATCATTCGTCCACTATTGCACATATAGGCCTCCCGTAATGTCTGCTATGCCATATCGCCTGTCACCTTGACGCATCTAAATTCTGCCTGCAGCTTTTCGCATAAAAAAGGTACAACACCTATAAAAATAAAAAATAATCACATTCTATAAAGCGACATTGTATTTACCAAATGTGACAGCAGAATGAAGGAGTATTATCATGCAATGATATTTTCATTTGCGGCATGAAATAGGCAAATGAATTTCAGTAAAGTAGTACTTTAATTTCACGGAAAGCAATAAAAAATTCAAGAACACTTCTCAATTTATCGTTAAAATAATTAAATACTTTTCATCGATTGGCAGTCATTTAACACTTTAAACCCAATTAATTACTGGAGTGTCTTGTTGCCGAATCAAAATAGCTGGCACTTGCCGTGTCAGTGCCCCGCCGGAGTGCGGCTCAGGTCGGTGGGCTCTCCCAGCTAAGCGCCCGTGAAGAGGGTCGCTGATGATAGATTTACTCCTCACGACGTACTTGTGATGAAATAACATTTAGATACACTTTCCAACTGGAGTAGTGTTGTAAATGTTACGTTTATTTTCATAATTAAGAAAACGTGTTTCTTGGTTATAATAAGGTGTAACTACCCACGAATATTCTTTTCAGTTTTTTTTTGACATAATGTGTTTTGTTATTTTTTAATTCTGCTATTCTTTTGATCTTATGTTTTTAAAATCTTTATTTCCTTTTTTCCTTACTGAATCATTATTTGCTGATGACAAAATTATGTTCCCTCGTACAATATTTATTTAGAGAGATGTATTAGTACAACAGAACTTCTAACAATGGAAACGTCTGCCGGAAAATTGCCTAGCGAAACCAAATTAACCTTTTTGTCTTCATCCCTCTTAACAAGTTGTTCTACAAGAGAGCTGCAAATAAACAATGTTTTCTGTTTTCCCTCGGATCAACCTGAATAGTTGAATGGCTGATTCGTTAAATCTATGAATATAAATATGTTATTCGCATGCTAATCTCAGTTTATCACGTAGTCATGTTCCCGGCAGTCGTAAACCGAGCCGGGGAGATGAGGCAGCGATCTTGTGCGTACGTCACACCCAGGTCACTTACCTCGACCTTACGTTTTTTAAATTAATATGTAAATAATATTTAAAACTTCAGAACTTATTGCTATCTGAATGTTTCGGTATGTACATAATTAAATCTGATAAGTAATCGCAGATCACAACAAAAATAACGACATGAAATAACGCTATAATATTTCACTCTTTATTACTGTACTTAGTTATAATACAAGTCGATGCTGATGGTTTAAAATAATTCGAGTTTATACTAATTCCTATTTCCTAAAACAAAACTAAACATATCAAAAAACCTCTAACGGTAAAACAATTCAAAGCCCGCGTTATATTGACGTTCGCTATAAACAATACAATAAATTCCTGTCATCGCTCGTGAAGCAGCGAATATATTTGTCAATGTATTTGTTCGCTGATCAATCAGCCGGCGGATCAGTTTGTTTGTGTCCCCATCAACCGGGACGAGCGGGTAAATCAATCGTCGCCGTACAGTCTTCGCACTATGTTGAGTTACGTTCACGTTAATGATGTTCCTTCTTGCTGTACGGATGTACGGATCTATAAAGTCCCACGACGCAAAGGCGACTGGAAAATCCCTAGATATTCCTAAAATTTGACCATGATAATTATCTCCATAATATAATTAAAGAGCTATAATATAATGTCTCCGTAGCAGTTACATACAAATACTCCGACTGTATTGTTTCGTATCTAACATAAGCCAGTAACGAGCATTGTGTATGTGCATCGGAATTATCGTTATTAACTGAACTTCGGTCATTAAAGACTAAACAACCACAAACCCTGAATAATTAAAAGTTATCGAGCCAGAACACCACGCCAAACGCGAACATTATGTATCCAAACACTAATATTTACCGTAGTGCACTAACACTACTCGCACAGCGTCCATCATAACATATTCAGTGTACAGCGAGTTACTGTGACGTCATGAATCAGGTGCTAATAAACTTTACCGCAAAGTGCATGACAAGAAGCAAATCCGTTGGCTATTGAGGTCATTCTTACATCAGCCGCAGAGAGCCAACGTAAACATGCCTGCCAGGAGACCGCGCTTTCAAAACCTTTTGGAAACATTCTAGAACATTCCACTTTTAGTACCATCACTCTTGAAATTCAACCTTATAGAGAAGTACGAAGGCTGGTTTTTGTAATGTGTTTTATTGTCGAGTTTAGACGTTATGTGCGTGGTTGGGGGTAGGTATTGCACCTTTGTGCAGTTCGCCCGAGGCGTTGCAAAGTTAGACCGGTGTTGGTGATATTCATTGTTAAGAGCGTGTGTTGCAGCGGCTGAGATGTGCGAGTTAAGCCGTTTGTCCATGTAAAATGTATGAGACAGTAGTTGTCGGCCGTTCTGTATTGTATGTGCCAACAAAGTTATTCTAAAGTAACATGCTCATTGAGTTCGTGGTTGGAGTTTTATGTGAGAAACTTTAAACTGAGGTTATCAAATAATACGTGACTTTCTTATCCTAGAATACAGTACTCAGAGTAACTTTGTTTAATGTACATGATACCTAATATAATAAATAAAAGATAATATAAGAATTTTGAATATCTATGCTAAACTAAAATTTAAGGAAACTGTCATTCTCATCGTAGTCAAATGTTATCTAATAATTATAATTAATGCTAGTAAGCTACACCCGAAAGTTACACAACATACCTACCATATAATCAATGTTATCTTAAAAAGTCCCGATATATCTGCGAGTTAGACCAGTTTTAGCTGACGTCATCAGAACAATGTTTCAGACAGCAACAGTAGGCCGCTAAGACGTCACTCACTAGTAAATCTGTCTCGTGGAAATAATGCCGCGACCCCCGCTGTGGCTGCAGGGCTGGCCGGGTAGGGCTCAGGGGTAGTACGTCGACACGACTGGCAGAAGGTAAGGGTTTTGGGACCGCTATGCAGTATTTGCGCTGAACAAGGTTCATAGTTAGGTAGTTGACATTAAATAATAAATAATTTCAAGGCTTTTTTTTCTAAAATAACCTTCCTTCACTTTATTGTGATGATAGAACAAAACTGTATGTTATACCTTTAAGATATAGCTTTTAGTAAGAAGGAATCACGATCAGGGATCATCGCATCAGAATACTATTCAGTATAAAAACAAATGAAAGGATTAAAAGGTGTATAATCATCAAGGTATCTCTATGATCTCATCGATGAACTTACTACTTGATGAACTTTAATAACATATCTTAACTTACCATAATTTAATAAAAAAATAACAGTAGGTACACGATTTTATTAATATAAAACTATAACTAAAATAGGACGTCAAAAATTCCTCCCCATCTCATCTGGGAGCGTGACCAAAAATATGGCAGAATAAATAAATAGCCTATTAAATTCATTTTAAATACTAAGCAAGTTTTAATACTCACAAAGTACTGATTTTATTACTTCTTTAGGACACAAAACAACAACAGTAAAGTTATCTTTCTGCGAAACCACTTCAAATATTAACCACATTAGAGAAACTCAGCTGAAATATTTTCGCTTTCGCAGCACTCGTGTTTTCTGCCGGATTCACTCTCGCAATCCACCCGTTAGATATGGCTTGCTTCAAACATATACAGTCTATATAAACTACAAAATACGTCAATCCCAGGGGAATAAAAAACTAGCTCCGCAAAAAACGTTTGTGCAAAACAAAGTCGTTTGGCATCCCTGGGACGACTGTAACAACCTCTCCGTCTGCCAGTGACAGAGCAATGGATGTCGGGCCTTTGTTACGTACTTCCACTTTGTTTTGTACATTTTTATCATCCCGCCCAATAATATGTATTGTTTTATTTATAACAATCGTAGGATACCATTTACCTTTCTTATTTAGCCTTGTTCTTAATTGAAATTACCTTATCGATCTAGATCCTCCTTGATCTTGATGTCTCAAGCACTGCTGTTTAAGACCTGATACCCTCCAGATAACTACTAGATACCCTCGATTCGACTCCCAGGTCTGGCAAACTGTAATATTTTGTTTACACCGGGAATCAGTACCAGCTGGAGTTAAGATTTGTGCCTAATTTATGGAAAACCTTTGAGGAAAACGAGATGTATGTATGTCATTAATAATCAGATATTACAATATTTATGCTATTACTGAATACTTTAGAATATCTCGGTGAGACAGTACATGAAAAAAACATTACGCAAATTTCTAAACATGGAAGCTTAACATGATAATGTAAAGGTTAACATAACAGAAATAGATTTGTTTCGGTGACAGGTTAATATAGATGAACATATACATCTATATGTAAGTCACATAACCTTTACAAATACAATTTTAGAAGCTGTTTGTTTAATAATAGATAAAAAAAAGGAAAAGAACAACGCTATAAAATTAAAATGAGACGAGCACACATTTCGAATATAAGAAAATAAATAACGTATCAAGTTAGATGCCTCTCACTTTGTTACAAAAGGCTAGACGCTATATATTTGTCCGAAAACAGCTAAGACCTAACATTTCGCGCTACCCTTCCGAATAGACAACGTTTCATAACAGGAGGCACCCTTCCGGCCAAGCGGAGCCAATATATTTAATGTTCCAGCCAAGTTGAATCGTAAAAAGTTTAATAAGGGTCCCTCTGGCTCTCTAGGTTTTCGCAAAATTGAGTAATGGTGGGGCATGTTTAATTTACAGCCAGCCCTTATCAGGTCGAAGAGGTATCCAGTTAGATCTGAGACGTATTCTAGCTCTGAATAAATTATCAATTTGTATCTAATCAATTAAATCCTTGTCGGTGGCATCACATGTGGAAGACAAATGATTACAAAATCATTTAACTTATTTAGGTCCGTTGTACAGAACCTGACCGGAGAAACGCCTTCTTCAAATTAGATCAACCAGTCAAATGGTCCAAAGCTGACATTATCGTTCTAGAATTTTGTTTGCTTTAGGTGAAAACCCGTTACCTTTCTCAAGTAATTTAATAGTAAATTCATTATGTTTTGAATGGTCAATTGTTATAAGGTTATCCGATAAAAATAGACACAGTATTCTAACAAATGATAGAAGTAAACAGTATACTTATTTACCCATCTGCCAACGAGGGTATATGTTTTTTAGGTTTGAATAAAATTGCCTTAGCATTAAAAAGACTAAGCTGAAACTATATTTTTACAATTTACAATATTGTGTTTCGAACTTGAGTCCTTCCTGTCACCGAAGTACGGGCCGTAATTTAGCTTTGAATAAGATCAGACAATCTGGTCGAACTGGTCAGACAATGTGCACCAGACTCCTGAATTTGACAAGTGCTTTGTGGTTGCAGGTAACTGTCATTGTGCCCCGCTCGCTATAAGCGGCTGAGATATTTTAGTCCAATTTGGTGGTCGATATCTGCGGACTAGTGCAGCACAGATCCGAGGTGCTTAAACGCCTCACTTGTAATTGGCCGGTCTATTCAATTAAAGTTAGCCAGGCTCTAAGTAAAACAAAATGTTCTAAATAAGACTCAAAGCACATTTCTATTAATGTCAATTTTATTAATGTACTAGCTGTCCGCCCGCGGCTTCACCCGCATGGTCAATTTTTTGAACACCTTGGGTTACATAGTAGGGATCCGTAATTATTTTATTTCTGGAAATAAATATAGCCCATGACATTGTACATACACTGACATAAAGATTACTAATGGCGAAAGAATTTTTGAAATCGGTCTAGTAGTTTTTGAGTTAAATCCCTACAAACAAACAAACAAATCTATCCTCTTTATAATATTAGTATAGATTAGCTTCTGCCAGCGACTTCGTCCGCGTGGAATAGTGGTGCTCCGCTCCTATTGATTGTAGCGTAATGATATATAGCCTATAGCCTTCCTCGATAAATGGACTATCTAACACTGAAAGAATTATTTAAATCGGAGCAGCGGTTCCTGAGATTAGCGCGTTTAAACAAAATGACAACATTTCCCTTCACTGCTCTGCTCCTATTGATTGTAGCGTGATGAAAAGTATACTATAACCATCTCAGGAGTATGAAAAATAATTGTACCAAGTTTCGTTAAAATCCGTCGAGTAGTTTTTGTTTCTATAGAGTTTATACAGACAGACAGACAGACAGACAAAAATTTTACTGATTGCATTTTTGGCATCAGTATCGATCCCTAATCACCCCCGGATAATTATTTTGAAAATATATTTCATGTACAGAATTGACCTCTCTACAGATTTATTATAAGTTATTTTTGTATTATTGTTTATTTATAGATTTATTTTCTATCTATTTTAATTTATCAATTTTCAATTTTATTTTTTAGTTTTACAACTAAAACAAAACACTCACCTACCCAAATACAATCTGACAAGCAACGAGTATCACATTTCCAATAACTATAGCCATGTATCATGAACTTTCAATAACATTTAGGGCGAGCCTCGTCCGCACACTGGCCTCAATTTACTATCGTGTCTATTTCAAAAACTAATCCGTACAGTTTACAGGATCAGTAATGGATATGTGTGGCTCTGACACACAATTACGTCCACATTACCCGAGACCAACTATATCTGCTGCTCGTATCACCTCTATGCAGGGCGGCTTAAGGTTCAAATGATTCTCGACCGGCGACATAGCAGCTGTCTTGGCAAGACATCGCTGTTTGTCGCAGCAGCTGCGGTATCGGACGGATGCAATTCTAGATTGATCCCTGATTGTGCAGCCAACGTTCAGTAAAATGTTTTTGATTGGCGTGCAATTACAAAAATAAAACTATTTATAGCGTTAAGTTTAACAGTATACGTAGCCAATTATTTTTTCGAAAAAAAAAAATTAATTCACAGTCTACAAAAAAGTTTCATATTATATTTAATTTATATATTATGCGATTCATGACATGACGTAAATATTCCTACGCGAACGCTCCAATAGCTATTGAAGTTGGTATCTTTATCCTCAGATGAAACTCGCCTGTTTCGATATATCACCATGGACGACGACCACTCGACGTCCGCGCTCGGCTTAAGATCTCAATCCGCTTTTATTTATGTTTACTAGACCGTATACAATATAGGTAACTATACGTGAATCCCAAATCCCAATATTACTATATGTGGCATGAAAAGTGATATCAATCACCGATCCGACCTTATTCGATATTCACTATTAACACTTCAACTGTATATTGCACTTTATCGCGTTCACTTAGAGTGTATTTCCGTGTAACTTTGTTTTTATGCTACGATATAGGTTTTTCACGCATTTCTTCGTGATTCCCACCGTTTGACGGGCGACAAATATACATTTATCGTGACGTTTATTACGTGACGTTGATTTATGAAGTGTGTCTGCAGCTTATGTTCTTCAGAGAAAAGGGCAACAAGACAGTTTACTTATATATAACAGATGAAGTGGAAGTATCCACTTGACTTTCTAAAAGATTAGTGATTTTCGTGATTACCTGACTTTAATTTTCTTTGTTGTTTATTTATTTTTTACAAACTTGTATCATTTACCTACCTACTTTCGTTCTGCTTGACTATTCGTTTAATCATTGTATCTAACCAGCTTATACGACCTAAAACATTTGGGACATCAATCTTAGATTTACTTTTATTTGGCATTCATTTTCTCGTCCCGCCTCCGCCGTTCCCGTCTCCGGACATAAACTGGTCTCATCTACTGCCGCAGAATATATCAACGTATAAAATAACTTCTTCGCTTAACTAAATTAAATCTTCGCTTCCGCACACGACAGGACTGGAGCTTGAAATCAGTTTAATTCAAGTTCACTGACTTAAAAACCTAAGGCTAAGACTAAGGTCCCAAATTAGAAAATTATAAAAGTTTCAGATGTAATACCGTATTAATTTTGGGTGTCAGAGTATTAAATTAGTCACTGAATTAGAAGATCAGGCCAAGGTAAAATTACTTAGTCTCGTTTTTGGCTGAACAGTCACACACAAAAATTACAATAGTAAGACAAAGGACGCAAAGATACCCTAACTGAAGAGCGCGGTATCTTCTATTTATCTCGGCCTTAAACTTTCTAACAAACAAAGTTTTCTGATAACAGATATAACTGAAAATCATAACAGTTTGTTTTAACGAATCAAACTCAAGGATAAACAACTTTCCAGAAACAACACTACGAAATCCTGAGGAAATTTGCGAGTGTAAACAAAAAGCTCGCGGCGCGGCCGTTGTTTATGAGCGCGACATTAGGCCCGTACCTCAGAGCAGGCCTCACATTACGTGTAGTCGTCGGTCAATAAATAACACGGCTCGTTGCCCCGCATAAACTAAAACTTGCACCACATACTTACAGGTAGCCAACACAAGTTGCGAACTTGGGGATATAAGAGTTTACCCGTGTTTAGGTGCCAATGTATGTTCGAGGGAATAAAGTTTCGGAATGATACAGAGAGGCGCCCCAATACTGCTTCAAGTTAGGTCTTACACAACTTTACTTTAACGTTTCCTACTGGGGCTGAAATTTACGAATATAGCATTGATTAGTATTGCTCTTGCTATAATATGATATTTGCTTACGTAAGATGGCTAATCCAAAATTAATACATGAAAATGAGGCAGTAATAAATAAGCTATCTGAACGTTGTTTTAAAATAACTTAAAAAACCCTGAAAGCAATCTAACAGTAATTAAGCAAAAAAATAAAGATAAACACCCCTCTTTAATTAAGTTTTATCAATATCCCCGGCAGTGCAGATACAATCTCCCGTAACTTGCGCCGCCGCCTGCTAAACTTGACGCGTTTATCTTGTGCGCAAAACACACCGAACAAAAACCGGCGGCGCGGAACTTAGCGTTGCTCACCGGGCCCTGGACCGGGACCGACTAAATTACACAAATTAAAATGTCACTTAACCGCACCAATACACGCGTATACCAAATTAATTGTTAACTTGCTCATGGGTTAAGTTTAAATTAAGTTTTGTGTGGGGATTTAGTCGTGTCTCTTTGTTAAATATAGAATGGATTATACCTAATGATTTAGGTACTATTCTTAATAGTACCTACTTATAAAATTTTAAAAAATAACTTCAAGTCTAATTTTAAGTAGACATATAATTTAACTAGATTATCGGGGTTTTATGAGACATCTGTCATTTCATTTTCTTTTAAGTTTAAATAATTATATTAGGTGAAAGCTGCATTTTTATCAATCAAAATTAAGATTGACATTTATAAAACACCGAGCAATTAATCAAAAAGTCTTCCTGCATAATTATAATTATGCTTTAAAGTTTTCAGCTGAACGAAGCCGGCCGAGGGATCGTTGAACTCTTGTGCAATTCGCATCCGAACTCGTAGCGCGAACACTAACTCGGTCCGACCATAGCCTACCGAAGTTAAGCGAATAACGAACTGTCTTCAAGCAGAACGAATAAGTATTCTTCGAGCGTCCACTCGGAGATAGAAACTTAGTTGTACGTCACAGTTGTAAAGTCCACATGTGCCGCACAAATCAGGCCACAGCCAAGATACTCGTATCTCCGAGTTTACTTAGCAAATAACTCGGATTTGAAGACATCTGCAAACTACTGTCACACAAGTTTAACATAATGCCGGAATTTGGACAGTGTCAGGACTGCTCCTTTGATTATTATGTAAATAGCAACTCGAGATATAGTGAGTCCGTACGAGGAGCTTTGATGTTCTGTGCCAATCGACGAATACAAATCGACCAGATTGTAAATATATGCTAATATTGAGAATTAGGCTAGGTCTCAACATTACAAAAATACTGAATTTTTCACGTAAAAATCGTTGACTTCTTCAATGGCCAATGCAAGTTTTAATCCCGCAGTGTGACATTGTATTTTGTAAAGCCTTCTAATAAATCTTTCCATTGATTAGTGAAATATCGACCGTTCCAGGTTGATATTGTCCAGGTGGTCGCGATCGGTCCAGGTTAAGGATAACTTTATCACACAAAACAAAACTTTATAATTTATTAAAAGATATATCTTTAATTTGAATTGAATAGATAATGCTTTATTGTACACCTTCTATTACTTCAAATATTAAGTTTCTGGTTGTTATCCATTTTCAGGCAAAATAAGGAACCGGGTCCGGGTTAAAAGAGTTAATTTTCGTATCCCGCTTGCGGTCCATTCCCATCATGCGAGATTGTCGGCAGCGGTGCAACGTTGCAGTCGTGCAGTAGTGCAGTGGTGCAGTCGTGCAGCGCGGGCTGGTGGCTGCTCAAATATTTGCGGGGCGCAGCTCTTTGCCCGCTCTGCAATATGAAGTGCTTGCAACTAGTTCACACCACGAGCGTATGATCGTGTTCAATAAAAATACTGTAATGAAAATGTGTAGGTATTCAACCGTATGTTTTTTGGATGTCATTGGTTAGTTTTTGTACAGGTTTTTTGTATTAAAATTAAATTTAATGAAAATAAATTTTGGAATACTTACAATTTATTAAATGTTTTCGAATTTTAAAATGATCTAGACTCAAACATTCGGTACACATGATTAAATACTTTTGTGGACAAAACCACCGTTTCCATGTAACCAACTTTTAACAAAATTTCAATAAAAATGTGCTAAAATCAGCACTATTCAGCGATCGAGCGATAGTTTCGAGCGCTTTAAATTTTAACTGTGATGCGAATCGGCCGTTTAAATGGAATGGTGTGTACTTTCGCAAAAGCTGTTATTTTTATGGCCGTAGAACATACAGAAAGGCCTGTATGTGTTCCGTTATGATTGCTGCGTTAAATATTTCTGTTTGCGCTGCGGTAATAATGGAAGTCATCAACTTTTTGTTCAAGAATAACATGAGCTTTGTGAATATGGTTGACACACACAATCAATCAAAGAGTTTTTCAGTCAGATTTTAAATGCCTACATTGTTTTTGTATCGTGTATGTTCTAAGAATAATAACAAATTAAGGTTTTAGATTCCTTCATTTATACCTTCATATCAATTCAATTTTTTATCACAATTTTTAAAGCTTTTGCCTCTAAAGAGATTGTATGAATACTAAACTAACACGTTATCACAAACCTATTCTACAACAGATGTAAGTGTTGTTAAGGTCGCCCCATTATATCAGTACAACTATAATTACACGACATCTACAAGTGTGGTGTAAGATGAGGGCTCGCCCGCTACTCCCCCGGGTGCAGTGCACGCGACGAAGCCATTACACATGTACACAACTACACATCGACACGTCAGGCGGCTCAATAACACACAGTAATAACATTTCGATCACCGGCCTCCTGCTGTGACTAGTGATCAGAACTGGGAACCCCTTAATAGGAGAGTATTGTTCTGTTATGATTATGTTATACTATAACATTTGATATTGACTTTGCCCATTCGTGGGACAGTCCCGGCGAGTAAAATAAAATAGTAATAGTAATTCAAAAAAAATATTTCTGTTATGTTTTTAATTGAATATAATTTTTATTATTCTTATATTTAAAATAATTTATTTATTAAGATTTTGTTTTTTTCAAAAAAACCTTAACAGAAGTTTTGAATAATAAAGTTTTTTCATAGAAAAGAACTGCAAGTTATACCATGCATGAACAAAATAATTTCCTAGCTAACACTTTAACTTATTACGTCACTAAATTAAAACTGCGGAGACAGGGACGCATAAAAGTTATATTGTGTTGTCCGTTCTTATGAAATAATGCGAGACAACTCCTTTGTAATACTCTGTTCCTTTCCTTTTATCACGATAATGTTCCTGTCTCTTTCCCCCATGAAAGGCTGAGACCAGTGTTACGATGTATATTAATCTTGCTTTTAAAACAAATGTTGTGGACTGATGTTGTGATCAACTCACAATCGCCAGCCATTACGCGAAATAACTTTAATGAGCGTGGCTTTTGACTAGCAACGGGTGATGCGGATAATAATCCACCAACCGCTCTGTTATGAAATCGGCTTCATAGCTGAAATTATTTTAAGCCTGTAATATTTGGAGAATATTCGAAATAAGGTCTTTATTTAAATATTCATACACAAGGACAATTTTACGCTCTATATTCTATAGTCTCAACAAAGCAGATTTTGAACAAAATATATTTTTTTATAATTTTTTTATCTATTATTTCTTGTAACGCCATGTATCGCTATACAGGGAGCGTGGCGCTAGTGTCGCAATGAAATATCGCCGCCATCTTGAAATATAATCTGTGGCAGCAATAACTGTCACCGCGCCAATGCATCATGGCGGGTTATCGGGCGCGAGCGTACGTTTTTGTGGTCAATACATCAGTAATAAAGCCGTATTTTGAGATCTTGTCTTTTATATTCGCTGTATCAAGATATATTGAGGCGGGGTATGTTTTATGTAATAGAACTGTTTCTTCTTATATTTTATCTTATGATGCGTAAACTGTTTAAATAATATCTAATACTTACACATTTTTATATATTTATCACGGAAAACGTAACCTATTATTTTCAGATTTTTATCAGCTAATGGCTGATAATAATTAAATAATTGGACCAGACAGCCGGACAATAATTGCAGTCAATAACGCAATGTTATTTAATGTTCAATATGTTCATCTGAAAAGGTTTGCAAAATTTAATAGTTGCCTTTTAGCCTTATTATAAATGTTTTTCTTCTCTGAGTTGAAATTAACAGAGATAATTCAATTGGACAAAGTGGAAACAAAATAATTTTCATTTGTAAAGTTTAGAGACCATTTGACATTTAAGTACTATAACGTGGATTAGGTGCTTCGCGTTTATATTATAGGAAGCGTAAAATAACATAATTAGAGGCCGGTGTTTATTAAAACCTAATAGCCCGTGACGTTGAGTGCTATCATGCCGACCATTATGCTTGTACAATCACGATAGACTGTGTTTTTGTACTGACGAAAAAATAGAACATACAACGTTGGAAAATAATTATTGTAATTGAAAACAGTATCGTAATGGATAGGGCATTCACTACGATGCGGTTCTTTGTTCATTCATTAATAGTTTCATGTTTTTTGGTTTGTTGCATTAAATAATCATTTTTAGGGTTCCGTAGTCCGACAAGGAACCCTTATAGTTTCGCCATGTCCGTCTGTCTGTCTATCTGTCTGTCTGTCTGTGCGTGGCATAGCTCCGAGGTTCTTGTTATTAAGAAGCTGAAATTTGGTATGGATATGTATATTAACCACGCCAAGAAAGTGGTAAAATAAAATTTTAAAAAATATTTTTTTTAGGGTAGCTCCCAAACACATAAAGTGGGGATGAATATTTTTTTCTCGCGTACCCTTTTGTGTGGGGTATCGTTAGATAGGTCTCTCAAAAATATTTTGGGTGTGTGAAGACCATTTTTGAGTTAAGCGAGCCATTTGCGAAATATCTAGCTTTTAAGTGAAAATTGTTATTCGAGACGAGCATCCCCCGCCCTCTAACTTTTGAATGGATGTACTTAGAAATATGAAAAAAATCACAGACGTAGCACATGTAATGAACTTACAAGAAAATCTATCACGCCTAAGTAGGCTTAACGGGTTACAGAGTTATAGTCGACTAACTAAGACCTGCTACGGAACCCTACTGCGCGTGGCCCGACACGCACTTGGCCGGTTTTTTGGTTTTCAATTATGCATAAAAAATATAACATTGTTTTTGTTTTTAAAATTATATTCTTTCAAATGCAAACGGAAAACTGGAACCTGCTACAACAAAGTTGGGTAAAATACGGACTTTTTTGCTACGTTACCAGAGAGCTAGAAAAAATATTTCTTCGCATACAGTTTGCAGGAAGTTCTAACGAAAATATTGATAAAAATAATATTGAATCGCCATTCGCTTGTTTGGTGCGTACGCAGAATATCGGTTGGCACATATTTTCTCTCATTTTTCAGAAATGAATGAAAAACAACGCGCGGAATGTTTTTCAACGGTTTGAGTGTCAAACCCGGTTAAGTGCGGTATGTTGGATGGAGCCTATATGTTAAATAGGACTAGTTTTTTCCATAAGGTATAACATCCAATACCAATATAATATATAGTAGGTACATCATAGTGCATATAAAAAATATTACAATGCAGGATTGCAGGAGGATATTTTTAACCGATTTGTCATTATTATTATTCACCAAAAAGATAATCCTCTTACCTTTATTTATGTAAACTAGGGTGCAAGTATTAGTTCGGAGAGCTTAAAGTGAAGAAAAAACCACCACAGATATAGTGATGGTTTTTCAGATTTAAGATTCTCCCATTGAAGACAATTGCCTTCTCCATAGCAAAACAAATGTGGCATTAGCAATTACAGCCGCGTCCATCGACGCTGACAAACGAGGGCTATATAAAGAAACGCGCGCAACCACAATAAATACCAGTAATTAATCGTGTACACCAAGACTAATTGCTGGAATTGACCTAGGAATGACTATTGAAGAGGTATTGTTAAGATTGTTTTATTTAACATTTGTTTTTGTGTGAATCAGCATAATCATCCCTGATAGTCATTTTTTACAAAAAGTAAAATAATAATCAAGGATATTATAAACCAATCTTATGATAAAAAGATTACCATTTTTATGATAAGAAGATTAATTTTATGTCTGACCCATTTCTTATGCTCATGATTTCGATCTTGTGTCTGGATTTATATTATACCTCTTGCCACTTGGATACTGACTCATACTGAGCACATACTATAACGGTTTTGTCTGCTAATAAACAACATACAAAACAATAGCCTTCCACTAACAGCCGATCAATCATAAGAATCAACCAATAAGCACTTAGAAGTACAATAAGAAACAAATCACAGCGAGGCGCAGCTATCGCTGGAACGAGGCGCGGCGGCGGCGGCGGGCGGCGTGCCAATTGATCGCGCTGTGTGATCAAATCATCAATCAGCGAGTTTGCGCGGCCCGTATTTGCGGACACCACCTCATCCCATCCGCCGTCAACAGCTCACTGCGATACTCGCTGTAATTATGTACTCGCTGCGGATCCTGTGTGTGGAGTACTGCTGTACTGGCACAGGTAGTCAGCTCACTGTGGGGGGAGCGAGATAGTTGTGAGTGTGAATTGTGGGGGAGTTCGTTTCAATCATTATTTTTAAGCCAGTTTTATAGATACCTATGATATATTGCAATTAGAGGCATTCGGCCTTGAAGTAAAACACATGTTTTATGTTCTAAATATGTTACAGATTAAATTAAAATTTCTTCTTACAAGCTTTGTTAACGTGAAGAAGATTTTCCCAGTATTTTTGCTACATCAACACATCATTAGCAATTTATAATATTTCATTGGATTCGTTGAAACAAGAACCGCAAACGAATTCTAAGGCACTTACTGGAGATATTTTCGTTTCAGTTGTAGAACTAATTGTGCTCAAGGTACTTTTTTCAAAGTCAAAGTCAAAAGGTTTTTATTTTATGTAGACCAATTACAGGTTCTTTTAAAACGTCAAAGTTAGAAACTTGGTGCACGGTCCCAAAAAATGGGTCCTATCGAGAAGAACCGGCAAGAAACTCATAGGATATAATACAATATATACTAATCATTTTTAGGGTAAATTAAGCCCATAGTAGACATGGTTGGTTTTTTAGTTAGACTCTCCTCATAAGACAAATTGGTATTGTGTGTATATAATTTTTCATTAAAATCCATTAAAATAATAAAAGTCATTTAAAGTACGTTTGTCCACAACCTGTAGAAAACGAATCGTGTCTTGGACAGCGGTCGAGTGAGGTGGGATGTAGGTCGAGTCAATAAACCATTTCGTGTTATTTATTTATGGTAAGATGCTGACGCTGAGATCTGATAAAGGAAAAATATTCACACAGCCGCACCCAACTCTGTCAACAGTGCAAATAATATTATGTACGTGAATATAAAATGTTTATAGAAACTTCCTTTGTCTCCGCGCGGCGGGCGCTGCTGTTCGTAGCACACTGTGCTACGGCGTAGTGCAATGCTACGTCATGGTTACCTTCCTCAGAATATTACTATTTTTTATTTTATTGTAATTTTGTAGTAACCATAATAATAATCTTTATAGATCTTTACATATTTTATGCTTAGACATTTTCAATGATTCATCAAATTCTGGTAACGTAAAGGCAGAGTAGGTTTTATAATTTGGCAAATATATTAGATTACAGCCAGCACGCATATAGCCTGCATCTGTCTTGCAGGCCGCGACTAAATTACGTTCCCATCTCCGTGGCCCCGAGACAGGCAGGGCTGTCGGCTAGGGCTCCTAGCGTTATGCTTTGTTTAGAAAGTAAATTAATAAAAAGGTGATATACTTTTTTATGGCCAAACTTATTATATAAACTACTATATTAATTTTATTTATAAGATATTAGCAAGAAGAGTAATAAATTGACTTATATATATAAATTGTTTGCTGAGAGACTGGTACAACGATTGGTATCCATTTTTAATGATATTTTGTACCTTTGGCAGCAAGCATTCAACTTCATATCTCAAGTAGTCAAACAAAGATAAAGATAGATAAAGCTATTTAAATTATGAATGAACAGCCTCAACTTTAAATAAGGTGCAGCTAGTCAGCCCTTACTGCGACCCTCGAGCTACTTTTATATGTAAATATTTAAATAGGTTTATTGAAGACACATTAAGGCACCACCTCTCTGCTGTGTTCACACAGTCCGCGGAGACTTGTCGCGCCCGGCCGAGCCGCACTTCTATAGTCCCTGAACTTACAAACTTTATGTAAGTTACATGAAAGTTATCTAAATACAGACAGTTCTTGCTAAAAGTATTTACTTTTAAGTAAAAAAAGAAAGTATAATCATTAATTAATTAAATATGTTGTAACATACACTTGGCGCCAAAGGTCTTTTATTTGTTGTGACAGAGAACCCGGTACGTGGTTTTAACGTTTTATCTGCGGGGACGCAGCCACTTGTCCGGCTGTCCGGGCGAGCTGTGCCTCGCGGCGATAAACCGCACCGGCCATCTCGAACCGGACATTTTATTTCGATGAAAATTTAAATTATTACTAAGCTCACGAATGTAAACAGAATGTTAAGAGCTTCATTATACTAAGTGCGATAACGTGAACATGTAATACCTAGTTGTCACAAACGTTAATTTTTGTTTTTGAATTTTAATCTTGAAATCTGAATAGATCTTTACGTTACTTCACTATAAAAAACTGGTCTTATATCTTACAAGATTGCGGGTACATGTCTAACAATAATAAAGCCAGTTACTGTGTTCTAGCACTAGGCAAATGTAAACAAATTATTGTTTGGCAACATTTGTGTTTGAGTTGCTACCCGAGTGTAGTGAACAATTTGCACGGAGCCCTAGTTACAGTCATTAGGGGAATCTCATACGCAATTGAGATCGCGGACAAGGACATCCTTTGTTATGAACGTTATATTTATAAAGATAGCTCTGAGATTTGGCTCACAGAACTATGGTAATGCCTACTTGCTTTAAAGTTTTTTCTGATATATTAAACGCTCAATGATATTTATGTGGCAAGTAAAGGCTTTTAGTGACGTCAAACTCTTTAGTAACTTTATATGCCATTTACAGATAGGCAGAAAATACATTAAAGCACGTAATTTTTTATCATTTTTCACCACGTAGTATTCCTCCTGACCTCTTGACCCGTTGTAGCTGATGTGCTTTACGACACCAAAAAAAATATTGAGTCAACTGCTATTTGTGTTGGCAACTCCAAGCAATCAATCTAGGAAGAGCCTGAACGATGATGACGTTATTAACTTTATGGGTTGTTAAAGTGACCAGTTAACGTAACTGCGACGGCTCCACCGTACATCAGACAGCGTCGGTTCATACACTATGTTCTATTAAACTGAACGCAATAACACTTAATACTCTAGTACTGGATATATAGGTACTATGAAGCTTTTGATTGCACATTAACTTGTACGTACATAACGTCACGGCTGTAGTGTAAGGGTGCGAGCTATGGTCTAGTTTATTACTATCAATCGATCACGAATAAAGGATCTAGGTAGCTAATCCAAATCCTACTCAATATCACTTTTCATTACTTTATGCTCAGCAATCGTACAAGCGACTATTATATAACGGTGCAGGGTATAATTTTAATGATATACACCTATCTAAATTAGTTTGTTTCATTCCTACAAATAATAGTTATGAAACAGCTCCATTACCCCTCGTACCCCATGTCCTGAAGCCCCACTAAATATATCACGCGACATATCTGTACACTATCGTGCGTGTGCGATCAATCCAAGCGCGAATCTTTTTATGGTCAGTTACGCAATGTTCGCGCTCCAATGCGCGTCGCGTATCGTGCCCGTCCGACTCCATTCTACCGCTCACTTCATTGTATAACGCACTTTGAATGTTTTACTGAGGGAAAAAAGATTTACTGTAAATGTATATAGGTAGATATGTGGAATAATGATTTCGAATACGGAGGTCAATTTCAATGGAGGCTAGCCAAGTACGGATACATAGAGCCTCAGGTTCACTCTATATTCCCTCACTCTCATAGTCTGATGGGTGCGAAATTGAACACGACCGGAGAGAGATCAGGCGCCGACGCAGGACCGACAGCTTTACCTGTTCTCCGAAGCATGGAGCTCGTTATATATTTTACTTAAATTTTACTTAAGAATAGTTGTAATAATGATTAAAACTGCTAACGTTACGATTATATTAGTACGTACAATCGTGCCAGGCCCACTGAGGCCAAGAGTTCAAAACCAACACTGTTATTAAATAAAATAGCAAGGTTTTTTTATCTCCTCATATACAAACCTCTATAGCTAAAAGGTTTAGGTTATCTAATTAATTTATTATAACAACTTGTTTCCTGCAAAATATTGGCTGTATTAACTAAGTTAAGCTATCTAAATATATTCAAGGAAAATCAATCCTGCAAGTATTGTAAGAGAAGAATATTCCTCATCGATGTAATATATATTAAAGGCCGAGCTATCAATCTCGCCCAAAAGGGCTTCAAATAATTTTCAATTTCGTACGAAAACGACTCCCTTGTCATCACATTTACTTACTCATATCCTTTACAAAAACACTCTGTGAAATATTATTCTTGTTTTTGTGAGCTTAGCGTTCTAGCGAAACGTTTGTGTGAGCAAATTCTTACTTCTCGTTCCGTTCCCCTCTTGAAATGGGGTTTTGAAACCATAATCACATAGAACAATAATAATATAATATTAGATAGTTCGATGAAATAAATTGTTCTGGTTTTTTTCTGTATAGTTTGTGAAGTTATAGTCTCACTGGTGGATCAACATCTTCCTGGAGGCAGGTGCTTTTAAGCTTTCAAATTTCTAACATTTTAAAGGCAGTATTTTTTCCAAGAACTCTTTTCAACATATTTTGACAAGCCCCAGATAAAAAAGTACGAATCAAAAGCCCATATACCGGCCACAAAATTAAAGCGAGGAGTCCTCAACATATTTCGTCTAAAACGTCGCTTCGTGTGTCATTCGTAAAACGTGTAATTGTAAGCCTCAAAGCCTGTCCGTCGCTCCGCTCGCTCGCTCGGAGCGATAATAGCACCGCGAGGCTTTGTCTCCGCTTTTTTCGCTCGCCTGAATGTCAACAATGTTTTGCTCGTGCTGTGGTGTCGTGAGCGGTCGCCTGCGTTTTTTAATAGCTATTAGCGTTGTGAGCCGATGGCCGCTAATCCGAGCGTGCCTCAATGAATGTGCTTTTAAATAAAATATGTTGAGCTTTACAGCCACGAGTACCTGGCTTTTTGTTGAAGTTAAAATAAAATGAATTTTTCGTTGTTTATTCTATTAATCACTTGAGTAGTATAATACCAGTTAACGCAAAAAAACGGTTTAACAGCGCAAAAAATAAATATTGCGCGCGATGTTACATTCTCTCAGCTGTAGTGATACCTTTACGTATTTCCTGTATAATATCTATGAGGAAAATCGGCAATACGATAAAACCTATCATTATACATAAGTGTGTTCAATGGAAACTCCTGGCGTATGTCGTAGGTATTACAGATTCAGCTGGGCAGCGCTGCTGTCCGTGTAAGACATTGGCGCACCTTGCACCCTCGTCATGATCGACTTCACGGCTCAGCGGCTTTTTTATTATTTCCCTAAGATCTGGAGATGTTCCGACTGCCAGCTATGAATGATTTATGTGAGAGCGGTCTGTACGTACGCCTCAGGTATACGTTCACTTTTATGTTATAGAATTACACAAATCCAGGAATGCTTTTAGATTTTCTATATTGAAATATTATGAAGCCAAAAGTATTTTTCATTTATTTTAAATATTTAACCCTAGCTTATGTTACAATACGAATGTAGGTTAGTTTTTTTTACGTTAGTTGTTGTCACGGTAAAATGGCTAAACGGATTTGAAGACATTTTGTACTGACATACGAGTAGGTTAAACCCTGAGGAAGATTAAAGGATTATTTTCATGGATCGGACGCGATCGGAAGTTCCCTCAGGACGTAAAACTACGGAAAGCAGCTAGTTAAATATTAATCATCAATTTAAATAAATCAAATTACTGCCACACCTTAACTACGGTCTGTTTGTATTTACGTTACTGTTGTAAACCTATCTCAGTTTGCTATTGTAATGGAACTCATCTTCACAGCACGGCGGGTACCTCAGAGGTGAAGTCAAGAAATTCAGTATTTTTAGCGGTTTGTTGATTATCAGTTTCATCCTTAACGGACTAGGTGAGCGCGGCAATTTTGACATTATAACCACAAAAAGTGAGTCATGCAATAAAGAACCTAATCAAAATGAATACAGAATCGCGCGTTTTTTTAATATGTACCATCTATATTAAATCTCTGTTTTACTTTTATGTATTTGGCAAGAAATCCTTAGCATTCGTGTCTATTTAATGAACAAACACAGCTTTATGATTTGAAAAACAGAAAGCGAAATGAAATATTTAATTATAGAGCATGCCGTAATTGGGCAAATAAAATAAGCGTAGAACACACTTGCGACTCATAATCTCAATACTCAGTGACGTGTATGTAGTTAATGACGACGATATTCTGCTAATTAACGTACTTATTACGGCATTACAGTCTGGAGCGGATCATTATGTCGCTCCCGTACTCCGGCGCGCTCGCACTTTGTGTTACTTAAATTCATAAAATTATTATCTTGTGCCAAGTATATCATTTTATGTTTCTTATGATATGTTGTTACAAACAAATTATTCATACTGTGTCAACCTAGTAACAAAAAAACTACTGTCTTAAACAATATATCTGTGACTACTAAAGTGACACAATTAACATCACTCAGTAGAAAATACACCGCAAAGTAAACTATATATGTATAGAGCGAAGTGTCGCGTGATTGAGGCAAGGCGATATCCTCGCCCACTACGTAAATGGATGTAAATACGTCACGCCGTCCGGGATGTGCCGCTGCTTTCACACTAACGTACACAAGCCCACGCTCTCCGATCACACTATTAATATCGCGTGTTGTGCCTCCCGGGTCATCCGATACGCACTTAGTCGTGGAACCCAACACCGCTAGAAATAGTTCCGTCGGAGCTCAGTGGCGGCACGCAGGTAGTTACCGCGGTCTCCACATGTGCAGGAGTTCGCAGGAGCTCGGTAATGTTCGCCGGCTCGTTAGATAGTTTGCGGAGTGCCAACTAGTGCGAAACACTTTAAAGAACAATGTGATGGTTGGACGGACCTGCATGACTGTCCAGCGAAATGTTTTGTTGTGTACAGGACCAAAGCAGCGTGTCTAAACATATAATAAAGTTGAAACTTTAAGTTTCACATGATCCACATTTTCTTTACATTTGATACCCAACCAATATATCAATCAGTATAACCTACACAGCCATATTGAGCCCGGTCAAGTCCTTCAGATATTGATGTGATTCACTAACCTGTGAAAATATGTATTATTATTCTACTTGGCCATTACATTTGATGTTCTTCAATAAACCATACGCGTGCTGCTCGACCGTCCATACCGATCGAAGATAAAATTGATAGCTCATTGCGATCCATCTTTGTGTTTTACTGCTGTTCTACTTCCAGACATACAGCTTTATGTCACACGTACGTGGGATAGTGACCACCTGGGAGTCGGAATAGTTTTATTGTACACGGTAAAGGACGGTTAGGTTAATTGGAATTTATGTCTTTTTATTTTGATAGTGATTGTATATCGATATCGGTTCTCATAATATGTTACATGTATATTTTTTTATCATTCTTCAAGTTTATTTAAGTAAGATAACAATTATAACCATAATAAAATATCAAACCAGCTTTAACCATTTTTATTATGTACATGTAAGTATACTCATTAAAATTTTATTCAAACCATTTTAAGAATAGTCAACCACAAAATGCAGTTGCCTTAATGAGGTGCGCATTATCGTGCTACGTGTACTACGGCGTAGTAGTGTAGCGCTACACTGTTCTACGAAACCACAAACCGGGGCAAGTCGAGCGTAGCCAATCTAAAGTGATAAGTTAAAGGTCGTAAGTTCACCGTATAATTATATTATGACTACTCTTGCAGAAATATTCAGATGTTTGAACTTCCATTTGTTATGAAGTTAATATTATTTTTTACGTAAAAGAATTATGCGAGGCACACCATAAACTTTATAAAATATGCATGAGAAAGTCCTATGTTAAGAAAACCTAAAACATAAAATAGCGATTTCCGCGTAGCTACATCAAAGTAACATACAGCCTTCTGGCCGAGGACGCCGGCAATTCGCCTTGTATGCCTCTATTATGTAAATGTGAGAGGCTGCCCTCCACTATCGTTATATACAATCTGTAACGTATACGCAAATGTAATGTGTGGGTTATACCTGTTTATACACACGTGTATACATACAAGTACCTGTGTATGTGTATGTGTGGGGCTTCAAGTGAGATTCTGGGAACTACATTTGGAATTAAATTTCGTTAGTTATGAATTTAAATGTTAGTATGAAACATGAACTGAAATATATTTTAGAGCGTGTAAATTTCTGAGAACATAAGCACTTAAGTATTCCTACTTTTCCTGGAAAAGTCTTTGAGAACAAATAGAGAAGAAACTAAATATATTATAAATATATATTTATTAAATTTTTACCTTAATGATAAAGGAGAAACCTACAACGATCACGGTGACGATACCGACGTATGCCCGAATCCACGTGTACTTTCTAAAAGACAATATACTTATAAAACGATGAAATCAAACAATATTGGCCTAGCCGGCTCCGGTGTGGTCGCTTCTTCTCTCCTATTTATCTCGAATAATCTAATTTCCATAAAAATCATGAATAGATTAGTTTTCACGTCAAGCTGAGTGTTATCGGTGACGTCATGGCATTAGTGACATCACTACTTGATCGTCGCTTAGTTGTAGGACAGAACTACTTCATGTATATGTACTTTCGGCAAAATATTTGGCAATGGTAGATAATTTTCTAAATTTTTTGCATACAATTTTCGTGTTTAAGATTGACGTTCAGTATGCGGAATTGTCATAATTAAATTATATGCTGAAGTATCATATAGATATCTGACAGCCTTATTCACTATATACGGAATTACATCAATGTGCGTACACAGAATAACAAATTCAATTCAAAATTGACGTTCTATTTTTCTTTTCAACATTTATTTTCTAGCACAAACAACACCTAGTAGGTACTGATTACACAAACATCAGATGTAATGAACAGTCGACGTTGACCCACAAACACCACACGGCCGAGTGTCCGTCGCGGCCGGCTAGCGCGCGACACCCGGCCGCGCCCGCCCCACGTCAGCGCAGATTTATAACATCCACTAACTACGTAGTCGCGGTCACACGTGCAAATATACCTGAATCATGTCCGCTCATTTCGTGGCCACACCGCTTGTCCGAATCAGCGATTACTAGAACAATATTTAAATTATCAATTGGTGCTTTGTTTAGTTGTTAACCAATTCACTGGAAAATGAAATCCGTTTAACAAAAATCTAATATTGATATTTGACATCGTATATTTTAAATGCAGCTCACTCACTAACTATTAGTGTTATCTAGTATTTCGAAACCTGTACGTGTGCTATACCGGGAGTATCCGCTGAACTGGTGCACGTTAAAATTTAATTAATTGTATACGAAAAAGTGAGTTTGTTTGTTACGCTTTAACGGAAAAATCGCTGAACCGATTTATATATAATAATAATAATAATAATAATAATAAATAATTTAGCGATTTCCGCGTAGCTACATCAAAGTAACATACAGCCTTCTGGCCGAGGACGCCGACGCCATAGTGTTGCCAATGCCATAATGGCAATGGCAACACTATGTGTCAGCATCCACAAAAATATGTCTCTGCATTTTAAATTATAAAAGCTAATATTTCTCCGTATTTACATCGAATATTCATCCACCAAATTAAAAAACCTCCAAATTAAATATAAAAAGGTCAAATATACTTATTTAGACAAAGTTTATTTACAATCTTGAAAATTATTTTCAATATGACGTATGTCAAAGGCAATAGTTACAATGAAAATTTGAAGATTTTGGAAAATAATAATAAAACACAAAAAGAAAAAGAAGCATAAATGTGATGCTGACTCGAGCGGCCACCAGAAGAGCACGCCTAACACCTCCGCAGTCGTCGCTCAGCTCCGCCTCGCCACCGCCGGACCCTGGATCACCAGCGACACCGGCGGCTGCAGTCGCGTCGAGCTCGAGCGACGAGTATTTCTCCCCGCCGACGTCTCCACCACCTGCGCGTCGGCGAGGAGGACACCGGCCACCGGAATGCTTGGGACCTCGAGGCCCATCGGCTTCAGACAGGATCCCCGCACCCGGCGGACGTGCGCAGCGCATGCGATGGACACCATCGATCAATGAAAACGTCATGCGCGCGTACTTTGGGGCTACAGAGGGGGGAACCAACCTGACTGCTTACCGTAGTCGGATGCTCTCTCTGTTTCAGGTGCTTGAGCCAGCTGTCAGCGTATCGGCACAACGACTGTCGGATCAGGTGCGAGTCATCCAGCGTAATCATATGTTGGATGATACTGTACTTGATCGGCTACGTAATGAAATACAAAGTGACTCTGTCATCACTCCTCCACTACGAACAACAACAACAACAACAGGTATACAACAGGTACAGAACTATATCATTGAAGAGGAGAGTGATGACATAGCCACAAATGTAAGTACCCAGTGTAGTGAGCAATTGAGGAGCGCCCTGGATAGTGCGATTGAGGAATATCGGTCTACACCATTAGACCTCAGACCTAAATTACCTCGTTTGCCCATGCATAAACAAAACAGGGCGTTAATGTGCGCTTTGGATTCGCAGCTATCAAATTATTTTGATAGTTGCGAAGATATCACCGATACCCACTCAATTTTGTACTGCGCTGCCGTGGCGGCGTGTCGTGTAGCTCATGTTAGGCTTCTTAATAAAGACGTGGCTACACGACCAAAACTAGCAGCTCCAGCTTGGCAGTGCAGGATTGAGCGACGTATTGGTGATACCAGAACGCTCATTGGCAAATTGATCTGCTTCAGGGAGGGCAATAGTCGCCCAAGGGTGATGCGCTTTGTGAGACGGGCTTTCTTCGGGACTGATATTAGACCTCAAGATTATATGGCCCGCGTCACAGAGCGCATCGACTTCCTGAAGCAGAAGATTTATGCGTGGGCAAACCGGATACGCAGATATAGAAAACGTGTGGAACGATGTACCTTAAATCGTACATTCCAGAGCGATCAAAGGCGGGTATATAGAGACTGGGAACGATCCAACAAAGGCGTGAGTGACGCGTGCCTGCCGGATGATGATGCCATGACTTCATTCTGGCGCAGCATTTGGTCGGTGCCCGTTACTCACATCGAGGACGACTGGATAGGGGAAATCGAGCGAGCGTGTGAACCGATACCGGAAATGGGGGCAATCACTATCAGCCCCCAAGATGTAACTAATGCAGCTCGTCCGTTGCCTAACTGGAAATCCCCAGGGCCGGACGGGCTGCAAAACTTTTGGATAAAGTGGTTTCGCAGTTCACACGTGCGCTTGGCATCCCAGTTCCAGTTGGCCTTAGAGTCTGGATCGTTACCCCAGTTTCTTACGACTGGAAATATCCACCTACTCCACAAATCAGGTAGTACCGCGGAACCTAAAAACTATAGACCGATCACTTGTTTGCCGACGGTCTATAAACTTCTTACGTCCATTCTGAGAACGAAAATTAATAGTCACATTGAAGACAATAGCATCATGTCTGCTTCTCAGAATGGATGTAGGAATGGGTCCCGTGGTACTAAGGAGTTGCTCCTCATTGACATGGCCATAAGCCAACAGGTTCGACGGTCCCGAAAGGATCTGTCGACATGTTGGATAGATTATAAGAAGGCCTACGACTCGGTGCCACATACATGGCTCATGAGGGTGCTGGAATTGTACAAAATTGATGCAAACCTACGCACCTTCCTGATGTCATGTATGAGGCAGTGGAGGACCGTTCTTCGCTATCCAGGATGTCGCCATATCCATGGGACCAGTGAACCTATTAGGATCGAGCGTGGTATATTCCAGGGTGATAGTTTGAGTCCGTTGTGGTTTTGCTTAGCTTTGAATCCTCTAAGCTCGCTATTGGAGGATTCAGGGCTAGGTTATAGGTTGAGAAGAGGAGATCAAGTAATATCTCACCTCCTTTACATGGATGATCTGAAACTCTTTGCCCACAATAATTTCCAACTGATGAAATTACTGAAGGTAACAGAAACTTTCAGTAATGGCATCAGGATGGAATTTGGTGTGGACAAGTGTGCAGTCATGCATGTAAAGCGAGGAGGGATTGTGGAATCCGAAAGTACCCAACTTTCGAATTCCATAAACTTTAGATCCCTCTCCTCAACTGATACCTACAAGTATTTGGGTATGTCAGAAGCGTTGGGCATCAATGCGACTGACATGAAGCAATCGTTGAAGGAACGCTTCTTTGCCCGCCTGAAGAAAGTTTTCAATAGCGTTCTATCAGGTGGCAACAAGGTGCGTGCCTTTAACGGTTGGGTCATGCCGGTCCTGATGTACTCTTTTGGCATACTCAAATGGTCTCAGACGGAATTAGACGCCCTGGATAGACGAGTACGTTCACTACTGACAACATACCGGATGCATCACCCGCGGTCTTCGGTGATGAGGCTGTATATCCCGCGGAAGTTAGGAGGGCGTGGATTTTTGAACGCGAAGACCCTCCACAACCGCGAGGTATGCAGTCTCAGGGAATATTTCCTGAAGGCTGAAATGGGGATGCATAAGGATGTTGTCATGGTGGACAAGGGACTCACCCCGCTCTCCTTGGCTAACGAGAATTGGCGCAAGCCTGTAATTCTGGATACTAAGGACCGCATGGAGGTATGGCAGAGTAAGGAGCTACACGGACGCTACTTCCGGGCCCTTCATGGGCCTGATGTTGACTTTTTAGCGTCCATATCCTGGTTACGCTTCGGGGATCTCTTCGGAGAAACCGAAGGGTTTGTTTGTGCAATTATGGATGAAGTCATGATGACAAGGAACTACCGAAGGTATATTGTGAAGGATGGCACGGTTGACATCTGTCGGGCATGCCACCGTCCGGGAGAGTCGATCCGACACATAATCTCCGGTTGTTCCAGTCTAGCCAATGGCGAGTACTTGCACAGACATAACCAAGTGGCCAGGATTATCCACCAGCAACTTGCTTTGCGATACTGCCTTGTAGACTATGAGGTACCATATTACAGGTATGTGCCCGACCCAGTTCTCGAGAATGACCATGTCACACTATACTGGGATCGATCTATCATCACTGACAGGACTATTATAGCTAATAAGCCTGACATAGTGGTGATAGATCGATTAGAGCGCCGCACAATGATTATTGATATCACTGTGCCACATGACGAGAACCTCGTGAAGGCTGAAAAAGATAAACAACTCAAGTATCTTGATTTGGCACACGAGGTTGTCGATATGTGGCATGTGGATTCAGCAGTCATTGTGCCGATAGTCGTTTCGGCCAATGGACTACTAGCCAAGAGCCTCGACCAACATCTAAAGAGGCTCTCGTTAGGCAGCTGGATCAAGGGCTTGATACAGAAAGCAGTACTCCTAGACACTGCGCGTATCGTCAGGAGGTTCCTTTCTCTAGAGCCCTGACCGCCGGTAGCTTGGACCCTGTCTCGTTACCGGTGGGATACTATTTTTTATATTTTTAAATGTTTTTTTTTTTTATATATAGTTTGTAAAAATATTTAAAAATATAATTGATATGGTATAAAATGAATAAACGGATAAATAATTTATTTCAACACCAGCTTATACTTATAACAAAAAACATTCTTATGAACATTATGGCCGAGAAAATATATATCCTTTACATAAAACCTCTGCCTCCCAAACTAGGTAATAACCTGTATTTTGGGAGACAGTATTCAAAATTAAGACAGAGTAACTCTAAAATAATAAAAATTTGGTATGGAAGCTTGTAACCCGGAAGCGTTTAGCAGTTCTCTCGGGCCTTAAGTAAAACCACGGCAAACAGCTAGTACAAACGCTTACCTAGTATAATTACAAAAAAATCCATATGACGTCATTGGCCGGGCAGGGAGGGAGACAAAAATAAAAGTGTCACAGTAGAGGCGGCTATTTCTGCACCCGGCACATAATTACTTGGCTTCGTGCTCAAAATAAACAGAACAAAGGCTTTGTACATATTGCACCATACTTGGCTGAAACTTGACTTTCATTTCACAATGGAAAAGGCCTCTTCCTACTGCTACTTCAATTGTGACTCCTGTACTAATCTAACTCTATATTAGCTTTTGATATTAATATATTATGTTTCTTTTGAATATTTTTGTTACAAAAATGCATCGCGATACGCGATTAATACCTAGGATTATCAAAATATTAGTTAAAGCAAAAAATAGTTTTCAGACATCACCATGTATATTCTGAGAGTGCAAGAATTGTGTTAAGTTGAAATCCATTGAGACAAGTTGTTGTTTAGTCATTGACTTATATGTAAGGACAGGGCGGACCGCATGTTAAAACGGCGCTACGCATTTGGTGCGCTTGGTGCGCCAACATGAATGAACTGGTCCGCGATCGGCGAACTTCGGGAGCGGTCGTATTTTAAAAATGCCTAGTTGTATTGTGAACGGTTGCACGAACCATGATAAAAAAAGAAAATAACATTTCATATCACCGGTAATTCAAAAATATATCATTAAATCAACTTATAACATTATTTAAAAGAAATTTATTTCCTACTTGTCTCGCTCGAGCGATTGACATCGTACGTAGTTAAGCGTAGTTCTAATATAGATGGCGTTAGTGTTTATTGTACCACGAATGCGTCAGGCAAATGTTCGGACGGCCGTATCTTTAGTTTTTATATCAATGTGTTTAGTAGTGTTTGCCTATCTGTCACGCTTACGGGAAAATGGTTGAACCGATTTAGATTAAATGCAGTATGGAGATAGATTGAAGAAGGAGATAGACATAGGACAAGTTTTATCCGGTCGCGAGAGTTAGTTCTCTCTAACCGCGGGGTAAAGCTAGAAACTATAAGTATTTGCATAAACACCACGCATTATTCGTACGCCAGTGAATTACTGTCTCATTTCTATAAGCTATGTATCCACACACGTCGTACGCCGGGCGGCGCTCCCCGTGTCCTGATATCCTCAGTGTCGTACAACACATCTGCTGCTTTATTATTTGTTCATTTTTCAACAAATGTGTGTTTCACATAACATCTACGTGTACTCAACAGGTAAACATTCTTAAGTGAAAACCCTTTTCCCTTTGTTACGTACAAAACCAAATAAAATTCGGACAATATCAGTACATTATGTAACTGAGTACGCACTTAAAAAGGGTTTTCAATACGTTTTGGGAAGTGGCCGAATACATTCGCTAAATAATGGTCGAAATGTTTTCCAGTTTTACAATGAAAGTAACAAATACTTAGTGATTCTTGGGAAATGTTTCTTTGTTGCCGTCGAAATTATTTATTTGAAGTATCCTGCTATCGTGTAGCTGCAACATTGTATTTTCGTCAATTCAAGAAGATGAAGTTAGGTACCTGTGGAGATAGACTGAAACTTTGGGAAGGTAGGAAGTAGTACCCTCAGGATCCGGGTGAAACCGCGAGAAATACCTAGTAGTCAACCCAGACTTCCCCTAATATCTGTTAGTTCACGTGAATTTATCAAATTTGTTTGCACAAGCGAGTGACCCAGGTCGCGCAGTGTGTAATAATCAGTACATTCGCGACGGCTCAGCTAATGTCCCCGGTCGGTCGGTCTTGAGTCATTCATATGGTAATGCGAGCGTGGTGTGCGCTACTTAATTAGCTCGGTGAGGCAGCTTTTATTTACACACAACTACGTAGTTGTGTGTAAATAAAAGCTGCCTCAGTACTTACGTACTTAGAGATTTAACTATAATCATTTGGAAGATTAAATACACGTATCTGATTTTGTCTTCGCTGTCTAACCTACTCGCAGACTTTGTTTAGTACAAAATAAACATAGGTCCTTCATTCCGCGATATTCCGTTACTTTAAATTAATTACAAACTTGATGAAGTATTACCATTTAATGTGGTAACTCCCACGTTATAGAAAATGTTTGTGTTTGAACGTATAATATTCTGCGCAAGTCGTAAAAGTCAACAAATGGACAAGTCGTAAAAGTAACTATTTGTGATAAATATATTAGTTCGTACCGCGCACCTTTTGAGATCGATTTAACTAAATTTAGGTGGAGGTCTTTGTAGGCTACGCAACAGCCGGGGCATTTTGTTAATTACGGGTTAATATGAATGAAAGTAAAAAACAATTTATAATAATATTCTATCGTAGTACTTATACTTAATTTTTCAAATCATTTGTTTATATCTCAAACATTTTAGTGATAAGATTTATTTTCCTACACTATTATTTTTTAATCAAATTTCTCCAGGCCTTTTATCATACAGTTAAACCTCTAAGCTCGAGCTAATTTACTAGTACACACTTTATTATCCTAACCTGTGTTACTCGGGGTGATAAAACGAACGAAGAAAAAATATGGTGGATTAAAGAAACTCACACATGAAGTTTTATAAAATACATCGTGTATACGGCGTCTGTCTGCCGGTGGTTTGCTACAATGGTAACTTTAACTACACTCGGCGTCACAAAAATCGCACCTCATCAAGAATTCTTTTCAAAGTCATTTTAACCCTATTAATCAATGGTAGACATATGACTATGGGGTATCATTCGAAAGGTAATTTATTTAAATTTAAGAATAAAACAAAAGATTTCGTTTTTGTTTACCAGGGAATAAAAAAAAGCAAGTTGATTATGCAAATGACTAAAACATGTTTATTTACAACAAAAAAAAATATACAAAAGAGTCCTTAAAAACAACTTAAAACCTAGTGTTGCCCCCCCTAGCCCTGATAACTGCTTCCATGCGTTCCCTCATGGACCTAATTAATGTTACAACAGTCTCCTGAGGAATGTTGTCCCATTCTGCTACGGCGGCATCTTGGAGGTCCTGAAGCGTGGTAGGGGCAGGATCCCGTGCCGTACTCGCCGTTTCAGTTCATCCCAAAGGTGCTCAATTGGGTTCAGGTCTGGACTTCTCGCTGGCCAGCGCATAACAGGTATCCCAACTTCTTGCAGGTAGTCCCTTACAATTAATGCAGTGTGACAGCGGGCGTTATCATGCATTAACATGAACCCACTGCCAATATAACCCGCATAAGGGACCACGTGCTCCTCTAAGATCTCTGTTATGTACCGAGGAGCAGTCAGCGACCCTTGCCCGCGAGCACCTCCAGTCCGAGAAACGCACACAAGGTTCGTCTTGCCGTCGATTGACATGCCGCCCCAGAACATGCACGAGCCACCCCCGTATTCTACTGTCTCTTGAATACAGGCATGTGTGAATCGTTCCCCTTGCTTTCTGTACACCTTCCTACGCCTGTCGTTACAGAAAAGACAAACCCTTGTCTCATCTGAGAAGAGCACAGTCCTCCATTGTTCGATTGTCCAATCCACATGTTCCCGAGCAAATTGTAACCGGTCTCTCCTATGCTGTGCAGTCAATTTTGGCCCTGTAGCAGCCCTATGAGCTGCAATTTTCTTTTCCCGCAACCTTCTTCTAACCGTGGAGACACTCACAGAAGTTCTGCGAGCTGATCGGAGTTGTTGTTGCAGCTCAACAGCATTGGAGAACCGATTTCGTAAAGACGTCGAAACAATGAAGCGATCGTCTCTTTCGGGTGTGCAGCGTTGTCTTCCAGATCCACGTCTTCGAATATAGCCACCAGTCTCTTGGAACCGTTGGAACACTCGTCGAACGGAAAATCGACTCAAGTTCAGTTGCCGAGCAACATCACATTGCCGCATCCCTGATTGCAGTAGTGCAATGACTTGAGCGGCTTCATCTGCAGTGGTATTCATCTTCAGGGGTATTTTTCTTAATGTAGCTGTTCACGTGTGTTCACTTCAACGGTTGGAGAGCGAATGACTCACATTTAACCCGGGTCGCCCGTTTTATACCCTTTTAGAGGGGTGCAATTAGTGGATGATGTGATGCGTATTTTGACAACATTTTGTTTAACGTTACGTGCTAATGAGATTTGATGTGTTTGGGAATTCTAACTACTGTTAAATTAAAGGTCATTAAATATACTTTCAATTGATACTAGTATTAATTGGGTTCAATTGATTCCTTGATGGCGGGGCATGCTTAAAACTCATATTCAAAGAGGTGCGATTTTTGTGACGCCGAGTGTATATCTAAAATAACTCTGATGTATAATTTTTGCATAAATCAGAAATAACTATTTTGTCGTCAAATAAAATAGACCAATTTTACTTGTTCAGTAATAATTTCGCAATATCCAATTATTTATGACTTTGAGCGATTAATCGAATTATGATGCCTATAATAATCGGAGAATTTCAACATTGGACAGAGTGTAATTAACATAACAACATAATTGGAATTAGTTTTACCTGTTTGGTACAAAGCTTAACATAATTAAATCCACAGTCAAATAATAAAATTATAGAACTGACTTATCTGAGTCCTTAATCAATTCCATATAAAATCCTATATCAAACATCCAATTGCGTTCGCCATTTTACCGTGAAAGCATTTATAATTATTTAATAAGAATTCGACAAAAACCCGCGAGGTATTCCTCGAAGCGCCACCGTTTTGAGGCGCACCTAATGAAGCGCACCTTTATTATTCCTCGGAGCGCACCTTTTAGTAGCGCTCCCGATAACAATTAAAAATATTAAAATTTTATTCCATGAAGCGCACCCATATTTAAAATAGGGCATTTTGTTTTAAAATCTTCAATATAATTTATTACGATTACTTCATTCTCTTAACAATTTTTAAACATGGGTGCGTTTCAAGGAATAAAATTTTAATATTTTTAATTGTTATCGGGAGCGCTACTAAAAGGTGCGCTCCGAGGAATAATAAAGGTGCGCTTCATTAGGTGCGCCTCAAAACGGTGGCGCTTCGAGGAATACCTCAAACCCGCAGACCAGTATCCAAAAAAAAATAATTTACCAATATAATATGTCCGGGAAAAACATGGAGAATTCAGGAATTATCGTTTTAAAATAAAATTCATGAAATGGTGCTCTATAAAATCCATAGAATAAAGATTTCGTTCCATTTCGATGCAGATCTGGTGATAAACCGCGACTGCTCGCATCAACTGGAACGAAAATAGATTTCACACAAAAACCTGTGGAGGTAGTGTAACAAGAAGTGCTGGGAACATTTTAATCAAGTGCTGAAGACGATGTGGCTAGGGTGCTGTGTCGTAACACAGGTACGGAGTGCAGTAAGACAACTATATTACCTAATAGGACCTCTTTCATTTTAATGTAAGTAAGTAAATTATTATTAATAATTAATTAATTACAACGATTTATTTTACCTGGAAAGAATAATTGTAAATTCTTTCTAGATGTATAGGAAATTGTTATTTTTAATTAGTAATTTAAAAAAGACCGTGGTATAAAATATAAATAAAAATAAAAACGTACTAATCTAAAACAGGAATAAAAGGATTTTAATGTCTTTGTTGCTGTTTATCTAAGTTGACCTTCTGTTTAATGTTTGTGGGTATATTGGAAGTGCATGGCCGGGACAAGCCGGTCGCTGCCACTCGCTGGCGACTGGGTTCAATTGTGCCGTCAACCCGATGACTCCGTGACATTGGCCACCACTTCGCACAACTGTTGCAGAGATACTCTGCGGACTTACTGGAAATATATACGCTGACAAGTTCCCGGGCACCAGTTCTACCTAAGTAATAGCACGGCTTGTACTGAGAACCAGTTTATTTCAAACGAAAACTGAAAATATGTAACATTCATTTATTAATATTTTTATTACATACCTACACAAATAAAATGGGTAAATATCATTAATAATAAAGCTCTTAAGTTTTCTCAAACTGACTTTTTAAGTTTAAACAACCTTTTAAAAACACAATAAATACAATACGAAAAAATAATGAAAAGGATAATTAAATGCAAACAAAAAGCGAACTAAATATTGAATATAAATTGCAACATTTTTGTACAAAACCATTTGTGAATGACTCAAAATTCATTTTAATGCTTTGGACGTAAAACATTTAGTAGGTGGCCGCTCTGTTGAATAAATTACAACATTTATTTGTCTTTGTCAGCAATCTGTCGGCCATAGGAATTAATAAAAATATTTTATCACTTCATGTCACAATTAACATTACACCCACTGAATACAAATCGATTGAACGACATGACGAAATTACTGAACAATAATCATTTGTGTAGGTATTGAAGTGAATAGCCACGCGCCATTAACACCTACATTTGTTAGTTATTAAGGGTAATTCTCAGCTATAAATGAAAATATTTCATAGTTTCATTTAACTCATATATGCTCATACCCGTACTCGTATCATACATCTTTCGTAGAAGGACGGACAGATAGAACCCGCTCCTTAATCCCTAATATTAATCACACGCCGCAAAAACAAGCTCTAAGAATTCTGAAGCTCCGCTACCAAAAGCGAGAAATATGAAGCAGATATTCCGCTTATTTCGCTTAAACTTACAAGCGACGGAAGCGTCTAAAGAAAATTGCTTCAATTTTGCACTGGAAACTTTAGTTACATTTTGCCTTTAAAATGGACCTTTACATACATACTGAAAATAGGGGCACTATTAAAAATCACGAGAAAATCTTGCATGAATACGGTGAGGGGATTGCATCGCACAATAATAGTAAAATATTTGTCGGTCGCACAACGCGGCTATTCGTTGGACACGCGTAAGTGGGGCCGCTCTATTCAACTTAAATGGCGTTTTAGAGAATCTTTGCAGCTGCGGAAATAGAGGTCGCCGGGCGCGCACGACGGCACGACCCCGGCGTGCGCCGCACTGCCTCACAAATGTTTAGCGGCTGACATCTAACTGTTTCTGAAGTGCTCGGAATTGTATGGAGTCAATAGCTGTGCTCTTGGATTATGCTTGGTTTTTGATTATACAGTTTGTTAGCATATTTCTGTTTAGGTTCTTATGAAAGTGCATCTTTACGATGCAGTTGAAACAAATGGTATTTTATTTCTAAGACTCAGCTTGTTAATCTCATAAATAGCTCGTTGCTTCCTTCTGTTTTTTTACCGTTTTATTTTATTTTATTGTTTGCAAACAGTTAATTGTACATATTTTCTATCTCGCATTGTATTATAATTAAACTAAAAACATTCCTTCAGTAAGAACTTTACTTTACACAATGCCTGCTGCTCGGCGGACTAGAAATTGTTCGTAAACGATTACTGAGAGAGAACAATCATAATATTATAATATTGGTTCATCCCGCTTTGCTTTTGTATTACATTTCAAATCTAAATGAATGTTGCTGACGGTGGGTTCTACGTCTCCAAGGATTGAAAGCAACTCGTAATGAATGTCTTATCGATATGTTTCATTCGTTCTTGTAGCGTAATAAGCAAAACTTAAAACAAACACATTATCGGTCTCTAGAACATTACAATTATGTAGTTTTTAAAATACAATCTTCATTTCTTTAAAATCACCAATTAAAAAAACTAGTACCCACTATCTTCATTAGGATTATTACGTATTAGCTGTATTTTTAATAAATTACTTTTGTTTTTTTCTATTTATTTAATTAAGTTTTTTCTTTCAAGACTCTTTTGCTCAGGAACACGTATCCAAGTGAAAATATCAAATAGGTACTTGGGTCTGTAATCTCTTCAAGCTATAAAAAATAAATTTTGCGACACTCGCCAAAGAATCAAAACTTATAGGGTTCTTCCTATTCTACCTATAAATGATATTTATTTCTGCAAGTAGATTATAAAATAACACTTTTACACGTCAAACATATTTTTGTTTATAGCTAGGTGAGGCCGGTGTTTCCTATCTGACTACCTTAAGAAGAAACACCGAAACAAACTCAAGGGTCACAGTCTCTTTTAACGTCCAGACATTTAATGACCATTGTAATATGGTAGAACAATGTGGACTCGTGTCTGAAATGACCTTTTGAAGAAAAAGCCATACAAATTTGAGTGGACCTGTCCAATCAATGGCACGCAAGTGTTGGTCTTCGTTTAACTCAACAGCAACTTAGGAGCTTAACGATCCAACGAACGATACCATCAGAGAGGACATTTGGGTAGGCCGCACCAATTACTCAAACTGCCAGACGCAATTAATATATTTAATGAAATGAAATAAAAAAAGAACAAAAGGCCCACATTGTTCTCACATTTACAATACAAATAATTTCATCTACTTTAAACAGTAGGTAAATAATTGACATTATTTACCTACTGTTTAAATGTGTATAAAAAAAAACAATAAAAATAAATATTACATGTCAGTGTGTATAAGTTGATTCCTAATGATTATTATTACACGTCAATGTGTATATTGCTGTGTAGGTGTAAATATTGAAACAGCTAATAAAAATAAGCTATAATCAAGCAATTTGGTAAGGAGGTCTTACTATAAAAATAAAGTATAAATAAAAAGAATTTGTGATAACATCACCGTGCTTGAGTCCGACTCGCATTCGGTCGATTTTTTATTTAAATGTTACGCGTGCATATTGGAGGTACTAAAATATTTTGTATTTCAATAAAATCTTTTAAATATCCTGAAGAGATTCAAAAATAAGTGTAAGTACCTATATATTCTTGAAATATAACTCAGCTCATACTTCATCATTTTATCACGTATCGATCCATACTTGTCTATCATGTGATGGGACCAAGCTATCGAAGTACTTGCTATCATAATATAATACACAAATGGCCGTGTGTAATAAAGCCGGTATTTCCTAAAGCTCGTCCGTTACTCACTAACTGATAACTCGATGAGAGATATTGAATGTCCCATTTTCCCCAGCTTCCCCTCGGGGGCTATACTTCAACGGTATAGAGATATCAACTGACAAGTAACTGCATAGCCCACTCAACACACCTTCTCCAAATCGAACACAAGCGAATATGATCCTTATTGCGATGTAGAAAGGTTTAAAGATGACGCATATTAGTGGGATCCTGATGCAACTACCCAGTGGGACCACAGTCGACACCCGATAAATTGATATAAGAATTGAATTTAAAAATATTGTGAAAGTGTAGAGTGTCCTAGGATATTTTATTGGGCTATTTCTTTATGATGTAGTGAGCTGCAATGAATAATGCAGTGGCGATACTGTCGCATTGCTTTGACTTGCTTAGGATTTAGTGTTTGTCGCTTAGTTCATATTCTTTGAAAATATGTTTGGAAAGGGTACAGTTTTTTGTCATGAAAAGTGACATAACTTTACAGAGAGTTCTCATAGAGAGATTTCTAAAATAAAATCAATAATTGTTCACTAGCACTCGCTGCGGTGGATGGCACATTCGTAACACATTTTATGCCTTCAACGACTAATTATATGAGTATGTCTCACAGTATTATTGGCTACTCAGAAAGTCCACAGACTCGATAGCGACCTGCTACTGGATAACGAACATAGTCGGGAAAAGGCGAAGCTACAGAAAGACTTTCAAAAACTTCATGTGACACATAACTGACACCTCAAGGTGACTATTTATGCACTCTCCCACTGACCCACTGACCTTTCTAACTTGCTCCGGTGCACTGTCAGAACTTTCTGACCCACTCGTGTGCTCTACGTCGTTAGACTGGCTAACTTCCGTTGCAACTAACTCGATCATTCAATGAACGTTCAGAACATTGTTTTAAAATGTTTGTTGAACACATAAAACTAGATGCCTTCAAATATTGTCCGGGAAGTAGATCAGAGATGGCCAGAGAAGGGAAACTTGATGCTAGAGTAATAATAGAATGGTAATTAGCAAATAAAACAGCCGCGTGGTATTCTACAGCCAAGTTTGTTGTTTTAAAAGCTTCTGACGTGAAGCGGAAGGCACTATGAGCGAAATTAAAAACTTACTAGCAAAATCCTTTTTCTTTCAATTTTCTTCAGTATTTTCCTAAGACTATTTACAATTTAATTTTAAACAATCTTCATAATTAATGTCCAAATTTAGAGTATAAGAATATTATCCAGCCCCTGAAATAATATCAAGAAAAGTTCCATGAGATTTAATAGGACATTGGATCTTTAAAGCTTGGAATATCAGGGTACACAGAATAATATACCTACTCACCGACATTTCAATTAGGCGGAGACCCTCAGGATATTTCATCAGCATCACATAATAGGGTAATGAGCCGAGCTATTTGTAAAAGTATTTCCTTCTAAATTTATTCAAAGCTTCGCCGCCGACATTCATCTTATTCCGCTCGGTTCAACAGGCCGAGCCAATCACGGGGATATGATGTGACGTCAGGTATATTATACAGGCCGCGCGTACCTACGTCCTATTGGGCCTTTTGTTAGTACTTTTTGGCATTTACCTAGCTGACTTGAGAGATAATCACATTAACTGTTACATTGCTATTAATTTTTATACAATTTTATTTCAATTACTCCAGTTATATTTTTTTACTAATTAATTAAGTCACAGCAACAATATTTTCCCGTTCTATAAATCTGTTTTTAAAAATGATTGTAGTATCTCACATACACTCCTCCACAAATACTAGAACAAAACATATATCGCTGGAACACATCGCAGATGGCCGCTGCTACAGTAGTAGCGGTGGGCACTGTGTACTCTAACGCGTATGATACTCAGCAGCGTCTTCGAGCCCGCGCACTCAGCGTTGGTTATAAAAACCAAACGTAAATACGCTCAACAGCGTTTCGCAATGTTCGCGTGATTTTGTTGTACACTGAAGGGGATTTTCACACATTTTACAAAAAAATGGTCCTCGTATACAGAAGCTTCTGTACCAAATAGAGATGTCATGTTATGAATACTCGCTTAATTTAGATACTTGTCAAAGAATTAATTCGCTTTGAGTAACATTTCCGATTTGTAAATTGAGGCACGCTTGCACGACAGCTCATCTGATACAATTATCGCTTAACTAATTTAAAATGTCATTTTGTCTTCGTTAACGTCATAAAAGATGACAGGAACACGGTGACATGCTAAGTTAATAAACAACTGTTTGTGTGCATGGCGTGTACGCAACATGTCGTTGGAAGAAATTAAAATAATTGCAGAGACCCAAAAAAGTACTACTTTATTTGCGAACACAAACTCTCGATGCTAATTCGTTTCTCTTTTTGATTGAAAACGAACTAACGTAATTAGGAAACAGGATGCCACTAACAGTATCGCATACAATATTATAATAAATGTTATTTGAGTGTCTGTCTGCATGTCACCGTCAGATCGCACGCCGGCGGCCGGCTCCCGTATTGACAGAGAGCACATCAAACATCGCGCGACTACGTGTTTGTTCCAGGCAGTTTATTTGGATTACCTGTTTGCCTCGCGTAATTATACGAGCAAATAAATAATTTATTTGTAACCGTATCAATTAACGATCCGTTGAACTCACTCAAATGCGAATGTTTGATTATTTATTTTAAACGTATCACTGTTTTGTTGTTGTGTGTTTGTATCGTTTGACTTCAAATTTGCTACACAACAGACGATTTCCCAAATACCCAGTTGAGTCACTTATTATGAGAATAACTTGTGCCCCGTTATGCTCAAATGCCACTTAATTATGGATATGTGTGTTATTCACAGAAAAGTCGGTGAATTGTGAAAAGAACACTATATCTACAAAGAAACCCTTTTTGTCGTAATTAAATCAGTAATATTGTTTATTTGAATTAACATTCAATTATTGTTATTGGACCTAGAACGTATAATTACTAAAATAAAATACCTATCTGTATTTCAGTTGATCTATGATACTTGACCCCACAAGAAATCCTGTGTGGCCAGGAATTGAACCAAACACCTCATAAACAGCAGCAGCCGCGCAGCCATTACACTAATATACTCGATAATTATTTTATTGAAGTGAATTGGATTCATGCCACTGTAGTAGTAAAATTGTCGATAGCGTATGTGTTCCTGTAAACGGGTTAGTAACCTCAGCGCGGTGAGTCAATGTTGTCGGCCGCTTGTCAGTCATCAGTCACCGCGTAATGGTCTAGCGTTGATTTCTATTAAAATGGAAAACATAGTAAGATGTTAGCCAGTGTTGTTAGAAGACAATAAACATAGCTACATTAATTTTTTTACGCATTCTTCATTTGTTTATTTTCAGAATCTTCACTGAATTGGTATCAAGAGAAGAGGAGGATTTGATATGTATGTATATCCAATTTCACGCACTCGATACTAGTATTCACATAGTAGATGCGAACGTTCACGTGTGACAGGAGTTTTCGGTAAACGTGGCTAGTTTATGAAACTGAATAATACTAGACTCAGAAAAAATGGAGCTTGTTGCCATAAGCCAATATTATTATATTTTACTGCGATACCTCTTAATATATGTAGATAACAAAGGTATTCCTAAATGCTTAAGGGCCATTAATAAAACCGCCAATAAATAACACAGCAGACATTCACGGAAACCTTGATTTATGATGAAACCAATAAAACATCGGTGCGATGAGGAAAACAGTTCGGGAAGTAGGCTTTTTTTTGTAACTTTTTTTTGGAAAACTGTGACAACAGGGGGGTTAGACAAGTGGCAAAACGCTAACGCTCAATGTATGGGAATGACATTCGTTTACGACTAGCTATATGTCATTCCCATACATTGAGCGTTAGCGTTAGCGTTAGCGTTTTGCCACTTGTCTAACCCCCCAGGTACCGTCGATAAATATATCGACAGACCATGAAGTCTACACTTGTTAATATTGTATAGGATAGGTTATCATAAATAGACTCCGAGGTTGTCTGAGGGTTTGAACTAAGCAACGGACAAAATTGAAATGATATAAATCCTTGTATTCAGTCTGCAAATTAAGGTGATTAAGCAAAGGACATACCCGAAAAATCTACTCTTCTCAGTCGTACACTCTTGACAGAGTGATCGTGGTTATTGATAAACACTGTCATGGAGGGATGCTACTTCTTGCCCGGGTCACCTCTCTTGCGATGTTTCTCCACTTGCTACGATTTACAGCATTGCGACTGCATGTCACCACAGATGTTTGGGTTACAGATTTTATAAGGTCTGTCCAACGGATAGGTGATCGCCCTCTTGACCGCTTTCCTTCCACCTGGCCCTGTACCACCAGACGTTCAATAGAACCCTCATTGAGAGGTCCCGGGTTCGATTCCCGGCCGGGCAGAAATTGAAATGATGAATTTTAATTTCTGTAACGGGTCTGGGTGTTACTATGTATAATATGTATGTATTTATAAAAATATATAAGTAGTATATCCGTTAAGCTAGCACCCATAACACAAGCATGCTTGCATTGCTTACTTTGGGGCTAGATGGCGCTGTGTGAAATTGTCCAAAGAAAGATATTTATTTATTTATATTTATATTGCGAGAAATGTGTCCGAAGAATTTGAGTATTCGTAATAGCACAGTTGACGATAGGCGTTCTTCAATTTTTAATTCTTCTAAGATGGAATTATTTGTGCGATATGCAGTCCAGGGAATCCTTAGAAGTCTTCTCCAGCACCACATCTCGAGGGCATCTATTTTTCGGCGGTCTTCAAGTCTTAGGGACCAGGTTTCAGCTCCGTAGAGAAAAATTGGGAAAACAAGACATCTCATGAGACGAATTTTTGTATTTCTAGTTATTCGCTTGTCTTTCCAAATTTTGTTTAGTTTCTCTACAGCCGATCTGATAATAGCGCAACGTCTTTTTATTTCCTTCTCGCAACCCCCTGTATTCGAGATAGTAGAGCCAAGGTAGACATAGCTCTGGACGACTTCACAATTGGCGATGCTGAGGATGTCTTTCCTATTAAGTTGGGCACGGTCAACTATCATCATTTTGGTTTTGTCTTTATTGATAGCCAATCCAAACTCAAGACTAGTAACTTCCAGACGCGTCAACAATTCTTCGATATCCTCTTTCGTGTTAGCAAGTAGTGTGGTATCATCAGCGTATCTCAAATTGTTCATGGCACGACCCCCAACAGACACACCTTTATGCCATCCATCCAGAACTATCCTCATGATGTATTCGGTGTAGATGTTGAATAAAAGTGGCGAAAGAATACAACCCTGTCGAACACCTGCCTCAGTTTTAAAGATTTCAGAGTCCACTCCGTTCGTCCTTACAGCCGCTGTACCGTCCTCATAAAGTCTTTGTAAGAGGTATATAAGGTGATGCGGTACACCCATTTCTATTAGAACTTGCCAGAGTCTATTCCAGTTAACAGTGTCGAAAGCCTTTCGGAAATCTACAAAGCAGATATAAAGGGGGATGTTAAATTCTCTGGCTTTCTCAATGATCTGTCTGAGAACAAGTATTTGTTTTCGTGTACCTTTTCCCTTTACAAATCCGGCCTGTTCGGTAGCAATTTGACGAGACAAATATGCCGCTAAAAATCTACTAACGACAAGAAATTGTAACGTTACTCTTCATAAGTAGAGGTCTTTAGAAGAAACGACCACACACTGTATTAAAAGTTACTTGTTATTAGCGAATAAATAATGTCCTTAGCGGTTCCCGAGCTCTCCCGCTAGCCGCTCACAAAGCGACCACTAAACGCCTAATAAGCGTAAAGTATCGTCTCTTTGTACGTATCGGGAGCTGTTCATGTCATCAGATCGTTCACGAGACGGTTATATTTGAGCGCCATTTTACCGTGCAACGCCTTCACCTTGTCGCGGCCGACGGCTTGCAAAACGTCAACCTATCATCAATGACACGCGATTCTTAAACCTTTTGTTGATGCGCTAAAGTTGGTTTTCGTGTGGCAGCCAAGCTCTTCTGTAAACGTCGGCAGATTTTATGATATTATAGCGACAATCGTTACGTGTATTGGGAAATAAAAGTTGTTGTTCGTTCATAAACGTCTGTTTCGTGTCAAATTTAGTACAATTTATTGGGAAACAAACTAAGTTCGCTCTACTTGTTAGTGTTAGTAACGATCAGTATTAATACTAACTACGGTTTTTTATCGATTATGTAGAAGTTAAGCTCTAACTACAGTAGTGGTAGCCTAGTGGTTAAGGCACCTGCCTCTCGTGTACGAGTGTGCAGGTTCATATCGACGTAAATAAATTGTGGTCAGAAATCTGTGTAACACATAGTATATATTTCAGTATTTGAAAGTTCTATGCTTTGTTGCTGAGTTTTTCATATTTAGTGGTGTAAATACAGCTTGTAATGTCACGTCATTAACTGGACACAAAACCTCAGCCACAATATACCTCTTTAATTTTCCCACAAGCCATAAACAAAGGAACAAAACGCGGCGTACTTCAAAGATTTCCCCGGATTGTCCCCGCTTGTCCCCGGTTATCCCCGGTTGTCCCCGCTTGTCCTCCGTTTGTCCCACCGTCACAGCTCTTTGAGTGTTTTGCTTCCTTTATGTTCAGGATTCCGCTTCTATTTGTAAGATACTGCGGAATGTATATTTTACATTAATACAAAGTTGTTAAGAGTTATGATTGGAAAAAAACAGACAGAGAGGAGAGAAACGTCTTATAAATTCTTCTCATTATACCTTTTTTGTCTCTTCATGAAACACGCTCAACTTCTTAGCCAAATCTTGCTCCGAAACAAACATAACAACAGTCAGTAGTCACGACGTTATATAGTCCTAAGTTCACACCTAATTTAACATATATAAATACTAAATCAAGCTATATAAATGGTATTTACCTGTATTTTATTTAAAACCCAGTTTATTCGGCACCTCAATAACGTCCAGCGGAACCTGAACGTGAAACGTTAACCAGCACGTACCTATCTCAAAAGTAATATATATCACAAATACACTCGAGAGCAATGAATCCGGGTCACTTAAAGAATGTTAAAAATCTCGGAAACTAAAAATGATAGGTTAATGCAATAAATTGTATTTAATAGACAATGTAATACTCCTTAAATGAAAGTAAAAAAAATATGAGTCACCATACATTTTTTTTACACAAAATTACATAAAGAAAAAAACTGCTGATCTCTCCTTAAAACAAAAATAGGAAACATGAAATTTTTGAACTTTATTACGATTTTCTTGAATTTTAATACTTCGTATTGCCTCCTCGTGCTTCCATTACTGCGTTTACGTGATTTGGCATGCTGTACACCAAGTTCCTTATACGATTTTGGGGAATATTCTCCCATTCCTCTGTGAGAGCAATTTTGAGCTCACGAAGCGTGATTGGGGGAACCCTCCCCCAATCACGCTTCGTTGTTTTACGCATCTGCCTAGCTCGTCCCAAGCATGCTCGATCGGGTTGATATCCGGGCTGCGCGCTGGCCACTCCATACGAGTAATGTTCATCTCTTGAAGGTAGTCATTCACAATTCTACCTATATGAGGTCGGGCATTGTCATGCATAAATATAGCATCCTCACCTAAATTGACCATAAATGGACCAACGTGATCATTGAGGATTTCTTCCACATATCTTTCGCTAGTTAAAGAGCCGTTTTCTATGATCACCAGCTCTGTGCGACTTTCAGAAGAAATTCCGGCCCACACAAGTACAGACCCACCACCGTAGGCTACTTTTTCTTCGATGCATGCTTGCTTGAATCTTTTCCCTGGTCTTCGATACACTCTGTGTCTTCCATCGTGCTTGTAGAGCATAAATTTTGATTCGTCGGAGAACATAACTTTTGACCAATCTTCAATACTCCAATTTACGTGGCTCTGGGCATATCTTAGTCTTGAAATACGATGCCCACGCTCCAGTTTAGGGCCGTTTGCAGGTCTAAGGGGTTTTAAGTTAGATTCAGCAAGCCGACGTCTTACTGTCCATGCACTTGGGTTACTTCCTCCGAGGCGTCGAAACTGATTTGTGAGTTCAGTTCCTGTGAGAAAGCATTTCGAAGCATGGTGTTCACCAAGTATCGGTCTTCTCGTGCTGTGGTACACCTGGTTCTGCCCGTTCCTGGTCTGCGTAGGTTAGAACCAGTTTCTTCGTAACGTCGGAGAACTCTTTGTACTGTTGACAGCGACACACCGATAGTCCTGGCTGTATCGCGCTGACTCCGGCCGGTTTCCAGCATTGTAAGTATTCTGGTGCATTCTTCAGGCGTAAGCGACATAATTTCAGCTTGAATAATGAATATAGAGCACTATCAACATGGTTTATGTACCCACATAAATGACAGATTACAAACAAAAGCAAAACCAAATGCTGTAATTTCGTAGTTCCATCTTCGAAAGTGGCCCTTTTTCTAATTTGATTTTTTATGATATAACTTTACAATAACTAAGAAGTTTTAATACCTTCATTTAAGGAGTATTACATTGTCTATTAAATACAATTTATTGCATTAACCTAGCATTTTTAGTTTCCGAGATTTTTAGGATTCTTTAAGTGACCCGGATTCATTGCTCTCGAGTGTAGTTACCTAGTGAAATAATCCGTGTCCAAATATGTTGACTTTTACGACTTGCGCAGAATATTAAACGGTTCAAACACAAACATTTTCTGTAACTTCCACGTCCACATCAAGTGGTAATAGTTTGTCAAGTTTACAATTAATTTGAAATAACGGTGCCGTGGAATGAAGGACCAAATTTTATATTTCACGAAACAAAGTCAGCGAGTAGGTTAGACAGCAAAAAAGTTCTTTTACCTGACAAACAGGCAACGGTTGGAATTATTTTACCCCTGCTTGTAAATAAAAAAGGAATAATTTGATAAACTGCGACGCGTAAAAAGGGTTACACGAAAGTTAGAAGCGGTTTACTTGCCTTCTCAATTTGTGCGTTCAACAACAAAGATAAAACCTTTATAAAACGGTTGTTTATTGTCAGAGTTCGAAGTAAAACTCTAGAGGGTTTAATATTCCGCGCACACAAAGACGGTGTCTTGTTGTCACACTAGATTTACCTATGGGAAATTTAATAACTGGGCGTCGTGGCGTCCCCGTCCTGGCGTCGTGACGCTCACATTCCGGCTCGTACCAGTCACGTGTCCGTGATCCCGTATCGCACGTGTAATAAGGTATAAACCCGACATTTATTCAACACTTTCTGGAGGAGTGAGTGGCTGGCGTTATTTTCATCATTTTAGTATTAGTCACGTTGTGGCTATAAATGTTGGTATTTTTATTATGCCGTTAAATAGATGTTTTATTTTCGGTTCGCTCGGAATGACTATTGGAACTTATCAGTTCTCGCGTCGAATTAGATAGAAATGTAACAGAATACTTGTTTATTTAGGTCGCGTGAACTTTTTTGCAAAAAAAAATCAGTTAGGATAGTTTTAACATAGTAGAGAGAATATGAAAAAAGGTGCTTTTCTGCAACTGGCTACGTTGGGGAGATGATCCTAGTTTCCACAACGTGGGTCACGAAAAGGAAAAAAATATATGAGGGTTTATGTCCAACCAATATCAAATCGGAGCCTCAGTTAAGAAAAGAAAGGTAGTGGACGGTAAACTGGCAAGTCGATAGACAGCGCAAGCCCAGCTCAGTCTTGCCACATGGCTGTACCTCCTCGAGCGCACAGGTATAATAATTTAGACGAGGGCTCAATAACTCAGCCGGGCGGGAGGTCGCGTCCTAGCGTACGCCCGTCGTATCGCAATTTTTCATTCGCAAAAATTGCAAACGCGGTTTTTACGTTTTTTCCTTTTTCCAGTTCACTGAGATTCGGATACAACAGTCAGTCAGTGAAATTTTATTATTCGTGTGTTGCTATCGCGTTTGCAACTGATATGCCTGGCTTGTTCTGACACTATTGCATATATAAAACGTGCAGACACGGAATAGCTTTACGTAATTTCAATACAAGTAATTAACAGGTTTAGCTTATGAAAGTAATAAATCGTAAATGCTAGACATTTCACACTTCAGTAAATACACTAAATATTGCTAAATCTACCATATATTGTTCTAATGTAAATAAGAATATTAATTGATGCAATAGAAATGGAAATAACACGCCATCCTTTATTATTAACAGCATGGAACGTGTATTGAATAAATGTATTATTTAACTTCATAATATCAAAAGTTCATTCAGTATAAAGTATTGGGAAATCAGTCTAAGGATAGAAGAAAAACTAAAGTATCGTTTATGTAATAATAGGTACCTATTAATCTCACTGGTATTGAAATTCTAACTATGCCAAATTTTGAATCCATCACAGTGTACAATAAATGTTTTTGGAATAGTGCGTGGTCTCTTAAAAAAGTTCAAAGTGACTCTCAAAACAGTTTACAGAGGAGCACTACAGATAACACAGCAAACCCAGGCTATCATGTGTGATAAAGAGCAATTTCCGAACGTGTCGCCGCTCCACTAGCACGGTCACAACACGCAGTAAAAACGCGCACTTCCCGCTAAAACGACGCACAAAACAACGTTTCGTTTTTGTAGACCACTTGCTTTTATTCGTATCCTCTTTTATTTCCGTTCTATATGCACAGCAATTCAGTATTCCCGCAGGTTTATAATACTGTAAAATTAAACTTAGGAACGCGAGTTAGCTAGCTGCTGTATTTGCACTTTGCCAATATAATTATGTGCAAATGTAGGTTCAAGTTACATTTCGTTGTTAACTGCTATAAAAACTTGATACTCGCTGATTTGTGGTATGCTCCATAACTCTTCTGTTAGCCTAGTACTTATAAGTATGTTAGTACTTACAAAATCTTTGTCGTATTGTTTATGTTTTGACACAGCCTGGTCAACAAATATTTACGACTAGCTTCTGCCAGCGACTTCGTCCGCGTGGAATAGTGGTGCTCCGCTCCTATTGGTCTTAGCGTGATGATATATAGCCTATAGCCTTCCTCAATAAATGGACTATCTAACACTGAAAGAATTTTTGAAATCGGACCAGCGGTTCCTGAGATTAGCGCGTTTAAACAAAATGACAACATTTCCCTTCACTGCTCTGCTCCTATTGATTGTAGCGTGATGAAAAGTATACTATAACCATCTCAGGAGTATGACAAATAATTGTACCAAGTTTCGTTAAAATCCGTCGAGTAGTTTTTGTTTCTATAGAGTTTATACAGACAGACAGACAGACAGACAGACAGACAGACAGACAGACAGACAGACAGACAGACGGACAGACAGACAGACAGACAAAAATTTTACTTATTGCATTTTTGGCATCAGTATCGATCCCTAATCACCCCCTGATAGTTATTTTGGTAATTAATTAATTATTATATTTCATGTACAGAATTGACCTCTCTACAGATTTATTATAAGTATAGAAGATTTATCACTAGCCATAATGTCTGAGGTAAATTTTATATTGGTTGAAGATTATGCAACTGTGTTTGAGCTTTTGCTTTAATGATTAATTATACGCAAATGTGCTAAGATAAGATATTATTTCCTCAGAGAAGAGCTAGTGGGCTATAAACAAAGCTGAAAGGCAAAGTCGATAGGAGCGTATCATTACCATCCATCGGTATGCAGACTAACGAAGCGCTGAAGCTTGCAGCGTACAACTGGCTAGTGGAAGGCGCACGGTGCCACCGCGCTCCACTACCGACACTTAAACATACGGGGCATGTAATGAAAACAGATGCTTAGAGATGTAATAAAAAAAGTGTTTTACAATTAAATCTTAAGTTTTTATTGACGCCTCATGTTTTGCTCAATTATTTTAATTTTTGCTGGTTTGATTTATATTTTTTTTTCCTTTAAAGTTATTAGATACCTATATACATAGGAATAAATATATAGGTAATACTATAACATATATATTATAAATAACCGTATATTGTTTAACTTAATGATTTGAAATAACATTCTTTAAATATTTGAAAATTTTATTATGAAGATTGAAATCCTTTGCAAAGTTTAGACCAAATACTTTCTAAATTCAGAAATTATTGTATGTCGACGTCCGCTATGATTGCTATCAATATTGAATGGCACGTGCAGTGTTCACTTGTTTTTTCGACAAGAAGGAAAACCATTATGGGCGCGGATACGTAGCCCTCTGTAAGAGAACCCTCGCAAACGAACAATTGATGACTTTGAGAGGTGTCCTGTGGGAGCCTAAAGTGACGGTTTGGCTAGCCCATTATTTTGAGTCCCACAGGCGCTACGCTCTGCCCTTCACGATTTTCGACAAAATCTTTTCCCTTTTCTATCACAAAGGTTGAAACAATATTTTATTTAGCAAGTAATAAATTGTTATGAAATAGGGTTTGTGTGGCATCTCAAATAAATACCAATCTTGTTGTATCTGGTATCCTGGGAATGTGCTGTCAGCCGGCGAGCTCAAGCCATCCCGCTGAAGTAATTATTTCGGACAGGTATTATTGTAGATATTGGTCTCCAATATCGGGTTTCACCTTCAATTTGAATTAGATTGCTACAATTCAACTATGAGGAATTTGTCGAGCAATACGAGTTGGAACGGGAATAATGTTGTCATTCGTTGTTTTACTGGAAAAGACGATATTATTAATAGCAAGTCCGCCCAGTAGGTATAATAGAAATATAAATATATATCAATTTATCCGGACCCGTATAGTTTCGCCATGTCCTGTCTGTCTGCATGCCCCCTTCTTATTTCTGAATAGCTGCTCTTAGATTTTTTTTTAAAATCACAGTCGTAGCACATATCGACACTGCCGTAGAACAAAGCCAGATGTGATAATACAACGAAATTGAGATTTTTACAAAATCAGCTTCAACTAAGCATAATCTATCGATATAAGCAAGAAAAAAAATTATATATCTGATACTTTCCGAGATATTGAAACGAACAAAGTTGTATTTCAAATACGTTCCAAAGAACATCGTCGTAAGGTCAATAGCGCTTCTGTCGCTTAGGTATCAGCGCCGCGCGCCGTGCGTCGTTCGTCACAAGCGGCGATGTTCAACGGAAAGCGGTGGTGCTTATCAAGAATATGATTGACGATTGATTTGGGTGTTATTGCTTGTACTATGTAATCTTTTTTTACTTTCTGTATTAAAATCGACGTGAAAAATGACACGAATACAAAAAATATTAAATTTAATTATTAATAATGAAGAAATAAGAAAGCGATTCGCGGAGCACTCTAGTATTTTAAGAAAATCTACGGAAAATGCACATTATTCTGGTAAGTTAATTTATAAATATTTATTTGTGATGAATAACAGTACTATTATTTTCGAGTTTATTGTTTTTGAATCATTGGTTGACATTTTATGCCGGATCATTCAAATTTCATATCGTATCAAAACAACCGACAGTGTTCTTCGGAATTTAAAAAAAAATAATTTACTAGATAAAATTATTTTTAATGCTGTTTGTATTTATATTTTTGTTTTCTGGGATTTGATTTTTCAGACCTCGTATGTAATTATGCTTCGTTTTTCTTCTCAATTATATGGATTGCTTGTGCACATCCCACGTTATTCTTCGAAATTTTATCACGTTTTTGATGTAGCATATTGAGAACTAACTATGTACTTCGGTATAATATCACATAGGTTTTTGTTCAGCATGTTCAAACGCCAATAAAACACGTATAAATTACCCGATTTATTTTATTGTTATTCATTTATTCCATTAACATGTATCTTTAAATATTTTACTATGTTGCAGGTCCGGGGGTTGAAAACCCCGAATCACCATTACTACATAACTCATCGAAAACGAAGATTCGATTGATGTTCCGTTCGTTTTCTTATAAATGTTTTACATGGGTAGTATAAAACATTAGTATCCCTCTATGTGCAGAGCATCAGATTGCACCTTAGGTACTGCACCACAATATATAATAATAATAAAGTTATCACCTATTCTTGTCCTTGTAGGCTCCCAGGATCGGTCGGTATAGCCAATCAGTTAAGCGAAGTAGCGCAGGAATATGTGTTATATTTGGAGATGGTGAGGAACACCTCAATTAAATTAACTTAAATATAGTAAATTTAAGTATCACTTCTTGGCATAGATTATGTTTTGACTTTGGCTTCCCCACCACTGAATATGAAGTAAAAGATTTTTTTGGACAGACATTTATAATCAATTTAAAAATAAAGATGATATTAAATGTATGGGTTAAAAATTAGATATAGGAAGAGAAGAAGAGGCAGATAGAAGAAGTCCATGTTAATAAAAATGAGCCCAAAAAAATATATTATAAATATAATCTCAAAGAAAGTAATACTACAATGAACTAATAGCTAACTAGCTATATGGTTATTGGATCTAGTATCAGATACTCATCACCTTTACCTAATTTGGAACCTATTTCTAAAAGTTTGATAAATATAGAAAGGTAAAATTATAACGACCTTTTTCATATGTGCAAACCACTAGAATAATTATTTCTGAACAACCTATTATTTCAAATCCCTATCTTTTGTAAAATAATCGTGGTCTTATTATCAACGATAATGATACAGATGATGAGTGACTTTACAAATATTCCTTTCTTACCAGATTTCATTTTAAGTTAATAACATGTGATTCATTTGATTCGGAATGAAAACTCATTGTTTTTTTATTACCTATATAAAGAGATTTCAGACAGCTTTGGGTCAAGTGCAATAATTACATACATTACTATATTTTTGGCGATATGACCTGACTGAAGGTTAATTTTTGTATTGTTAGGATTTTTTGGAAATGCTTTTTAGTATTTCAAGGTACTTTCTTTAATCATAATTGTTGTTTTCTTTAAGTACCAAAATAAAAGTTTATAATCATGTTGTAAGTTAAATGTTTTTTTTTTTTAATAATTTTATACAACTAGGTAAACACTCATACTATATCTATTGTTATTTTGTCTTATAGGTATAGCAGAGATAAATAATATTGTGTTTATGATTGATTTCAATTGTGATAAAAATTGATTTAAGTTACTTTTAAAATCTTTTAAAACTGATTCAGACTGATTATCTTGTTACCTACTAAGACTGATGAAGAGCCATACTATGTATTAATATTACGACTTCTAATAACCTAGGTCTTTGTTTGATGTAGAAATTTTCAAAATATATTTGAATTAAAAATAAAAGTATTGATTGTAATTTTATGTTTCTCTCTATAATATTTTTGATATAATAGAATAAATAATGTATGATAAATAATATATGTGTGTGTATAATAGTTCTTCATAAAGTTTTTTTATACATATCAATATTTTTTATTTACTCAGAAATAACATACGACACCAAATTTTTATGTAACTCCATAGAACAGTGTGGCATGTATACATACGTCATAGTAGTTTCCGTAGAAAAACGTCGGAAAGTCACAAAAAACATCCTAAGCTACGTAGTACAACGTCGGATTGTTACATGTGAAGGCATTTTTTTTATTTAATAAAGATTTTTTTAATATCATTATCTATTAATAACCCTTAATAAGAGACAAAAGGCTATTGCTAATTTTCTTTTCATTTATATGATAACAAAAAATATTATGCCGAAAATTGTGAACTCAAAACTTTAAAGTGCTCTCCTGTAAAGTAGCTATTTTGTAGATCCGACTTTGTTCTACGACAGTGTCGATATAACAAGCTCAAAAGGAAAACTATCACGGCTAATAAGGCTTTACTGGTTACAAAGTGATAGTCAACCAACTAAAATTTGGCACGCACTTGGCCGGTTTTTTTTCTTTAAGGTATCTATTAGCTTTCAGACATGCGTCGTTAAACATGATGACAAATGAATGGGTTTGGATTCAAGAGTACCTTCCAATTGGGTCATACAAAGGGTCCTCGTTCCTCGTCAGCCCTACGCGCGACATTCCCGTCATAAAATATGCAAAGTTTCCATTGTTAACGATGATTTTTTCAGTCGCGTCACGTCGCAGCAGCGCTGCTGTCGTCAACTATTCAGCGCGAGGCGTCCGCCGACACTCCGCGCAGTCAGCCTTCTTATGTTGTTGTTGTATTGTTAATGAAGCTCATGCGGATGCGAGCCCGCCGCTGAATATTGTAACGACAATCCGAAAACCAAACTGAAAGTAACACTTTATATAAAGTAGGTAGGTACCTAAAATATTTAATATTTGAAACTGAAAATCAATGTAGCAAACGCTGAATAGTTTTGATATTTCACGAGGGACGTCTCCGAATACCAGCCATTCCCGAACCAAAATAGAATACTATTTTCATTATTTTCATGCAAACGGTTTAAGTACCTACTTACCACACATGGCATAACAGGAAACTCGCTACTTTCGGTGCCCCATAACAATAAGCGGTCCCGTACTGACCCAGTTTGTTCCATCCCTAATATAAACAATAAAATGACACAAGTGCTTCGTTTGTGTAGAAAAGCGTGATAATGGCGACTCTAGCGCACGGCTGCTGTCGCGGGACCCGGCTCCCGAGCGCACCCGAGCGATGTCGGAAAATAACGAAACCATATTGTTAGTGGTCCAGTTAGGATGATCTTTATTATTATTATTATGTCTTCTTACGGATTTTACCTCCACTGTTTTATTTTCTACGAAAGGTCAAACGAATCTTTTGGAGAAAACAGTGTTTGCGCCGTTTGGGCAATCTGCTTGTGAATGGCCACAGTTTGTTCATAGAGATGTGCTGGCTATTTCATAGAAACTATTATGTGAAACATCTAAAAACCTTAATAGCACATTGTACGAGTAATAAAAGTGAAATATGAACTAGGATTTTTTGTTTCTCCCGCAATTTGAGCCTAACTAGTAGTGTGTGGCTATTATTGGTTCCACTTCCAGATCGGCAAACAAACAATAAACGATAATGTATGCCTCTCGGCGGACGTAAATACACCCGGACCATATTGATTATCCAAACATCCAATTATTACGTCCATTGTCTGCGCAATTAGGACGTGGCAACAGTGCGCTGGTCACCGACAAGCAATGGACGCGGAACTGTTCGGACCATTGTTGTTTGTAAACAAGCAAGTAGATTGGATTAGTAGTTTTAGTACAAAACAACATTATTGGGACGTGAAACACAAATAAGTTTCGTTTATAGCAGTTGTCTGCGTCGGCAAATACTATAGTCCTCGGTCCTAATGAGCGGCTGCGAAAGGTGCGCTATTCAATTTGGAAGTAAGCGATGTTTGTAATGTGATCGAGACGGAACCGATTTATTTACTTAATGCTCGGTAATGTGTGCTATTTGGAGCTGATGCGGCTTCTGTGCTCATCGGCTCGCCTCACTTCGTGAGATCTATGTGTTAAACGTACTTAGGGTAATGGAAAAGTAAATTGATTACATTTTGTTGGAGTTTGTGTTGTTTTGTTCTATTTCTGATGTTATATCGAGGTAACTAGGAGTGGGTGTTACTTAGTCAAAGTTACAAAATTTTATTTAAATAAGAAGATGTTCAGTTACTAACGAATAATAAACTAATCCTAGAATATTTGATTTTGTAAACAACGTTGTATCGCAAGTGGTGCGGCCGGCCCCGGCACGGGCCGCCACTACACCTACATACCGCTCGGAGCGGGCTACACCCCGCGACTTCAGATAATCCCTTTATTAGTTCGTGACGTCATAGGTTTTAGTTGGTTATCACCCTCCCGGCGGGTAGCGCCTATTTACGAGCAAACATTACCTGCCTCTGTTTATACAGGCAGTTCGGCACTATTTAAACGTGCCGATTTTCTCAAAGATTCTAACAACAAAGACCACAATCAACAGACATTACATTTTCAACCACTAAAAAGTGAGAATTTGCTTTAAGAATTACACAGACTATACTTTTAACAATCAGTCATTTTGTCCTTATGTTCAAGTTATCATTTAAAAATATTATAAAACTTGTTAATGAATTGCTTGATGCGTTGCACTATATGGAATTTTATGTGGGATATTATTATAGTCCTGATTTAAATAAGACGTGAATGAAGCCAAAATCTAACACCATTCAGTATAGCTGTAGTCGTAGCGCTGATTGCGCTGTCATTGGAGCTACTAGCTGTGCGCCAGATTGAATTCTATTCTAACTGATGTTGATCCACTCAAGTGGCGTGTGTCATAACACGCGTGTTAGTTTGTAACGGCGTGTTATGACGGCTAGCTAATTTAAAATGTGATATGAATAATAGTTGTATCTAAAAACGACAAAAACTAATTTCACTTTTAAGGGTTCCGTAGCCAACAAGTAACGCTGGGGCAAATAATACAAGAAAACTGGTTATGGATTTGCGTATTGATCACGCCGATAAAGTGGTAAATGCAATCTTGAAAAATATTATTTTAGGGTACCTGCCCTACGCGTAAAGTGGGGATAAATGTATGTTCTCATGTACTCTATCGGCTGGGTATACAAATATTGTGTGTGAAGATTATTACGATTAAGGGACAGTGCTTACTGGGGCCGTGCTTTGTCAGAGTAAAGCGAGCCCCTTCTTCTAACTTCTGAACGGCTGGGCCTCAACAGTAGCATACATAACGGAGTTATAGGGAAACTACCACGGCTAAGTATCAAGTATTTACCAGTTACAGAGTTATAGTCGACCTTCTAAAATGTATACGGAATCCCACACTGCGCGCGGCCCGACAGCCACTTGGCCGGTTTCTTTGTGACAAATAATGACTTAGACAGGAATAGTTAATTCCAAGATTTTTTACCATAGTAATTTTATTAAAGTTTTATTTTGATGAAGAACTTTGTCTGAAATTATAACTTACCGTACATTATCTTGAAGGTTACAATTGGACTCGCGAGATGTTATCAGCTGCTTACAGACTGTTCAGGCTCACCAAGTCCCGAGTGTATCACAAACAATACTGTTGTATAACTTCAAACAAAGCCAACAAACTCAGGCGCCCTTATGGCTCGAGCTATGGCTCGTGGCGCCCCGTGCGGCACATACAACGGCTCTTCAAAATACGGCCGATCCGTATCAGCGCACAATATATCAAAAAGGTATCTCACAGTAAGTCATACTCTACAGATAATTTGAAAACGAACAAAAGGGTTAAATTTATAGAGTGCGTGCTCCACTGAAAGACTTTATTGGCGAAATTCCTTTGAAATAACGGCATTAGTCGCGTGTCGGCAAACACGCAGGCGGCGGGCGGCAGGCGGCGCGGTGGACCGGCGCGGCGGCGGTACTGCTCACCGAGTATTTTAATAACTTGATGCAGTTCAGTTGCAAATTCTTTAAAATTGGAATAGTATTATGTTTCTTTTAAACTGCAGCAACTAACAAACTGCATAACAAAACAAATAAAACCTATTTTGAACAGAAAAAGTCAGTATGAGCATAATAACCATTTGTGTCGTTTAAATCTACTAATATTGTTAAATGCATCGCATAAAATATATCGTAGCAAACTTGAGCATTCTGAAATTAATTTCGTATTTGAACAAACACGTGAAAATTAATTATCGTTTTCATATCTATTGGAGAGCACAGCGGGGATCGGGATTAGCGCTCTGGAAACACGTGACTCTTGCACAAGCAAATATAATTAATAAGAACATTGCGTTGCTTGTTCATTACAAAACAACATTCATTAATTTGGAGTATCGCAGTGGAACCTTATTATTTCGTCGTTTCTACGTATCCGTCTGTCGCGGTAAGACCTACAGTTTTCATCAATTTGTATAAAACTACGCACGTTTGTATGTCAGCCGGGCGTGTAGTGTAATTACTAAAAAAAGGTCGGGTCGGCATGGAGCTTGTTGGTATACAAAAAAGATGGATGAAAAATACCATCCACTTCGTTATGTCGGGTATAGAGCCGGATATGTGTGGAAAAAATATTTGGACGTTTTAAATACTTTTTCCTTTTGAACACTCTTCAGATAGATTATTGCTAGTTCTAAAACCAGACAATCATAAACTATACTGGTACGTCGTTACTGACTGGTTAATAGGTATTTTATGTTAAGGCCAGTCGAAGTTATTGGGCTTCTGGCTAGTCTAGTTGTAGTATGGCAGCCGGACATTCATCCACTTGTCATAGCTTGATGAGGCGTACCATCTTGGTACACTCTTGGTACCTCTCTACGCACTAACACCCTCGACGTAATGTGTATGAATGCACACATAATTATCTGAGTACCGATCACGACGATCGCAGCCAAACTACACAATATAATCGATCAGTGCAATTTTTATTTAAGCAATAGCCACGTTCCCTCCGGTGAATTTGAAACAAACATAACAACTGTAATGTATTCCTGTGGTCCTTACAGCCGACAAATTGCTAGTGTACGTGGTTTCCAGCACTACAATGCATCTTGCATTGGCACCGGGAGCTAAGTTCAATTCGCACAGGAAAATAAATGAACTTGCACTCACACACGTAAATAATGGTTTCACTGGAATACAAAGAAATAGGAGCATCTTAATGTACAGAAACTGTGAACAACACTGACTTGAATATGTATAGCTTTACATCACGCCTGCAAAGAACTGAAAGGATAGGCAGAGGTAGTATATTAGGTATCCTCAACTATTTGAATAGCATTATATTTAAACGTGAGGACCGACAGAAATAAATTAGGTATAAGTTGTCAGTTTGGATAACCTTGATTTTAATGAGAACTAACTGAATGGATACTAAGTAGGTACGATGTGTTTTTTTATAAATATAATTATGGTTACATTGCTTTTGGCTTAGGTTATGACTAAAAGACCAATTATTCCAAATTCTCTTCAAATAAGAACCAACTCACGTCTAGTCATAACGAGTAAGAAAACCCGTTTAATTTGCTAACATTATGGCTGGTGTCGTCATAAATTAGTTAGAGACGTGAGATTTTATACTCCGTGACAAGGTTGAGGAGTGGTTCCGCCGCCGCCCGGCGTCACGTGCGCGCCCCGGCGGCCCGCTAAGCGTGAAGTCTATTAGGTTACAAGTATGTTGGGACAGGAGATCAACTATTCATGGCTAGCGTCGACATTACAGGTCACCTGTGTTTATTTTTCCATAAAACGAAGTTAATTCATACCGCCTTGACCTAAGCCTTGAAGAGTAACGCCTTGAGCAAGCGTGGCGCTCAATACGCATGCCGTCTCGTTATAAGAAGAAGCTTTTAACCAACAGTGGGATAGTGAATAGGCCGGTGATGATGATTATAATGATAATGAATTATTTCTATAATCAGGGTAGCGTTAACTTGATCAAAACGACAAATAACTTCGTTTAAGTTCCAAATTTTTGAATTTGTACAGCTTACCTACTAAACAAAAGAAAACATTAAACGAACGAGCAAAATGTTAATTAAATGCCGAATAATAATAAAACTTCCCTCGCCGAAACTCGACTGTTCGCCAAACTAAAATAAGAACTCAATGATCGACCGCACAGCACCGAATACACGGACCTGTAAAAAGGTTAATTACTTTGCAGAAACAGCTAACTACTACACTTCAAATGTAAATTAATCACTTCTGGATTAAAATGAAATGCATTTCTGTGAAACAGAAGCACGATTTGTGGAAACAAAACAGAAAGGCTTCGTTTTAGTGTAATGCACCGTATATTCGGCTTCATTAATTAATAAATATTATGCAAATAAAAGTAGCGAGTGGAGCCACCGGCTCGATGATCGACGTCAGTAACAACGAACCATTATAAAACAGACATGTTGGATAAACGAGTACCGGGGTTCGCATACGGAATTGTTTTTTCCCAAAACGGCACGGAGCAGTACAATCTAGAACGATGCGGTTTTGTATTCTTTGTTAGCCTTTCATATCCTTTGTAAAAATGTAATTTATTCTCTGTTACATGAAAATATGTCAGTCTCTGATTTAAAGCAATGATACGACTTTATTATTCGTTCTGATTTTATCGTTGGAAACCAAAATATGGAATCAGATTTGCCTCGAAATGTATACAGACAGCGTAACCTCATGGAACATGAAAACTATCTGTATTTAGGTACCATTTTGATTTTAGTGATTAATTTAGTATTTAGATCTAATTCTCAATGGCACCATGGCCACCGGATAATATTTGTGAGTCTTGGATCTTCTGCATGTTCGTAATTCACATAACGTTTAAAGACAAACTTAGTTGGCAACAAATAAACAAGTGTCGACTGCTCCCTCACTAAATCGATGTCGAATTAAACATGTCTGCAAAGTTTAGTGAGCTGATGCTTCAGCTGGCTGCAGACTTTACCCGTTACATATTCACTGCACTCAGGCGCGAACTTCAGCCTCGATGTGCCGTCGCAGCTCTGATAGCAGCTCACAGCGGCAACAGATTTGTATTATACCCCAAACTTATTGAATGTATCTCAATATAACTTGCTTAGATGTTCGTCTTCAGGCTTCGTGTTATAGATTGTATTACATGAAGCGTTCATTCCCGGAATACCTCATCAATGTTGACAGAAACTAACATTAGTTACTCACACACTCGAAGCAAATTGCGTGAATAATAGATCAGATCCTCTCTTCAATGCTGCTTACGCCACCGTCGTACACATTAGTACTACAAAGTGAGGCGCAATACGGCGGTTGTTACACGAGATATTTTCTCTCGTGAACTTTAACACTCTTATGTTGAGTTTCCGCAAATATTGCGAGCTGTTTAATAAGCACGCTTTATTTCCTAAGCTGTGTGAACTAAATAGTATTTGGTCATATTGCTTCCCTTTTTTCTTTACATTTTATTAGTTTGATATACTGATTATTTTGAAAAGATGTCATTATGTTTGTTTTTGCCTCAACAGAACAAAAAAGTGCTGTAGCACAATATTTCTTGCAATAGTCCACTGTCGTAGAACATTTGTGTGCTTTGGTTCATTTTAGATTCATACAATTGTCAAAGTCTAGCGATACCGGCGTTCGTAATAAAGCTTACGTAACGTGTGTACGTAGGACTGTGTCCGCTACAGTGTGGGCATCCCAGCGGGCTGGCCGGACAGGTGCGGCGCAGATTACATTACGGCCTGCCTTGTGGGGTGGTCGCGGGGGACAACAAATGAAGAACATTATCATGCATCATACACACCTCATTACTGTGGTCATCTTCCTTACTATTGGTCTGAACTCTGTTTAGATTCTGTATCGGTTCTTATGTTCCAACTGTTCCGCAGGCAGATATGACTACAGTGACACGGTGATATCACTATCCAAATTTGCGGTTCGCGTGGGTTTTGGGTGGGGGTTTTACTCTGCTTACTCGATAAAAAATATGTAGGTTTTTATTGAGTAGGTAGTTAAGTTCTAATCGTTTTACTCGCTGCATTAGACATCGCAGTACGTGTTTCCTACACCCAGACCGGAGACAGTGGCTCGTGGGGGGGCTGCCACCGACGTGTATTTACTTCGCACATTAAGCTGGAATTAGCTCACACGAGCCACTTTACGACCACACGTCACACACACTCTAGCTTGACTATTAAATAACTGAGAACTTAGATATACGATGCACCTTTAAGGAGGTCACATTTATTTTCTCTACTTACAAGGTTTAAGCTAATCCGGGCTTTCATTACCTTGAAGTTATAAATCAAAGTATACACTGCTACTTACGGTTTTAGTCTCAGAACTAAAAATGTAGCGTGAAAACAGGGCCAGGATATTCATTCATTAAGATTCTTGTTCACTATATTTTTTCCAAGGACATAGAATGTGTACATACCTATTGCTACAAGTATACAATGTTCGAGATCCATAAACATGTGCCAAAATATTCCACGTCACGTGTTTGTCTTCCCTATCAGAATACTCTTATGAACGCTGTTTACATGTGTCAAGCACAGATCCGAATGTCTCCTGTGAAACAAAAGAAAACGTGTGACGTTGGTCCCTTTTGTGCGCGCTCGAGACACCCGCGCCTGACATTGATGAGACAACAAAGCGCTGTTTAATGTCATGCTCAAATGTTTAACGTGCTCAATAGAAATGCGGAAAAATATCGCAAGAAATATTGGTCATGTTGAGCCCGAACAAAGAAGTCGTTCGCTTGTGTGGATACCATAGTGCTGAATATATAAAAAAATGTGGAAGTCGGATGATTGACGGAAAAGATATGGACTTAATACATGTGGAGAAAGGATGGAGTAATAAAAGTAAGAATAAATAATAGTCAAGATAAGCTCAAGACGGGTAAAATGTTATGGAATACGGATAAAGGCTGGAGGAATGCTTGAAGAGAATCGTCGTGTTTCAGTGCATTTGCTTCTCAAATGGAAGTCTGCTTCTTGCCAATAATTACTGGTACAGGTAAAGTAACAAATTTAGCATTAAAAATAGCTCGTACTTCTATTTAAACTTTAAAGAACCTCCATTAATGACTTTGAACAAAGTAAATACCTACATACATAACTCCAACTGCTTTTAATGAATGAAGGAACTTTGTTAATAAGTTGCATGGATGCAACAGCTGGCCCGATCCATGGTTATTTAAGACCGATTAATCAAAGGCATGTGGCCAACTGGTTAATTGCACACTTTCGTAACCTTTGATTAATGAGTTAAACGGAGATTATAACCAACCTTGTTCCATTTCCAACTTAGTTTTGTACTTTTGAGTTCTAACTTCTTTTAAGTTTAATCCACGCTTGGATAAATATGCAGTTATACTGAAATTGATATTTTCAAAACAGTTAAGTGATCACATGAAACAAATAGCCATTCCTCAGAAAACTTTTGAACCATTAATTTTAAAGCGAAAACTTGCAGCAGTTTCCGTACCCTCTAATACCACTTGAAGGTCGATCCGGACGAGTTCATAGGCAATTATGAAGTCTCAGCTCTGATAAATGAAGCAATGTTTCAGCTTTGAGACCGCAATCGCATTAATTACTGCAGGCTGGAGGAGATGGGATACGATTCCACGTACAGTTTGTACGTCTCAACGTTAATGTGCTAGTAAATAGTCTTACGATACCATAGCGATTTGATTTGTATTAGTCGATGGGTAATTTGGATTTTATTGCATTAGCTTTAGCTGCAGTTAGTTTAATAGCTACGAAAATCTGAATACTTTTTATTAATATATATGTATTAATTCAACAAGGTGAACATTAATTCACATATCTAGCATGCCTCAAGTTATTGTTGCAAATCTAACACGAACGTCAAACACAACATGGGTACAATATTCCTCAATATTAATATTCAATCAGGCCAACTGCACAGTTTAGCTGGAACTAGGTAATACATCGCATGTAGCTTCCTATTATGCCACGGAACCGTAGACACGTTTACAGTGAAACCCGACCGGCCTGCTCAAATGTGTATGGACATTGGACAGCTGGGAACTTGACTGACGGGGAGCTACGTGTCAGTTGCGCATAGGAATATAATACGGGTTGTATTATTACACGTATGTTGTTAGTATGTTCATAATAGTACACGTATAGAAAGCTTGGGAGAAAAATGTTGTTCAACTAGGCATTTATTTACTCTATTTAATTGGGTCAAATGAATTGCGTAAATTAAAAGATCAATATTAAAATGTAGTGATAACATTGTACATATTTAGTCGTTTTATTTATTTTGTACTCATTACTGTTACTACACACGTCATCTATACTTATGGTAGATACGTATAGTTTGCTTGAATGCCCTATACACAGATCGCATGTCTATCGAAAAATCAATTCGTGAGTACAAAGCCGCCGCTTCACTTATTCACTTACCAGCAATATTAATGAAAGAAAAATCCTCTTCATCTGCAACTCAGTCACGCGAACCTAGCCCATAATGTAGATTGATGAGGGAATATTTCCGAGCTGGTCTCCGAAGATTATTAGCACATTAATTAGTCGCAGGCTACCATTCGTCATGTGGTTCGTCCCAGATTTTAACCGCTGCGTTGACAAATGGTCCGGCAACTAGTCAGGATGCGACGCTATTTTAGATCGTGTTACGTCACCGGTGCCGATGTTGTGTTGTTTGTGCCTCTGACGTGTTTGGGACCTTTTTGGTCAGTCCACGTGACTCACTAGTAATATAAGCGCTTTTAATAAGCCTTTTTTTAGGACGGCCCCGTTAGGTTGTAGGAATCATTTTTAATTCATCTTAGTCTGTAACGTAAATTATTCTGTTTAGTATGTTAGTTTGTTCAGTCATATAGAAATCATAGAATGGATTTTTTTATTTATTGGTTAACATTTGTGCTGAATATGATGTTATTATTTCCAACCCATTAGTTTCCTATCAGACAACAATGGTCTCTAGAAAATTGTTTGTATGATGTATAGGAATTTTAAGTTGGTCCAACGCCGCAACTCCTCGGTTATTACGCGTAATAACCGCCGCTCATCGAGCCCCGGGCCGACCCGATTACTCAGAAGCCCAACTCGGGACAAAACCATTGTAACACTGAATAAGACACCTGCGATGCTAACATCACTCTCTGAAATGTTAGTATCACAATGATGACAGTGGCACAAGGAATGCTATTACTCATACTCCTGATGTTGATAGTCCCTACGTTTTTTGTTTTTACGTCATCCACCGTTGCTGAGTAAAAATGTCGGCTGTCACTGTTTTATACGATGAAAGAGTAATTTTTGTTGCACTTGTCTATTAGTAAACTACATGTAGTGGAACTTTTGTAAGTGTTTGCGTGGACGGCGACACCGTTTATAGCCCAATTTAGAGAGCAATTAGTTGTTCATTATGAGCTCAGTTATTATATGTGACAGGGTAAGTATCAATATGTGGGTGATTGTGACACAGGACCCGCTCAACAATTGTGTGTGGGTGTGTTGTGTGTAGGTCATAAAGATTACATTCCTCGTAAGCGTAGGATACTATCGTAATTTTTAGAGTTCCGTACCTCAAATGGAAAAACGGAACCCTTATGGGATCACTCCGTTTGCCTGCCTGTCAGTCTGACAAGAAAAAAGAATCAAAACCTGTGTTTTCCTTTACAAAAAGTAATGAATTACTTTTAACCTGTACCTATATTTTTCTCTCCGGTTCGGAACCCTTGGTGCGCTAGTTCATCTCGCACTTGACAGTTCTTTTTTACTAACATTATGTTAAGCGGTTTTCTAAAAAGACCTCAACTATAATATTACTTACAGTAGAATACATTTCAGATTGAACGTTAAGCTCTTTATCTAGACCTCAGGCTGATCTCTCGCAAACATCACGGCACATTAGTAGCCGGTGCTCTGACATTAGCACTACTACCCACCTATTCACATGAGCCCAGCACCACGCCCCGCCCGCCTCGCCCCGCCACCCCCGCGCTAATGCCCCACTTAGACGGCGGCGTCACTGCCTTATTGCATCCTTGAGGCTTGCGGTATTTGGGCACAAACACTCGCACACGGATTAATTTACACGCTGTACTGGGCGACGTCATGCTACAAACTTATCTGAGAACGAGATGAATGGGCAATCTATGGAAAATCTATTATCAGGTATCATCTATCAAGCAGGTGTCTGCTTGCAATGATGGTCTTAGATCCACACGGATCTAAGAGCTTTTTACTCGACCTAGCTTTGATTAATTTCAAAATACTTCTGTTCAAAAACTCAATTTTAAGCGAACCACATTGATTCCGCATTCCGTCTGGCCATAACGATATCGAGTCGGTAGTTTGCGGTCATATCGCAATTTTAAATCAATGAAATATTTTCATGTTTTCCCAAATTGGACTATTAATTTTGAACCTTAATTCCAAAAATGGTTCAGTTATCTTTATTACATGATTACGGAACTAGGTTGTATGTACTTTATGGACGAATGTTAGATCTGCAATAGGTTTACATTGTGTTTCGTACCCACTTTGCGATAGGTACAACGTTAACTTAATTGTATGGTACGGCACCTCCGGGTATAATTGCTATTGCTTACTTACGCTATACATCAAACTACTTCGCGACAGACTACGTAAATAAACCCTTTTAGGAAAATTAGTAATTATAAAATTAATGTTCGGTTTATTTTTTAGTTAGGGTTCAGTATATTTACTTCCTAATTGGCTTAATTGAATTCTCGAAGGGAATCGCGCTATGCTTGAATAGATGGGCGGCTTTGTAGCTTTTATTGAGAGCAATTGTACTTAATCACCGTCTAATTGATATTGAGCTGTATGGCGATACAGGAATGTGCTCGAGCTCCATATTATAATGCTTATTATGTGACATTTAAATTTAAAAAACATACCACTGAAAAAACAAGGTGCGATTCGTACATTTTCTTCTGAACTTTTTATCACAAAATGTAGACAGTCCATACAATAGCCCGTTTTAATTCAAAATCAATACTGTAGCGCCGCCATTACCGTGCTGCCGTGATGTTCATATTGCAGACAATGTGAAGAATCGCCGGCTAGTACGGGCACGTGCCAAATCGCTACGTAAAAGAGTGCGTATAATTTGAGCGGGCAATTTGCGCTCTTTGTGTAGGCGCCATTGTTGGGCGTAATAGGAAGGCAGCGAGCTACACGGACCTGTCGTATTCTTCATGGTGTGTGTTTTACCTGTTACTAAAATGGCTGGATTTAATAATCATTAATTTCCTTGTTTCGTTGACAGTGACAGAAAAAAGATTTATTTAATAATACTCTTTAATTTTTATAACTTCGTCCATTTCTTGGTAAATGAAATAGAGTACATACGTGCAGTAAAATATAATACAAGAGCAACTAGTCAAAACACTCGATGCTAAACCAAAATGAATAATGTTATGAACCTTAAAATTATATTTATCATGTTTAAGTTAACGGAAGTTAATAATGTTTATGTGAATAAATTAATAACTGTTATTAATTTATTCACATAAACATTATTTGCTCCTTTTATTATAACGTGTGCGGTAATAAAATGAAAACTACGACTCTGCTTACCTTACTAAAGCGCATTATGAACCTACAGGCAGAGCGATAAGAGTCAATTTACGAGCAAAATTAAAAATAATATTTCTATCGTAGTAGTACTTGTATAATAGCATAGATATGTTCGCTTACAATTCGTGTGATTGATGAAATACATTTTATAAACAGCAGGATTGCGAACCGACGGACACTTGAGTGTAAATATTGACTAATTGAATCGCTGTCCGCCGGCGAGAGTACGAATACGCGGCTTCAACATTGATAGGGCTGAGAGAAACGGAACTTAATAATTACCTTTTTTATTTGTGAGTATTAATTAAGGATCAATGAGTATTTAGTATTTATTTATTTACCCCCGTTAAAACTACACTATTTCACTTATATGCATTTTAGCTTTCGCTACAAGCGCCTGCATCACTGCGAAGAAAGTAGTGGTTATTCAAGTTACATTCCTATAAAAATAATAAATCCATAATGATTGGTGTATTTTGTCTCCAATTTAGTTCTATCTCACTTATACTTCAATCAATAATATGAATTGCGAGTAGCAGTCTCTGTGTGACCTGTCATATCCAAACAACATTTGTGTCTCTGAGTATATACCGATGGATGGAGCTGCACCTGAATTGTAAACACACTTTACTCCTGATTGCGTCCAGCGAACATAAAGCTGTCGAACCCCGAGTGATACTCTGAACATACGTGGAACGCGTTAGTGTTACAAACGTGCATATAACAGTAACATACGGGCGCGTGTTAAAATACTGCAGCGAACCGGACAGCCTGCCGTATCGGACGTTACGGGAGGCCTACATCTCCCTGAAGTATTCAACTACATGAAATTAGCGAGCCGTCCTAATTCCGTGTGTCAGCTCGTAAACGCCTACCTAAACATGTGCTTCCCAGTAAACCTGCACGGGCACACAGTGTACCGACGACCTCAGTAATTGCTGATCAATTTCGTACTTCGTTTGGTTCAACGTTATATGTTTGCAGAAACTGATAGGAACTGGCATTTCAGAATTGGCATTGGCAGAATGATTTACAAATACCTACTGTTGAATTGATACGTATAATAAGTGCGGTACATTTCTCCCATGGAGTGCAGTCAATACTAGACGCGTGACTGCTACAATACGAGTTCGATCATGATTCAAAATTTTCATTTTCATTTCGAATTTATTGTTCGTTTATGATTCGAGATTCCAGATTGACTTAAAATGGTAAATTGTACTCAGAGCGCCTTTCATTTGCGTCCTCCCCATCCGGAATGCGAGCGGTAGCTAGTGCGAGCAGCCGGGTATGCACGAATGAATATTAATGCATGTTTGAGCGCCAGGCTACGCGCGGGTCAGCGCCAGGTCGCCGCCTGCCCCGCAACACTCACTCACGGCCCGCAGAACTGCACGGGGACCAACACTACATCGAACCAAAGGAAGTACCTCACTTAAACTTATTATCTAATAGGAAATCAATTACATGACATTGTAAGCACACAACTAATCGATATAAGGACGGACGAAAGCTACTCGGTGGGACGTCTTAAACTTCCCCTTTTGCTAATATGGTCGTAACGGCTCATTACCGCCCCAAATCTATAACGAGGACTATTAATCCAATTACCGGAGTTGCGAACTAGACGGAGGCAAGTTGAGCCATTACAACAAGTCGCCAACACTTTACTCGCTCGCTACACTGACGGCATACAGAAGTTTCATGCCGTAAAGCATACAATAACCTCCACGAGCATGCGGCGCGTCCAGAAAACTTAAGAAAAATAAGTGACGGAGTATTTTTTACATTCATGTATTGATGAGAATGTAATAAAAAAATATAGACAATAATATTTGGATTATCCAACAAAAGGCTTTAAACTTAGGTTCCATTCCTTCGTTATAGACATCAGCTCATCATCACTTCTAACTTCTCAGTTCTTCAATAAGCATTTCTAATATTCCACCTTCTGGACTTACTTACTGAATGATAGTCTGGACTTAGTTGATTGATCGCGGGGTCTGTGACGTCACAGTTAGACGGAGTCTCGTGATCACCTGCAATGGACGCTTTATTAGTTCCGCTATTGGAAACTGAAGAGCGAAGTAGTCTTCTGATTGGTACTTGATAGTGTGTTGGAATATCTTGGTTAGATAAGACTTTCGCGTACAAGTTTCGTGTATTTCGTTTTTTGAAACAAAGTTCTTTACGCGGCTTGCGGTATAGTTGACAGGTAGAAACCGTCACGTAAAGAATAGGTTCTGTCTGGCATAGGGAAACGACACGTGTATTTAGCTTGAGAGTTTATCCGTGCCTGTAAAGGTTCCCATACTAAAACATCCGTGGAGGCAATAGACTCTTTTTTATTTTGATATTTAATAAAAATAAATACGAATTTCAATTGTTTTAAGATGAATCTTAAAAAAAAAAAAACTCCGTGTAAACCAAAAACATAGAAGACGTTCAATCGTCGAAATAGCCGCGAGCTACAGCAGTTATAGGAACAAGATTCTCTTCAAAGACTTCTTGTTTCATAAAAGATTACAGGAGTATCTTTAATTAAAATATTTAGAAATATTTACGAAAAACCTAATTCTTATTAAAATATTTCCGAGGGCCGTACATAATATTAAAAGGAAATAAAAACAAATTAATGTTTTGACCCGAAACAATACTGGATATTTTTATAGCTTTTCCAAGAACCACACTAATGTTGTCTAATAAATGAGCAGACGACGTAGCAATGAGATGACTTCTACTTGTTTCGTGTGTACTCGCGTGTTTGCTCGTAGAATTGCGTTACTTTAGGCGATATGTGCCATCTAAATTTTTTTTTAAACATACTTTCTCACGTACCTACTTAACTTTGTTCACAAAATAGTTGACCCTAACATTCTTATAGTAAAAAATTCAAGATTTTGTTTGTTAGTGTATGTTCATGCAGCGAGAAATGTTTTAAATAGACAGTTTATGCGGCAGTGATGTAGACTTCTTTTTACCACGTTACAAAACACTCTGCCTCCCTTGTACCAGATTGTACAGTTTTATGCTCCTCCTTCCTGCAATATTTTTCTATAAGTAACAGCATCCCATTAGTAAGTGGTGCTCTTAATTTCTGAGAGCGCCGCTTTTGTACGGATTATCGCGACGTCTCAATCACAGCGCGACCCTTACATTATGTTTGCTGCACACTGATACATCATATAGTTTGTCAAACCCGATTTGTGCCATATGAATGACCCGTAATAAATTGATCTTGAGGTATTTTTTAATGGATATTTAAATGACTAAACAAAATTAATTGATCGTAATAATTTGCATTTTATTAATATCCTCTTTATTTTATTGTGCTAATAGGATCGCGTTACCCGTATAACGTCGCTGTTTGCTACGGACAGTCACACTCGCACATAAGTTCAGGTGTTCAGTAAAAATACAGTGTGAATTTTACAGATCTTATTACTAGGCGACGTGAGCGACGGTGGAACAAAAAAGACGAGTAATGTTTTCCTAGGAAATACGTGGTTCCCTGTTCTCTGTTCCGTTAGGATCAAATGCTAGTTAATTTGCACATCCGAGACAGGAAAATGAAGATGCATATTTTCTTATAAATATTGAAACACATCTGTACCTATTGTTCACTTTGTTGTTTTTATTTTCTAATTAATATTTGGTATTTTTCTAATTACATGTAGTTTATGTGATTAGAGTGATGTATTTTTCATCAAGACCTTTTCTAAAGAAAAGTCTGAAGTATTGAGGTAAACCTTAGCAGCTATGATCTGCTGAGCTTCTACTAGTGTCATCAATCTATGCTATTTGCTGAGTATCTCAGTATCTCAGCACAATTTCCCGCTAACCTATATCGGAGCTAACCTGGCCCACATTACCTGAACATTCCGCTACGCTACGATCGCTCTCAACCCTTAAACGCGGCTGGCGATCCGCCAGCGCTCGGTGCTCCCGTGAATTATTCATAGCGCGGGCCCGTTACATCTTCAATTAACCCGTCGGCCGGCCAGATCGGCCTCGTTCACCACGCCGCCGCGCCACTGATTCAAACGCGACGCGTGACGGTACTCACCCTTCCACTCCTACAAGCTCGTGCTGCAAATCTAAATTGGATTTTTGTACGGCCTCCGAAAACATTCGGCGTATATGCGTGTCACTCATATTTTACTTGTGTAGGTCACGCACATAGTTGGAAAAGCTAAAATAAAAACCTTTACACAACTAGATTCTGCTGGGTATGGGATGTTAAAGTGCTTACAAACGATACAGTTTCTAAGGATCTATCCTACCCTACTGCGTATGAATTAGACGAAGGGTCAGAAAATAAAGTTCTTCGTAGTCTTTCAATGTTTAATGATAAAGGACCCAAGCGTTGCTTAGTCAGCTCCTTTATTTTCTTTACGTGAATAAAATAACATAACAAATGCCAGACACAAAACTCAAATTACGTTGACGTTATAGCTAAGTACTGAAACTGAGAACAATACTATAAATTGTGTGTAATCCGTATGGTCTGGGAAAAAGGTAGAAGACACACACAGCTTTGGTGCACAACATCTGAAAATATTTATGGAACGCTCAAAGAATATTGCTTTGTGTTCACGTGACTCGCAAAGACGTTGGACTGCACCGTGCAGCTTTGTAAATTTCCTGTGCACTTTGACTTTGTCTGCGTAACGAGAGCCAATATTGACGGTGATGCTGGGTACACAGCGAATTGGATCAACGAATGAACAACAAGGATTTTTCATAGCTATTGAGAAAACAAAACTGAGGTTAGCTTAACCTTTATTAAGGTACCTAAGGTATTATCGACTGTCTCGTTAGTTCAATGGTCGCAAGCATAACTGCTGAAATCTAAAATCCTATGTTCGATACTTTGGCCAGTGTTATTGGGCTTCTCAATGCGTAGTTCATGTAACTTTATACATATTTGACGAAATTTAAAGCTTATAAATACCTACCCTCCGTCCTTCTTCAAGTTTCAATCTATTTCCAAGCCAAATTAATTTGCATTCATATTATTAATAGGGATGAGTTTGATGTCAGGAAAAGCTTAGAACACCACACGTTTGATTCACACCAATATAATACAATAACTCAAACTATTTTCATCATTGGTATTGATCACTCAGCCTTGACTCCACAATGACTACAGCTCGCATGGTTACACACATCAACACTAGTAGGTGTTCAGTTCACCTATGTGTAGCCGGTATTGGATTACAAGCTCGTGATACTAGCTAGTTGATAGCGAGGCTTAGTTGAAGGTCGCCTCGTTATGTATTAACGTCCTTGTTACGGTACTACAAAAACATTATACAAACTAACACTTCGGTATTTTTTAAGATTGAGGAATAACATTACAACTAGGAACTATAAGTATATTATTTTTGAATTTACATTGTTCTATAGTTTTATTTTATTTTCAGTTTTAACTCTAACTCTTAATAATACTTCGGTCATCTTTGTGCTTTTACTAAAAATTATACAAAAAATCCTAAAACCAGCTAATTTCCATGAGCCCTTCGACACTGGCTTTGATAAATGGAAGAGAATGCAGCCTCTTTAAAAGCAACACTTAGGTTGTAGACAACAGTGAATGGGGCCGCCTATTGAGGGCGTCGTAAATAGCGCTCGGGCGTCGCGGCCGGTGTTCATTAGCACGGACCTTTGTTCGTGGCCGGCCCTGCAAAAACAAATACTGGCGATTACCACCACGTTCAACGCCATCAGCTAAAATCAACCGTATGACGTCGAACTTAAGGTACACCAGAGCTGCGTCACATAAGTTAGTAATTGTCATTGATCATAGTTGGGCCGGTTGGGTCTGGTTGGGCCGGCTTTGAATGTAAACCTGAGGATTGGTAATCGTGATAATTGTCGGCTCAGAGTAACGATTCTCCGCAAGCGTCGCGTTTTGATAGCTTCGTAATTATTGTGAGTGCTACCTGCGACTGTACCTGAATAACATTATAGCACCTGTGTAAATACATTTTTCTAAAAACTAAAATTAGAAGATATATTAAAAAAAAAAAAATATTTTTAATAAAAAAATGGTATAAACATTTATTTTAAAAATATTCGACATTTTACGATTCTCAGTAATTTAATCAACAATCCTAGAGTATACCAAATCCGAACCCATTTTGCAAATTCCCCCACTTCACCATTAGGCGCTGTTTTTCAGCATAAGATTTTAATCTTTGTGTAGGTCTAAAGATGTTAGATTAACTTCGTATGCTAAAGGGTTCCCGTAAACCCTTCACGAACTGTAGCCACAGAGCTTCAAATATAGTCTCGCGCAAACGAGTAATCTACCCGAAGCTTATCTTCACTAAACACTTATCTTTCTTTCAATAGTTATACTTTTTTATGTCATGCTTAAAAATACTAGCATAATATTATATTTTGAGATTACAATAAAATAAGACATGGTACTAGACAGGGTACCCATTGTAACTTCCACTAATCTACCCAGTAATGTAGGAGTGTAACACTATACCGCGGCTAAAACATACGAGTATACCATCCATTACTATTCATCCATTACACCTGACCATATATTTCATCACTTTCTTACCGCAAAATAAAATGTTACATCCTCCATCCATCCATGTACCTTCTGATAGAAATCTCATTTTACGTATTTATTTCCTATCTGAGCATCTCCCACCAAGTGTTCCGTGGAAACAAAATGCATTTAAGCGATTCGACCGTAACCGTGTGCGTGCGGGGTTCCGTCTCACACAACTTACTTTTATTTAAATAAACTCCGAAAGACACAAACCTTTACATTTTTCACGTGTCTTTTTATAAGATAAGATCTTTACTCTCCACTAACTGGAATGTTTTCTTTTGATGAGAGGAATCCTTTGAGTTTTACTTAAAACTTTATAATAAAAAAAAGAATAATATTTTGTACAAAAATAATACAAAACAGTCTAATTTAAGTACCAAAAAAGTTTTAGTAAAATTATTATTGATAGGTATGTTTAAAAATTCTTTTAATTGAATACTCGTCATAATTATATTCTAAAATTAGCTTCTGCTCGCGAATAGTGGTGCTCATCTCTTATTGGTTTTAGCGTGATGATATTATATAGCCTATAGCCTTCCTCAATAAATGGGCTATGTAACACTGAAATATTTTTTTAATTCGTACCAGTAGTTCCTGAGATTAGCGCGTTCAAACAAACAAACTCTTGAGCTTTATTATATTAGTATATATATAAAATTCCGGTGCGGGTGTATTTGCAGTTCTTCTTCGTTTGGTTTCGCGTCAGCTAGTTAATGTGATACGTCTCCAAATTCCTCGTGTGCAGAATGTATCTCGCGATCTAAGTAGTAGCAGAACAACATCTTTAACTTTTCTTTGTTTTATATTATGGTTTACTGTGATTAGGGACGTAAGAAAGAACGTACTTCAAAACATGCTATTTTAATGGTTCTTTAAGTTTTTATGATAATATTAAAGTGAGTCAGTAAGGCTCTTATTATTTATTCAAAGCACATTAATTAGTTGGTATATTCACGTATTTAAGAATATGGTATATTCGAACAACTATGCTGGGAAGAACAAACGCGGAAGCATACCTGCCAATTAACACGATAAGCTAGAAGTGAAACTTGACCATAAATACGCATATTCCTGTCGCTCTCGGCGACGCGAGCGCGTGTGCGCGTGTGCGCCTGTCAATCGTATGATTGTATTGTGATCGGAGCAGGTCGGATGTTCTTATTGGTATTGTCGTTCGACGTCAATTTAACTTTTGTGATTGGAGCACCTCTTCAGTTTATTGGAAAGCTTCGGATGATTTTTCGTCGTTATTTGTGTTAGAGGCCACATAGCTACTGGGGAAATCAAGGTTTTGTTTTTTTTGTTGTTTGAAATACATTATATTTTTGTTGGAATTTGTCTAACTCTACTGCTTGACTTTATCTTCTACGCTTAACTGTAACTAAGTATAATGTTTTATCTTTTCATTAAAAGTCACCACAACATTTACTAACCATTATTTCGAACCTCATAAACAGCGTTCTTCCGTTGGATTCGACAAACATTTAGTTATAAAGTAAGAACCACATTGTAAGAAAAAAAATTGAAGCTTTTACTCCCAAACCCTTTGAGTCATAAAAACGAAATTCATCTCAAGCACTCTCTAGCACAAGCACAACTGTGAGTGCCTACATTCCATCAAAATAAACTAGAAGCTCCAACAAAATCTAATGCAAGTTAAAGTTTTTAGCAAATACCGGTAGTGGCTGTGAGTTTGCCATCCCCTTCAGAGCTGTCCGTGCCCGGGGCCCGGTCCCACCGCGCGTGCCGAGCGTGGTCACCGGCAGTGATCACATTGATCACGTAGGGCGCGGCGCCAGAGATACCCTAATTTCACATGCACGTATTACACCGTTTGCCAAATACGATATTAATGTATTAACATTTGCCCTGTATACGTGTTTTTGTATAACACACAACCTAGGGTAGTTCTGTTTACATTGTTAAAATGTAACGTAAACGTCACGCATCTTTTGACTTTTGAAAAATAATTGCGTGTGCGCTTTTGCATTCTACTATCACTGTAGCCCAACATAATCATGTTTTTATCAATACCGAGGCAATTAATTTTAGTACGGTCTATATGGTCGGAGGTGCAAACATTCTATACATTTGTATTTCTGTTCCCGACACCCCGTTTCTTCAGGTCAAGGCCGCCGCGAGGCTGGCGGCACCACTCGCGCCTCCGAGCCATTTAGACTATTTTTATAGCACTCCTAACTCTGCTACGAATAAAATCTCAGATAGAAACCTACACATACATAGATTTTCTTTTAATCTCCTGAGTGGATCAGAAAATGGAGCACTGCTGCTAAAAGTATCCCTTTCACAAGTTATGCAAACACTCATGAACATGTGGAAACTAAAGAGCAACAAAACATCTCTCCTCAAATAAACCTGCCTAACTTTGTGAATTCACACTTGTCAGAGAATGCCTTCACAGTCTAATCATGATTACAATATATAATTATATTAGTGCTAAACCTAAGCTAGCGAGGTCACCGACCTCAAATAATTCGCATGCAATAAATAATTCATGTTTAAGCAGGTAGGTATCTACTCTTATCGTCTCGTATCTAATCTGAACTTTGAGTGAATTCCGCCTTGGATTCAACTGGGAGTACCTAATTAAATCCGTGATTGAATCAGCTGATTGGATCACGCAAAAGTTAATTGAATGTCGATAATTAGGTGCGGTGAGCCGCCGCGACCCGCACTCACGACGGAGTTAGCAGCATTACGTTCGATTAATCAAGGACTCGTGATACACAGCCTGTCCCTCGCAGACCTGCTGCTAGACCACAACTAATACTGCACTTGTCTACTGCGGTCACCACTGTTATTAAAATATATACCTACTTGCACTGTTCTGCTTATCAACTTGATTCTAAGGTTCCGTATCTAAAAAAGAAAAGACGGATCCCTTATAAGATCACTTTGTTCATCGCAGTACCTATGTGTATGCAGACTGATCACGCCGACAAAGTGGTAAAATATAATTTTGAAAAATATTTTTTTAGCTTACCTTCTGTACACGTTAAGTAGAATGAGTATTTTTTCCTCGTGTATATCGTCTCTTGGATAGGTATACAAAAATAAAATAGGTGTGCAAAGACCATTTTCCAATTTAGGAAGCTGTTTGCGAAATAGTTAGGTTCGGGCTTTAAATTTTGAATGACTGCTCCGAGATTTATAAAAAAAAACACAGACTGAGCATAATTTTATAACGAATATAAAAAGAAAACTAATATGGCTAAGTAGCCTTTACTGTTTACAGAGTAATAGTCTACTGACTAAAAGGGTAGGTAGGTTTTAGTCAGTCGACTATTACCGACACACTTGGCCGGTTTTTTTAAAGGAGTGCGTGATATTATCGACCTGAAATTAAGAACAAAAGTATATGTTGTTTGCTGACACTTGTGAAATATTGTAACCTATGTATAATTATTAGATATGCCAAGAAGCAAGGTCTGACAACATCTACAAGTATCAGTGATGAGCCCTTGAACTACGCTCGAGATAGCTATTTGCTTTCGATAGAGACACATCAAAGAAGCTCTAAGCGTCTTGTAGAAAGTGTTTGGTGTTCGAAATCGCTTGGGACGAGACATAAAACCCTTCCGATGAGTCTATCACTCAAGCCTTCATGTTCCAAACAGAGCTCCAACTGACTATAACAAGATCTTTCCGTCCTCTATACCAAACACGTCTTTGGTTTAAAGATAGTGTCCTAAATTGTAACAGTTTTTGGGTACCATCTGAACCCGGCGCAGGAACACCAACTATATTAAGAGAAGCAGAAGTTTCACAGTTATCTTATGATAAATTTTAAACAAAATCAAATGAGCGAGTACACACTTGTAAGCTTGGCTCGATGAAGTGTGAGTTTTGGCAATCACAAAATATCTCACGTTTGTTGACTCACTTTACAGAAACTTCGCCGGTACTTGCTTAGCGTATAGACCTTCTGTGCCTATCCTGTTAATTTGAGACCCTCTTTGGAATTGAACGGCAAGATAAGCAGCTGTTACAAGTTTTCCGTTCGATTCTAAATCCGTTGGAATTTTGGATCGTCCCGCAGATATGGAGCAGTTGGAAACAATAGGCCAACTGTGCGACCTACGTGCCGATGTTCAACAAATACTTACTGTAATAGAAAAATAATACATGAACCCGAGGGGTTGGGGCGCTGCCACAGACTGGGACTGGAATCAAATTCCGTATGTATTACTGGAGCCTGTACTGAATGTGCACGGGTAAGCGGGATACGGTGCCCGAAAGCACCTTAGGCACGCTTTATCATCAGAATAGCTCTAAAACTGAGAATATATTGTCTTAATGATAATTAGGTACTACCTTTAACCCATTAAGTTCTCCAACCATGGTTATATGATTCTCAACTGCTATTTTCCAAGATGAAAATTTATCAGAGACATAGATATCAACTTGATGAAACAGGAATGTAGACTATGTAACTTAAATATCTCCAATATAATTAGGTATATTGGTAGGTACTTTATTGTCTTGTAGTGTTGTTAAGTATATTAGGTATTGATTAATATAATAATAGGTAGCAAATTCAGTGATCAATAAATTAATATCGTAGCGTAGCCGGACGCTACAATGACCACGAGCGAACCTATTAGGGGCAGTACAGCACTAACAGTCCCTAAGGCTTCACAACCCCGCTCCGGTTCACCGGCGGGGCTCCAATTAATTAGCGGCGATCAATCACGGCGCAGTGTTAGCAAATCATGACGTGATTCAATCAGACTCGTTGCGTACACGAAGCTAGCCGACACTAAGTGGAAGCAGTGGGCTTAGGACGGATTACTTTCAAAAAAGTATTCGTATCGAAAGCGATTTTCGAACGGAATATACTCGCTTCTTACATTATTGCTATTTATTTAAATTGATGAATTTTATCATAATTATCTTTGGATGTTTCAAGTTGTTATTCATGCATTTAAAACATACACAACAATTTTTCTTTGATATGGTTGTATTAATGTCTCAAAAATCGCTTACATTAGTGCGTTCGTGCTAGTGCCACAGGTCGTCTGTACGTCACGAACTTGTTTTACAGCGACTATACTTCCAGAGGGTGCCGAGTTATATTGTGCTCAATCATATTCGTACATTTACCATTTTGTTAATGACGTGTAACAATAATAAGTGAGAAAAGTTCACATGATACCCTTTTGTTTCTTGTTCAGGCCCAGTAGAAATACCAATCCTTTAGATATGTGAAGAAAAATCTCTCTTAATGCTCTTAATAAAACTTAATAAAACCTTAATATTTGTACGTACCTACCTATAAAAATGTTTAAGTAAAAACAAATGACTTTAAGTAATAGTAATAATAGTAACCGTCCAACTTCATATGATGGCACCATAACAAAACAAAAGAAAACAATTATCCAGTACGCTGCCATGTATGCCACATCTAGTACGCTTAAGGTTTTACTTTTGTATCCGTGTTTAGTCGGTTGATGAATATATATGTTGAATTTATTGTGATACCTACATACTACAAAAAAAAAAAAGTGACAATTCCTGTACGCTTGTTTCTTATTCATTGTAAATCTTGTTTCTCAGTAAGTGAATTATTGTTAATTCTTATGAGGAAATAAAGTTCTTAAACCATAACATGATGAGGAAAATATTAGAGGATAGAAATTCCTTGAGAGGAAATTAACGTTTTTACACAATAGTTTAGAAGGTAGGGAAAACCCACTTAGTATTTTAGTAAACAAACGAAACTATCGTTTTGAAAGCACGATATATGACGTCAGACTACACAAACTACGAACTAACATGAATGATTGATGGCCGCCCACTAGCCAGGTGGCGCCCGCGAAAATATTATCTACTCAGTTTAATGAACAACTTCAAGCAAATTCAGTTATATCTACGAACATTGAGTAAACTAACTCAAACAAGTTTGATCCCGCCATTCAAACTTAATGCTTTAATGACTGAATTAATGGTCTTCGGAATTTCTAATACGAAACTATGAGAAAGTCATTTTTTTATTAAGTTCGCGTTAAACAATAAACGAGCTTTTGATGTCGCCGCCACACTGAGTGCTGGGGACGTACTTAATAACTTTACTATGAAATTATAAAAATCTCGTTCATTTTGTACATATTGAAAGCTATTTCAATAATAAAAATACTATTTTATATAGCCCGCACTAGGTGTTACATTGAGGATTTTCATAGTGCTCCAAACGTATTGTATGAATATATACTTACATTAATATACCTACTAAATAAAATAGAAAAAATAGTTGAAAGTATTTGCAACAGACTTCTATGCAACATAGCTTAAAACAAAGAAGTCATCAAAAAATGACTTCCCAGAATAACATAAAATTAACTTTCTATTTAAATTCATGACGTCAGCAGTATATGTCAGTTGTATAACTCCCGATCATGTTGCGCGCGAGCAGGAGTGCGCCAGGGCTCCATCTGTGGACCTCCGTTTATTGTAATTGACGTATATGTGCTCCGTGAATAGTAAACTAACCTAGTGTTACTTCATGGATTGTTAACGCTTTAATCTAATGGCGATCAATTATGTAGCCTTAAGCATTCTATTTGGATATGATGGGGGGCGAGCTGAGATCAACCCATCACCACGATGCATCATTTTATTAACTTTTAATTTTTTAGATATAGTTAAGTACTAAATAAAGTATTAGTACAATAGGAACAATAAAAAAATATTATTTTTATTAATAAGTGGCAGGCAGAAATTCGCGGATGTGGCGAACTTAGAATTGAGTACAAATACCTAGATAAAAGGCATTAAATATTAATCCAGGTTATAAACTATTATGTGTACCAGATTTCATTCAAATTTATATTTGTTCAGAGTTTTGAGTGATTGAGTGACAACCATTCATCCAATCTTTGACATTTATACAATAAGTAGGGTTTAATAGCACTGCAATCGATTCCTAGATTACAAAATAAAGATGAATGATAATAATCATTGATACATTAATATCATTATACTTCAACTAAACATGCCTTGAACGATGCAGGATCAGTGCACTCAGTGGCAGTTCCACTAAATTGTTGATTAGATCGCTTACACAAACAACCTACAACAACATTATCAAAAGATGCGCTCTCCGCAGAGCAAACAATTTTAAATATTCTTGGAACAGAATATTATGAACATAAAGTGAAATTACCAGCTCCTGAAGAAACATGAACAACGCTGTGTTGTACGGAGGAGATTGTTCATTAAACTGCTTTTAAGCGCACTATTGGATGTGCGTGATATCACTGTTAAATGGCTACCGTTTCCAAAAACATGTCACGACGAGCCATAATGAACTTTATCTTGAAGACTGAAAGTTCTAAATGAATTGTGCATTCTTTATAATGAGCGAACAAGCCCTTGTTTGTTAATTAGGTGCTGTGCTTTCGGAACTATTTTTAATCATGTTGTCACGGTGTAAAGGGCATTCGTAGCTGTTGCACGTTATAAGATATGTCAGTCAGAGCGACAGCACGTCGAGATATGCAAATAAGATTAGTTGTTACCTGTCTCGGAATAGTTTTCATTGTCTGAATATAACTGAGCACGAAACATGTCATTAAACACGCACTTTCTTAAGGTAAATGTAAAGTATGTATACATATATGCAGTACCTTATTGTTATATTAATAACTAGCTTCTGCCAGCGACTTCGTCCGCGTGGAGAAGTGGTGCTCCGCTCCTATTGGTCTTAGCGTGATGATATATAGCCTATAGCCTTCCTCGATAAATGGACTATCTAACACTGAAAGAATTATTTAAATAGGACCAGCGGTTCCTGAGATTAGCGCGTTTAAACAAAATGACAACATTTCCCTTCACTGCTCTGCTCCTATTGATTGTAGCGTGATGAAAAGTATACTATAACCATCTCAGGAGTATGATAATTGTACTAAGTTTCGTTAAAATTCGTCGAGTAGTTTTTGTTTCTATAGAGTTTATACAGACAGACAGACAGACAGACAAAAATTTTACTGATTGCATTTTTGGCATCAGTATCGATCCCTAATCACCACCTGATAGTTATTTTTGAAATATATTTCATGTACAGAATTGACCTCTCTACAGATTTATTATAAGTATAGATTATACAGTCAACTGTTTAATAATACATATTACTATAATTGCTACTTCAACAAACTTGAAATGTCGAAAGCTATTAAAATGAGAACTTCCCGTTTGGATACATTGATTCGAGATTTGATACGATTCACCACAATACTGCGTCAAAGTTGAAGATCTAACTATCAACCTGAGTATTTTGAGTCGCACATGCTTTAATAAAAACTGCTAGCGATGTACGTACTCATCACCGCAGTGGGGTCAGTTCCAATTATATTATATACCAGCAACCTTTAAACCCAATTCTTCGAAAAGGTGTCATTGTACCGTGTAGGGAACAAAACGAAACTATACCCGTTGTTACAACACCGATGTTTCCATACAAATGGATTGCAGTACAATATTAATTTACATGGAAATGGATATACATATGTATACGTGGCGGACGACAAACAAATCGGACTGAATGGTTTTGTTTCAACAGAGAGCAAATGTTGCTCGCAGCAGACTGGTCAGTTCATATTCGATGATGTTGGTCTACAGGCTGCAGACGCCGAGTCAATTATAATAATTATATCAATAAATACTAACTAAAATCATTACATTGAGTAATGTATCCGGAGCAGAGAAGCCTTTCATGTACACGTTACACGTAAGTGCACACAGAGTCACACTACAGCTGATTGATCCATACATACATGTATCGTGTTCACCTCGCTGGCTCGTCTCGTGAGCGAAGTGGTTTAATCCAGTTATTGTCGTGGTGTAGTTCAGGGATTATTATCAGTACGGATTATGTAAGGTAAGCCTTTCGTCAATAACTGCTAAATTGATTGGATTTGCTCTCAAATCTCTGTTTAGTGAATGCTGATTCGGCGCATTTCAAACCACCTTCTTCCGTATTTTTCCGGTCCCTTTACGATTCGGGCGGAGATCAAACCAGCAAATCAAACTGTTATAAATAAAAAGTTTTGTACATATTTAAATGACCACACATGTAAAATGTCACTTTTCACATAGGTTGTCAGCAGTAAAATGCGTACTGCAAGTTAAATATGATACATTATCCTTATCTTTATCGATGGATACAGCCGGCTCTATTTCAGAAACGCTGTTTTCCCCGTCTTCTATATCAGCAACAAATAGCTCGTAGTTCCGTCGGGCCGGTTATCCGGTAATTATCCGTGAGATCGTTCCTATTGTGATGTAAATCGCGTGCAGTTACCCGTCAGTCATGACACCGCGCTCCGGGCGACGGGCGGGACACCCGGCAGCCGACATGAGGCCGCGACCCACCGGTGTAGCCAAGGAGATAGCGAGCACCAAAGACTATATAACCACTTGACTGCGCATACAGTGCCCCGATGCACGAAACCTATTAGCGATTTGTCGCCTATGCAGAGAGTACACTACTAGTAACCACTTTAGTTGTGTCCAAGGATTAGACCTGTAAGCACGCTAAATTAATTAAAAAAAAATCTAGTTTTATGCAATTATAAAGCATTAAAATGCCTTCATGCGCGGTGAAATGGTGTGGGAAACATTCCAAGATATCTAATTACAAAAAGGATGGCATAACTTTTCATCGGTAAGTAAACAGTAAGAAATATTTTTATTATATAATCTGATTATGAGCCACCGCGGGGGTCTTGTTAAAATGGTCGTTGGGTGATCGAAGCACACGGTTGAGCCGCACGTTGATGTCTTTTGGAAAAGTCTCGTTCTTTCACTAGACAATTCTAATGCTTGTATCTCTTTCTATCCCTTTGTATTTTTATCGTAAAAATCTGTGCTGTTACCTTTAATGGCTGAAGTCAATATCGATAATAATAAAATTAATTTTTTTTTATATATTTTTATAATTAGTCTTTGTAATAAAAAAAACTGTTTACTTTTAACTTAGTCGGCGTAAGCAAAATACATTGATAAAAAGTGCATAAACGCTACCACTCAATGAATCAGGCGAGTTGTGGAGGGGAGCGGCTTTTATAACAACGCAGCGAGCGACAAGAGGTATTGCGACTCTAGCAAGCGCACCGTTCACAACTCTTGTATAGTGTTTATTTTGATAATTGTTAATTTACTTTAATTACGTTGAATTGTTATTAATAAACTTGTTGTATGTCAATATTTTCTTATAAAAATATAAGAAGTCGGCTCTCCCTCGCCAATATCTGCATCGGAACCTTCCTGTTCCGATGTACATGTTTTCATTTTAGATTTCCGAAGATTCCGGAACTTAAATAAAAGTGAATAGATACTACTAATAGATAATACCGATTATTTTATTAGATCGGTTTTAAAATAATTGATCGGGTATAATTTATTCCCGGATATTGATTTTCATCAATTTGAAATAGAATCAACAAATCAATTAATTGAATTAGCAAGATGCATAATTCAGAAATATGTAGATGCTCGTTTATCATTTTTTACAAAAAACAATCAGGACCCTAAAACTTTAATTCGGAAAACATATTATGTACCAAATTAATTCATTTTAAAAATCAATAATAACAGGATAATTTTGTTTTTGTAATTGATTTTTTTTTATTTGTTTATTACAGGTTGGTTTAAAATTATTTACAATATATACATTCATTGATTAAATACTATTTGATAAGATTTTAATTGAGTATTTTTCTTAATGTTAAAATCCATTTTATCGATATCGTCTATTTTCCCTTAATCAAGCACAGCAGCCCTAACGGTAGGCGTCTGCGCAGTTTGACCTTGAACCGACCAATTGCAGCCGCGCATTTTTCCTCGTCCCCCGGCCCGCAGTGGTGAGTTGTGTTCTTAGAAGAAATCGGCCTATAAGCTCTCTAGTGGATAATTTCTCTATGGCGAGCACCGATGATGCTCTAGCAAAAGACGTACCTATTTTCTAAAACAGTTTACCAGAAGCTGCACTATATAATTATGGGAAATGCGTTTTTGTAAGTCTTTATTCTTATCGAGTGCTGCCTTAGTGCATTCTTAGCTCACAATATGACATTCCAAGACAGCAGATGGAAAGGGGTTATATTAAACCTAGCTACGACGTAAAGTTCGATTCTACTAATATGTTCAGGCAGCAGGCTTCGGTAACAAGTTATCTCCGCTAGCTAACTGCTAAGTCAGTCGCTTCACTAATTGTCCATTAAATAGTTGCCATTATGATGTAAATGGCGTTTAATTGTCTGTGACGTGTGAGACGGCGATAGTGTGCGCGTGGAATGTATGGGGCAGTACGAGGGCAGAACAGTTTAGGAAGTAGGTTTCACGATAATTATGCTGGTTTAGTTATTGATGATACACACCATGTAATTTATCACTAAAAAATAATAACTTATGTATGAAACTTAGCAATAAAACTGTGTAACTAAGTGGCAAACAAATAGTTTATAGGTACATCCAGGCGGGAAACACCGGGGCGCGATACGTGTCGAGTGAGAGAGGGCTTTTACCGCGCTCAGTAGATAACGGTACAGTCGGACGGTAAGAGGATTCCGAACATACTTCGTTTGACGGCATTCATTGATCTCCTTGTGACTCAAACTAACAACAAGACCAATCACACTTTCGATGACAAACGTAACTAATCATTATGATAATGATATAACTATTTACTATAATAATAAATGTAAATACATGTAGCAAGACACGTGTATATGTAGTTGTTTGAAGTTAGAAAACTGTTTGCATTCTAATCATTTGTGTTCAAGTTGCTAACAGAACTATTAATATTTATTTCAATTAGTAACAGCCACACACTAGCGCTAGGTGCCAGTAAGGACAGCCAATTGTAAGGCCATCAGACATTTCTTAAACGAATGTTATTGATAAATAAATTAAAATAAACGCATTCATTATTTTGCAAGCGGTCGTTTCATATCAGGAACCAGTACGTGTTCCACAAACCCCAGTAAAAGTATAAACGTAAGCTTTGTGCAGCGGACGGCTTTCACAAGAATGTTGGACCGCACTCCGCGTGCACGGCGGACACAGTCGCACCAAACAAAACCGTCACGCTCCCCACCCCCACCCTCACCTCAACAAATAATTCAGCTCCGAATAAATTCCAAGAATTATGGAACGGACGTTCGTTACACTCCGACAGCTATCTTTGGAGATATTTGGTTCTTAAAATATTTCTCTTGGCTTTACTATGTGCTCAAATAAACGATGAGAGGATACGGACACGAGAAGTGTGGTGAGCTTTAAATAAATAGTGCCGGCAGTGTTACCAAAATAAGATAGCGATAGACCAAAAACAAAAAAGAAAACTTCATAAATATAATAGAAATTAGGCACATATTTCACTGCACGAAACCGTTATAAACATACATTTCCTAGCTTAGCAAAGTACCATCATATGCTAAAAAAGTGTGTTCTCCAAAAAAGATGATACCTATTTCAAAATCACAAACAGTTGAAAAGAATTAAATCGGCTTCCCAAAACTTATGGAACATGACGTTTTCAGACGTTAGCTCTAGTGTAGCATAATAACCTAGTACCCCACTTCGGAATGAAAGCACGTGGGAACATTAACAGCCTAGTAAATAGGTTTTGAATTGCTGCGGAAGTGTTTTAAAAACTACTCCACGCCAGGAAGCGAATACGCGAGGGGTAACACGCGGCTGAGGGGCGGAGGGCGCGGGGTGCGGGGCGGAGGTGAGGTCACGACACCGCCACGCCAACAGGATGAGTAGACCCACGGCGCGCTGAGGCACGGGGACTCACAACCATCACACCATCTTGTGTCAGGACCTAACTAGCTAGGCTCTATCGTTCGTTATGCGATCCACAGTATTTAAAGATGCTTGATGTAGAACCTGTAATGATACAATCTGTAATATTTTGATATGTACATACACGGCTGAAGATGCAATGTTTGAAATCGAATCTGAATTGTTACATGCAAGTGAATACGTACTCTTCCGTCAGGGCTTTAAGGTTACGTTCAAATATAGCCTTATTGTAACGTAATACTCAAAATCGAATCTGAAATGTTTAATTACAGGCTTACAATGCTGCCCGTTAGGAAACACCTTTAGATTAGATATACAGCTTGTCGTTTTAAAATTGCCTGGCCCAAAGGGCTGTGGTCCTTCTGTTGTAACGAAGCAGTAGCTGCGAATGGGGTACGATATCATATGGTGCGCACTTGCTTGGACGTATGCGATCGAGGCTGGCCGGGCGGCCCCGGTCCGCTTGCCTCCGTAATCGCAGCTGATCGCCGCTCGCGCCGAGTGGCTCCGCGGATGAGCTATCGAGTTGTCTGTGAAACCAATGCAACTGCACTTTATGTTGCCATCGGTTAGTTTTTTTCAATATTTGTGTTTCTCTCCGTAGTAAAGACACGGCAAATTAAAACATCACAAGATAATTTGTTTATGCTTCAATTGAAACATTTCTCGATTTTCTACGGAAATATGTAAATGGAAATAAGATCTGATATTACAGTTTTTTAATTAAGTTTCAGATGAAACGTTATGATATTAACACAGCAATATTAATCATTCCCGACCTTTCATACTTTGTTTCAGAGAAGGAAACTCTTCATTATTTTTTAGTAAGTCTTTAATGTAGCTGCTGTAAAAAACGTGTTTAATTTGAGTTCAGTTTTCAAATAAATTATTGGGCAACACGATAAAATACAATCGATATGTTAGTAAAATGTATGAGAGAAGAGCACGTAAAATAATCTTGGCATCATAATAAGTTCAAACTAACGTCTGCCGGCGTGCTCTCTAAATACAACTCATTACATTTCGTTCTTGAACCCGGAGCACACACTAACCTCACACAAACGGACAACAAACAAAATAAAACAAGTTCACTGAATGTGCTTCACGAGGGAATGTTACAGTGATCCCTCTGCAAGTCTGCACTGATATTACAGCACGGACGAAACGAAAACAATGATCGACAAGATAATGTCATTACGATCCAACAGTATGAAGTGACTCTGATTAAAAGTGACTTCAAATAATTTGCAGCGGAGCGTCGCATTGAGAATATTTGGACACGTACGCGGCTCGTTAAAGCTATCATAGAGCAATTATTGTAAATACAGTGTTCATGCTTTTTCACAACAATATATTTGTAGATATGTGTGTCAGAGTGATAGCTGAAATAGAAACTTGTCCAAATATTGAAGATACTAAAACACATTTGAAACACCATAACAAAACAATAGAAGTGACGTACGATGTTTACTGTTACGACGACATTTGTTGAAGTTTGTAAAAGCTCGTTTCAAAACACTAGTTCCACATTTTTTCAGTAAACGATGTGAACACAAGGCTGCCGATTGCTGGTGTTTTCCTCATAAGTGGCGCGCGGAAACTTTCTTTAGTAAATTAAGTTTGAATTATAGAAGGCCATTAAGGATTCCTTAACTTTTGTATTTAAGTAGGTACCACAAACAGGGGCACCCTCTTATCCGGTAACTTGATGAGGTTATCAAAACTTTGCTAATTTTATATAAAGATGCTTTCTCGCCGCCTGCGTATTGCTTTACAAGTGGATTACGATACCGAATCGTATGACGTTGTAGGGACACAGTGCATTGTAAACTGAGACGCTGACATATAAGTTTGGCATACAGGCGCGCGGTTGTATTAGCGCGCCGCGCGGCACAGCAGTCGTCTCCCCGCACCCAATCAGTTACGTCGAAATTTAGTTTATAGTTAATATGTAATCTGGTACCAGTAAATATATTATATTACCCATCATGTCTCCCTCATTGAAGTGTATACAACAACTGAGCACCCTACCCCTTTTTTTTTCGGATGGGAAATCATAAAATGACCCCTCCCGCCGTGGGTGGGGCGGGTGGGAGTGTCAGACTCTTACTGACTAAAACCCATCCATGTTCCTTCTTCAGCCCTTTGTATTCCGGGGGCGCAGTATCTCTTTCGATCGTCCCGCAGCCTCGGCAGGCTATGGCCCAGTGGGAGCACCCTACCCCTACAACGTCATAGTATCGAATCTTTACCGATTCCTTCTGTAAGTAGCGAATGACCCAAATTTTATATGCATAAGAATTCAGGCAAATATATATGTACCTATGTTGAATTACTGTGTCTTTATTCATCTTCTTTAAATAATTTATTGGTACAATCTGATCAACGCGTCTCCTATTACTTATGCTACTGCACTAAAAGCAGTAGTATTTAGTTCTGGTTACAAAGTGGAGGCCACACCGGCAGCGTGCTCCGTACACACTCACTCGTTCCACTTCGATACCAATCTAACATTTCGTTAACTCCGGCCGAACCTTTATTACGGAATCGATTTGTTCCTACTCCGCTCGGAATGTATGAAACTATTGTGTATGTGTATAGCAATACTGTTTATTTATTTCCGATCGAATAAAGGATAAAAGTCTACCAAAAGAATAACAAAATAATTGGTAATTTTGTCTTTGTTATTAATTACACGTCATGCCAATGTATAGTGAATAATAATATTATGCACAATGAAATTGCAATTGACCGTATTAAAATAACGATCAGAGCATAATAGCACCCAAGCGGAATAATTATGTATACTCGGAGAGCCCTGACCTGCAATGCCGCTCACGTCCCTTTGTCATGAGGCTACAACGAAGAAGAACTAGCTATACATGAAAACTTAAATTTTGACAGAAATTTCTTATATTAGTCAAAAGTTCAATATCATTAGTCCCTAAAAGTTGCACATTAACATTATTTTTAGAAAGAACGTTAACAATTCGAGTGCAACATAATCATTGCTATCTACTTTACAATACAATCACAAAGTAGATAGAAAATTTTCCAATTTCCATTGAGTGTGGTCCGCGGCGGGCGCACGCGAGCCGACGAGTGGCGCCGCAAACTCGCGCGTGTGGACTCGCCCTAACAATGTACAACATTGTTCACGAGTACTTACTGTAACCAACCATTTATAGAGGATCTAGTCTAAATATCTCTGAGGAGTTCTCACGCGACTGGAATGAGTTAAATACAACAAAAAAAAATTCTAGGTACATTTATTTTTGTCCACGGTCGAATAAAGATATGTCATGAATACGAAGAATAGTTTCAGTTCCTATCTATACTTATAGACCAGTGCCAATAACTTTTGAAAACAAAAAAAATAATAGTAGGATGAAACCCATTGGAAAAGGAGGAGAATATAATAAAAATTATAGGAAAAATAAATTACGGGCGATCTGAGGTCGGGAAGTGGGGGGAGGGGGGGTTAAAGTTAAAAGAACGGTTTTTCTCAATTTCCGGCAAAACTACAAGTCCTATGAAAAAAAGTTAAATGGCAAAGTTGTAGGTAATAAAATGGTCTACAACTTTTGGATTGACACTTTTTTCACATAACCTCAAAATTTATGTGAAAAATTCAAAAAACCAAGTTTTTGGTTTTTTATTTTTATCTTTTACAATAATTAATTTTTTTCCACGATATTCGGTGAAAACTTACCTTTTTATGTCCCAAACACACTGTAATTTATTTGATTTAAAATAATTATTTTTTCACCCTTATTTTGACTTAATATCGAAAAAACACCCTAATTTTCAATCGAAAATTCTCGTTTCAAAATATCACTTTTTTTTAAAAGTTGATAGTTTTTTTGTTCGTTGAAATCTCTACTTTCAGATGGTATAAAAAAATATTTACATTGCTATGGTAAATGTTCTCAGAAAATATAAAGAAACGCTACGAAATAACAGTTAGCAAGGCCTAGATCCTTCTAGCAACTCCCCACTTCTCTATGAAATACCTTTTGATGAGCTAAAAGGTATTTCATAGAGAGGTCCGAGGTTCCGTAGGTCACTCAGATACATAAGTTATCTTAAAATAGCAATAAATAGGCATCTACGCAAAAAAATTAAGCCGGTCTAGGCCTTACTACCTGTTATTTCGTAGCGTTTCTTTATATTTTACTAGTGGCCCGCCCCGGCTTTGCACGGGTAGGTAGTCTTTGTTTTTTAACCGATTTCAAAAAAGGTGGTTCTGTATTTGACCGGTATGCATGTGTTTGTATGTCCCCGATTTTTTCAAAAACTACTGATCTGAATTGGATGAGAGTTGTCGTTCTTCAAATGCATAGTTTTCAAGAAAGGTTTTAGTACAATATTATTATTGGGATTTGTTGAATTTCTTCGTAAATAACCAATGGAACTCTTCAATTACTAATAGCAAAGGAACCACGATTGCTGCAATCATATGCCTGTGATTGTTTTCACTGTTCTATAACATAACAACACACCTCTATGCTTTAAAGGAGAAAATAGACATATAGAGTTCACCCTTATTAAAGGTGATGAACATTTGTCTAGACATTAGTATATTGTAATTTATCTAAATTACAAACTGAGCCACTAAAAAGAGAACTGAAAAACTTTTTCTCAAAAAACAACTGGCTTGGAACACAATACAAATTTAAAAATAACTAATAGACATCATTCTAGAAGTCGGTGTCTCCAATTAGGTATTGTGTATTTGCATTCTATTTTTGCAAAAAAAAATGTTTTCTTTTAGGAATGAAAAATCATGACCCGAGTCTTCCCGCTGATTAGGCCCGTCCTAATCCTTACCGGACGTTAGCCACTTATTGCTCAAAGTCTGCAGGCTGGACCTACAGTGGCGTGGAGTCGATTCCTGGCTCCAAATGTTGATGACGTGGCTGGGGCGTGAGATTTGTCTCTCCCTCACGCAACCCGCTATCTCCTTTTCCAGTATGACTGGTTAGCATTAGAAGGTGACTGCTTCCTATTTTCACTCTCTTTGGACCATGGTTTGAACCAGGGCCGAAAGTGAGAGATCGTCGCCGCCCAAGTGGGGCAGACCTCCACCGTATGTTCCACCGTGACCTCCAGGTGATCCTCACAGTGTCGACACCCCGACATTTCCACTCGCTTGATTCGATCCAGGAACCTCCCAAAATAACCGTGTCCAGTGAGAACCTGCGTCAGGCGTAGGCATTGGATCTGCGGTAGGTCAAGATGCCGTGGTGCCTCCTTAGCCACTCCGCCAAGAGAGGATTTATCGCCACAACAATCCCCACGCAGGTCCATCCGAATACATTTAAATGTTTGGTCTTATAATTTGTTTATTAACAAAGGGAATTCTAGATTCTTAATTTCTGAAGTGTGGAAGAGAATGAATTCAATGCAAAGCGCTATTTTTTTTGGTTTATAATTATCCCGCTGTTATGTATGAAAATAGGCCCTTTTCATACATAGAACGCATGGGCATTAATCACCATGGAATAACATTAACAAATTCGTAACTTAATTCTTGAAGCCGTTAAGGTGAAAGATATCTTTAAAACACATTAATTAAAGATATTATTATTATAATGTGATATCAACCAAAAAAAATAAATAAAAATAAGTAAATACCAATCTCAAAAAAAACAAAAATATGTGTGATTTGAACTCGATGTAACCGATCGCATGATCATTAATACAGCCCCTCCACTACAGTGCTCGTTGACATTGCAGGTAAAATTGACGTTCTAATACAATGTGTTTTAAATTTTAATTACTGCTTATCTTCTTTAGAAACGGGCGTGATGATTTTCATGTCAAAGATAATAGCGAAAATGCATATAGGTAATTATAAAAACTTGATAGGTCATCCCATTACAAACTTATTTCAATACCTCACTGCTCATTCCCCATAATATTTAGTGTGATGATTTGTAGCCTAAAACCTGAACCGATTCATAACAAACATCTTTGGTGAATTTCAAGTAAAACTGTTCAGACCTTTTGGCGTAAAGCTAAAACAGGTTTTTTTTCTTACAAACTTAAAATCATAATTTTTCACCCTAAGGCTAAAATCTTGAAAAACTGTGAAATACGTGTTTAATTATTTTCATTTTTGAGTGTCCCTACAAAATTTGAGTTTAATCGAATAAGAAATAAAACTTACTCCATACAAACTTTCAACCCTATTTTAATATACTTAGGGTCGGAATTTCCAAAAATCCTTTCTTATTACTTGTCTAGGATATAAAAGGTACCTCCTGTCCAAATTTCATTACTCTAGGTCTAGCCATTTCGGCTCCGCGTTGATGAATCAGTCATTCAGTGTATGAGGTTGTCATTTTATATAATAGTATAGATGAGAACATTTACCATAGCAATGTAAATATTTTTTTATACCATCTGAAAGTAGAGATTTCAACGAACAAAAAAACTATCAACTTTTTTAAAAAAAGTGATATTTTGACACGAGAATTTTCGATTGAAAATTAGGGTGTTTTTTCGATATTAAGTCAAAATAAGGGTGAAAAAATAATTATTTTAAATCAAATAAATTACAGTGTGTTTGGGACATAAAAAGGTAAGTTTTCACCGAATATCGTGGAAAAAAATTAATTATTGTAAAAGATAAAAATAAAAAACCAAAAAGTTGTAGATCATTTTATTACCTACAACTTTGCCATTTAACTTTTTTTCATAGGACTTGTAGTTTTGCCGGAAATTGAGATAAACCGTTTTTTTAACTTTAACCCCCCTTCCCCCCCACTTCCCGACCTCAGATCGCCCGTAATTTATTTTTCCTATCATTTTTATTGTATTCTCCTCCTTTTCCAATGGGTTTCATCCTACTATTATTTAATTCACTTTTTACCGTTTTTAGAGGCTAAAAGCACTGGCCTATTATAATAAATCTGTAGAGAGGTCAATTCTGTACATGAAATATATTTCCAAAATAACTATCAGGGGGTGATTAGGGATCGATACTGATGCCAAAAATGCAATCAGTAAAATTTTTGCCTGTCTGTCTGTATAAACGTTATAGAAACAAAAACTACTCGACGGATTTTAACTTGGTACAATTATTTTTCATACTCCTGATCTGGTTATAGTATACTTTTCATCACGCTACAATCAATAGGAGCAGAGCAGTGAAGGGAAATGTTGGGAAAACGGGAGAAGTTACTCCATTTTGTTTATATGCGCTAATCTTAGGAACCGCTGGTCCGATTTGAAAAAATCTTTCAGTGTTAGATAGTCCATTTATTGAGGAAAGCTGTAGGCTTATATCATCACGCTAAGCCCAATAGGAGCGGACAAAGTCGCTGGCAGAAGCTAGTAACACATATAATGTTAATACAAGTTTTAGGTATCAGTTAAGCTAATTATAAAAGTCAATAGAATTTCGATAACCATTCTCTATACATAGTTGAGAGACTCTATTAATATTGAAAAATATTATACAATCGACCATTCGAATACATATATTTATTTCAATGTTAAACTAAGTACTAACACACGTGGTTAGTTTTATTTGTTTATTAACAAGGATATAACTTCTGCTCCTCATGCTGACAATACTCGTCGGTAAAGTAGCGTAGCGGACTCTCACGTCACAGACAGTTTAAACAATGAACGAAATAATTCTAGTAAATTTTACACTAAAACATTTCACTGACCAGATATTAGTGCATAAGCATAAGCCAGTCTAGTTAACCTGGAGTTTAACACACATGAAGTTTAACTTAAAATGTTTTACAAATAACTCTTTGAACATTTTGATTAAAAATTGAATATTCACAAACATCCTCTCAAGATTTATCTGACTTGGAGGACGATCTTTTATTTCTAATACTCATCAAAATTGGATTTAAATCTTTCTCCAAGTATATGTAGCCTTATTGCTACGCTACACCTTGTCGACAATACTTCGCTTATTTTGTTGACGCTCCTTGTCGCAGTGCAGCGGCAGTTGTCGCGTGCTCATACAAAGCGACACAATGATTGAAGCACTCGTGGTTTATCTCATATCTGAAATCTCTGTCAGGTCGACGTCCAGCCATAAACTGTGACAATGTCTTGCTGTTTCCGCTGGACCCATGATGCATAAACTCTTTGGAAATAAATTGGTGATAGATTAACGTCTATTTAATTCCGCTGCAAGTTTCCTACGCCTAGAGTTTTAGGGAGAGTGAACTAGAATAATGATGTACAACAGGTAAAATTAAAAAATAAACAAAGTTTGTATGCGATTCTACCACAATAGAATCTCAGCTGCTCTGTGCTCTCATTGACAAGAGGTCCACACGCACTCGAGCGGGCCGCGCGACCGGGCCCGGCGGGAGTGGAGGGAGGGGGGGCACTACCACTACAATGATGCACATTGTTACAGCTCGTTCAATTATTTCGTTGAGAACACATTGTAGATGTAACTCGACAAATAATCGAACTGTGGCCAGCCTTCAATTGTTGAAGCTTCACGTATTGTTGTCTTCAATTGACAATATTATTGTGTTTGGTTGCGTTTCGTTACTTTTAGAATGTGACTTAGAGTGGCTACACACTAGCTGATTGTATTCTGCTCTATCTAAAACTGTCTGCTCTATAGATCAGAATAAAATCGGCAAGCGTGCTTAAACTGGTTTCTCCTATTGTCTGCCTAGTAATATTAATGGGACGTCCTTGAAAATATCTACTCTGACTGAATCTGAATGTGGAACATAATGTTTCGATTGTCTAGTAAAGTCGTTGGGTGCATGGCAGTATAAAATCCCGAGCTCTGCTCTAGCAAGTAGCTTGTATTATTAAGGTAAATAGCGCAATAGCTAGGAAATCTCGGGCGCGTCACGGCTTGATATTGCAAGCAGACTCACCTGGCACAGAATCTACCTCCATCCACCACCCACTACTCTCACCCCGCGACGTTTGCTAAGCACAGGGTGCATCTCGGCGACACATTGACGGATCATCCGGAAAACCGGATAGCGATGAGCTATGTCGGTAACGTGCCGTTATTGATGACACAGCGAACAAAATGTTCCAGTCGTGCGGTATACTGATGAGTGACGTTTAAGGTAAGATATAGTCGCCATAGTTGATTGATATACTTAAAACGTCGAAAATAGTGCATAATATAATTTTATTGAATTGATATTAAGTAACATAGTCTATCTCAACGCTATCTAAGGCTTGCAGTGAAGTAAAAGCAGCATTCATCAGCCTAGCCTTTCACCTGTCACTCTTTGATTTTTACTCACTGTTTAATTTATGTGCGTGTCCTGAATTAAATGTTTTTTCTTTCTTTCTTTCTTTTCCTAATCATATTGTAGTCGGCTTTAAGTAAAAAGATTTTACATAGATCGACTGCTGATCTGGCTGGCTATCTGACCTCACACGTTACTTCTTGCTATAACTGGTTGTCAGATTTTCTGGCTTCTGAGTACCCGTTACGAATGTGAAAGATGTATGTACAAATAACATTGAACAATGACTTAAGGTCTCTGAGAAGTCGCGGTATAAAATAAAACCTTGAACGATCACCCAGTGCCAAAAGTCAAGTCAAAAGTCAAAACTTTTATTTCACATAGGCTTCCAAATAAAGCACTTATGAAAGGTCAAATAAGTTGCACGGTTCCAAGTAGTTAGTCCTATGGAGAAGAACGGGCAAGAAACTTCATGGATACTCTTTAATATATAACGTTAATCATATTGTGGCAATTTGTGGTCTCCGGTCAAGACAACATCATCAGCTACTTATGACCGATCAGGGATACTTAAGCTAATATGGTTAATAAATCACATCAGTTTCCTTTTCCATCCGCTATGTCAATTAATTACTCTCGTCCCCTGGTAAATCACCTTCATTCGGATTCTATCTCTCGGTAGAAATAACACACAAAGTGGCTCGCTGCGACTGTATGGAGAACACGCAGTGTAAGATGAAAACCAGACATGCATAAACAAAGTACAAGCATTAATCAAAACTCATTCATACATCATACATTCTGCTGAGCCACATCAAAGAGTTCTGACGAAACAATAAACACTGCCGATCAGGTCGGTGCACTTCGGTGAGCACGATATTAATGCAGTGACGCAAGCGATACCATGAAGGTCATACGCGTGCTGTGTCTCATTCAGGACATTCTATGAAGACTACTAGTACACATATACAACGCTTGTTGAGCTCTAACCATACATCGTAAAGAAGCACCCAAAATCCACACAGAATCAGATGATTAATTAGAATGAGTATGTGTGCGTGACTGAGTGACAAAATATAGGAAGTAGTGTGGCCGTTTATTCAAAATATGTCCCGCGCTGTCGATCAGGGCTCATGCGTCGCCGGCGGCGTGATATCGACGTAACAAATGCGCGTCATACGTTAGCGGTCCCCGGCCCCCCTCCGCGCCCCGCACCCTGCGCCCCGCAGCCAAGTGTACTGCTATTATGTGATATTTCACCGTCGTTAACCATCGACACGCATGTCTGTTACTTATGAGGCACGAGATAGAGTTATATAAATAGGCCAGAATGCGGGCTCCAAGATTTCTAAACTTAACTGAGTCTAACGTCGTCAAAAATAACATTTTGAAGCCCGTACCTTGAGAAAATGGGGAGTATCGACCCCGCATACTTAGGTAAGTAAAAGAGTGCTCTAGCGAGATTTCACCGTTCCTCATCTCCGGCGTGCCATCATGGGCTGGCTGGCGTGAACAATGAAGAGGAACAGGCCTCCATCCTCTTGCTTTTCTACATTGGCCGTCTAAAGTGGGATCACAAGAGCAGAGCCAGAAGCTCTGTTCGGGGAGTTAAAGCTTCGTCATAAATGGTGAGTGCGCCGGTAATGCTGGACCTTCGGGGAGCAGCGGTCTGAGTCGAAAGCCCTACAAAGCACCTTCATCTTTCTGCCACTCGCATTTCCGTTTCTCCCTTGTTGTAATTCGAAAAATATCTGGTTCCGTTGGTGAGCTTGCAGGGCTCTGCCAAGGAGGAGAATGTTTTTCGAGCATGTTACTAGTTTAATACGAACTAGTTGTTCAGTTAGCGATCTTCAATTTATGTGCTTATACTGTTCTAACATTCATTCACACCGCTGCTATCGCTCTATAATCGCTATGTACATCACATGTTAACGTTCGTTACATTTTGTTACGAATGTATGTCGGAATTTCTTGCTGTGCTTTATTTTGTATTATTTAAGTAGGCAAGCTTGAGTGCCGTGTGTTGCTACACCTGACCTATGTAGCTAACGTAGTGATTGAACCACAGTTTAAACAATGCGTCCCGCGAGCCGCGCTACAAGTCTACGACTTTACTAACCAGCAACAAGCTCGCGGCGCCTCTTCTGCGCTTGGTATGGCAATAACGCGTCGCAATAATACAAAAAGCTGCATTTAAACCTCAACTTAAGTTAAACCAAGATTAACTTAAGTAAAACACTCAGCTCTGGTTTTGTTGAAGCTGTAGTTTACGAGGTAACAAATTACACAATTTTAGGTAAAACATAATCGTACCAGGCTTCTAAATTAAAAATCTTATATAGAATGCAATTACCGTAGTTCTGTATTAAATTGCGTTTGTAGTTAGTGAAAAGCATGCCTCGAGAAAACAACGTAGGACGAACGTTAGTAGTGAACACCGCGCACTGCGTGGCTTCAGATCACCTTCAGGTTGACTGGGGCGGGGCGGCTTCACAACTGGAGCACAACTATAAAAGTTGCGCAACAAGCAGCACCGTTCACAACGCTGGTAATTAGTACGACTAGTACTTGTACTCAGATTAATTAGCAGGTAGTGCCGCACTCGGAGCTCGAGTCGGAGCCGCGCTAGGCGAGTGCAACAGTTAGAACACTTTCAGAAGTCGACACGAGTACACGACATTGTTCCACGCATTACTAATGTTCCCATAAGTAGTAGTAGGTACTACAGTGTAACAGCAAAACTCTTGTATAATGAAATGTGGTCTTGTGACAAACACCTGGTTTATATTTACTACAGTAAATTATGAGGCGTCATATGGGGTAACACCGCCCCAACACTCTGACCTCAATAGTAAAACAAAGTATGCTGAATTTCAAATACATTTAGCGCACTAGGTTTGAGCTGAAATAAAAAAAAAATTAAAATTAAAAATCTTTATTTGGAACAATTTAAGTTTACACAATTTTACAAATAAACGATGATAACTGCTAAAGTATAATACTGCAGCGCAGTTATCAGCGCCCAATTCCTGACAACATATTATACATTTGTTCCGGAGTATTTTGTTTGAAAAGTAAACTTATTATATAAAAATAAAAAACTTAAATTTAAAATTAGACCTATTGCTAAATATTAGTCACATATATAAAAGAATGCAAGAGTGTGTATGTGTGCGTGTGCGTGTGTGAGTGTGGGTGAGAATGAGTGAAGTGAATGTGTGAGTGAGTGTACATGGGTATTATTATATGTTCGTGGGACTTTTGTATATTTATGTTACCATTAGTTGTTCAGTTGCATCATAGGACATGGATTTCAGTAATTCAGTAAGATTTTTTCTCAATGAATTTCTTGTGAGGGTGTAAATATTTAATTTCTTATTTATGTTATTATAAAGCTTTGAACTAATATGGTTAAAGTGGCGACTTACCACTGCAGACCTAGAGAGCTGAATTTTGCAGATTTTGTCTACTCGACGTTTCTTTGTAAGGTATTGTGGGTCGTAATGCAAAAGATTATGTTTCTTAAGAACAGTATGTAGTATGAACAGCTGTCTGACCGTGAGGACCTTACAGATTGAATATAAGTCACATGTCGGGAATCTAATTGGTTTCTTCGCGAGTACCTTCAACACAGATCTCTGGGCCCTCTCCAACCGCAGCATGGTTGTCTTGTGGGTACCCCCCCACGCTGTTATGCAGTATGTGAGAACTGACTGAGCAAGAGCAAAATAGATCATTATAAGGCACTGGAAGTCGGCGGCCGCCCTAAGTTTTTTAAATAGGTATATCAGTCTTCTGACTCGGGTCACTGTAGATTCAACCTGCTTTTTCCATGTCAGCAGACTGTCTACTATAACTCCGAGGTATTTTATACTATCAGTCCGTTCAATTTGAGGACAGTTGCAAAAGGTAGTAGGCAGTATGTGGGAGCAGATATGAGCCACAATCTCAAATGATGATGGTGGTTGGCTAAGTATTCCCTGGGTGAAGGGGATGAACTTGGTCTTTGTGATGTTGAGGGTGAGAAGATTTATGGTTAACCATTTCATCACTTGTCTCAGGGCCTCTTCCACCTTGTCGCGAGTTTCAGGCCAATCTTTACCATGGGTTATAAGAGCTGTGTCATCCGCATATGTTATAATTTTTGTATTAGGGAGAGATAACAGACACAGCTCATTGACATAGATAAGAAAGAGGGTTGGACCAAGCACGCTACCCTGGGGTACACCAAAAGTAACATTTTGCTCTCTACTTATGAGGGTATCAACTTGCACGACTTGCTTTCGACCGGTCAAATAACTACGGAACATATCAAGAGAGTTTCCACGAATACCGATTTTCTCCAACTTATCTATTAATCTGGGGACAGAGACGGTATCAAACGCCTTTGATAAATCTAGGAAAACAGCCACAGTTTTTTGTTTGTTGTTAAGGTGATTAACTATTGTATTTGACAGTTCCAAGATAGCGTCTTCTGTGGATTTTCCAGCTCGGAAACCGAACTGATTACCGCCCAGGATATTAAGTTTGGTAAGGTATTTCACTAGTCTAACGTTAATAGCTTTCTCAAAGATTTTTGAGAGGGTTGTGAGCACGGATATAGGTCTGTAGTTAGATACAGTGTCCCTAGCTCCTCCCTTATATATAGGGTGGACTATTGCAGTTTTGAAAACATCTGGGAAGATACCAGAAGATAAGCATAAGTTAAATATGTGAACAAGGATTGGGGTAATTGAGTTTTTTGTAGCCTTAACAACTGAGGATGAGATACCGTCATATCCTACAGCACATTTGTCTTTAAGGTTGAGAATAATGTGCTCTATCTCAGTATCGTCCACCGGATACATAACCATTGAGTCCAATGGGGCTGGTACAAAAGAGCTCGCAATTCCTGGTTTGGGGCTGATGTCTGCAGCGTCAATTTGAGGTGTAGGTTGGGAAATTTTAGATGCGAGATTAATTCCCACATTTGCAAAGTAGTCGTTTATTTTATTGACCGATTGAAGAGGATTGATATCAAGTTTTAACAACTCGGAAGAGGTTGTAATACCCTTGTCTAGATTAGATATTTGCTTAATAAGCTTCCAGGTAGCCCTAGGATTATTTTTGGCCTTCTGAAATTCAGAACTTTCATAATCGCGTTTAAGTGTTTTTAGCAGATTATTGCAGTGGTTTCGATAACGTTTAAACACAAGTTTATGAAAATCATTAAGAGGGAATTTCTTGTATTTTCTATAGAGTTTATCTCTATGACGGATGCATCTTAGGAGACCCGGTGTGATCCAGGGCTTGATAATCCGCTTCCTGCTGGGTATGGCAGAAAATTGAGTGTGTACATTTACGGAAGAAGATAAAAGAGATATGAGATTTTCAGCAGCAAGGTTTGGGTTATTACATTGTAGGATCTGAGAAAAATCTGTATTTTTGATGTCATCTACAACTTTTGTAATATCTGTCTTTGTACGTAAAAGCTTAGGTACATTTCCTGTCATGCTGAGATTGCAGGACAAGAGAACCGGTAAGTGGTCTGTTATGGTGCAGTCCAGTACCAAGGTTGTAGCAGTGTGCGGAGATTTCAGTAAAACATGGTCGAGGCAGTTTGTTAGTCTTGTGGGAAAAGTGTGTGCGGGAAGCATAGCGTGCGATGCCGCAATATTCAAGTATTCATCAGAATTAAGGTCCAAACTAGACGGTGCAATATTTATGTTTATGTCTCCGATAAGAGCGATAGTTTTATATTTGGCTAACTGGAGCAATAAAAGATCTAGACTACTAAAAAATGGTGTGAGGTCTTTAAATGAAGGCGATCGGTATATCGCTATTAGAGCAACCTTGTCAGAAAATTTAATTATAAGGCAATTTGCATCATTGAACGAAGGAGTTTCTAAAGAATACTGCAAGTCATTTCTGACATACGCAACTACACCGTCATTCTGATTATTGAAGGAAGTGTACTGTGTTTTATAACCTGTTAAATGGGGAATAATCAGACATTTGCTCAACCAGCACTCAGACAACAATATTACATCCAATGTAAAGCTCAGTCTGTCTAATAATATTAGCAGATTATCAAAATTACAATTGATGCTACGAATATTTACATGCAAGATCCTTAGCTTATTTTTCGGATTTTTTAAGTAATTGCTGCTGCTCTCAGGAGAACAGACGAAACAGTCAGAGACTGAAACTTTGTCAATTTCGGTACTAATCAAGCTTAAATCATCCATTTTTAATTAGTATTACAAAGTGGGAAACAATTTGTTGTGCCAGCGGGGGGCTTATACTCGAGCGCTGTAATAATATAGACTGGTTTTGTGTACTCATGAAGATATAAGATTTTGTTGCGATATTTGGTAAATGTGTAATATATGGAAAATCAAGGGTATGTGTTTTGAGGTTGAACAACTTGTGATATTTGTAATATAGTTTGTAGTGTTGTATTAAGTTATATGTATGTGTGTAGAATAATGAAAAAGTGTATTTAGAACGAGAACGTAATATAGTAAGCAATATGACAATTGAGGTAATATATGTGACGTAATTTAAACGTAAAACAAGCCACAGAGATACAATAATCGGAGAATAAGCTAAAATAGTTATTCGAAACAATTTAGTATATAGTCATGCAGATTTAAAAATGATCGAAAGGTCCACCTCACTCTTAACTTCGAAATGCTTGCTTCCCTCTTTTTCGCGGACAAATATTTTACCGTGTTTGACCCAGCAGAATTTATAGCTATGAGAGTTAGCTGCATCACGTGCCAAGAAAAATAATCTCTTTTTTCTAGAAATTAAGTTTTCGGAGACAAATATTGGTTTAGCAGAACCACTGAGTTTCAGGTGCTCCGTAGTTAATCTGAAACTATCTCTGTTGTGCTTTCGGAATTTTTCCATAAAATCATCTTTACGTAGGACAGTGGTAAAATCAACTATGATGGTTTTGTTGGCCGGATCTTTTGTTTGGATACGGAAGATATCTTTAATTTCATGTGATTGAATTTGGAGGTTGATTAGTTTTCCGCAATCTAAAACAGTTTTTAACAAGGAAGTCTTTGATTCAGATTTGACGACTGGAATGTTACGAATCTCGAGGCACGTTGATCTGGAGCTTTGTTCAAAGTGTTCGATTTTTGTTTCCAGCTTATCGATGTATGACATATTTTCTTTCCGTTCCGTTTCCAAAGACTCCACCCGCGAGGTCAGTTCGTCGAATTTAGCTGCCATATGTTCAACGGTGTCTCTGATCTGATTTACCGCAGAACAAAGCATCCCGTATTTCTCCTCTTGCTGTTGCTTAAATTCGCGAAACATTTCCTTGATGTCAGCCATAAAGGTGGATAGTCTAACTTCCTCTTCATCATCTAGACGTTTGCGTTTTACATTACGGAAAGTTATGGCAGGAGAGGCATTATCCGTTGGCGAAACCGTATTTAAGTTGAGGCTTGGTTCTGAAGAACTATGTGGCATATTATGGAGTAAAGGCTGCGGGGTACTGAAAACCGGCGTCATCGGCTGACCTTTTGGTGTTGGTGGAGGCGGTGAGCGTTGCAGGGGCATTTCGAGCTAACGAAAGTATTTCTCAAAGTACCAGGCGTCCAGACGTTGATAGGAAGCTACGAGACGCAGAGCTCTTACGAGTTAACACACAGTTCAATTTAAAGTGGTCGCTATCGACAGAGTGGTAGTAATCCGCTTTCCGTCCAGTGTTACTTGACCTCAGTGTATCTTTTTCTCTCAGATATGTCTGTCTCTTTCAGCATTCACCAATACGGGACACACACACTTTTAATGGTTGCAGAATTCATTAATAAAGTGCAGAAGTGGTTGTGGTGGTTTACGTATGGGGCGGGGTCATAAATAGTAAAAATACTGTGCTTGCTGTGACTCACGCGCAGGGTGCGTAGACGGCTGCCCGACGGTGAGGCGTTGACTTCTTATAGACTTATGCACTCCTATTTTTTGCACAGAATTAAATTCGACTAATTACTAATTAAAATAATTAAAAGGCAAAATAGTAATATTGTAACTCAAAACACGTCTGAACTGCTCAGAGGTCCGGAGGGAAATAAATCAGGCTCCTCGTAACGATGACAAAGTATTCTGTGACAGCAGGCGGTTTCTACGCCAGCGCTTGCCAACAAACTCGACGAACTTCGTGAAGCTATGTTGGGACACCCGAGTACTCGACATTTACTACATCGGTTACTACCGCGGGACGTGCAGAAGGCCCACCAGTACGAACTTGACGCAGTCAACGCTTTCACGTGGCCATTCGTTTACCACAGGACCTACACAGAACCTCAAACTTACTTGAGGTAATCCCAGTTATTTGTAAAACATATTGCTGGCAAGTCGTTCACCTGAAGTAACAATGTTTAGGTAGAGAGAACCTTTTTATAACAGCACAACGAGGAGCGCACGACGACGCATCACGTCACTAGCTAGCCGGGCAGACCAGCTCCGTACGTACATAGGTAATTTACACACTACGTTACTTAGCCAACAAACCTACTTTTAACGAATTAATATCTATTGCCCTACATAGGTCAGACACGCTAACAAGCGACGTGATAATGTTAGGTAGGTATACTAGATTCAGTATTTTTACTGAAACCCATAATGCGCCAACCTAAACCCACAGCAGAGACAGAAGATGGAAAGTGAAAATTCCTGAGTTTCAGACTTTGGATCGAGATCAATAGAATGTCTACATAAAATGTGCCAGTTACGGAATGCGACTTAGTTGATAACATCTCTGTGGAATACTCTTATTTTGTTTCACGTGGCGACGTATCGCATGAGTGGCGCATGTAGGACACGGCATTAGGACGCGGCGACTGCGATGAGCCACTTTGCCACCAAATTGCGGCTCCGAGTAATTAGCCAACTTCGAGCTCGCGCAGACTATTGTCGCGTCGAGACTGGCGCACTCACTTTGTTTACCTAAACGGTTAAACTATCGTTTAGCTATGTCGCACGAAGCTCACATAAAGCGTGTCTCACAATAAAGCCTGATCGTCAATATATCGTCTTAGCACAAATTAAACAAAAGAATTGATGTTTAGTTGTAAAGTGTGTATCAAAACTACACAGATACCTACATGAAGTTCATGAATAGAAAATAAAATGGTTTTTCTAAATCAAAGTAGGTAGTAGGCACTAAATAATTAATTGATTGAAGGTGATGACACAAAAAAAAACGCAAATGTGGACTCGCGCATACAAAGGTAAATACTATTCTACCAAATACTGAGTTTTACGTAAATTAAAAATGTAACTGGAGTAACAAAAGGCTGAAACGTTCTGAATTGCAGTTCGTGACCAGCACTACGCAAATGAAACGGCACTGAAAAATAACACGATTATTATTTTCCATTGAAATATAAGTTCCAGTTCAGCTATTTTCTAACAATGCAGCATTTGTTTTTCAACCAGTGTTGTTAGATGAGAGGATAAGAGTCAAGTGCGGTCGGTGCGGGATGGGAGCGGGACGGGAGCGGGACGGGAGCGAGACGGGAGCGGAACGGGAGCGGCGCGCGGTGCGGCTGCGGCGCACAACAACGCGCTTCCGACGCGACCGACACTACCGGCTGGGCCAGGGTTTGCACGTCATACCTATTTAATGTTTACACGTAAAAATGAATTATCATAACTTTAAGTTGACCAAAAATTAACAGTGAGTTTATGAAATAAAATAAACATGAGTCGGCTTTTCCCTAAGCCGATCCTTTCGTTGTTGTTCATAATTTAATTTAAATTAAGTGCGAATACCTACCCCAAATGAACAAATCTTTGGCCTAAATAGATCAGACTAAAGGTTTGAATCAGCATTGCCATCCAACGTAGCAATGCAGTCAACGTAGCCTTCTAGGTACGATTTCGGTTGACAGCGATATAGATGAATGATGACGATGATGTTTAACTCATGTATATACTATTCGTGTCATTTATATACTTTCAATGACTTATCTAATAAATACACCTATTGCGAATGACACTCTTAAAAGTGAAGATTGCTACAATAGGTTCAAAATAAATGAAATCGCCTGAAGTTGGGCTTTCTGCACTTCCGCACAGTCACAGTCGCAGGGAAAAATGGTAAGCTAACTAAGCCTAACTTCAGACCATTGCAATTTATTTGAAAAGTTCTATTAAATGATATATGGGATGGTGATTTTAAAATGATCTATTCGCATTAATGTAGAAGAAAAAAAAACGATTGAATTTTGTTTTTCCTCATTTTTCTAATTGACGATCGTCAATTTTTTTACTAAAAATGATTAGTTCTTAACGAATGATTGGATCATTTGTTTACTGACCTCTTTTTCTCGTATAATATATTTGTTTCTCAAATATTATTCTTATTGCTTAATAAAATACGACCTACGTAGCATCTAAAACAGAATTTAATAAAATTAAGGAGCGTATAAAATTAATTATCCTTATAAATGTACCTACTATTTATGTCTAGACAACCTTCAAAAGAATTAATTTAAATACTAATTTTGTTAGTGTTTAATACTTTAACGGTTACAATCGTGAATTAACGCTAGTGAGTAATGAAAGGCGTACGTGTAACATACCGCGCGGGTAACCCCAGAAGCGCGACAGCCGCTAGCGGCGCCTTCATTTTTACATGCATAATATATTTTTATCCCCTATATTTCTATATATTGTCAATGACTCAAGCTATACGCTGTTACTTAATCAGAAAGTAACTTTAATTAATTTGCTTCTCTATGGCATCAGCACCCGTCAAAACTTATTATTTTTAAAAGCTTTCTCAACACCTCATAAAAAGCGCTCCCATAAATTGTTTTGCTTCCTTATCATAAAAAGTTACATAAGATACAAAAAAATGTGTAAGACTGAATGTATCGACAGAATTATAAAATATGACAAAGTTATTATAATATCATTATGAAGCGTCAACAGGTAGGACTAGGAGGTAACCCTACGCCCGCCAGCGGCGCGGCGCGGTGTGAGCGCGCGCCGTGCTGCACTCACACACCGACACGCACACCGGCTTCCTCTGCGTATTGTTTTCCTTTTATTATTTTACTTATTTAAAACCACGGAGACCACTTCTAAACTCTTAACTATCTAGAATGTTCTTATTCTTATTCCAGTTTAATTTAAAACAATAGAATAGGTTTTGTATGCAACGGGTAAAAAGAATCTTCCGCTATGTCACTGAAATAATGTTATATTATCCCTCAGTTCTATAGGCTATTTATTATGTCCATACAACATGGGCCACACCGGCGCCGCGGCCAGAGGACTAGTACCTATGAAAGAAAATCCTAGCTCTGATTAAAAAAATACTGAATTTATTCAGGACCAATCCGTTACTGATAATCCTGTTAATACTAAATTGAACTATGCACCTACAATATTCGAGTTGTGTACCGTAACATCATGTTAGAAATGCTGAACCGTCAAAAATCAGCAGTTACAGACTTAAAAGACCAAGCATCGTGTCGACACCTACTTCTTCAGATCTGTGCTCACTGCTGGAACACTTGCACCTTACACGTACAACAAAAGAAAAGCAAGGATTTATTATAATGCTTACAAAATACATAGCTACATGTATTTACTTTGCAGGTCGTGCGACACCAAATTGTGTAAGATGAAAGGAAGGCGGATGCCGCCCCCAGCTCGCCGGCCATTGTTCCGTCTTACACCTGAGCAAATATATTTAAAGCGGAAGGAATTACGGCTCTTGTTGCAAACTGTTATTATACGCTTTCTTTGGCACATAAACACTTACAGGAGGCCAACAACGACCTGCATTACCTACTTCGTCTGGCGATGCCCAATTGTAAGATAAAAAGTAATGTGGGTGCGGCACTAAACGTCACCATCTTATTACAGAAAAGAGCTTGTGGTTATATAATAGTCGCGCAGCTCTATGGATTTGCAAGGTTAAGTAGGTCCTGCGCGGTCAACCCTCGGAGGGGTGACTGTTCTTAACATTTCAAAACTGTTCTGCTAGATTACCCTTCTTGATGACTATGGTATTTAGAAAAAACCGGCTTAGTGTGTGACGGGCCACGCGCAATAGGTTTCCGTACTAGGTTTTAGTTGGTCGACTATAACTTTGTATCCTGTTAAGCCTACTTAGCCGAAATAGTTTTCCTTTCAAGTTATAAATACTACGTCTGTGAATTTTTTCACAAATTTTAATCTAAAAGCAGCCTTACAGAAGTTAGAGGGACGCTCTAACATAACAAAAATATGTAGCTTGATATTCTAGCTCACTAAATTGAAAAATGATCTTCATACATCTACCTCATTTTTGAAAGGCCTATCTAACGATACCTACCCTAAATGATGGTATACAAGAGAAATAAATATTCATCCCCATAGATTCCTCCTCATGGAGTATATAGGTATGCTAAAAAGATGAAAAAAGAGATGGACATGGCGAAACTATAAGGGTTCATAGTCAATTACGGGACCTTAAAAAAGAAGAACACCTATACCCACGCGTCTTATCGCTTATCCAAAGAAACTAATAAATTTATAGCTTAGGTGGATCGTGGTAAAGTGATGACTAGGTTTATGTTGATCCTTTTGTCTGCGATTTGTTTATCAATATCCGAATATTACTCGTTACGTCGCTTGAACAGATCGCAAAGTAGGTAAGCTTATAGCAAACAAACTAACATTTACCACTCCAGACATAAGTTGTTTCTAAATGTTCATTCAAACATAATAATAAGGGAGCGCGCGAGTTGGCTGCACACACCGCCGCAGGACTTGTTATTAACTTACCAACTGTAATATTACATGCTGAGCAAACAACGCACAAGTTTTTACAACTAAATGTTGATATTACTGAGCTTGTTGGTGTATCACAACCACTTCACCAGAGAATATTGTTACACTCAAAAGCTGGATAAATTAATTTTTTTACATTAATATTGCAAAACATTTACAATATTTGGAACAGGATGTAGGTCACATGAGCCACATATTCTTGACCTTGAACAGGTTATTTAGAAATCAATGTCTTCTAAATATATTACAGACTATGCTGAAAGCAGATAAGTACCTGTTCAATAGAAAAACAAATTGATCTATTAAAACTTGAGCTGATGGTGAAATATTAAGAGAGAATAGAACAGTAAAACTAATCAATCATACGTTATATTATAGGTCTAGAACAAGATGAACTGAACACTGAGCGTTTAGTCCTCGATGGCACTTAACGTCCTCATTCAATTTTATACGTACGATGTAGAATTAATATTTAAAACAAGACAGGGGTATTTTCCAACAGAGGGTGTCTTGAATCGAACAAAATTGTATTTGGGGTTCTACAGCACGACCTGCTGTCACCTGCTGCACGTTAGGCGCCTTCTTAGTTGAGTCACAATCCGTAAACATAAGTAGTGTCTCCTACTTGATCTAGTGGTATCCCATGTAACTACAAAGCTGGAGTTTATTTACGCGGTGCAGCAGGGACCCAAATATGTCGCTGCGGCCGCACTTCCTACATTAGTCTTACCGTGTTAAATTTTATCTGGATTTAGCTGAACTATTTTGTTATTTTGCCTTTAACCTCTCTGAAGCAGGCACCAACATCTGCTTAATGCTTTACATCTATTTAATGCATTAGAGTAGTCGTTTTCTAAGACATACTGTGCATGTTTAAGGAAGGGCAGTGGTGGGGTTGTCTAGTCAGGTTCGTAGCCGAGTCAGTTGCGATCAGTTCAGGCTCAGCGCATAACCAATCAATTATAGTTTACACAGCATTGTCCGCGCGGCCGCAGCACATGCTCCATTACTTGCAATAATACCACAAGCGCCTGTTCACTCGCTAATACATTATCTCAGATATACATTAGGTTTGTGTGCCCTACATTAGTGATACTTCACTATATCTTAAATTTCAAATTTAGATTACTTCTTTCCTAATTATCTTCTAGCTAGTTTACATGAGCCACCAGTAATGGCTACGGTAGTTAGCGCAGTGGTAGGTAATGATAGCGGGGCTCGTTGGGCAGACATCAATTACTCAGACGTACGCTGTCGCCGGTATCGGGACGCTAATTCGGCTCATTTGTCTGAGGAGCGGGCGCGCTGACAAATTGCTGTGAGCACCACGCGGCGACCACGCGGCTGCCACGTGGCGACCACGCGGCGACCACGCGGCGGCCACGGACTCGCCAGCCAGGTTCGGTCATTGCATGCCATGAATTCCAATCTTGTAATTTGGTGAAAACAGTCGACAAAGAAGAAAATATATCAACAGATATGGAAGATATAAGATGTGGTACTTACACACAAAACTGATAACCATCTAACCAAGTAAATTATTAGGGACTACCTGGTATACTTAGAGTTAAAATAAGAAACATTTAAAAATTATTTCGTAATAAATACTAGTAGCGACTCACTTTATTATTTCCAACTTCACTACTACAATCTCTTTCAAAGAGCTTAAAGTTTAGTTTCTCTAAGAATAATACTAGATAACATCGCTTCTTCATTCTTACAACTGTTGCAACTAACATAACGTTAAATTATGGTATTCTCTTAATTTTGAAGATATTTTATATAAGCTTACTATTACTTAATTTGCAAGTTTCCGCGCATATATACCATTATCACACCCTGACAGGACATCTTGACATATCAAGTAAACAGCCGCAGTACGTACAGAAGCGACATGTTTGTGTCCTGAGAGCTCGCACTCAATTCGTGGTGCTCCTACACCAGCTGTCACAAAAACACCAATTACATTACATATCTCACCTGCGGCTCTTATTGTCAAGCGCTGAGCAGCGCTGCATGGCTGAGCGCTGGAAAAATGTTAGCGCTCGTAGAGCTCTCTGCTAACGAAGGTTTGTTATTGAAAATACTCGCACGCTGCCGCAAAGAATGTTCAGCATACGAGAATTATTGTACCCTCTTCCATTTTACACATTTTCTGTGTATTATTAAGTTTCAACGAAAGATACAGTGAAAAAAACAAATGTTTCATTATAGATCTGAAAATGCACAAGACTATTAAGTATCTTAAATGACTATGGTGCAGCTATATACGAAGACACCCATACCAAATTAACTCGTAAAGTTGTCATCATATTCTCATCTCATACATGTAGCGAGGGGCACATAGTTGTAGATACGCGATATATCTTATCATGAAGGCAAACGTAGTTTAATAGTAATTCGTCGTAATGTATCGAGGAGTATTCGGAGCACGAAAACAATCTGACACATTACTCGCTAGACGAACAAATATGAAACGTTTGTAGGCCTAGTGGAGATGCTGAGCGAATACATTTCACGGGCCGCGGGTACGCTCACACTTGCCGCCATGTTAACGAGGGTAATCACAATATTACAGTCACAAACAATGGCTGCTCCGGATTATATAAAGTTTTACAACAAAAAAAGATCAAATTATTCATCGTAGCCCGTAGGTGTCTTATTTGCAATTAAAAGCTAGATATTACGCAAATAGCTCACTTAACCGAAAAATGGTCTTCACAAACCCAATATTTTTGAAAGCCCTATCTAACGAGAAAAAAAATATTCATCCCCTTCACTTTACGTGTTTGGAAGCTACCCTAAAAAAAATATTTTTCAAAATTTTATTTTACCACTTTCTCGGCGTGATCAATATACATATCCAATAACAACAACATACCAAATTTCAGCGTTCTAGTATCAAGAACCTCGGTGCTATGCCGCGGACAGACAGACAGACAGACAGACGGACATGGCGAAACTATAAGGGTTCCTTGTCGGACTACGGAACCCTAATAAAAAACAAGGCAATAGTGCTAACCAAAGAAATCTCATTTTTGTCCGTTTAAATAAAATATTGAAAGTAATTATAGTTTTCATCATAACATATTCGTATAATTTATTCATAACAGTATGTAATTGTCAATACTTTTTTTATATTTTCAAGACAATTTCAATAGATAGCGCACTTGTATTAAGCTTCACTATAGCCTGTGGGAAAGTTAGAAACTTCTGTTAATCAGCCTCCGAGGCTTGTATATCATACATACATATATCCTAAATGTGTCATACATATATTCATTGAATATTGCTGAAGATTATGTCGAAGCAGGTCAGTAGGGACAACTGAATTCTGTTCCGTCATCTGCATCTGAAGAACTGAAGCAAAAAAATACAATCCATTAAAAAGTTTTCAAGTTTCTGCAGTGTATATCGATACCGATGATGGCCCGCAGCACGGCTACACACTGCAGCCAGTGAGGCAGTGGGCCAACTTTGCACAAACTGCAAGACTGACACTGACAGTATCTGAAACTTATGAGTAAATTTCATTTTTGGAATTGTATAGAAATTCTGACAAAGAGCGTATCCTCTGCTGCTCTCGTCATTGCTCTCGGGCACAAATCTGCATAAGACCAGCTTATTCCTTCGTTAAAAAAAAAAATTTTCGTTAAAATCGGCGACCCTGTAAAGTCGTTCCGCGCCAGGCTGTCTAAGTTTTAACGTCAGTTCCAAATCCTAGGCGGCGGAATGTACTGCTACTGCAGTAAATTGTAATAAAAAGAGTTTACATTCGATGCATAATGCAGATTTTTTTTTTCGGGATCACAAACTGTAGTTTAATATTAATGCTATTAATTACTAATGTAGAATATAAGTTACATACCTATTACACTACTTACACCGTTATCCACTTGTTACTAAATTGAATACATGCTGCATGCAACAACATCAAGAAGAAGTTAAAGATTTGGGAGACTTAACATTTTTTATACTTCATGACATAACCTTCTGTGCGTGCGTGTGCGGTGGCGCGGCGCGACTAACTTTGCTTTTAGCGCATCCCCCGGGTGCGAGACCGGCGCAGACCACCCGCGGCATTATCTCGTCCGCGCTGGTATTGTTATTGAGACTATCGGTTATACTTCACGCATAGAATCCTTCGCTAATCGGCTAGCTTATTGCGACTTTGCAAACATTTCGCTACACCACACTACTTCACGCATCCGTATAAAAACTAACCTACGCCCTTCCCCACACTTCAGTCTATCTTCATATTTATTCAATTTCATTTCAATCGTTTGAACCGTTTCCCCGTGAAACCGCAACAAACAGTCAGGCACACACACACACCATCGCTTTCGGATTCATATATTAAGTTTCTGAGGATTGTGCCTTTTATCTAAAGTGCCTTCAGTCTCTCTTTTAGTTTAGTCATTGTCGAATAAAATAATTCTACTAAATTTCATTTTATGGAACTCATTCAGCATGCTTGTTGTTTAACTATATTAGTAAACAAGAATCATCATAATATACCTAGCTACTATTATAGTACTAGCTCCGTATGCACCGCTGCGTCATACCAAAGCCTATAAATACAAAAGCTTTTGTCAAATTATTCGTTCGGCGTAACTCGGTCGGGATATAACATAATATTCGTCTATTATTTATTTTTATTCCCCCACAAAGGCTCGGCTCATTCCATGAATAAAAACTTGGTCGGCTGCACCCCGCGCGTGTCCGCGGACTCGTTCACAAACAAAACTCGACGGTTATGAGCCGTTACTTATATCCAACCTACTTTTTGCCAAATGGGTAAAACACAAAAAAGCCTCTGTGGCAATACCATAGCTTTCAATTGTAACTTTTTACATTTGGTGGCACACCGGCGCGGCGCGAACACTTTATAATGAACGAGTGCTGGACTCGCCGGTGTGTGGGCCACTCGATGCCGTCACTGTGTGGCCAGTGTAAAACGCGATCAATGTTTGAATTAAATGCGTGTTGTATGTCCAAGTATAAAAGCATGCAAATAGACAGACATAAATAATTACGCTCTTTCTAAATATTCTAAAAATATATTCAATCTAAAGCTATAAGCTACCAATATGAATCCGTTTATAAATGAACAAATTAGAACCAGTCACTAAATTTGTAAGTGAAAAGCAGGCGAGTAAGGCGGAGATTTATAAATCACAACTCGTTTCACGCACCCTGCAGTTTTAGTATTTTTAAACTTCTCTTTTATGTCAAAAATAGGCACACAATAGAGTTTTGTACGATGCTAACAGTCTGCTAAAACAAAACTTATACTTACATAGGGCGAGTAACACCAACAAAAGTGTCGCGCGACCCCGAGCCGCGCTCAGCGTGACGCAGCCTACTCGCGCCGCGCTCCGCCGTCTGTGCTGACGTCTGTCCATCCCGCTCGTAAATTAGGTATTGTTATGTTTTTCAACAGCTAGCATATTATATCTGTTTTTTTTAAGTAGAAAATAGGACTGTTTGTCATTTGACATGGACATAGGAACACCGACAAAGTGGTAAGTATGTAGAAAGACGTACCCACTTCGCCGTATTTTACAAGTTCCAAGGAATTCGTTTACATTAACGTTTGTTACGTTTATGGTATTACTTAAGTTCAAAGCTGAGTTTGTACGAATGTTCCTGCATTGCATAATCTGTATCTGCAATTTGTAGACTCAATCAGTTCCAGCGGTGCGGCCGTCAGACGCACGATCGCTTTTGATATCCCCCGATAGATACAGATGCATACACACTGCTCCTTATACAGACACACTGACTTCTAACCACATCATCACCATATCATCCTATAACCTTCTCCTTATCCTGTTCTCAAACAGCCTAACAAACAAAAATCGCATTTGCATACATAATATTCAGATGTTTGACGCGCATCCTGGGGAAACTAATTCACGCACTCGAACTAAAACTACCGAATCGTTCTTCCTCAGGCTTCAGTCTATCTCCATAGGAACTAATCTCAATCGTTGCAGCCCTTCTTCCGTAAAAGCGTAAAAACACGCAGACAGAAAGACAGACAGACGTGATAGCTTTCTCATTTGTAACGTTTATAAAAAAATCGTGTAATAAGTATGTAGGTGTGATGCTTCCCAGTAACATGACAGGGATCTGTTGGGCCGGCCCACCGACTATTGAAGATCTTTGTACAATGTAAATAATATAATAAAGTTACTGTAAAACTACTCGTATTAGGTCAATATGAAAGTTGTTCAACTGTTGAGGAAACATTACACAAACTTTATCCGCTCGCGGCGCACTTATAGGTTTAGTATTTTATCTAGGCACCCTAGCTAGTTACAATATAGTAAGTCTAAATAAAAACAAAGTAACAATTCGCTCTCTACGGCGCACCAGGGCACCGCGGCACTCAGTTTGAGAACCCCTGCATTACACATTAGATTTTACATGATAGCTCTCCCACGATTATGAATCGACTCGCAAATGCCCGCTATGAATATTGCCCTCTCCTATAGACCACCAAACGCACAATAGTGAGGAGATATTGACATAATAGTAGGATGCTTGGAAGGCTCACTGAGCGCAGTACATAACGCCACAGTGCGGCTACTTACGACGTAAATGGAAAGCAAATGGGAGGTCTCATTATAACTCAAACTAAACGATGAGATCACTATATTAACTTGAGAGTTAGCTGAACGAGCTCGTTACAAAAGTAACCAACAAGTTCTTACACAAACTCAGATTCATAAAACAACTAAGAGCCCTTAACATTTTACGCAGCGGCAATGAAGACATTCGGCCGGGCTCGTGGTGCTACGCTGAGCGCCTCAACTCCGCATAAAACTGATAACGATAAACGTCTAAGAACATATTATTTTTATGTGATGAACCGTAAAGTAGTAACGCGACCAATACTAAGTTATGTTAAGCTGAAATATTATAATTAAAAATTATTTCACGTTGAAACTTTAAAATATCTCCAATGATGTCGCCGAAATGTGCTCGAGTTGAACGTAAAGCGCTTTTGATATTATATTGCATAGTACTAAACAATTTGGCACTTCGTGTCTGTGGATACTATGACGACCATTTTCTTCAACAATATAATATATAGTTGTCTGTCTTATATGTATGAAACAATTATTTCATCTAAATTTGACTACAGCAAACATTCGAAAGCTATCTAAATGGACTTGCAATGTTCTTACGAGAACAAATTTCGAAATAAGCCCATAATCCTACACCACTTAACCGAATTCTCAGTAAATATTAACTTGGAATCGTTTTAATTGTTATACTAGCGAAACACTAACAAAATTGCAAAATTTCGAGAGTACAATATCTGTGTTATCCGTGAAAAGTTCTGGCGAAGCAGCTGACGCCAACTGTTTTTCTTGGAGCCGCAGCCTCGCTGGCTGCACACACAGACACTCGCTCCTAAATATTCGCCAACTAAGTTTACCATCATTCGCACAGGCATTGTCTGCGTGATGATAACGAGTCGGAGGGCGACTTGTATTGAACTGAGGCAGCGCCGTGTAGCTTCCACGAGGAATCACTAAATTCAATCCATTAGATTTGATTAGATTGTTAACGTACCACATAAATACATTAGTTTAAGGTAAGCGTTTCTCATTGGTTGGTTGCAAATTGAAGTAACGTTATTCCTAGCCAGGTTGTTTATACGCCGTGTCTGAAGTTGCGAATTTGAGTTATTTATTTGTTCTAGCTTTATTGTATCCGGTGTTGTTCGCTTTGTTGTGCTGTTGAAGATGTTTCGTTCTCTCGTATTTATGACTCAATATCAACGAAGTCGTAGTGCGTTTTGTCAGTAGATATCTTATTTTCAACATCGTATCAATTTTTATTATGACTTATGCGATAAATTTTAGTAGCTAGGTATTCATTATGCGTAATTTTACAATAATTTCTGAAGTGACAGCTGTCATGTGACTACAGCTGTTATTGCACTACCTATACACTGTAGGTACTGTATCAAAGATAACCTGTTCCTTCTAGAATATTTTCACAACAAGTTATAAACTCGTTTTTGCCACATTTATTCGAATAGTAGGGAACATTGTATATTTCTCTCGGTGGTATCGAAACTTTTCGTGAAATATTCTTTTGTGTCACCCCTTGGGAAAATTCCAATGCCACTTTTTCAGTTACTATTAAACCACTGTTATTTTGTCACCAATGTATGTATACACTGACGGACTGATAAACTGCATCAATGTTCAACACGCACCTACCTTTGATTTTGACCAGGTATTTTAACTTTTTATACAAATTTAAATTGAAACCTATAGTTTGGTTCGTGAACTTCATAACAGCGTAGTATCATTATCCCTAAGTGTATGTTTGTATACTGGAAAGGGCCATTCAATTTTTTTTAAACAAAAACTTTGATGCAGTTTCTTTGTCTGGGGGTATATATTTTCTTTGTACTGCAAGCTTAATAATAAAATAAACTCCGTCACACCCAATTCTCTACAACATGTAGGTACTGATAAAGATTTGATTTCATAATCTTAACAGACAGTCATTTACTAACGCCATCCACAAATCACACCATTTACACTAAAGGATCCAAAATAACATCTGCTAACATAATACATATTTGATGAATAGGTACACCAGCAATAGAAATAAACCTAATTCATTGGCTCCCCCGAGCGCGACGTGTCAGACTGCTGACAGGCGATGATCCTACCGAACTAAAAACAGCACACGCGTGTCCGGCAGCATCACAATAATATACAGCGCCGCTTGCGGTGTGTCGCACTGTGTCCACATATTGAAATTGTACGTAATGGGAATATGTGGCGCCCGCTAATAGTTTTATTCCGATGAGAGATGTGTAGCTTTTACATTTAAAAGTTTTGTTGTAACGAGTAGATATCGCTCGCCCAGAGAATTGTCACGTATCTCCATTCCACATACGATACGGGAACTGCACGGGCCTCTACCTACCAACTGATCTAAATTCTCATCACAATAGGATTTTTCTAAGCTTCTCCGCTTTCATTTCTCTGTTAATTAAATACTCGTTTTACTTACCAAAACATAATGAAGCCATAGATTTAACACAAATCAACAAACTCGGCTGTTTTATTAAGGACTTAATTAACATCTTTTCTCAAAGAAAGCCAGTCTTTATTCCAAGATTTTGTCTACAGCGTGCTTCCGATGCCGCAGTAAGCCCGTGGACAAACACACGGTCCCGGGGGCAGGGAGGGGACTGGCTGCCCGCCCCCCCCTACCCCTGCCGCGCTACGCCTCATCCCAGGCCGCTCCTCTTTATTGGCAAAGTTTGGGAATATTACCATACTTGCCACGACATTGACACACATGCCAACGATATTGAGCGCCACTAAAAACTGTATTAACTGAACGCATCGAGCGGGAAAATCTTCAGCCAATATTGACGAGATTGATGAACAAACTTTGCTTTATGTAGGTTAGGTAGGTTCGGGACTTATCTATTTAGCTAGACGTCGAGAGCGAGTGTGCCGTTTGTGACGACGGTACTTACGCACGCGATAACTGCTCAACTGGAATAGGATTTGTGTTTGGGTGCGCGGTGAACTTGCGGCGAACGAATACTTCACTCGGGATGTGTACACTACGAGTTCCGGATAAGCACGTGGTTCATTCCAACAATACGCACACGCCTGATAAACGTAAACATTCTGCTGTTACAGGACGTAGCTGGCGACCGCAGCACACGCACCAAGTACTTGTGGCGGGACCAGTCATGTAGTTTCATAGCAATCCGGCTTTGATTAGCTGTAGAGTATTGTACGTACGGTGTATTATATATTATGATACATCTAAACAGGTGTAGGATTAACATAAAGTGCTTATTTCCATGTTTTACTAACAGCGTCACATAAGTTAAAAAGGATTGAAGACTAGTGATGCGGATTGACGCAATCTAATATTTTGTTATATTTTACATGTAATATTTACTTTATTATATCTAATCGAATTTGTTAAGGTGTGCTGCTATGATATCTGACGAAAGTTTTGCCATAATTTAATTTAGTAAGTCATACTTTCAACTCTACAAAAAATCTTTTGAATCGTGTGAGTAGGCAGGCCTATTAAAGCTTTATTACTTTGAATAAAATTAAGCAACTATTTGTATGAACCAGTTATTATGATATAAGTAATGAAGGATGCTTATCTAGAAATCTAATCCACGCCATAACTACACGGCAAATACAGTTGCACTGATCATTCACTGTTCATCAAACTTAACACAATAGAAAACATAAAATAATGACCAAGATCTAGGCTGGCTCCACTATGTCATAGACATAACTTGTATTGCATGGTACTGTAACTTGTTTTCAGACTTGAAAGATCTGTCATCAAGTCAGACTGCCCTGGCTGGCTCGCTGGAGCCGTCGCACGGCGCTGAGCTCGCTCATGCACGACGTGTTCTCACCACCGACATTACTCAGTAACGTCACGAGCTCGCTTCATGAGCGAGCAGCACGCGTGGCGTGTAATCGAGGTTAAAACGAGGTTTCAGGAACAGATCGCATCTTACAGGTTTTGTTTAGAAGTGTTAAAATTTGGAGTTCCAGACCTAACCCGTAAGGTTCAGTCTATGAGGTTACTGCAACATCCGCAGTCGCAGTCTTATGATACAGAAATGCACTCAAGCGTAGATCTTGTACAAGTAGGTACGTAGTGAGTAGGTACGTAGTGAGTATGTATGTAGCTTAGATTTGAAATGAGTTAATTGATTGGTTAAATGTAATTGCAAGTAGGTACCTAGTGCTTGAATGCTTTGGTATGGTTGTAGGTACTTATGTTTCGAAAAATTACATCGTGCTAGGCTCATGTACTGTTATTGCAAGCACGGATCACACCAATGTGCATTATCCTAAAAATATCTGTAAGTAAACATATAGCTCCAACATACGCAGTCGGGCCGGCGCTCGCCGCACGCCTTGTAAATATACACTGTAGACATACATACTAAATCAAACGCTATTTATTTTAAATTATACTGAATTTAGCTGAGATTGTTATTGTTAAGGTTAACGCACACTACAGCGTAACGATGTCTGGCTGTACCAAGCGAGGAAACACTTCAGTCGCGCAGCGCGCATAAACGGTCAGTTACATCTTGTGCACGTAGAATTGTGGAGTAGAGAAATAAATTGAGTTGTATTTATGTACAACTTATTATTTAGCATACGTAACATTCCCCATTCGTTTTTTTGTATACATATACCTAAATACTTCGGAATTTAGTGATTGAAATTCAAAAGAAAAATCCCATGACACGTTACAGTAGGAGCGACGCAAATAAAGAACACGTAATGAATGCTAAAATATTCTCTTTGCGCAAGGTTTCAGTGCTCCACATTGTCGAGGATTCTTTTAACTTTGTACTTCTTTCATTCACTTTACGCACATACTCGAGAACAGCTTTTTTCTCGTTCGTACCTGTATAACGGAAGTTACTCAGATTTTTGCTACAAATGTTGATATAAGTTTGTTCTAAAATTCATCGTTATTATTTCTTGCATATGTATTAGAAACTGATCAGTAATAATTATTGGCATCGTTAAATTTTATTAACTTATGCGAAAAATATTTGGATGGTTAACGTAGCGCAGAAAATTTCGCACTGATTCTTCACTGATCACATGTGATTACACCACAGTGCACGACAGCCTTGACGACAGAAAGACCTACATGAACACGAACACACACGTGACCATGTGCGTGTGTGCGTGTGCCGCTATGCTTGTGCTTGTGCTAGACTGTATGCTGGAGCACTGTTTTTACACTCAATATTATAGTCCCGTCAAACAAATAAGTGAACGAGTTTGCACGATGTAACGCGATCACATTCCATTAGCATTTGCTGACAGAATCTTGAATCATAATATGCGTGCAGAAATATATGTAGCTATCATATTTGGATGGCAAGTTATAACATTATTATAAAATAAAAATCGGTCAAGTGCGAGTCCGACCTACACCGAGGGTTCCGAACTAGAAAGGAACGTATTATACACGATATTTTATTTTATCCGTGGACCGCATCATAATTAAGTTTGATTATAAAGGAAAATTTCTTCACTGAAAAGCTAGATATTTCGCAAATGGCTCGCTTAAACGAAAAATGGTCTTTACAAACCCTAATATTTTTGAAAGACCTATCTAACGATACCCCACACAAAGGGGTACGCGAGAAAAAAATATTCATTCCCACTTTACGTGTTTGGGGGCTACACCAAAAAATTTTTTTTTCAAAATTCTATTTTACCACTTTCTCGGCGTGATCAATATACATATCCATACCAAATTTCAGTGTTCTATAATCAAGAGCCTCGGAGCTATGCCACGGACAGACAGACAGACGGACATGGCGAAACTATAAGGGTTCCTTGTCGGACTACGGAAACATAAAAATGGGTAATTATCATCATCATCATCATTAGCCTATATACTGTCCCACTGCTGGGCATAGGCCTCTTCCCATACAGAGAAGGCATGAGCATTGATCACCACGCTTGCTTAAGGCGGATTGGTGATTTCAGACTCTTTAAGTCCAGGTTTCCTCACGATGTTTTCCTTCACCGTTAGTCAGTGGTATCTAAGATCACTTAGAAAGTACATATGATTTTAGAAAAATCACATTGGTACTTGCCAGGTTTCGAACCCGCACACTCATACACGTGAGGCAGGTGCCTTAACCACTAGGCCACCACGACGTTATTAATTATCATATTTAACATAATTAATAATTGTAGTAAATCATTTTGCCACCTGTTGGCTAGTACAGTATGTCTGTCAACACTAATAATTTCAGAATGTACGCTTTGCAAAATTTGGAGATAAAGGGGGCAACGGTATATTTGTTTGTGCATTTTTTATTAAAATTAATTGAAAAGTAAAATAGATAAAAGAAGAGAGAACAAAAAATAGACCGACAGCCAGACAATGAACATACAGTCGGACAACGAAGTGATCCTATAAGAGTTCCCTTCTTCCATTTGAGGCAGGGAACCCTAAAAATATTAGTTCATCTAGTACACGTTAGGTGTGAACTATAGGGCTCGTGAGCGGGAAGCAGGCCTGCGCGGCGCCGTCGAGAGCTCGCAGTTGATGGAGCCGCGAATATCGCCGGATGTTATGTCTACAGTCTACTGCTGCTACTAGTCCGGACGTGGCCACAGCTTGCTGCTCTAAGTTCTAACTAATAATCTCAAATTAGTAACAAATTACAACATTCTCGAGCAGGTAGGACGACATGTATAGTAGGTATTGTCATTTCATCCGGTAGGCGAGCGTTCGATGAATCCTGTTTTTCTTATCTACCAGTTACCGGCGTAGTGGATAGATAATAGTGAATATTTGTTATAATTACTAGTATTTTCATAATAACCATTCGATAATTACGTAGGTACATACATAATACTTTACAATGTAAAATGTTTTATTTTATAGTTATTTAATGACGTGTCAACATGATCATGACGTAAGATTTCACATACGCGCTCACTGCTCGCGACAGCAGTCAACTTGTACAAACACTTACTTTATCTTGTCTCGGAATCAATCACAGCTACGTATCGTTTTGTTCGTCGTGGCCGCCCACTGGGCAGCGCGCGCCCACCAAGTTTTACGTGAGAGAGCATTACTGCTCACGGCGGGGCTTCAGAACGTGACAGTTGGTAAGCATGCTTATTGTCACTCAGATCTTTCACTCGGCAACTTATAATGAGACCAGACTCGCGCAGTTACGCCGAATTTTGGAACGTGAGTGTGAGTACGATGGACTAAGAAAATCAGTGAAACAGTGAAAATGTCTGTAATATTTTAGTGTTTTTCCTCTAAGTAATGACGTGGCCAGACACTCTGTGTCGTTCGAAATCACCTGTCTTGTGATGCAAGATCATCAATACCTCATCAATCAGTCGGTGCCCTATAAGCTGACATTTATCTCTAAAAAGAGTAAAAAGGTGCTATCACAAAGCAATGTTTTACGTCAGACAAAATCTGGAGCGTTCGTAACTAGATCCCGCTCAGCGGCGGCGGGCGGCGAGACATGTCCTCTCCGGCTGCCACCGCTCCGCGTCACAAATAACACACAACCCGCCGGATTACCAACACAAAACTTTTAAGCGTTCCACAAAACAGATTAAAACTTATATTCCGTTGTTATAAAATTTAAATAAGGTTTGTTTTTACCGATCTCGGAATTAGTCTAGAAACTTAGCCCGTCTGTCTCCATAAGCTGTACAGTTGTACTTACCCACCGCGCTCTATATTTAGTTAATATTAATAAAGTTTAGCGAATGCTCGATTACAGGCAACATTTCATTGCACGCGACTCGAATGCTACACGCGACTTACTGATGTCGAGACGTCCCGACGTCGTTCAAGTCACTCGTATCAACTATAAGTCCGAATTCGATACGTTACGACATGTGCGTGTCTGTTGTTATGTTTGTAACTAATGTTTATGTGAGTGATAAGAAATACTTCGGTTTGAGGCAAGTATTCCACAGCAAGCAGCACAGGTAGCATGCGGCGCGCGTCCGGCGTGTCGCGGCACGCGAACCGCTGCTCACAACACTACTAATACTCTTTTAATGTCCCGCAAGTTCTGCGGTATATATGTATATTGTAAGCAAGAGGATATCCCAGAAAAATAATTTCATTCAAGGTGCATAGAGGTACGCACCTGCACCAGATGCCTGGTCGTGTGCTCTACGCAACTTATACACTGCTGGCCTGCCTAACTTGTTATTAAGGCGGTCTCTGCCTCGTCATATTTATTATCTCGTCACATTATGTGTTACTACTAGCTTTCCGCCAGCAGCTATGCCCGCGTGGTCTATACGAAAACACAGACATTTCCCCATTTTTTCACTCCCTTGGGAGTAGTATTTTGTAAAATCCTTTCTTATCGGATGCCTATGTCATACAAAGAACACACCCTCGAAATTCAGGTCTCAACTATCAGTATAGTTCGAGGCTGTGCGTTGATCCATCAGTCATTCAGAAAAAAGCATTTTTAATTATGTATAAAAGATTGTTTAACTGTCCGATTCTTACCGATTTATGTGTGTTACAATTTATTTGGTTACTCATAATGAGTCTGAAGATTCATTTATTCTCAGTTCGGACAAGTTGCGATAATCCTTGTGGTTTGGTAACATTGACGTTTGCGACTAATTCTAAAGTCAAATACGAGCGAGGTAGCGCGTGGCGCTCGACACGCAATATTTATTGTTTCCTATAATTATCCTGACCGATTTAGTTCGCTGTCGGAAGGCGGAGCTAGAAGTCAAGTTGCAGGAAATAACTTCAAATCACTAGCATTAAGTGGCCTGGGCTACTTTATGTGTTGACAATTTATGCCTTGCTCGACCGTGTCGTTAGTAGCGAAACTGGTTCAGTCCAGGGTTGGAAATCAGTAGACTTAATTTGTATCTCCGGCACATATTCAGCTGTTCGTTTGAAACAATATACTTCATACACATGCTCGCGGGACAATGTCAGCGCTGATTTAAGCGCATACAGCAAGGCGCAGGCGGCGCGTGCGTCCGCAGTCATCCGTCAAGATCAAAGCATACAATGACGTCATAAAACGCGTTGTTTACGACCGGTGTCATTCATAACTGTTGCAGCTCAAAGCGCCGGCGTCGAATTAGACCGCCCGACTGACGGACGGGTCGTCGCCCCACAGTGCCCGACGTCGGCCTAGCCGCCCGCGTTACACGTGCGCACTGGAATATTGACAAATGCTTTTCGAATGAGTTGTACACATTGATATGATAAATGTTTTAGCTTAGAGCACATCGTCAAGTGTAAAATGTATCTCTCTTAACATCATTCAAAATTACACTTAATAAACTAAGTGAAGGCGACGTTATATTTTGAGTGCGACTCAGCAACGAGTAGTTCGTTGCGCTCGTGCGTGCACTTTTACTCACATGTTACTGGTTTAAGTGATCATACGTTACACATCTCCTGTGACTAACGATGTGACTACCCACTCCGCCCAGACAACACACAGCTGCTCTTAATGACTGCAGGTTTGAGGAAGTACGATGAAATTATATTATTATATAGTTATAGAAATGTAATGTTTTGCAAATAATTATTAGAAATAAAAAGTAAATGCCATTGTACACTAATAAAAACAGATTGTCTAACAATGGATGTCAACGTGAAGCTTTAAGATATTTAACTTGATGACATTGACTTCACAAACCACAAAGTTTGCACGGCAGGTATAGCTACGGTTTCAGTAGCTTATCACATTGAACGCCATACTGATAGACACAATGCAAAAACTATTGTTTGGGGGTCACCGGTGACCGGCGCAGCGTTCCTAGACTGGTGTTGTTACAGTAGAAGTACGGTCTCGAGCAGTAATGTGTTAAGTAAGAGGTACAGTCTTGCTCACTATTCGATATCCGTGAGAGACAGATGTGATGGAGGAACATAACGTGTTCAGGGACGCCTTACAGCTTACCGCTGCGCGCGGGCACACGTCACGGCCGACAGCGGGACACACTCGTGCAACATCCATGTTCTTTTAATATCCGTCAATCGGACTACATGCAGTGCTACACGTAAAAAGTGTAAAAGTAAAAAGTGCCGAGCTTTATAAACATTATGTTGCATGTTTTCGCTGATTTACTTATATTTAGTAAGAACTTTGTTACTATGAGTATTTTTTTCAGTGCCAGTTATTGATCGATACTACCAGTGTCAATATGGCACTACCTAAATAAGGAACTCCTTATCCAGTGTCAATAATGTTAAATTTATGTTATCCTAAGGAAATTGAAACACGGAGCGTCCGATAGCGCGCCATGTTTGAACAAGCGCTAATCTACCGGTAGATGTTACCAGCGAACCGCGTATCAATGACCTAAACTACTTCTTAATTCTGTTTAATTTGAACTCACTTGTGTAATGTAAACAGACTATATTTGCTGAGTGATAAACAACTGGTTGGTTTATGTGCACTAAAGTGGTACAAACTCGGGCTTATCTAGCATTATTATTAAACATAAATATAGGTGCACAAGAATAACTTATAATATGAGCACGTAGGCAGGCGCCGAACGCTATCTAAAATAGTGTAGGTAGGTATGTTTAGGTACGCCTATATGGCATAGGTACGTGATACTTTATTTACTAACTTTAGTTACCGATGACTCATACATAAGCACGTTCAATTACTTGAAGTAACATTGATAAAAGACGTCTGTGTCTGTGTCACTTGCGCGCCAATGTGCAGGGTTGCCATGTGGGTGATTTGCTTATGCTTCGCGTGCATCCACTGTTAATTTTTTAGGGCAACACCGGCCGCTGCCAGCTCGTCAGCTCGCCTAAAGGTTACACCTTCTTCGATCTCCTATTTGAGGCAGGAATATTTAGTACCTCAGGCTTTAGACTTCATTCAACTATTTTTATAACGCAAAGTTATTTTGCAGTTAAGTTCTTCCTGTAGTCTAACTAGTTAATATGATAAATGATAAATGATAAATGATATTTATTTTTGCAAGTTGGTTATAAAATAACACTTTTACACGTCAAACATATTTTTGTTTATAGCTAGGTGAGGCCGGTGTTTCCTATCCGACTACCTTGAGAAGAAACACCGAAACAAACTCAAGGGTCACAGTCTCTTTTAACGTCCAGACATTTAATAACCATTGCAATATGGGAGAACAATGTGGACTCATGTCTGAAATGACCTTTTAAAGAAAGAGCCATACAAATTTGAGTGGACCTGTCCAATCAATGACACGCAAGTGTCTTCGTTTAACTCAACAGCATCTTAGGAGCTTAACAATCCAACGAACGATACCATCAGAGAGGACATTTGGGTAGGCCGCACTAATTACTCAAACTGCCAGACGCAATTAATATATTAAATGAAAAAAAAAATAAAAAATAAAAAAAAATAACAAAAGGTCCACATTGTTCTCACATTTACAATACAAATAATTTCATCTACTTTAAACAGTAGGTAAATAATGTCATTGTGTATAAAAAATAATAATAAAAAAAATAAGTTAATAATCATTACATGTCCATGTGTATATTGCTGTGTAGGTGTAAATATTGAAACAGCTTATTCCCATGCTTTTTTGTCTTCAAGGTAATCCTTAACAGTATAATAAGCTTTATGACATAATTTTTGCTTTATAAACGATTTAAATTTATTAAGGCTTAAGTTTTGAATGTCGCTAGGATTTTTTTTTGGTTTGAATATGGTCGTAATATTGATATTAAGCAATGCAATCCAGATCGAAATTCAATCAAATTTTATTAAATTTGGACCAAGAACGACAAAAAATGCATTATGTTCGACTGATTTAAATAGAATTATGTTCAAACTGAATCTGAATCAAATGAAATAAACATGTTATTAGCAGTAGCGTCGAAGGCCGCTTAGTCTGTCTTGTTTCAATATCGTATCGTCATATCAATATTAATAAAGTACATTGTATGAGCGCCGTGCAGCTCGCTATATCTCACGTCCCCCACTTCTATCGGATATCGTGAATCATTCAATACACTCACTTTAAATTTATCGCCACATTACAATTTACAGTTCATATGAAACTGAAAGTATTGTATGGTGTGCAATAAAGGGCTGAGCGCTAAGTGCGTTGATAACTTTATTTTTTAGGTTTCTAACAATCGTTGCGCTGAATCAATCATAAAGTAAGTAAAGGGTTGGAACATGATCGCTTTTTAACCGACTTCTAAAAAAGAAGGAGGTTATCAATTCGGATGTTTGTATTTTTTTTATGTTTGTTCGCGCATAACTCTGTCGCTTGCCAATCGATTTGAAAAAATATTTTTTTGTTGGAAAGGGTATACTTCCCAAATGGTCCCATGAAAAGGAAACCAAGATCTGATGATGGCATCCCAGAGATATCCAGGGCAATTTTCGAAAATCCTAAGGGCAACTAGTGCGTTTGTTAATTTTTTCATTAAGCATTTTAAAGCACTACAATTTTATGAAGGTCTCTCTCAAACTGATGATGGAGCCAAAGTACAGTCGAGGGAACTCCTCAACGATTTACAGCAGTTACTTTGTGTTTAGGCTTGATTAACTTGTATTGATGAGAAATTTACATGTAGATGAGTTGTGACTGTCATTAGGGGTCTAATGATGAAGACGAAGGACAGTTAAGGGAACTCCTCAACGATTTACAGCAGTTACCTTGTGTTTGGGCTTGAATACTTTGTATTGATGAGAACTTTATACCTAGATGGGTTGTGACTGTCATAAGGGGTCTGATGATGAAGACGAAGGATAGTTAAGAGAACTCCTCAACGATTTACAGCAGTTACCTTGTGTTTGGACTTCATTAATTTATATTGATGAGAACTTAGCATCCACATGGGTTATAAGTGCCATTCCAGGTCTAGTGATGGACACCATAGACATTCGAGGGGGTTCTAACAACACCTGAAAGTTTCTAACAGTGCAAATCTGATGCCTGGGTTCAAAGATAGTCACCTCGTGAATGTAGCGGGAATTCGCTGGATGCGAGATGCGCAGCAGTGGATTTCGTTTCAGTTTCAGTTCAACGCCGTTTTCTCATACGAGAAGCATCTTTACCTGGCCTACCCATCTTTACTAATATTATAAATGCGAAAGTAACTCTGTCTGTCTGTCTGTCTGTCTGTTACGCTTTCACGCCTAAACCAGTGAGCCGATTTTGATGTAATTTGGTACAGAGATAGAATAGACCCTGAGGAACAACATAGGCTACTTTTTACCCGGGTGCGCTAAGTAGTTCCCTCGGGAACTCCAAAAAATTGTTAAATTTTATTATAGTTTAATCGTAGCTTAGGTTATGTTTATTAATATAGGTAGGTTTCAGTATTATTATTAACTTTTTAGTGCTTTTCGGGTTTTTTGAAGTCAGTTTTTTTAGGTGACAAAACCCATTAACAAGCGTCGCGTGGTAACCGTACTCGCTCGCTGAGTTTGCTGCAGGTACTCGTACCAATACCTTGGGCTCGTCGTACGTACGTAGGTCGTGCAGTACCAGGGCAGCTTGACATTTATGTGACTGCTTATAATAATACGTACATATACTTAGCATCATTTAGCATAGTATCATGCATGAACAGTTTCTTCCCGTTAATTCTTTTTTTCTGATTTTGAAAAGGAAAACCCTTTTAAAGGACCACCGTCTTTTTGTATTATTATTTTTTATTTATTTAACTAGCTTCTGCCAGCGACTTCGTCCGCGTGGAATAGTGGTGCTCCGCTCCTATTGGTCTTAGCGTGATGATATATAGCCTATAGCCTTTCTCGATAAATGGACTATCTAACACTGAAAGAATTTTTCAAATAGGACCAGCGGTTCCTGAGATTAGCGCGTTTAAACAAAATGATAACATTTCCCTTCACTGCTCTGCTCCTATTGATTGTAGCGTGATCAATCAGCATCGTTAAAATCCGTCGAGTAGTTTTTGTTTCTATAGAGTTTATACAGACAGACAGACAGACAGACAGACAGACGGACAGACAGACAGACAAAAATTTTACTGATTGCATTTTTGGCATCAGTATCGATCCCTAATCACCCCCTGATAGTTATTTTGGAAATATATTTCATGTACAGAATTGACCTCTCTACAGATTTATTATAAGTATAGATATAGATAGAAGATTAAAGTAGTTCTAACTTGAACTTTTGTTTTTGTTTCATTGTTTTTCTTCTTCTTCAACGCTGAACTAAACTTTTTTGCGGATTTTGTTTTAATTAACCTATTACGATTTAAGATTCAGGATTCAGGATTCAGGATTCAGGATTCAGGATTCAGGATTCAGGATTCAGGATTCAGGATTCAGGATTCAGGATTCAGGATTCAGGATTCAGGATTCAGGATTCAGGATTCAGGATTCAGGATTCAGGATTCAGGATTCAGGATTCAGGATTCAGGATTCAGGATTCAGGATTCAGGATTCAGGATTCAGGATTCAGGATTCAGGATTCAGGATTCAGGATTCAGGATTCAGGATTCAGGATTCAGGATTCAGGATCCAGGATTCAGGATTCAGGATTCAGGATTCAGGATTCAGGATTCAGGATTCAAGATTCAAATGCAGGATTTGGGATTCAGGATTTACGATAAGGATCTTTTTTATTTAGGTTGATCTGCGAGATGCCATACAAAAAAAAAAAAAAAAACATATTCCTCATTCCAAAACGAGATTACTGAGTTAGGGAAATATGGCAAAATGTTCAGGGAATAGGCCAGGCACAGCAATGTTGTGGAAACGACGTGTATTGCTTTATGGAATTTGGTGTTACTAGATCCGATTACTAGATCCCGTCTTCGTATCGTATATATCATCCACATACGCATTGAATATTATTATTTTTTACCACTATACGAGTATAAACACTTAAAACGCATAGCAGATCAAGAGCCCCTCGATCATATTTGCTACGGGCCCCGCCGTGACACATGTGTATCGTCAGCGTTCTGTTTAGGTCCAGGTCGTAGACCAGCAACGCCAGAAACCAATATATCTTACTTTAATTATGAGATATATTGTTTTTTTTTGGTATTCTTAATATAATTATGTATAAGATATATTGGTTACAAATAGTCTTAATATTCGTTAGCAGCCATTTTAATGTTAAATTTTACGATGACTTATCCACTTCTTGGTTACCTAAACTCAATCATATGGCCTATATAGGTAAATTCAAGTTTTGGTTATCGCTAAGTAAATACAAAAAGAAACCCATTCAGCCAACCTAACACTCATTATCGTGCACAAGGATCAATGATGGCCTCCTCAGGATGGCAGGGATCAGCCACCTCGGGCTGCGCTGAGGCGTCGTGCGCGGACACTCGGACACCAGCCAGTGATCGCACTGCGCACACTCACTACGCTTTAACAACTAGGGAAACGTGTCCTACGTTACTTTCATGTTCTGTGTTGATAATTTTACCAATTACAATGGCATAAATATCCCATGCCTCTCTTGAATATGCCTTTAGTACTTATGCTGAAACTAAAACCAAAATATTTCTTATTATTTTTAACTCTTCCAGCAAAATCAACCTCACTTAGTATTATGTTTTTTGTAAGTTAAAACTTAACGTGTCAGGTTGACTCAACCATAATATGTGAAATGTGAGCGTGCCATAGTAGAGGCTTGTCTATGTTATAGCAACAAACACAACACTAGATACAATTTAATTAATATTGTTCCGGCAAAGAGGAGGTATAAAATATCCCAAAACTTTAGTGCGACAGCGGCGTGATGCGATAGCTCGGCCGGCTCCAGCCGACAGGCGGCGGATCGACGGCTGATTGATTTGCACGCGAGCTGGCTATTGCACGCGCTCGGCAAGTGTACGCCGTACGCGCCACTCGCCGCGCCCTGCGACCGCACTGACGTTGATTGCCGACGGATACACCGTGGGGAAAACAAAAGCCGTGATTATAGACCTACCTGTACTCGGCGGAGTGTGAGAAATACTCAACAACTCAATGATTTTAAAGCAGGAAATATTTACCTACTTGGATTTCAAGGTGCATGCATGATCCTTCCTGGTTGCAGGAACCATTGTGACCACACTATTTTGACTATTATAAATACTGTTAGTACTATTATAATTATAATTCTGTACCTCTATATTCTAAATAGGTACGATAACAATATCCATAATTTGGCTTTCAGTGTATCAGTTCGTTAATGACTGAAGCAGCACAACATGCAACGGAACACAAATACCTCTTAAAAACAACGGTAAGGTCGGCAGTACTGCACCAACCAATGCAACTCATTGAACAAATACTAGCCGCTGCAAACACTCTCCACGCTATGTGTAGGTACACCGCAGGACGCGTATGACTTCATGAATGTCGGATCTCGCCATTAGTCCCGAAAATAACACAGCACGACAGTGGTATTGTGCTACTGTCACGTTCTAAGTATATTCAAGGCAGAACTTTAAAATAGTCTTGCTAAAAAATATTTCTTGTCGGCCTTGTCCACAAATCCAAAAAAAGCCATCAGTATTGGCGATGATAATTTTAGTGCAAATACAGTCTTCGGGTAGCTATACTGCGAATTTTCTAATGGAAAGCTCCCAATTACAATGAGTACCCCGGAGCACCCTGGGAGCCTGTAATCCATGCCCTGCGAGAAACGAAGCAGTATGATAATAATGTAAATTCTGATAAAAGCATGTCTCATTTTGATTTTATTAAACTCAGTGGAAGATAAACACGGTAAACTGATTACTTACATATGTACTGGTTATATTTAAAACTGTTGTTAGTATTCATACGTATTATGTTACTTTATAACTTTACGATGAATCAAACGGAAGCCGACCCTTGTGAACGTGGGTAATAAGTATCGGAACAAACGATTAAAAATTTCTTTGATTTATAGATTGTGTCCAAGAGACCTAATTAGTAATATTAATTTATAGAACAGAATACTCTCTTGAGCAAGCGCTCGACGAAATACATACTCATTACTCGTATCATTTAATAAATATTTCATAACTTCAATCATGTTCTGCGTTACATTTTTAAGTTAACAGTATATGAGACCTTTCACAGAGCAGTTTTGAACTTTGCTTCGATGGCTGGAGCTAAACTGACATTATGAAGGTGCTTTTCAAGAACTAAAAGTCACGCAAAAAATAACTATTACATCTATAAGCAAAAACTTACAGATAATGTAATAGATCGATATCTTAAATGAATGTTCCCAGCTTCACTCCTATAAATCCAAATGGCGAAATTAAACCACATATGATGAAGAATTACAATGTTTGGCTTTGTTATTTGTTTTACCATTGTGTCACCTATAGGCCAGTGCTTTTAGCCTCTAAAAACGGTAAAAAATGAATTAAATAATAGTAGGATGAAACCCATTGGAAAAGGAGGAGAATATAGACCTTGCTAACTGTTATTTCGTAGCGTTTCTTTATATTGTCTGAGAACATTTACCATAGCAATGTAAATATTTTTTTATACCATCTAAAAGTAGAGATTTCAAAGAACAAAAAGATTACCGATTTTTTTAAAAAAAGTGATATTTTGACGCGAGAATTTTCGATTGAAAATTAGGGTGTTTTTTCGATATTAAGTCAAAATAAGGGTGAAAAAATAATTATTTTAAATCAAATAAATTACAGTGTGTTTGGGACATAAAAAAGTAAGTTTTCACTAAATTTCGTGGAAAAAAAATTAATTATTGAAAAAGATAAAAATAAAAAACCAAAAACTTGGTTTTTTGAATTTTTCACATAAATTTTGAGGTTATGTGAAAAAAGTGTCAATCCAAAAGTTGTAGATCTTTTTATTACCTACAACTTTGCCATTTAACTTTTTTTCATAGGACTTGTAGTTTTGCCGGAAATTGAGATAAACCGTTTTTTTAACTTTAACCCCCCCTCCCCCCCACTTCCCGACCTCAGATCGCCCGTAATTTATTTTTCCTATCATTTTCTTTATATTCTCCTCCTTTTCCAATGGGTTTCATCCTACTATTATTTTTTTTGTTTTCAAAAGTTATTGGCACTGGTCTACTATGAAAGTAAGGCGTTAGGTAGCGCCTGTTATTGTGCAGCGACAAGCTAACTTGAAGCGCACCTCAATGTATGTATTCAATAAAGGATACACTGCCGTGACCGACTGCAGGTTAATGTTTTAAGATAATAATAAATGATATTTATTTTGCAATGTATTCAACTGTGTCATAAATCATAAGAAAAATCTTTTAAGAGGAAAATTTGTCTTTTGCAAATAGGTTATAAAATAACACTTTCGTCAATTTTTTTTTAAAGCTAGATGAGGCCGGTGTTTCCTTTCTGACTACCTTGAGAAGAAACACCGAAACAAACTCAAGGGTAGTAGGTACAGATACCTTTTTAAAAATATGTTATTAGGTAATATAGGTAAGGTCACAACTATATATGTACACTAACGTAGAGGACATCGTTATAGAACAAGCGACACAAAGCGGCGTCGTTGTGCCTAACGCGCTCACTCCCAGTTTACGAGCACCCCTGCTTGAAGGATTCCCACCCATGACAGTTAACCTTACGTCCTTATGTTAATACATTTAAGGGTTGTATTCCCGTAGCTCGATGTCTTTTATGATGGTGTTTGAAAGCTATTTAGCACATTACTGCCTTGTCGGTAATTCTAAATGACTGAACGTATGGCGTATTATTGCTGTTGGCGTAACGTTTGATACAGTTCTGATGTGTTCATTCGACGCTGTGAGGGATAACTGTGTCTTACATTATATGTAGCGATGCGGACCACAAATTTACCACTTAACTAAGGTTTAATGACTGAACAGAACACTTTAACTACAGAGAACGTAAACCGAGACAGTAGTAATATTATTAAAGATAACTCTACCTTTGACCCTATCACTCTGAAGTCTATCTTTGATGAAAATACCAGTTCTTATCTATATTAATAAGCTTTTAAAATCTAATTTTACCGTATCTCGCTGATAATTAATAGAAATCACGATGTATTAGAACCTTTAGCATCAGTCAGCTGGTACATATTGCCACCATCAATGCAGGTCTCGGCCAGCCGACCAGCCTCCTCGCAGATCGATGAATATGACCTACATTAAAATGAATACATAAATATGTAAGAGACAATCCGCGCCGAGACTTACCCTAGATCTCCGCTTATTGTAGATAAGACATCGCGGATCGAACTGAAAGACTCCATTGTAACGAGATCTTCAACAAAAGCTCTCAAAGACATCTTTCTTTAGACTTGATCATTACTTTTTGCCTCAATATCTCGGCTGCACGGCGCTCTAAGCCGTGATTACGGGAGCTCGGTATTGACCACGAGAGATGAAGTTACAGCTGGATGCACACGCATCACTCATCACAGTGCGTAAACCACAGTAGGTAGTAGTGACTAAAGTAAATGTCATCAGTCCAAAGTCAATCAATTTAGACATCTTAATTTCTTGAGTAAGTAGAATAACTTAGCAATCGCATACAACAACAGAACCTACAAGCAACAAAATTTACTGAAAATAGTGGTCAGAGCGCTCCTGCAAGTTTACCTAACTATGGCCTGCTAACTATGTGTTCGGTTAGGGCTAGGGCGGCTAGGACAGATTAAGCCATTTTTCTGATATGATGAATAAGCTGATGATGATAATACTGATGGGGTAATAAGCTCACAACGCTTGTAGCATGCACTACGTACACTCCCTTTGCAGAACATTTCGCTAGTTTTTTTTTTCTTTATTTATTTATATTCCAAGAAGACAAACAAGCCAAATTAATTAGATAGGAATAACTTCTGTTTATGTCATACATACAGACAGGGTGAGCCTATTAACCAAACCTAGACTCCAGGTACGGAGAGACTTCTCTGTATAATTAATATATATTTTAAAGCAATACTCGGCATGTATGGAGCGATACTGTAGGTCGATAGTCCGTCTCGTCATTAATCGGTGAGTGGCAGTGCGGCGAGGCTGGCAGGTACTCGAGCCCTCTCCGTGTAGCACTGTGATACCCGAGTATTCAGAGCCGCCAACAGAAAATATTATTATGTCAAGTGCGATCGGTCGGTGCTCCACACCAGTATAGTCTCGCCTCCTTCCATATTATTACAACGTAATGTGATTAGACAATTTGTTGCTGACCTTTTTGTGGTTAATCGATATTATCAAACATGAATTCAAATTAGGAATTAGGATAGATTAAAATGAGCTTTAAAAACTGTGTGTTTGTTCTAAGCATCAATTTTTAAAACATTTTTTTTTCATTTCGCGTAGACGTCTTCAACCTGCTTTCCAAAAGAAAATAAAATAAAATTGCATTTATAAGTTTTGATTGTATTATAAAAGTCAGAACCAATATGATGTATTCGACTCATCCGTAGAATAAGGGCCCTCGCCCACGGCGACTTTTTGTAGCGATGATGTCGCGCGGCCGCATGGATACAGTCGCGAAGCGGTCGCTAGCTGTGTGCCCTCGCCCACGGGCTCAGCTTCAGTCGCGATGCAAACGCAATACTGTCGCGCGTCCGTCTCGCTGCAAACGCGATTCAGTAAGGGAGCATTCAAGTATTACGTAACGCATTTTTTGAAGATTTTAGAAATGTAACGCACGGTAACCTTTTTCTGTACCCCCCTCCCCCTCCCTAAACGTTACGTAACATTTAAGTGACCATTGAAGTCACAATTATGTTGAACAAAGTATACCTTTGTTATTGTATTAATTGCGTTTGCAGTAGTAATAAACAAAATAAGAGATTTTTAAGTCATATGTTTTTATTTAGTAATAAATCAAATAAGTGTAAGTACGTAAAAACACAATTCAATTGTAATTACTGCTACTCTGTCCACGAGTTTACCAGCCACTCAGACTCTTTCATTGGTATTTGAAGTGCAGACGAAGAAGGTTCCGGTATTGTTAAAACACTTGCATCAATTTCGTATTTGAGCCAATCGGCATCCTCAGACAATTACTCACTATGGCGCACAATGCAGAGCAGCTAATTTGCCCTTCTTCTTCGAGGGATTCCCCGTAAAACATAAACGAAAAGGGTTGCCGATTTGGAAGATTCTAATTCCCTAGTTTTTATATTAAAATAAAAAATGTTACGTAACGCGTTGTTTAAATACCTTTTCTCCCGCTCTTGTAACGCTTTACAAGACCCTCCCCTCAAATTGCGTAACGTAATACTTGAATGCTCCCTAACAGCACAAAAATACCTACGATCGCTACAGTTGCAAGATGGACTCCGTTGAGGTAACATTAGTCACGTTGTCTTTGGTGCTGCTTTTACGTAAGCAGCCGAAGCGTAGGTAATGATCCGTTCTTCACCCAATGTCGTCCAACACGGTCGCGCGTTTGCATCGATACAGTCGCGATGCAGTAGCGCGTTGCAAACGCGACTAACACGCGTTAGTAGCGATACTGACGCGCGTTTACCAAACGCGCGACAGCATCGCTACAAAAAGTCGTCGTGGGCGAGGGGCCTAAAGTCCGATCTGTAGGGTTAACAGTAATGATAGTTTATCACATCGGACTCTTTTCTACGGATAGATCGTATTATGTTATATTATATAATACGACCTATCCGTACATATACAATGTCCACAAATATCTAGAGCAATACAGATACAATTAACATAGCGTACAATAAAGACACAGCATTAGATAGATATATATTCAGGTTCCAATTTAATAGCTACCACGTACGACGCGTTGTTTCTTAGCATAATCGCGTTAACGGTGAGGCGAGGCGAGCTTTGACATGTAAATCGCGCCACGCCGGCCGCACCACATCGCAGTGTCCGCGCGAGGCCGTACGATGTCGCACGAAGTCGCACGGAACCGCACATTATTGCATTATGCATTCTCGATGCGTGGCCGCCGCTCGTCATACTTAAACTTCGTTCAGTAATGCACGTAATAATAGCCGAGATCGCTCAAGGCGCCAATATGACATTGCATCTCGTGTAGCACCACAGACAGGTATCTTGTCAGTTGTAACGTTGTCATCAATCGAAATTTTGCTTACATAGTATTAAATATTATTAAGCTATAAATTGCATTGAGTATTTTTAACTCTAATAAAATGAAAATATGTAGTATAGGTTGAAATGACATCTCGCTCGTGATATTTTACTTATTAAATTAATATACTTAAATACCTATAAAATTAAAGCACAGTTAACGTGAACCCATGACGTCAAGAGCGACGCCGCCTGAGCGCATTGAATATTTATTTATTTTATTTGGTTTACCAACAATTGTTTACACTGTAATGAGCTTAAGAAGACATGTAATATATTAAGGAATAGTGTAACAATCACTAAAAAACTTTGTGGTAAACTCCGCATGCATAAACAAGAAGTTGTACAAACTTAAACTTAACTAAACTACATTTATGTTAAAAATACTGCATAATTATTAAGTTTACATTAATAAGTTTAATATACGTCATGAACATGGTTAAGGTAACCGCACCCGGATCCGATTCGTTTGTTGTTCTCGGCGCCGCTCTCCCTGCCTCTGCTCAACAAAGTATTTAATTAAACTTTGGTAAAGTTTAAAAGTACTGGCATGTGGGTAGCGACTGCGCGGTCCCATTGTGTGACAGCGCGATGAGCCGCCCGCCCGCACGTCACCGCACGTCACGGCGTACGGCGGCGCAGCTGTCGCTCGTCACACAAACAATACTAATTAAATCGGGAAACGTTTGAGTCCAATAATGCAATGTTAGCTTTGGAAACAACACGATCCTCATTACTTAGTTTCTACGCTTCCATGTAAAAAATATCATACATAAGTACCTACCTAACCATAAAAAAATATAAATTGCAGTTTTCGCTTTTATAAGTGAGTAAGATGTAAGTCTTGGCTACTTATTACATAGTTGGGAGTCAAAGGATGATACTAATAGGATACCATTAGGGATTGTATACTGGGGGGTTAGACAAGTGGCAAAACGCTAACGCTAACGCTAACGCTCAATGTATGGGAATGACATATAGCTAGTCGTCAACGAATGTCATTCCCATACATTGAGCGTTAGCGTTAGCGTTAGCGTTTTGCCACTTGTCTAACCCCCCTGGTCGGTGTCAAAAGTTGACCAGTTTGAGAGAAAATATTCAAGTAATTTCACACCGAGTCATTTTTCAAAGGTGTCTCCCGGATGAGTCGAGACGATAATGTTAATCTTTGTGGTTGTAAATCACTTTGACAGATTTCGTTGCAGATAACTGTTTCATTAAACTAAAGAGCGTCTACTGTATTTGCGATTACTTTACTCTACTGTTGATGCGTATAACCGGGATTACACACGAATCACATCGTAACTATAATATTTATTTTTAAAGAAAACAAAATAGGTTATTACTTTATACACTTCTCATCAAAAAAATCGAAACACTTTCGTTTTTATTGTTTTTGTCCTAATTTTTTACAAAAGAGAATTAATTCCATGAAAAAAAAAACATTATTGTGTAGCTGGCAGTTTGGTCATTACAGTAAGAAGAAAAAAATCAAAATTCGAAATTAGAATTTCATTTGTTTATCCTATAAATGAAATTAATCACTGTTTTGAGACAAATGTGTATTTAGGGTTGGAGTACGTTTCTCGTTTAAAAACTAAAAATTAGCGCTTGTCTTTAAACTTTTTGTTTCTTATTTCATTTACTGTGACTTTGGGACGTCTGAAAAAACTTTTTTTTCTAAAACATATGGATACTTCGCCCGCAGAAGCCGCCCAAGTGGTGGCATTGCTGGATTCTGGACTTAGTCAGCGTGTTGTGGCTGCAAGATTGCATCTAAGCTTATCATCTGTTCATAGAGTCTACAAACGCTATCGGGAGACTGGTTCGTTCACGCGCCGTTCAGGATCTGGCAGGAATCGGGTCACTTCTGAGCGAGATGATCGATTTATTGTAACAACTTCTTTACGAAATCGACGCCTTAACGCTTTTCAACTGCAGCAGCAGCTTCGCGTTGTACGAAGAGTAGCTGTAAGTGACTCTACAATAAGAAGAAGGTTGAAGGAACGCGGATTGGCACCGCATAAGCCAGCGAATGGGCCGAAATTAACTGCAGACCATCGAAGAGCGCGCCTTAACTTTGCACGCGAGCACCTAACTTGGTCATACCTTCAGTGGAGCAAAGTACTGTTTTCTGATGAGTGTAAAATTATGCTGTATGGTAACGACGGAAGGAACAAGGTCTACAGAAGAGATGGAGAACGCTTTGCACAATGCTGCATTGAAGAAAAGGTCAGCTATGGTGGCGGTTCGTGGACGGTTTGGGGAGGAATCAGCGCCGACGGTAAGACAGAACTTGCCTTTGTGTCTGGGCCACGGCTGCCTGCACTAAACTCTCATCGGTACATCGAACAGTGTCTTGAACCTCATGTGATGCCCTATGCACATTTTATTGGCAACGACTTCATATTCATGCACGACAATGCTAGAGCTCACACCGCGGGCGTCGTACGAGATTATCTTACCGAAGTCGGTATCTCCATTATGGTATGGCCAGCAAGAAGCCCGGACATGAATCCCATTGAACATCTATGGGATGAATTAAAGAGACGAATTCGAGCAAGAGATCCAGCCCCAGAAACACTTAGCCAGCTGCAAAATGCAATCCAAGAGGAATGGGATAATATACCACAACATGTGATCGTGACTCTCATCCGATCGATGAAGAACCGTATGGAAGCAGTAATAAGAGCTCGCGGAGGGAATACAAGTTATTAAATAAACGTTTCTTAATTTTTTTTTTCATTTACGCGTGTTGTTTTACCCATTTCCTTCATATTCCATACAGGGTAAAAATTACTCATTATACAAAATACGAAATCTATGAAGACTTAATTTGAATTTAGAACAATAACATTAGGATTTAAAAACCTCATACTACTCACTATTAAATGACATTTTACATTTATTCCTAAATATACACATTTTTCTGATAATCCTTATCAAATCATAAACTGCGAGGTGTTTCGATTTTTTTGATGAGAAGTGTATTTCAGCTGTTGAACTAAATAAGATAACAGTGTAGTGCTAATTTTATTAAAAATACAAGACGTTTTAAGTTCAGCAGTAAACTCGTGATACACGACGGACACTACTGACGTCGACTAATTGATGGCTAAAAATAGTACGCAAGTAATTACTTAGTCTATTCTTAAAGATATGTTAGAACACAGGCCCGCGCCGCGACCGGCGCCGCGCCGGGCGCGCGTGAAGCACAACTTTACCAAACATCGGTCAAGTTGGGCGGGAATCGGCGCGCAGTCTTACATCGCGCATGTATGAGCATCGGCTCAAAGTAACGCCTTCACTTCATTGGAAATGGGTTGAAAATATCTCAGCAATTTGTACAAAGGCTTTATATTTGTAGCGTGGCAGCTCTAAGTACTGATACCTTGATTACACCTATGCCTGATGTATGCAGATGCTCGTGAGTCGTGCCTACTGCACATTCCTGTGTAATAGCTAATCTAGTGCGACGCAGGCTCGTGCATACGAACCTGTTTGCTTTTACTTCCTGCAGTCAAGCGAAGTCAAACAAAGCGGCCATTTTGTGTTAATTATATGTCCCTTCAGAGCGATGGCTTCCGCGGGCTGTCGCCTAACATTAGCTTCCTACTATTGAACGGTACCAAGATATGAATAAATAACAGACATTTATAAAACTTTCCTGATTTGCTATAAGAAGGCCTTCTAGTTTAAAAGCAAAGAAAAACTTTTCTTTGTACGTAAACTATGGCAAATTGTAGGAAATGACCAAAATAATCAAAACTTTTTATAATAAAGATCAGTTTGCGTAACGATTTTCCTTTAAATAACTTGCCGCAATAATTTGCAACTAAAGTGATGTGTCGTACCGAGTCCCCGGAGCCCCGCAGCCAGCACCCTGGCAGACGAGCACACGCGACGCGACTGCTTGAAACCTAATATATAATATTAATTGTTTGTTAAAATTTCACGGGGAAACTACTTAACCATATTAGATGCAATTTGGTATGACGATAGCGTTAAACTTGGAAAAAACATGGAGGACATATTTTTTTAACTTTGAAACTATGTTTTAACGCTGTATGACTGCTGGGCCGCCTATAAGTATAACATCACACCGTATTTCCGTCTTGTATTATGACCCAGGTATCAGTTGAGTAACAGGTGTAGCTACTATGTTGGGTAGCACAATGTAAGTGCGCCATGGCGCGTGTGTGCGCGCGGCAGTTCTTACGCGCCATTATACTTTCATAGTCCACTTACAGGGAGCAGGTGTGGAGCGTCTGCTGAGCGCTGCACAAGATATATCGCGCGGAAACACCCGCCGTCATTGTAACACACAATGTGCTTCTATGAGAAGACATCATACGGAGAGCAAGTTTTGATCTGTGTACGTACATACCTACATGCTAGAATTCTCATACAAATGTCACACACCTCTTGAGGATTATAAAGTTGGTCAAGAGCCTAATCCTCTTCTCATCGTGTGCGCTGCAAGTTTACTAACCTAACAAGCCCTAGTGCCGGAGTTTTCCCAATTCCGCTTGACGGCCTCTGTTATGGAATCGTAACAACCAACGACTGCTATCAAGCTCGAAGCCGGGGACGACGGCTCACCATGCCCCCCAGGCGCGGTGGTGTGACACTGACTACCTACCCTTCGGGCTGCTTGCTGAAATATTTAAAACCTCGTAAAGCGGTCAGATCCAGGTATTTAACCCGAGCCCCGTTTGCGACCTCCAAGCCAATGAGGCAGCCAAATCAGCCAAATATTAATATATGATATTAAAATTTTAAATTTGATTGTCCAAGCGATTGGCTTTAGTGACCCGACCCCTTAATCACAGGGCTCATTGAAATTGAACTACATATTGGCATTCTTTATTTTAGAAACGAATATTATTATGCTAAGCTAATACAACCTTGTCTTTCTAACATGTCTACACGATAAGAAGCAAAAATATTTAGTCGATAACAAGACGTAGGAAAATAGTGCTACACGCTGGTGATTATCCGCAGGTAATTGAAGCGTCTAGCTCGTAAATACTGTAGTAGCAGCTAAGTGGCGCTCGCATCGCCTTCCGACACGACATCTTCCATTATAAATCACAGTTATCGCGTAACATAAGAAAAAAACCGGCAAAGTGCGTGTCGGCCCACGTGCATTGATGTTCCATAGCTCTGTAACCGGTTAAGCCTACTTAGTAGTTAGCCGTGATAGTTTTCCTTTGAAGTTCATTATATGTGATTTTTTTACACATCTAGTACAGTACAGTCATTCAAAAGTTAGAGGGGTAGACGCTCGTATTGAACAAAAATTTGCAACTTTAAAGGTCGATATTTCGCAAATGGCTCTCCTTACCGAAAAATAGTCTTTAAATACATATATTTTTTTTTAAATAATACCTCACATGACGGGATACAGGAGAAAATAAATATCTATCCCCACTTAACATTTTGGGAGCTACCCTAAAAAAAATTATTCCATAATTTTATTTTACCACTTTGTTAGCGTGATCAATATACCTACATATACATACATACCAAATTTCAGCTTTCTGGTACCAAGAACCTCTCAGCTATGCCGTGGACAGACAGACAGACGGACATGACGAGCTTCCTTGTCGACTACGGAACCCTAAAAAGGGTATTAGCGTACCACACATTTCAGTCCGATAGGTAATAGGTAATCTAAATTTATAAAAAAATATTTTATGCGATTACACAAACAAGAAGTCTAGCTACACATTGTGTAAGCATGTAAGGTGACGCCACACATTATCGCAAGCGACTACATGATAATGGGCCGCGCATATTAACGAGCGGAGATGACACCATTTTGTTGTAGTAGAGGAGCGGCGCCGCACGGTGTAGCGCTGACGGTGACGTCACACGCTACTTGCGTCTCGAGTACACTGTGCCGTCACCTGGGGCCCAAGCAAGATATGACAAAGTAAAGCATGTGGGTGCAAACATCACGTTGTATGAAGGTCGAACCAACGATCAAGAGAGTTCATAGCGGATAAGTACTCGTTCACGCTAATGGGCTTCGTTCAAATACACATATTTGCTAAAAGCTTTGAGTCTGAACTACGGCTCAAATACGCGCCGCTGACTGATTGAAGCGCACAATTAGTTTAGAGGAGTGACCGCGAGGCACAGGGACGAGCTTAACTTCGGTCGGGTACGTGTGTGTGAGAGCACAAGGCTTTGTACATTTGTGTCTTTTACTACTTTGTAGCAATTTATAAAGCTAGCGGCTAAACGACTGATTAAGTTAATACCTGCCTCGACGGTGTAGTGTAGTGTGTGTGTGGGTGCACATTACTGCTGAGCACGAGGACCCTGGTTTGATATTCAGGTCGGTGGATGGCAATACAGTCTTCTCAAACGAAAGTTAAAACATAGGCAAATAGAAAAATCAGAATGTGTAAAGCTGCACCTCGGCTTAATTGGAGTTACAGTTAAAGTGGCACTTTGCTGTGCCTAATAATAAGTGGTGGTGTCTCTGTCGTCGACACCTTCCCCAACTGGCACAAGGCTAGTTACGCATGATAGTTCAATCCGCTCAAGCCCCGATCGTGTGCACCGGCACTATTGGTTCGCTTCGCCCTCACAGGATGCGTCAGTTGTGCCGCGAGGTGTCAACACATTACTCGCTCATTAAATGTGACCTTCGTTAGGCCCCCGGGCCGGCACGTCGTTCACTGGTGAACCACATCCAGTAGCTCTAATCGCTCATGTAGTGACTCACATACCGACTACATTATTGCCACTGCACTGCTGAGCTAATACACTGACTTCTACTGGAGAGACGCACACGCAACTCTTCATAATTTATATTTATTTTTGGAATGAAGTTTTGGAACGAAGTTCCTTATCGCACGTTGCGAACGGGGGCTTGACGGAAAAAATTAAGACCAAAAGTTGTAACGACACTTTTCGACACTTTTTGCTGAGATCTATGCAATTTTATCCTTTATTATCACTGTGATAGATAATATTTTCTATAAATCATTAATAATCATATTTTGAATCCAAACTCCTTGGAATATTTTTTTTTCTTTTTCAAAACCATGTTCGAACGAATTCTTTCAATTATAAAATAACAGCGTCAAAAAGTCACTCAGAATTGGTGTGAAATAATAATATCTATGAGAATAAAAAGTAACTTGTTTATAAATTTATACCGTGTAACCATAGAAACGTATGTTTACGCGAATGACGACCTAATTGTTTTTGAATATATTAATTTTTTCATTAAGTATTTTAAAGCACTACAATTTTATGAAGGTCTGGAGTCAATCTGATGATGGAGCCAAAATACAGTCGAGGGAACTCCTCAACAATTTACAGCGTTACCTTGTGTTTAGGCTTGATTAATTTGTATTGATGAGAAATTTACACCTAGATGAGTTGTGATTGTCGTTAGGGGTCTGATGGTGAAGACGAAGGACAGTTAAGGGAACTCCTCAACGATTTATTAATATATTATATTATTATAATAAAAATTATATAACAATGAAAATTAATTTAATTTATTTATTTATATTATTTTTTTTCCTATTTTTTTATGGAACTTCGTTCCATCAGGTTGTCCCTTGACACCTCTTAAGTTTTTCTGTCTTTGTTTTCACTTAGGAACGAACAATGGCTCACATGTGTAGATATACACTCACCCATGAACCAACTGTGGCAAGCGCAGCTTCAAGTTCTTATCAAGCTGCTCCCTGGCTGTTACTTATCAACGACTATAGGTGACTATAACTATAACTGCCAAGTGTAGCAGGGCACTGGACAGTGGGAAGCCATCGAGTTTTTGCCGATTCTTCTCCATAGGACCCACGTTTTGGCATCTTGCACCTAGTTTCTAACTTTGACGATTTATAAGAACCTGTAATTGATCTACGTAAAATAAAAACCTTTGACTTTGACATCGCAACCAACACAATATTACTAACTAGCTGTTTCCCGCGGTTTCACCCGCATCCCGAGGGAACTACTCCGCGCACCCGGGTAAAAAGTATCCTATATGTTAATCTAGGTTAAAAGCTATATGTGTACCAAATTTCATCCAAATCCGTTCAGTAGTTTTTGCGTGAAAGAGTAACAAACATCCATACATACATTCTTACAAACTTTCGCGTTTATAATATTAGTAGGATTAACACGTGCCTCGTTGACGTACTACTACAGGATGGCAGTACAAGGGGTTTTGAAACCGATGCTCGCAGAAACGGTAATTTGTCAATCTGATGATAATTATTCTTGTGATATAAATAACCAGTTATTTAGTAAGCACACAACTCCGTAGTGCGTCGTCATTAATGCGAGTAGCTATCAGGGCCAGACTGTAATCTCAATGCGCATAGAGTTGCGGCATGACGGGCGCTGCGAGTAGGGGGATTCGCTGCAGTACAGCATGTCCCGGGGTGAACTCCCGTACGGCACAATTCTGTTTGTGTACGAATTGGGGAATTCACCTATTTCAATCCTTGCTCTTAACTAACATTCAGTGAAGGAGATGATCCAAACTGTTGAGTCTCATCAGTATTCACGCCTCTGCAGTTTACTTGTAAATAATATGAAACGTTAACTAAGCTAAGTACACCTTAAGCACGTCTTCCAAGGTGAGTCAACTTTAGGAATTAAGTCACGAAGCACGGTTAGACTAATTTTCTAAATTGTTGTTCTTAAGTGCATTGCAGTGTTCTTTAAATTCATCGCGTTTCTGCAGGCAATGTACTAATGCTACTCAGGGGACTGTAAACTACTTTAATTACGAGAACAACTTCAAAGAAAATGTGCTTACACTAAGTTGTTATTATCGATTCACATTTCAATTTGAATGTGGAGTACGGGCATTGACGTGAAATGTTATAATTCGTGTAAGGTCGGTTGCTTGGGCATCACGGCATCATTAAAATATTCAGTCCGGACGAGGTTAAGTAGGTATCGGGCGGAGAGCGCGAGACGGGGCTGCCGGACTGGAGGGGCGGAGGAGCGGAGGGGTGGAGGGGGTAACACTGCGCTTAAATATAAATAGTACACGTATCCTATTTGACCTTGCGAGTGGTGAAACCATTCGACGCTGATCCCGTTGCCTTGCCCCAGTAGCGACAATGAGCTCATCCTATACTCGATGTATGTACTAAAATGTACTCACGAGTCATCATCATCATCATGCTCCTGCCCTTATCTCCAATTTTATTTGGGGTCGGCGCAGCATGTTTTCTTCTTCTATACTCTTCTATCTGCCGTCATCTCGCTAGTAACATGACAAAAATGTACTCACGAGTATGGTACTTAATATTCTCTTATTGTATTGTCTCTATTATGTATACTATGACCTTTCTAAATGCCGCAGCATCTAAAGCTCATAGCACGAATAAGCTCGGTTTCCGCACCCGAAATACAGATTTGCGGAACATCGGAGCGCGGTCAAACGCGCCGCTTGTTCCGGGTCCGTGCACACTGCACACCGGCGCGCGGCCACGCTCACGACGAAGGATCGCACAGATTTAATACCAGGTTACACTCTTACACGGCTGCCCGGGCAGACGCACACATTCTCAAGTCGCCCGGGGGCGGCGTTGCTTGTCTACTGAATTACGGATTAACGAATGCCTGATAAATAAATGATACAACATCTACTAATGTCAGTTACACTCACGAATTGTATGTTGTTGTTGTGCTAGAGGCGTCTTGAAAGTATTCACTGTACCATCATAAAAGTTCCTACAACAGTAGGTTTGCCTTAGGTATTCTCAATCAGACAACCTAAAGTTGTGGACAAAATGAAACCTAATGAATTTTGGAAATAATTTGTAAATATTATTCTAAGTCATATTATATTAACCGGCTGTGGCACGGCTGACACGCTTGTGGAACAATACATCGCTCTAGGAGTCGGTGTCTCTATGTTACTGTTGTTAGTAATTTGCCACCAACCTTTAGAGCGATGTATTGGTCCACAAGCATTTCAGCAGAAATTAAAATGTATTTTTCGCTTTTCAGTGTCTACATCCTATTATGTTATCAAAATAAAATTGTCTACTTATACCTACCCACCGCTTGTGTTACAACAACAAGCAAAATCATCTAAGTATAAACCGTTATTCTGCTATACATATTTACAAAACCGGCACCCGCTACTGAACCGATGCGATGTTAATAAAATATATGTATGTAGTATGGAAGTCCCATATACACTTCCACCTCTATGATTGACCAAATAAAAAAAAGAATCATAAAAACAATTCACGTAGTCGTAATCGCGTAACAAACATATAAAAAGAAACTTAAAGTCGAATTGAGAACCTCCTTTTTTTTGAAGTCGGTTAAAATACAAGTAAGTTTCAAAACACTGAAAAGTGAAAATTTTATTTACTTTCTACTAGAATCTTTGTGAAAATGTGGACACTAGGCTGTTGTGCGAACTTTGTCAATATATTTCGATACAAATGGAGCTTCGAAAAAGTTATCACACTGAACCTCGTCTTGGAGATATCGGCACAACTATTGAAACAGGTATTACACTAGCAGGGGCGGCGCACGCCGAGTGCACAGCTCTCGTACCGCGGACACAGGCGCGCAGGACATCGCCTCACCTACGACAAGAACAGACGATACATTAGCTAGGTTCTGTAGATGACTGACATAGTCATATCTAATCTTGACTAATCTTGTTGTGATGCTTTCAGTTTTGTAATCCTGCTTAGTATCCACACATATGTAGAGCTAAAAACAATACCCAACGCTTTGCATATTCAGATGAGTTTACAGTCGTTAGAGTCACAGTGGAAGTCACTTTATTTACTCGGCGAAGGAAGACAGCATGAAATATGGAAAAATAATTTGAGCTCACAACAGCGGCCTGTCTCCATACTTCATCTGTTCGTGGAGTCGTGCCAGGAGAGATCTGAGCTCTGTCAGCGAGTTCCATTAGTCGGATAGGATGGAACTGTAATGCTGTAGGAGATTAATTCACGAATTTCAGTGAAGTACTTTGACCCAACATGGAAACATTACTAAATAAAACATGTTCGTAGTAGTATTAATTTATGTACACTACAACATAGTATGTGCAGTGGTTAATCGGCACAATAACGACGTCACGGTGCAACAGAAACACCGAAGCGCTGCGAAGTGATGATGTTTGCGTAAATAAATTAACAGTTAACGACACACTTGTACTCGATAGCCGCGACACCAGTATTGATGGCGCCTATCACACCGTATGTCAGGGAGAAGCGCGTCAGCGCTCCACCGCAGCCACGCTGCTACGTCATCACCGCGTAGCCGCTACAGCCCGTGCTACAAGTGCTACGACGCGTAGTCTAACCACTCGTAGCATTATTTATTACGTTTAGTACATACAATGTCATTAAAGAGCATCTTCATTTACAAGACCAATATTCTTTTAATACAATACAAAATAACTGATGGTTTGGGTAAGTGGGTGTAGGGACACAATTATTATAAACTTTATAGTTTCGCATAGAGGCGCACAGAGGCACACAGCTGTATTAGCGCGGCGCAGCAGTCGTCTCCCCACACCCAATCAGTTATGTATCATTTAATCTGGTACCAGTAAAATATATATTACCTTCTCATTAAAAATGGTCTTCACACACCCATACAATTTTTGAAAGAACTATATAACGATAACCCCATACGAAAAAAAAAATCATACTCACTTCAAGTGTTTGGGAGCTACCATAAACTACTTCTCCAGCATGACTGCTTCGCTTTGAAGTGACGGCTTCCCATGCCGTCACGCTTAGGACCATAGCTTGAACCAGGGTCGGTGTGGCGGACAACGCCCTCTTTCAGCCCCCCTAAACGGGTCCAGGAGCGGTGGACTTGGAGTAGTACCCGTCCCCTAGTTGACAAGACCAGAGGTGGAGGCGCTGCTGCCCAGGCGGAGGGACTACATGAGGATTTTTGTTAAAAATAATATGTTTATTTTATCTGTGGTAAATTCTACGCTTTCCTGATATATTGTTTATTATCTATGTTGTGCTCGCTTGTCTCTACTCTGTGGAACATTGAACTGGTTGTACTTATAATATTATAATTTCTAATATTTCTATTAATAAATAGCATCCAACAACTTCCAATTTGTTTAACTCTAACACCACCCTGAAACATAAAAAAAGAGTCGGACGCGGGAGGTTAAGCGGGGCAGAACACCAAAGTATGCTCTACCGTGTCCTCCGGGCGATCTTCACAATGTTCACACCCGGGCATTTCCTACCGCCCGATTATGAGCAGGAACCTCCCGAAGCTTCGGGTACGTACTGGAGTAAATCAGAAGCCAATTACGATTCGCAGGTCTTTAGTTTGAAAATTTGTGTTTGTTATTTTTGTTTGTTGTAGGCAGTTGGAAGCGATTCGTAGAAAATGCAGTAATTTAATAAGTGGGGGCGATCTATTAGGCTAATTAGTGAAGTTATAGGCTGCCGGCTCGCTGTCTCGCGGTGGGCGCCACGCGGCAGGCAGCGTCGGGACATCTCACGCCGCTCATCTCGGCACATAATCTGAACGTGTGCTAAAAAAAATGTATTAGCGTACATTATACTGTCATATTGCAGTTTTAAGCACGTTCTATTCAAAATTTAAATCCTTAATTTGTTTCATATTATAAGTGTAATATCATTATACGTAAAATATTCCTAAATAAATAGCCTGGCTACGAGTATGTAGGTAATCTTATATTTAAAATCTTATTACGGCTAAAGCTAGACAAATAAAAAATAAAAAACTAGAACATGTCACTGTTCTGAAACTAATTAGTGCAAAACTTTTGAAAACTATACAAATATGTAAGCAGTGAGAAGTGCTCCGCTAAGATCTGAACTTTAACGTTCCTGGGGAAGTTGGCGCTAAGTGCAGATAATGCTCGTTTAAATTCATACAACTTTGCAGTAGACGCCTTTTTTCACAAGAAGCATTGAAACATAACATAACGGTCTTCCTAAACTTTAGTTTGAACACCGTCCACTTGCATGCGTATTTATAAATACTAAACTTCTCAAAAAAAAATGTATATCCGTATGTCCTTCATTGTAGATCTACAGTGTAGAATATATACTGGTTCCGATGCGCCAAATTTTTCTTTTTAATAATGATGAATAAAGGTCAAATGAAGCTCGACCCGGAGTTTGCCGACACGTGCGGTGAGTGGCGGCCGGGCAGGCTCCACATTATAATTTTTATGCAATTATCTGGCAAATTAGGCCCAAGTTCACCGACAGATAGTTACGTAATCGGCCCGTTAAACAAAAACGTTTTTTAACCAGGAAGCTGGAATTTTCATATTACCCACTTCTAGTTCAACCCTGGTTTGGTAATTGACCGTTATAGGAATAAAAATCTCAAATAATACATTACCCATCGAAAGTTGGAAGTTTGAATTTATGGTAAACAGCTGTTATAAGTTAATCAGACCTATATCTTGTCGGTGGACTTGGGCCTTATTAGATCAACCACTTATCCGCACGTAGTGGACCTGGACATTAGTAAGCTAAAGGTGAAATAAAACAATCTCAAATTATAACACTTTATTAACGTGTCAAGATCATGATTATGTCAGGCTTAGCTGCATTTGGTATGCGGGTACTTTAGACTTATTACTTCATTATTCCTACGGTGTATGAATTATTTAAAATTAGGTATCGCTAACTTCGCTGTCTGACGCCCAATTTTCATGTCAATAATTTTCTCAATTTCCGATCCGCACCGAACTTGTTAGATGTTCTTGAGCTCGTCCAGTACCTACAATCCCGGCCGCAGCCATGAGCCAGAGAGGCCATGTCGCCATCATCCGTATCACACCGGCGACAAATCTCGTTTGTAAACTTTAGATTAACCTTCTTCCGAACCCTTTCCAACTTACTAAATTAGCAGTAATCTCTTACATACGCCAAAGACTAAATAATTCAAAGGGAACACCCACGCCCCGGTCGCTATCTTTGAACTTTTTGCGGAAGAGAGCGAGCGCCGGCCGCTCGCGGGCCAATTTAAATTCAATTTCACTCTAACTAGCTGAGTTTCACAAGTTTTTATTAAAGATTTACAGTTAATTCAACGACTTTTGAGTTGCGCGCGATAGGAGCCCCCCCCCCGTGCGCCTCACCCCCGCACCTCTCTCCGCGCGGCTCACCTACGCGCGCCACGCGTTCTCGTTTCTTTCCAACATTGTTGTTCGGCTTAGAATTATTAATTCCCCCTCCTCACAAAATGAATTTCTTTTTATACGCCGCGCCATTCAGCGTGAAAGAATGAAATATGTTTCAGATTACATTATGAGGAATAACATTATATTTATGCTGACAGGCTTTACTGTGTCATTATTATATTTAATAATTGCGCTCTTATTGATCTATTTCAATAAAATGAAAAGAAAGAAAGGACCCACCCATGATATAAACAATAAAATTAAAATTCATATAAATAAGTTAAGTTATGATAAGTTATTTTGACTGTACGAGGTCAGAAATTGCGCTCTTATTGATCTATTTCAATAAAATGAAAAGAAAGAAAGGACCCACCCATGATATAAACAATAAAATTAAAATTCATATAAATAAGTTAAGTTATGATAAGTTATTTTGACTGTACGAGGTCAGAAAAGGCTCCTATCTCAACATATACTGTGTAAAAGTGTCGCGACAGCAGCATCTCGAAGAAACTGTTTATGTGTGTACAGAATAAAAAAATATCGCGACGCAATTTTGTCTTAGTATAAGCTGGCTAAGATATAAATGATCACCCATCCACGCACCATCCTCTTGTGCGGCTGTTACTTAGCCACGAGCCAATCATTACCTAACATATTTGCTTCGACGCAGCAATGGTGGCAACACTGTACATGTTAATAATTCTGCCCTCTGAAGAGATGTGTAATCACCCGTCTAACACATTCCCATTTCGACTCTGCTTTTCCAGTTTTCCATTTCGACTCGGTGCTTGTATTTCACGTGCGATGCATTATTTGGAAATATTCGGCTTTCGTACACGTAGTCCGTTTATTTAGACGTAAAGCGAAAAATTGCAAAGGTATTCAGTTTGCCGACAGTCGAGCGTGAAGCTGCAGCTTTCACATGAATTGTTCATAAGTCGAAGAGCCCGCCAAGTAAACGCCGCGCTGCGCCGCTACGACTTTGCCAGTTCAGCCCAGCCCGTGAACTCCTATGTCACACACGGAAACGTTGACTGCCCCACTAACTGTCCCAAGGACGTCTCAACCAACCAATTAAAGACGTACAAACGCCAACATGTTCCTGAACAACATGATTGTGTTGAAGTGAGCAAAGACCATACAGTTGCAAATAACGAGCAGACGTGTGACGCTCCCAACGCCAAACGACAACTTTGCACAAAGTTCTTGAAACGATCATTGTAATGCAGTAGACGGATGCCGTAGAATTCACTTTTTTATTTGTCGAGGAGTTGCTCCGGTAAGTTGGGGACCGGTATAAGTCGGGTTGAAGTTTGGGTGAGTACGTGCGCTAAGTACGCCTTAGAGGAGAACTTGGCTTTAGTTGTTGTGATAAAGGTGGAGCAAGCAAGAACTGTCAAAGCTGTGGAGATTGCACATAGTTTACAGGTGTGACCTGCGTCGCATCGCGGCTCTCATCCCGACTCGTGCTCACAAGATTATATTGGTAAACAACAGCATGATGTACGTTATCAACGACGCACGATAAATTTACGAAGAGCAGCGTAACTCGGGGACTAGAAACCTATAATTGGGTATGGGTATACATACCCTACTACTGCTATCCTGAAGGACTCCGAACGTTACTTTTTGCTCATCACTGAGGTGAGACATTACTTTAACTCTGTGTATGTATGTATGGTTTTTAATGTAATCTTTAAAGATGTGAAGTGTGACATGAGTTAATTATGCATCTTGATCAATTAGAAGACGTTTAAGTCGGGTACTTGAATTTAATAATACCATGCCTTTCAATTGACCTGTATACCTATAGACATTTGCATTTTAGTGTCATTTGCTGCATACATTTATTTACACTCCACATTGACAAACTTTAATGTGAGATTACCACAAAACCAATAATAAATCTTCTCCCTCAACATAAGTACTTTTATTTGCAGAGCGCGAAATGTTCTTAACGGCTACAATGGCTTTTGAAACGCCACGAGTACTGGGTCGCAGTTTCGCAGTTGCAGGCGCAAGTAGTGGGTGGTGCACCGATGTAAAGGTTGCGTGCTGCTTGCGGCTGTGAGCCGGTTCCATGGCGGCTCTGTTACGCAAGCCGGTCACGACAGCCGTCATAAAATCGATATAAATACTTACACGCCAAATGCCCTCGTGCAATATTGTAGTTATCCATGAATTTTTGAGGTTATCTTGTGCGTGTATTTTCCGTTTTCTTTTAAATAACTTTCTGAAATGTCATGTGATATCCAGGTGTACCACTATTGCACTACAAAGTAAATAGATATACACTTTAGAACACAATTTAAATAATCCCAAAATGTTCATATCACGAAACAGACTACAACATTTCTAAAAAAAAATTTATTCGAAGTGATATTCTATTGTTTATGTTAGCAAATTAGCATTAGCTCAGAATAAAAAGTGTGGAGTACGGGCTGCAGGCGCGGGGCTGGGGAGGGGTGTCGAACACAATTAGGGGTCCGCGCGCTCGCCGCAAGCCGGCCGTTACCGACAAACGCTGTTTACCTGTTCGCCCCTTTGTTCCTAATGAATGCACCGACTGATACACCGACCTGCTGTTACAGCTGCTGTGTTCCAAGCATCCTTTCACAATAAAACATTGGGAACTGCGTATAAAGCGAAAAGTCATTAAGGAAATCATAACATTATTATGGTTGACAGTTCGTAGTGTTGCCTCCGGGAGCTCTACAGTTGAGAGCACAATAGACAGTGATCGCAGTCTGACTAGTTAGGAGTGAAACACCTCGCCGGATGACTGTCACCGCCGCCCTTCGACTTGTGAGTGGTTTGTTTAGTCATGAGCAGGATCTTAGCTGTCGAAAATTTTAATGCTACTTTATGCTATGTTACACCAGTAGAACCACACCAAATAGAAAATTGTTGTATTGTGGTGTATTGTTTCAAATCTAAATGCAATTCAAAATTCGAGTGGTTCGCACGTTCAGAATAACAACTAATCTTAATCAGCTTTATCATATACTATCTGTGCACGCGGCTTCGCTCGCTTGGCAAATAAATGTGAATAATAAAAATATAACAGAAAAATACATATGTTAGGTCATTCCCCTCCTTCACTCCCTTACACCCGTAAAAAGATGACATATTGGTAATCAGCCCCTAACACCCTCGAAAACGAGACCTATATCGATTTTACTTGAAATGTCGAGTCCGCCATCCATTCAAATATAATATAATATGATATTCCCCTCACACCCTTGAAGAAGTTAAACATAATGTTATGCTTTAAAACAGTACATAAGATTGATAACCTACTCGTCTCTCGTACTTCACACTATGGAGCTGTCATATTTCACACCCACTGCCCAGTGCCGGATTTATATTTTTTATGAGTGTAGGCCACTCTATTTCCGCCGCCCATGTACCTTCCTAAAATAATAATTTTCTATTTGTAGTAAGGAAAACACTAAAGTTAAATAAAAAAAACCGGCCAAGTGCGAGTCGCGATCTTGTTTTTTTTTCGACCGCATAATTAAGTGTTTACAATTACATATTTAAAAAGCATGTTAATAATAGGGAATAATATTTTTAAATAAATGGTAACTAAAACAAATTTTGTCAAATAAAGCCCAGGCGCGGATCCAGGATAGTTAAATATATAGAGCGCGACCGAAGCGAGCGTGAATCTTTGTAAGGATTCCAGCGGCTGCGGACTTTTTACCAATTTGTAAGCGCGAGCGAAGCGAGCGCGAACTTTTTGTAACGTGATAATATTTTTCAATAAATTGTAAGAAAAACAGAGTTTGAAAACAAATACCTGCGGAATCGATAGCGCGAGCGAAGCGAGCGCAATTTTTTTTTTTTTGCATGTTAGGGAACATGTTTCAATAAATTGTATCAAACAGAACAGAATCTGAAAATTAAAATAGGTAAATGGTAATATACCTAATCAGAATCGCCGGCGCGAACTTTTTTTTTAACATGATAATTATAAATTTCAATAAATAGTAACGAAAACAGAATCTGAAACAAAATAAGAATATGTAATTGAAAACGCGAGCGAAGCGAGCGCGAATTTCTTTTTTAGCAAGAAAACTAACGGGAATAATATTTTTTTAATGGGTTGTCATGATTGTTGATGTTGCAACCTATTTTATTTAGTTTCCGAAGATGGAAGATTTTTTCGCTAGTTCAATAAGGTTAAGTTCAGTAACGATGCCTAATGAGGTTTGGGGGGCCCCAGAGCACTGCCCCGCCTAGCCTCTGGGTAACTACGCCTCTGCTCACGCTTTTATTTAAGTGATAACTGTAACAATTTAAAGCGTATGTTGCTTTCCGTGAAAACAATGAAAAATTCTTCGACATCCAGGCTAACATTCTGTGTAGATTTATGCAAACTACTCAAATTTTTACTTTGTACAGAACAGAAAACAAGCGCTCCACGGACGGAACCCCAATAAAAATGTTGAATCTGTGACGTCCATAGCTACAAAAATTTGGGCGCCTAGCGCTTAGGATATAAGACTGGCTTGCACCATAGCTCACTAAATGCTAAAATTGGTAGGAAAATATGCTCACCTAAAAATGTTAAGACAGGGAGGCCTATGTTCAACAGTGGACCAATGTAAAATAGGCTGATAATGCTGATATTTATGACATCTTCTCTATCTTAACTAGGTAAAACAATAGTTTGAAAGGGACAAAAATATGTAATATATACGTATATTTGATTTATAATGCAGTGGGCAAGTCGGTGGTAGTTGTAATGAGGTTGTGGAAATGATTTCAAAACTTTCCCCATGATGTCGGGGCTCCCATACCCCCGGATCATTGACACAGCTGATACGGCGGTAGCTACGTCCCTGGTGGTTACGTTGAGCCACTGCCGCCCGCCTCCCGCTCGCATCCAACACTCACGCAGTAATATAGATAAAATATAGTACAAAAACATAACAGTAGGTACCTAGGATTAATAATTTTCGATAGGAATGAGTTTCTTTAGGGATTTAACGTATTAGTATAAAAAACTATGAGAAAACCAGTGAACTTGTTTGACTTTTATCCTCTGAAATCGAGTGAGCGTCCTCTGAAATCTGCCGCCCCTAGAACGCTGCCGCCCCTAGGCCGCGGCCTATACGGCCTATTGACAAATCCAGGACTGCCACTGCCATTCAAATGTCCATAACTTTTGATACAGTCAGCCGATTTTGATGAAATAAAGACTAAATGTTATCCTAGGATAGACTAAATAACAGACAGGAAAATATTATTAATATAATAATTTAATTATTAAAATTAAAATATAATTAATATAAAATACTATAATATATATTATTAAAATATTATTAATTTGTATTATAGATGTTTATTTATAAAACTATGAGAAATACCTCGTTGGTATCTAAATAAATAATACCTCGTTTTCGTTATTCTTTGGTGGAAACCCATAGCCAGAAGATACTAACGTACGGTGCTTAATGTTTGTCATGTCAATACAACAAGTATAATCTAGCAAATAATTAGGTTGAATTGAATTAATTTCTGCGATTAAATTTTATGATGTAAGTATCTAAAATAATGACATAGTGCTTGCGCCTGGCGAGCGAGACGGCCTTGGAGTGATTGCTTAGTGCGGACTTGCTTAGCGCAGCACACCACACAGCACTCGGACAGAAGGTACACTCCATAATAACCTCGTGCAATATGTCTAAGTGTAGAACCATACACAGTAAACATAACAATAACTATTTACCTACTTTACTGGTTCGGTTCGGGACAGTAATGCTACAAACTATATACATGTAACGAACTGATTTGAATTTTGTGTTGTTTTTGACATCGTTGATTACAAATAAGTCTTGTTCACATTTATCTACGGAGTGGCATCTAGCGCCGGCCGCACATATACCGGCTCGACGCTGCCGGACCGGGACTCAGCCGGCGCGTTGTGTTTCACAGGCGGCACGGCGCGCCCTCCAGCGGGGTCAAGGTCAAGTGCCCCTATTTTTGGACGATCTTATTTGCAGATCTGGTGTATATATTAGTGTAGGAGTGAGGGCACAACCAGCATCGTCTAGTTAATACTGAATGGATGATCCCTGAGCAACTTCCTCATTATGAACTGAGACGTATACGTATGCGATTATTACTTTACAAACATCATGACAAAAAGGTAAGTACTTTGAGTATTGTTTTGTACCCTGGGATGCACAAGACAGATGACAGTGATGGCAGTTCGTAGCACCTGCGGAACACTGCAGCTTGTCACTATAAAGGATCAGTGCTTTGTTATTTATTCTTTATTTGATTCATAAAACTAGACGTAACATGGAGTATGGGATAAGTAAGACAGCTATAATAGGACTACATGGCGATGCACGACCTTCTCGATGTGACACTGCATGCAAACAAATAGAGTACCCGCGACGTACGCTACGTACTAATAACTAATAGTAAACATGTTAATTATCTCTTTTTAAAGCGTATGAGAGTTGGTGTAGGAATTGTCTTCAGAGTCTTTCTAAACGGCGAATATGTATTGCATAAGAATGGCTCAAGACTACAATATTACAAGACTCATCGGATTTAACAATAAAAAAAAATGGTATTTCAGGGTTTTTGAAGAATTTTGTCTGCCGAATTACAAAGCCGGCTTCCAACTTTCTTGCCAATTGTATCTATATGTCACGATAGTTCAACTTGGTGTCTATTATAATACCTAAATCATATTACATACTACACTAAGAAGTGTGCGGTTTAAAAAGTAAATTGCAATTGTGGGGTTTCTTTTACGAGTAAATTTAATATGGAAGCACTTAGACGAATTCAGTGTCATTTTATTGCTAGAGCACCAACTGCTTACACTGCGGCACGCACACGTCATGTGCAAACCGTCCGGGGACAACCGCGCCACCTTTCACGTGGCGCTCCATACGACTGCAACACTCTTTGGGACCAGTTTTCCGCACAAATACATGACGTAGTGTATAGCCCCTCATTCAATTGCAGTAAAAATATTCCAACATATGCGGGACATCTGTGGGATGGATGGCGCGTTAATGTTCCCCTGACCTTGTGCAATGACGCCGAGGGGAGAGCCCGCCACACCTTCAGTCAAATACTTTCCTAAACACGAAGTCACGGCGCAATGAAGTTTCCGGACACCGATGCAACGAATGATCGAACTCAAACCTTCCGAATTACAACTTTCAAACCAAGCAACCTGGTTGTTACCAACTTCGGAAATTCCTGTCAAGGTTATTTTTCAATTGTTAATAGCAGATTGAAGTACCTCAGAGTTTTTTGAACAGCACCAGACTTGCAAGCACTACAAGTGTCGGAATGGGACAATCAAACTCAAGATTGCATAAAGTCTGTCCGTGCTCGTTAATGTATGAATCTTATTATTTTGTACTAATACGCAAGGCACGGGTAGCCCGTTGTTCACCTTGAGAAACAGTTCCTAAGTAAGTCGGTCCCTCTCTAAATTCCCCCTAGCAACAAAAATACAAACACTTTCTTCAGAAACAGACAAATGTTTACAAACTGATCTAAAGACTCATTTCTATCGGCAACGGATCAGTTAAATATTTACATAGCTGCGAAGTGACGCTAAACATGAGACATTCGGGAATTCATTTAAATTCATGAAGGTGTTATCAAAGCAATTAGCGTCGGGTGCGGCGCGCGGCCAGTTTTTGTACATTCATCATATCACCACTTTTACTTAATTGATTGACAATACAATAAATCCATAAAGGATCCTGTATTGAATGACTTGAAACCGTGCACGTCACCTGAGCCGGCCCCCGCCTGGGTGTCTGGCTTCACCTGCGTGCGTCCGAGCCGAGGGCCCTCCACGTACGGGCAGTATAATATGCAAAGACATTGTAACATTGTTATAATTATCGAAATCATTTGTTTAATTTATTTGAAAAACTTACAACCTAATAATCTAAAACAGAATCTGAATTAAATTTAAAGCCTAAAAAATATCAATAAATACAGAATAATGCCGGCGTGAGTCTTCGACCTATATTCGGTCGCGTCTTTGTTTCATCTCCAAACAACGGTAATTTTGCTCAGTCAAGCGCCTACTATATTTAGAGCATTAAAATTGGCTACTGATTCAAATGGGCTTATAACATACTTCGTATCAATAAGACCATCGACCAAGTTTTGTGGAGACTCAGCTATTGGGTCTACTTATCTTCCTGAACTTCATGGTCTAAGAAGGAAATCTAGGTCTATTTACGAAGTGTGTGAACTTTTTCCATAAATCCTAAGCTGCTTACTCCATCATGAAAATGCGTATTTCTGGATAAAAATCCTTAACATAGCTTGCGATCATTGTTCATTGGTGAAAATCTTCACGTAAGGTAGGTACGGAGTTGCTCTATACTTCGTTGAAATAGAATATTTCTAAAAGCATATATTTTCATATTATATCTGATTAAAGGCTCCATTCGACTTTCTCCTAAATTCCTAAAGGGGTTTCCGATCAGATACGTCTTTAGGATTTCGAAACGAACTGGTAAAACGTGCCAAGTGCATATCGGGCACGCGCAGTTTCGCAATATGTTTTAGTCGGTCGACTATAACTCTGTATCCTGTTAAGCCCACATAGGCATGTTAGTTTTCTTTTTAAGTTCATTATATATGCTACGTCTGTTATTTGTTTCATATATCAAAGAGCAGCTATTCAGAAGTTAGAGGTTGTCCCGTCGTGACTGGCGTATCGTTGAGACGCTCATCAATATTTCGCAAACGGCATCCTAAATCGGAAAATGGTCTTTACACACCTGCTTATTTTTGAAAGACCTACTCAACGATACTTCACATGGCGGGTATATGAGAAATAATAGCATCCCGGCTTCACGTGTATGGGAGGACCCTAAAAAATATAAATTTTCATAATTTTATTTTAGTTTTTTTTCTGCGTGATTAATATGCGTATTATCCATAGCAAATTGTAGCTTTCGAATACTAAGAACTTCTGACCTATGCCGCGGAAAGACAGACGGACACGGTAAAACTTTGAGAAACTTTGTCCGTCTGACACAGCTGATTATTTCAGGAACTACTAATGCTATTGACTTTAAATTTGGAACTATTATAAAGAATGATGGTCCGTTTTTATATTTATGCAATGGCGTTGCAAAATAAAAATGCTTTTATTATTTTTCAACCAAAAACTGGAAAAAGTAGATCGATTTAAAATGTATAACATGTGTGTACTAGTAAAGTGGGTGCGGCAGTATGTCTTGAAGCGGTAGCACAGCGCCTTAAACAGCGGAATATTGGCTTTTCATAGAGTGAGTCGTGAGCGTGAGCTTCTGCTTAGCGACGCTGAATATTCGTCGCTTAGCTAGTTTTTCATATCGTAGGCAATTGCAAAAGGCGCATACCGTACAGCAAGCAATGTGTAACTTGTTATTCGATCAGCCAGCGGCGTCTGTGTGTGGCTGTGCAATATCGCGCTTGCTGAAGCGCAGCACTTCTGCGCGCGCCTGAGGGGTGGCTGGCGCTCCGCCGTGACGTGTTCAACAACAATGTGCGCTAGCGAGTGCGACACATGTAGCTTTGTTTCAATCAGCTTTTGTGCTTATGACTACATCCGCCGTAACAAGCTCATTATGTACGTATGTATGTAGGTAGCTGTAACTAACTCGTGAAGGGAAAGTACTACCTAGGTCTATGCCTATGTAGATGTCAGTACGTGCATCGAAAGTTTATATTCTATCAAATATTTCAGAATAGTAATACAATATTATAGTAACGAAGTATAACGTCTAGTTCCAGTGTTCATAAGGTAGGTACTGGCTGATATTAATGTATCCACACACTGCTGCTGCCGAACTGCCGCGCACCCCGTCCGACCGACGTCACCCCTGGCGCTCCTATGCTCAATAACGATACTGACAGAAGGCTTGTGCTCGCCCTCTAGTTAACTGTCTAGTCTATACTCGATAGCCATTTAGATATTGAGTACCTTATATAACTCTTATCAGCATCCAATCAGTTCATTTATTCCAAACCTGCCAGAAACCCTCAGCGAACTCTGCTGGCGCCAGTAGTCACCGGTGCCAGCCATGATGCTTAAAGGTGTCAGTCGTCAAACTGTCCGCATCACACAAACATGTGAGCGAATTAACTTTTTTTCTAATGAAGAGAAAATCTGTCGAGTGGATCGAGAAATGTGAGGTCGCTCTCGAAACATACATACGGAGGTAAAACCTCACGGGAACTGAATAGCACCGTCAAATTTATGACCGTAACATTAAAACTAATGTGCCTCAGGTAGGCTCGGTCGGCAGGGCCATACGGAACAGAACATACGACAGCGCCCGCAAGCGAGGAGCACGCTGCAACCCAATTGTATAGTAATATATGTTTGATTTATCCATCATTAATACGCTTTTATAATGCCATGATAATAAAGGATATCTACCACATAGTACTTCAGTCTGTCGGGTAAACTCGACGCGAACCACGTTACAGACAACATCAAACTCAAAAACGTTTATTGAAATTAGACTAATTAAATTAGTACTTTTTCACGTCAAAATATATTTATGACAGCACCCCAAAAACGCCCACCTTTCACTGCTTTCTAGTGTTATGGCTGGAAAGAAGAAGTAGTGATGAACAAACTTTCCAGCAACACAGCTGTCCATTACAATTTTATTTTTATAATATAAACATGTCATATTTTATTTACAATATTAATATTTGATTATAGCATCGCAATTAGCTTCCGTCTTTATGAATTTGTGCCACTGTTTGGATGGTCGACACTATCTAGATAAAGTTCAGTAGGACAGTCAAGTGACCACATTTCTGCCCAAACGCTAAATACGCGCTGCGTTATAAATAATTTCTGAATATACCTACGTTAAACAGTAATAAAGTCACGAATTTTATTTAATCTGATAATATCATTTACAATAGACTAACCTACCAGTGAATGCTAACACTTAGGTATCATGCGGCTACAACTGTGGTGCTCTCGAGAATAAACAATAAGGAATCATTGGAGCTTGCGCAACCTGGAATGTTCGCAACTTAGTAAATTTTGATAAAGTTTTAGACGTCCTCCAAGGTTAACTTACTCCTCATGACGGAAGTATTTATTAATTTTCAATCTTATGACGTACATTGGTAGATTAGCTATCACTTCCCACTGTCTTACATGCGCCACTAGCAGCCATCACTAGCCGGGAGACCGGACCCGATACACACTCATTATTACGAGTATATTTGTTACTTATTTACTATAATAAATGAGCACTAAGCTCATGTGCGTGCAAGATGTATTTCGTTTCAACACCTCATAGTGCCGCGCGCAGGTTCAGGGGAACGCGTTGCCGGTGTGCGTGAAGCAGCCAGGCTACACGCGCGAGTAGCTGACGAGGGTGTTGTTCGAGCACGCTGCGGCCGCGCTACCTGCGCTCGCGGACAAAGGTCACTGCTAATTAATTTCAGCGCTCGGTGACCCATCAGTAATTCTCGTGCACCTTCCAGCGTTTATAGAACCTCGTGTAAGAGTGGCGTGTCGCTTGATCTCCTGATTTTTTAAATTCATAATCCTTAATTCTTCTTCTTAGTGTGTAAGCAATAATTGAAGCTAAGTCTATCTGTCTATATGTTACGCTTTCACGGAAAAACAGCTCAACCGACTTGTAATAAAACAGATATTTGGGTCAGAGAAGAGTTCCCTCAGGAGACGAGTGAAACTGCGGGAAACATCTAGTCACAAATAAATAGGAGTTTGATCTGTAGACCAAGAACTAAAATATATCGTTTAAAATCTGATGCATACAATGCGGGACTTGCATAGGTATATATCAATGATGCGCACATGTGCTCGTCGCACGCGCTGCGCCGCGGGGCCTGCGCGTCTGCTCCACAGACACGCATTCAATCCAATTACAATAAATTAATAGGTTAGAAAACAATCTAATTAAACGCTGTAACTATGTTATACTCTCATTAAATTCCATAATGTCCTGTGGTTACTACTGTCCTGTGGTAGATACATCATAATATATTCTTATTATAAAAGTTAAATATGGTCAACTGATAAATTCAATTAAATTCGGTATTCAATTATTTTATTAATCGTCTCAAATCGTGACGCCTTGTTTGTCAATTGATTAGGAGCAACTCAAATACTACTTCAATAAATGTTATTATCTTTTACAGGAAGTCGTGTAGTATATAATTAGCAGTAATTGAACAATGTAGTACAATAGGCGCGAGTGTGGCGCTCAGCGGCACTAGTGAGGCGGCGGCAGCGCGCGGCAGGCTCGCTGCTGCAGCTGCACTACTAACAAAACAGAGCGATTGTGCTTCAGCAGATAGTCGCCGCCGGGGTGTGAACTCTTGACATCGATTGTAGAATAATAACCTGTGAACTGCAGTTTCATCGTAAATTTGTCTGTTGTTAGTCCATCCTAAAAAGGTTTTCTTTAATATAATATTACCTACCAACTTTCCCTACAAAATTTGTAGCAAATACGTTGTATTCCAAGAGCCCATGAACCCCATACCATCGTCATTTTATAAAACCTGAAAGTTTGTCAGCGCATGCTCCCAACACAGGTAAGAACGATTGATCATTATGAAGTTTGGGTTATGGTGGCTTTGGCAGGTACACGGTGCTAATGATTTTTCGGTATTACCTTCGGAATATTATTAAAAATCACGGCATTACCATGACCATTCCCAGACACTAACCATGGTGGCAACCCGTTGCCAGACACCCTTAATGTTCATCAAATTATAATTTTACTTACGTTATAGTATAAAATCTATCCCTGCTCTAGTAATAAGTCGTATATCATTTAAAATGTATTTTTAAGTGAAACATTTTGTACTTACATACCTTATACCAATTGTTAGTACTTTAGGTGTTAGAGCAAGTTTAATCTGATATTATCGATATAGCTATGTTTGGAAGTTCGTACACACCTCCGCTAGTGATGAGTATTATATCATTTGAAAGGTCTTTTTAAGTGCAACATTTTGTATACTACAACATACTTTATACCAATTGTTAGTACTTTAGGAGCGGGTCCTCATTTACAAACACATTTGTAGGAAGGTTGCGCTTGTTTTTCAGGATAAGATGTTTTTTCCAAGATGTTGTTAAAGATATTATTACTGGTCGGTTCTTTTCATAATTCGTCTCGATTCTATGGATGTTACTTATTTCTTGAATATTTATATGAGTTCTAGAATCTTGCAAAATTTCCTTCACAAAATCCAGCAACTCTAACTGTGTTTTTCCTTTTTCTTCGATGCCGAAAAAAAACTAGATTATTCATACGTTTTTCCTCCTCTAAAAAATATATTTTTTGTTCCAAGTGGCTGACTCTAGTTTTGAGGTTGTTGTTTTCTTCTGTTAATATTTTTAACTTATCGTCTAGGGCCTCCATTACATTTTTTGTTATTGCTGTTGTTAATATCATTGTTTGTTCATTAAACTTTTCGTTTATTTTAGAGAGTAAAATTTCCATTTGCTTTTCCATCTTTTTTTCTGGGTAATTTGGTGTTATAAAGTGGTAACACTTGAGTTTATGTAATCCTTTTTCTACGTTGGCAACACTTTTTGCAGTTGTCAGTCAGTGTCAGTTGTCAGATGTCGCTGTCAGGTGACAGCGACAGATTGATTTGGTTTGCACTACTAGTAATCTTGATATCTATGGTGTGTGTGCTTAATTTGAGGTTATAACGATCTAAACTGTTTGAACAGAATCACCAAATAATTCGTTATTTCAATGTAATTTCTGCTGAAGCACTCTTCTGAAGATTTCACTGTAGTAAGTAAGCTTTCGGTTTTTCACTTTGTGCACTGTTTAGTTGGAAATATTTACGGAGCTCTCTTATACGTGTTTACACTTTCGTCGCCGGAACCGGAAACCATATACATTATAAAATAACTCGCCTAAAATATACAAATGAGTTTCTTAATATTGTCTAAAATAGTTTTTTTTTTAATATATTTTTTTGGTTACATAAACATCGATTAAACCAAACACTTTGTTTTTTTTTCACGATAAACCACAACTCTGTTGCTACCTTGTACTTTACTGGTGTGCCACTCACCAGTGACCGTTCTTTGACGATACTTTACGTCAGATACTTTATAATTTGTCTGAATTTGATGAACTAGGTACTTTGTACCTAATGTGAACTAGACGATGTAGATAGGTGGTGGCGAGTGTGTGCGCCGCTAGGACATGCGCAGTATGCACGCATTACATACACAGCGCGCCGGCGCCGCATGGCCCTGGTTGACGGCTGCTGTGGCAGAACAATTCGGAACGTTCCGCGCCGCCGCCCAGTGCTGGCTTTGGCCAGACTTAGCCTCCAACCATACCGGCAGTACCAGTTGAGTGGTACCACGTCACGTAAGGAAAAGACGTTACGACCCTTCATGCGACTTTAGCCCTCTGCTGTGCACGATCGACCTCCACAATAAAACTCATGAACTTCGTTCATTACGGGACCCTTTTTATAAACAAAGATAAGTTTAGCAGCGCCTCAACACAATATTTACATAAAAAAATACCTCTTCATAAAAGCAAATTCAAAATTCAAAAATTATTTATCCACAGTACTAGGCTGAAAATCAGCACTTTTTGAACTTCAAATTTACAAAAGACGAATTAGAGATGATAACTTTCAAGATTAATAAGTGCTATGGGACAACATCGTCAGCGATTAGTAGTCCAGCCATAGGATACCAATGAATAACCTTCTCCTATGTTGAAGTCGGTTATTACGGAAGTATATCACCTATGTCATCAGCATATAATATTGTCCCACTGCTAGGCACAGGACTCTTCTCATATAGAGAAGGCATGAGCATTAATCACGCTTGCTCAAGGCGGATCGGTCATTTCAGACTTCTTAAGTGCAGGTTTTCTCAGGATATTTTTCTTATCCGTTAGGCAGTCACGTCTAACATATACTTAGAAAGTACATATTATATTATGACTTTAGAAAAGTCACATTGGTACTTGCTAGGTTTCGAACCCGCACACTCGTAATGAGAAGCAGGTCTTGTGCAATTTATACTACGACAGAAATTGCGAAACAAATGTCAGAATATTTTTTATTACGTTCACACCAGTTTCCTTGTGATGCCGCTGCCGCTGTCACGACATTTTTAAATGTCCCACACCTGTGCAAACACACACAGTGGGTTCGAATCCCACTTCTGATGTGGGAGAAAGCCGTAAAAAAAGAAACTAAAACATAAATTATTTGTAGGTATATTTCATAATATCGTTATTCGTAATGCAATGAAAACATGTATTATTGGATAGCTTTAAACAAACTGTATTTATAACATCACTATTACATTATGATAATTCTATACATAATGCAATTTAATAACAATACCTTGTAAAGCATTTTTATAGCATAATCACATTAGAACATTAATGATACAGCAATAAGGCTCATAACAATATTAAGAGCAATTGGATTATTTAAAAGAAAATATACCAAACCGTTCAGAGGTGTCCTGCTAGTTCCGAAGCCAAACGAAATCTGCCCGGTCGAGCGTCGTGCACGGCCTTTTATGCTATGACGCTGTCAGTGGCACGATGCGAGTAGTCGTACAAAACTTATTAAAGCAATAAAAATACCTTCACAAAAAGTAATAATTTCATACACTCCCGCATGTACACTAAGTGTATACGGCATATAAATAGTGTCGTGCAAATCTAGCTTTAGTGCGACACGCTTGTGATTGACGCACACATTCGCGACTCAAACGACCTTCTTTTGAATACACGTTAAGAAGAAGATCGTAGGTTTTACCGACCTATTAAGCTCTAGAGTTTTCTCAAATCCGTCTGATGGCCTCTGACTCTGACTATCAATAAAGCAACCGGGGACAACGGCTTAGCGTGCTCTCCGAGGCACGAGGGTGTAAGACCACCCACTCCCTTACTTCACAAAGCGATTTCGGCCCGACCCGGGACTCGAACCCGAGACCTCGTTCACAGCAGTTGCGTTATGCTACCACTAGACCAACAGGGCAGTCTACTCGACCGATGTTTGTAATGAATGGCGCACAGCACACGCCCCGCAAGTGCCGCGTCACCTCGCGCACAGCCGGTCACGAGCTAGCTGATGGTGGGCTGCTTACAGCGCGGCAGCACTCGCTCTCCAGACGGTGCTGATACTGCTTGCTGACTATAGCTCTGTGTATTCACACTCAGCTATCACTATATTACGAACCACGGTGAACTTATCAGCTACTTAGTAGATAGTAGAAGGTATATCTGTAGCGCGAATAACATTTTCTGATTATTTTGTCCCATACTCTTTGTAGCTTGCTGAGAAGAACTACTCCGCATGAAACAATATAAGATCATTTAAATGTTTGTATGAATAAGGATTTCAGAAACCATTGCCAATAAATAGAATGCACAAACCCATCGATATTGTAGTTGATATCGGAGCACAACTCCGGGCTGGCGTGCTAGTGGTCGTTACGTCACGAGCTATCTTTCTGCAGTTGTGCGAGCGTGACGTGCCCGCGGCCGCAGCACCGCGCGGCGCGTGCCAAATGAGCCGGTATTAACTTCAATACACCATACATACACCCCCCCTACCCCGCGGTTCCATCCCTCTTATACGACTATTGTATGTTTCATCTAAAGCTAGCGGGCAATTACATACTCTCCTATAGAATAGCCGGACTCCCTGGAATATATTTTAATAATCAACGTCAGTAGTTGTAATGCAGTAAAACTATTGAATTTTTAACACGGATATACTCGTAGATATCATTCATCTAATTAAATTCAGGTTTAAAGTCGGTGCCAAGCCAAATGTAATAGTGTTACTCATTCAGGTATTAAAAAGTTTTCATCTGTTTCACATTAATTCACATTGTTCTTTAAGTTTATTTACGTAGGTTAATCTTTAGGAATTTCATTTTGTTTAGGACTTGGCACCGACTTCAAACCTGTCAATAGGTAACACATACAAATAATGGTGTTTTATTAATATTAAAGGTATTAGGTTTGTGTTAAATCTTTATTAAGTTATTTTATACTTTTTTAATACTTTTTAGTTTTTTTTTTGAAGTCGGTTTTTTAAACGTAGTTTTTTTTAATTTATTTTTTACTTTTTAGTGTCTGTAATAAGTTGCTCTGTAAACTACAGTATTTTTTACAGGATTTTTATAGATTACATAAGGAAGGCTATAACATTTCGTTGTTTTTATTGTCATAATTATATGTTAAATAGTTTTTTTTTTAAGTAGCTATGGGTAGGCCTACGAAAGGTGCAGCTTTAAACAATATAGATCAAGAAACGGGAACGGAAAATATAAATCGACTCCGAAACAATTACGTCATCGATGTAAACAAAAATGTAAAAAATGTTCACAAAATGAAAACTACTGGGCCAAACCATGTGAAATTTTTATGGGACCAAATGGCATCTATTCCGCATCAAACTAAAAAAGAATCACGTAAATCGGATCATAAATCTCAGCGTAATCGGTGTACATACATAGAAAAAAAAAAAAAAAAAAAAAAAAATACCGATCGAATTGAGAACCTCCTCCTTTTTTTGAAGTCGGTTAAAAACGATTACATAGCGTGGTTGCACCATTATTCATACAATGTTATGAGAAGGTTAAATGAAGTTATATGTGAAATGACTGTCTATTGCACAGCGGTGCCAAATGGCTGCGGGGAGCCTCCACGCGCGCAATACACCGACAACTTTAAGTATGCAGCAGTTCCGCAGTTAACAAAGAACAGAATCAATCTAAAAAAAAACACTTTATCAATAAAGAAGAAACACAAACGGAACTGATAAAAAACGAAATTGATAAAATCAAATAGAGAGAGATAGAAAAGACATAAACACGAGTAACTAACACTCGCAGCCGCGAAACTATCACTAGTCACAGGCCAAGCGGGACCCGCTTCACCGCTCGCGCTGGTAACGCGTGTGAGTAGAAGTACACGCTAGAACACGTAGCTCATATGAAGCACGGAGTAAACCTTCTGTCGGTGTCCGTCCGGAGAGCACGCGCTCGCGCGGCTTTGCTTGGCTTTTACCTCCGACTCTAAAATTCATATATCGTCCCCGTAGGTGGAAAATTAAATAAGTCCGATTTTGGCGATTTTGACTTTTCCCTATTTTCAAAACACCTAAAACATGCCGCATATTTGAGCCTAACAGGCATTTTCGTATCTTATTCCGTTCCAAAATTATAGCCATTTTTGTCGGATAGATGGAATAATAAATATCTTCGGACAAACACTATTTTTTTTAAGGAAAAATAAATAACTCAGTAAATAAATCAATAACTGTGGGCAATGATAAGTTGAATATCAAATAAATTAAATAACATGAGTTGTTGAATTTTTCCTCAACTTAAAAATTCTTTCACAAAACTAACTAAGTTCTAGGAAAACTAAATAACTCTATTTATTTAATTCTGCTATTCAGAATTGTGATTATAATGTACCTAATTTATAAATACTTGATGTTATCTATTTCTTCTACAACTAGATAATGATTAATTATAAGATGCTAGGCAAATAAAATTAAATAAATTAAGTTGTTTATAATTGCCATAAAACGAAATGCACCTGAGGAAAGGTATCATTATTTTTTTAAGAGAATTTGGCCGAAATATTGTCAGTACCATCTAGGCAATGACTGATCGAGAACGACGGCGACGACGGAGAACGCGGGGGTGAGCGCGTGCGGTTTGATGCATCGCATCATCATCATCATCAGTGGCCTTTAACATCTATGAAAGATGATTCAAACAGCAGCCGTGTCAGGTTATTTGGCTTTGGCACTGCGCTGATGGCTAAGAAGGCCTATACGAGAGCGACAACGCCGGTCGAAACGTCCACGGGCCTTCGATGGACCCTCCCACTGTCGAGAGTGACCCCTGGCGTCTGCGCTTACGTCTATCTGCTTGGACTTATAACCGGTCACTGCCACACCCCGTGTTGTTTTCCACTCAGCAAAGCTGTAGCCTACTGTACTTCACCCAAGTGACCTGTCCACGGATGCTGCATCGCCTGGGACGCAATTAAGATAGTGCAGGCTTTCCCAAGACCTACACCACTCTCTCGGCGTCACCGACTGGACCCACAGGAACGACAAGTCGTTACGTGCGGAGTCGGATTCGCTGCAGGTGCTTTCGGCTCCACCAACACCTGGTTTATTTCGAGTTGACCGTCTCTGTGGGGGAAGGGTTTGGATATTGGAAGGGATGGGGGAATAAGGGATACTAAAGTCACGGAAAAGACAGGATTGTGACTCTAGCAGCTCGAGCAGTACGGGGTCGCACACCCGTAGTGGCTTTAGTCAGTTAACGGAAAGATAACTGAAGAGTCCACCCTCTGTCGTGCGTTTTACTGTGTGATACGTGACCTTCAATTGCATTGACGTCAGAGTGACCAATAATGGATTCGCGAGGTTTATTCAGCGACTCAAAAATCGTTCTTGCATGGCTAAATACTGAGCTAACAAAACCTCAAGCTTATGAATCGAACAGAGTAAGTGTAATTCGTCAAAATACTGCTGGAAGCAGTTGGCAATATGTCAATACACATGACAATCCTGCTGATCTCATTAGCCGAGGCGTCAACCCGAAAGAGCTGAGTAGCTGCGACATTTGGTGGAACAGCCCAAAGTTTCTGCAAAACAGTGAGTACGAGTTCCTGCTTACAGCTCACCTGCTAATTCACTCTCTGTGGAGCCCTGCTTAGCTCCTTCCAGCAACTTGGTATGCCAAAACCCCAATCCGCTTGACTATGTGTTCAAGCGCTTGTATAATTACTCTAACATAAATAAAATAGTTAGGCTATTAGCATTCATATTGCGATTTTTAAACAACATTAACAAATATAATACAAAAATAAATACAAACTATTTGCAAAGTTCTGAGTTAGATAATGCATTAATGTCAATAATTAAACATGAACAAAATACATATTTTAAATCTGAAATTAAAGCAATAAGCAATAACAACAGCTTGAAAGGGAATCTGGCTGAGTTGCATCCCTTTCTTGACAATCGGGGTCTATTGCGCGTTGGTGGCAAACTGCATTATGCTGATATAGCTTATTCACAAAAACATCCTGTCATACTGCCCAGAGGCTCTTCAATTACTAGCTTGCTTATAAGGTGTGAACATGAAAGGCTACTGCACGCAGGGCCTAAGCTTTAACTCTCGCATCTTAATCAAAGCTTTTGGATTGTCAATGGCTTATTAGAAGTTAAGAAAGTAACTCACAAATGTATTGTATGTTTCAGACAAAAGGCCTTAGCAGCCAAGCAACTAATGGGCTCCTTGCCGGCTGCACGTGTAACAGCTACCAGCCGCCCATTTGAGAAGGTCGGCGTGGATTTCGCTGGGCCAATTGATGTGAAACTCTCTCGCGTAAGACGATCTTTAATTGGGAAAGGGTATATCTGTGTATTCGTATGTTTCGCGACAAAAGCCGTTCACTTAGAACTCGCATCAGATTTGACCACGGAAACCTTCCTTGCGTGCTTGAGGAGATTTATCTCCAGACGAGGTTTGCCCACCGAAATTCACTGCGACAATGCAAGTATATTTAAATGTGCAAGGAGTCAATTAGTCGAGCTCTACAAGCTGCAAGCTTCTCAGAGCCACCAAATGCAGGTTCATTTACCACCGAGCGTGGGATACAGTTTCACTTTATACCATGTTACTCACCTACATTTGGTGGGCTCTGGGAGGCGGCAGTTAAGAGCACAAAGTTTCACTTAAAAATAATAATATTACAAAAAACTGTTCTAACTTATGAACAGCTTAGTGCTTACTTCTCCGCCACTCTTACCTTTATCTTTGAACTCCGATGATTATTGTTATTTGACACCTGGTCACTTTATTATAGGTAGTGCTTTGTCAACGTATCCTCAAGGAAATGAATGTAACATTCCACAAAATAGACTTAAGTTTTGGCAACTATGTAATTGTTAAAAAAAATCCTTTTGGAAAGTGTGGTATCAATGTTATTTAAATTTATTACAAAATAGACCTAAATAGAAATATGCTAATTTTAATGTAAAATTAAATAGTTTAGTAATTTTAAAGGAAGATAATCTTCCAGTAATGTCATGGCCAATGGCTAGGGTTGTGAAATTATTTGATGGTCATGATAACAAGGTTAGGGCTGTAGAAGTAAGAACTCCTAATCATAAAACCCATATACGGAGTATTCATAAAATATGTGTCTTACCCATAGATGATAATGAATAAATTTATGTGTTTTGATTTGATACAAACTTATATTTTTTAGTTCTAATACTTATTATTAGTTTTGCTCACTACTAAGTATATCTTTTGTAATTAGGTCTCTGATTTTAGAGCCATAATGTTATTTTTTAAGTACAAAAATTATTTTCTGTTTTGATTTGAAAGAATACTTTAAGTTAACTTGTTTTCAATTGTTATAATTGGTGTAATTTTGTTTATTTTTTAAAGTTTGTAGCAAGATAAGTATCTAATTACAATACACTTTTTCTGATTTTTATTGTACTTTTCTATTTTTTCCTTACTATGACTTTATTAATATCATAATACAGCTTTTATTTTAAATGAGACCAATAATAGTTAAAAAATATCAAAGTAATAATAACGTACAAAGCTACTAAATTGTACATTTAAAAATATTTCGAGTTTGATAAATTCAATAACTGCATTTATTTAACCAATTCTTACTCTACCAGATGTATTTAGCTCGTAGGAAAACTAAATAAATAGCCGAAATAAGTAGCTAATTGTAGTTGCGTTACAAATAACAGTTGTGGCAAAATTAAACAACTTGATTTTTTATGTGTTATTGAGTTATAGTTAAAGATAGAGTTCAGTTTGTTAAAACGTAATGTAAAAGGTAATCAGGTCCACAATATATAAAATTACCGACAATAAAATTGTCTCACATTTTTTAACAAATGTACATTAACTGAAAAAAAAACACTAAATCGCGTTTATCTCAAAACTACAAAATCAGAGTTATTTAATTTTCCAACTACGGGGACGATATAGTCGTAACCTAAGTGTAAGGTAAGTGATGGACCTCATAAGCAGCCACTTGAACTCTAATCTTGTGTCGTTGCAGCCACTAAGGGTGACCACTGCAACATCAATCAAGCAGACGAGCGAGAAATAGTGTTAACGAGTCGCGTGAAACTGTGGCTGGCTCATGACCACAGGTGGTTCGTTTATCAATAAGGCAAACAGGATCAAGAAATCATGAGTATTGTAAGCAAGAGGCCGAAGTCCGCGAGGCTCAGCTCTACATGATAGCAGTACAAGCGGTGCAATACTCAATACTTTATTCCATTCCATAATGTGTACATATAACATCGCAAGCTTCGTAAAACCAACTGATCACCAATTCTGAGCATGAATTTTGTGAAGCGTGAATCTTGAAGAAGTTCATTGCGTGATTCTGCGCACACAGGTAGTATTTTATACAAATGTGAGTCGCATTTTATGATTTTGGATGATCGTTGCGGTATCTCTCACCTAATAGCCTTTAAACAGTGAACGAGATCCCTGTGCCAAAATATTTTTATTTGATGCGCACGCTGCCGCTCTGTACCGGTTAATTTTGTACTATTTATGTGTATAGCATATGTAATAATATAATCAGTACAATCTACTGTATTGAGCAGTACCTACTACTGTTTAAATGCGGCGCACTCGCGAGGTCTCGGTCACTGTCGGCCATGTTCGGGCATCGTCGGGAGCACTAATTGCTTGTGTTCGGTTGATTAGTCTCAGGCCCGCATGCGATCGTGTGTGATCGGCACACACCGACGACGTGACACGGCACGACCTCTCGCCCATATCCGTCGTTGTTTAATTATTACAGAAGGAAGGGACTCCACTCCAGACTCCCTCAGATGACACTAACCGTGGGGCTATACAGAATGTTCTTAAGTTCCTAATACTGCAAAGTTTGGGTAAATGTTGTTAATACATTAAATATTAAGTTTAGCCTTTAATTTCGTTACATAGGTTTAAATTGAAATAAGAAGATCTCAAGATTAGTAATCGACTTAAAACACATAATTAGACAGGTAAGTGCATCATATTATATTTCATGTCGCCGAGGGTACCACCACGCACGGCGTACAGCCGCCAGGGCAAAGATGTTATTGTGTTCCTGCGTGCCCTAACTAGCTGCCGGGCGCTGTGGCCAGCGTACGCTCTGCCTCTGCGCGTGTGTACTGCGCCGTAGTGTAAAGATAGGCTATCGCGGCTCGGCGGCGCTGTGCCGCTCTCTACAACCGCTTTATTAGCTTTCAACATTCCATTTACTGGCTGCTGTGATTCACGAAATTACTACTTCTTCTGGCTTCTCTTGAATATCCTCATATTTTACAGTACAGGAAACCTACTTTCAGTCACTCTCAGCAGTAAGTTATTCCATGTCAGAGGCCGTCAGGCGGATTTGAAGAAACTCTGACACCAGGGCTTGTTAGGTTGGTAAAAACCTGCAGCCCACACGACAAGAAGAAGAAGCAGTAAGAAGTGACGCTGGCGCCAGCACCTGTAGGTGCACCCGCAGCGAGCGTCGCCGACTGCAGCGATGATATTACAATTAGTTCGTACACAGCAGCGGCCCGGCGTGCTGCGGAGTGGGGGGGGGGGGTTCAGAGGGTCGGCCCCCGAGGAAATCAGCGCGACGACAATCTGCCGCTTCCGTGCCATCATGAGTGGCGCGACTCTGATCATCGCAGCAGAACCATACTGGATATATATGCCACTCGATCATGTCTTTTAGTATAACATCTTATTTTTTGGCCCTGCTTCTGGACCTTGTGGAATTGGATTTTGAGTGCCTTATTACCCGAAATTTAGTTGCCTCCGTTACCTAATTAAAATTAAAATGTCAACATATTTGGAAACAATAATAAAAAAAAAACAAATCGGAATTCTTAAATACGATTGAGAATAAACTTTTCTGGTTTCACTTCGTCTGTCTGTCAGATATTTATTTCAGAAACTACTAAAGCTATCGACTTGATCATTTAGAACATTGTAATTGAAAAAAGTTAAATCATTCTACTCTTTCGTGATCAACAAGTCGTCCATAGATGTAAACAAAGTAGCATCGTGACGTCATCCGGGTAAATGTAAGTCAATTGTTATTTTTACATTAGCTTTTTCGAGTAGAAAACAAAAAGTAAATTTCGTGGAAAATAAATAATTATTGATATTTATAATTATAAAAGATATTGGTAATTATAAAAGATAAAAATAAAAAACTAAAAACTTGGTTTTTTGATTTTTTCACATAAATTTTGAGGTTATGTGAAAAAAGTGTTAATGCAAAAGTTGTAGATCTTTTTATTACCTACAACTTTGCCATTGAACTTTTTTCCATAGGACTTGTAGTTTTGCCGGAAATTGAGATAAACCGTTTTTTTACCTTTAACCCCCCCTCCACCCAATTCCCGACCTCAGATCGCCCGTAAATTATTTTTCCTATCATTTTTATTATATTCTCCTCCTTTTCCAATAGGTTTCATCCTACTATTATTTTATTTGTTTTCAAAAATTATCGGCACTGGTCTATTACGCACACACGTTAGTTTGTTAGTGTTGTCTGCAAACCTATCTATTTTGCCGTGTTACATGTTCATTTTCAAAATTAATACAAGTTACTGTGTAGAGGCTTACTTATATACTAAACGTTTCAGGCCAAATTAAAGTTTCTCGAGCTAAAACCGACATATTAGCAATAACGTACGATAAAGCTCGAATATGGCGGTCGTTGAATTTAATCAAAGTGTTTTTATGAAAGTACCCATTTTACGAGCTTAGAAAGACTTAAAATGCCTGAACTTAGTTTAAAAGTTCGGCAATATGTCGGAGCTGGAGAAAGTTGGTAGAGTTTCAGAAGTCCTAATAAAGAAAATGCCTAAAAGACTAAATTGTTTAATACAAGAACACATAAAACAAATCTTAGCTAAATCCTAGCACCTCTACACAAATTACACTATATGTTGTGTTAGTTATGTTTGTTTTCGCCGGTACTTCATAGTTCAGGCCCCGCCACTGTTGCTGACATGGACCAGGGCTCAAGCCAGGGCTGGACGCGAGAGGTCACTGGCGCCGACTGCAACTACGAAGACACGGTGGTGTCCACCGCCATTCCTCCACTATATCCTCCATCGTGTCCTCGGGTAATTTTCACAATGGTGACACCTGGACCCGCCCGATTATGTACAGGAACCTCCTGAAGCTACCGTGCCTGGTGAAGACCTCCGTCAAGCAGTATGTCAGGATGCCGTGGTGTCTTCTTAGCCACTCCTCAAAGAGGGGACTTATTGCCACTATTGTGTCGACAGTCGCTCTCTTCATTCCGCCATGAGAGCACGACGGAGCTCTGTCCACCGAGCTGCGATTTGTCGTGGCAGCAGAGTTTCGCCCTGGAGTTGCACCTCTACGCACCACATATACAAGTGCGCGAGCACGCCTGCCTCCAGCTCCGCCGCCTTGCGAGAGATTGTACGATAGCTCCGGATGAGCCTAATGGCCACCGCTCTTTGAGGCGAGTTCAAATATTAGGGGCCTCAGCGCCCCAGCTAGCCCGCTCACACCGGGGCCACGTACAGGTCCATGGACCGCACGACCCTCGCTTAGAGCCTCCGGAAGGAGGCATTTGGATCCCCCCCTTGGGCAGAAGCCGCTTGAAGGCAGCTACAGGCCTCTCCAGTTTGGGAGCCAAACTTCGGAAATGCTCCACGAAGTTTCACTGGCTAGTGAGGACGAGTTCCAGGTACTTCGTTGTCCGCGTGAGTTCTGTGGCTATCAGCATAGCACGCCACGCTTACACCGCTGAGGAGGTCGGCGCGCAGCACCCAGTCGTAGCCGATGGACATAACCACAGGAGCGGCCCCAGGATCGATCCCTGCGGAACACCGCATGACATACAATAATTATGTTGCCGGTTCCGTTGCCAATCGTGACCGGGGTAAATGACGGACCTGTCCGTTAAGTAGACTTGGTCGGGCCAAGCGACGGAAGTAGGTCGGAACCCGGTGATACCGGAATGCCTCCCCAATGCTACTCCAGGGCAGGGCAGGTGTTGAAAGCACTGGTGATATCTAAGGATACCGCCAAGATGACCCCGCCCCGGGACATCGCATCCCCCGTCGCGTAGGTTCCCACGCGCATGATGGCGTCCACCATCGAATGCCCCTTGCGGTAACCAAAAAAAATCCGCAAGATCCAGCCCAACTCCCACTAGGTACCCGACTATGTACCAGACATTCTTTTCAAAGTGTGTTATTATAAGTCTTCAGAGTTCGATGAAAAGTTATTTTAGAAATTACCAAATTTGGATAACTTTTACTTTGCCGCAAGAATTTACTTCTCATTTAAAATTCCACAATAGCCGGAATACGCAACGAACAGAAAGCAAATATAATGCCAGGATCAACCAATGGAATATGGTGCATCGATCGCGTCACGTGCGTACACTGTCTGTGAAACGATCATCGCAGTTTCATCTATGACTTAAATTACCGGCGAAAACAAACATAACTAACACTGACCTCAATTAATCGGTAGAGTGCACATTATGCTACATATAACAGAATAAAGTGTAGGAGCGAGGCCGCGCGGCTAGCGGACGGCTTCGGACTGTGTACATCACGTGGCTTGTCGCTCACCCGCGCCGCAGCACGACGCGATCTCTCGCAGATTAAAAAGCCATTTGCAGCCATCCATCTAACCAGCGCCGCCGCCACCGACGCAATCAACATCTCAGTGCAGCACAGAGCGGCGCGCCTCCCTGACCCACTTACAGCTCCAGGGGATTTACTCTATGCTGATATTCTTGTTATGCATCTCTGGCAAGAATAACATTATAAAAAACTGGACCTCAGTATAATGATTACATGCCAAAACGCTGCGCTGAGCTTAGTCCTAGTGACGAGTCACTGGTCAAGAAAGAACAATAGAAATTCCATTATGATTGACATTAGGGGACTGGACGTACATACCTAGACTACCGCACTAGATAAAGCACGTAGCTTCGGAGGATTTCGACTTTAATCCAATATACATATAGGTAGTACGAGTACGACGTAGCGGCAACTACCTACCATTGTTAGGTAGGTACGTATGGAAGTAATGGTTGTAAGCCGATACGTGACTGCTAGCCGAGCTCAGTAGGCGAGCGGGCGCGCACGTGTGCAATCTGTGCGGGTGAGCCGACGGCGATGGCGACGGCGACGTGCGGCGCCGGCGACACTTACACGGCTTCTCGGCGACCGGGGACACACCTGTGTGTCTGTAGGCTTCACCGATATATGAACCAATAACAACTTTACATCCTATCCAGCAGTGACTTAATCACTGTGGCATTTATTTTATTTGGCAAGTCTGAAGGGTAGACTGCCCTCCGGTGATAGTTACGTTAAATTTAGACTACAGCAGAAATTGCGACATATGTGTCAGACATACATGTCTATGCTGTTTGCGATTTTTCATTTTTTATGTGATGCCGCTGTCGCTACACTTATCTCACAATGAATGTCTTACTCTGGTATATAATATACAGAGTGTCTGAGTGTACCGTGTATGTGTCGTAGTGTAAACTTAACATTAGCTTGAATGGAAAGTCTATCAAACCTCGCGACAAGAGAATTAATGAACAAAATGGGACATGGCAAAGCTTGGTTATCGATCACATGTTTTGAATATTAAATGATGTTTTTAAGGATGAGCAGACGATGGTGAGCGTGTGAGCGGCGGGGGCCAAGAGACGCGCGTCCCAGTAGCTGATGCAGTCACTGGCGTATTTCATATTCCAAAAAAGTCATTAGGGAATCAACATGTTTAACTTTAGTGAAAGCATTTCAAGAGTCTGATATTTAGAAAATGGCGATAATATACTTTGAGCAAAGTAGCTGAGCAGTTGTCTGCTGCGCTGCGTGTCGCGGGCTCGACTCCGGCGCGATACTGTGATTGTCTCAGACCTGGGTGTTTGTACATGTGTAACGTATGTCGGCAAATACACCACGATACAAGAGAAAATCCCAGTGAAGTGTTAAGTCAGAATCAAGTTTGAAAGAAAGGGACAAGTTGGATAGCTACAAGAGGCTTACAAGACGAAGGGCGTTATTATTAATAAGGTGGTATGCGTTTAAGAAGCCCCTTAGTTTCTTTTTTATTTGAATGAGAGGGATAGCATTTGCCTACCTTACACTCTCCAATTACATATAATGTTTGTATGTGTGTGTGTGTGTGTCTTTCATTCCGTATATGCAGTTATATTGTGATATATGTGGCATCATTTTAAACAGAGCCTTAAGTATAGTCACCATTTCAATCGTACATATATGGATGACAATGTATCTGGCGATAGCTGTATTCAAATTCAAAACTAGCACTGAATAACTTGTTTACAATAAACAATTGTATATTATCATTATATCAACATAATCCAATGATGAACTCTACATTCACACAAGGATAAAAAAATATTTATAACTCATATAATTTTAAGGATTGATTTAAGAAAGCTCCTGCGACAATCCATATAATCTTGGACGGGTGTACGCTGACACATCGGCATGACATCAAAAGAATTGAGGAGCAAGTCAACGCTCGCGCGCAACCGGCCTATTTATAGCGGTGCGGCGGCAGGACGCTCGGTTCGACTAGAATCTCACGTTCGGTGAACACATTAGGACGGTGCGCTCGCGCGCCGCCTTCGTTCTCAAACGCCTCCATCCCATTCTTAATTCACACAGCAAATTACCTCTCAAATTGCGCATCTATACAGCATGCACCCGCCCCATCATGACCTATACCAACGTAGTGTTCCACACACCAAATCTTATCGCCTCCATAGGTTGCAAACCCTCCAGAATCGTTTCATGTGTAGGGCCACAGGAGCCCCGTGGTACCATAGAAACGAGAATGTCTACCTCGAGCTCAAACTGCCTACCATCAAGCAGTTCATGAAACGCGCTTCAAAGCGCTACTTCGACTCTGCCGAAAACCACACCAACCCCTTTATCGTATCGGCTTCCCATTACATTCCCTCCCAGATCAACTCGATTCACCGTCCGCGGTCCCGTCCATGTCCTCCCCGACCGTTGCTCGAGCTAGTCCGCGCGCTGAGCCAGTAGCATAAAAACTCCCGTAATAATAATATTGATATGATCCAACTAGTCCCTAGTTGTCCTCCCTAGTGATGCCCTAAGCCGAGGTTCGTTCCCCACTAGCGGGAGCCCTAAGCGCGCTGTCATTTAGTTTTTTTTTTTCAATTAAGTTGTAAGCCTTGGCTGGAGGCCTAAATTTAACTAACCACATTGTTCGGTTTAGCAGGTCGAATGCTGTTAGAAGCAACCTGTAAAAGGTCATGTAGAAAACAAAGGACGCACGGGGGTGAATCTTCGAAAATATGCGGTTGGTTTTTCGACGCTGTTCGCTTCCTCACACGAATTTCATCATTACCAGCCGTATTAAATTCAATGTTTACTTACACTAAGGGGCTGTATCTATTTCATTATTTAACATAATAATTTTAAGCTTATAAATTATACAATTTAAACGACAGTCGGTGATGAGGATTATGACGATTCGGAAACCAAAAAGCAAAATATTGAAGATTCACCCACGACCGTGCGAGCGCTCGCGCTACGGAACCGTCCGCCTAGCAGGAACGAACTAATCGCAATGTTAATGTAAGCTATTTTTTATCAAAAATACATTTACTATTCAAAAAACAAGAGTTATTTAAAATGTATAAAAAATAACCATTTTTACAAAAAAATTGTCAACGATATGGACAAAGCATTTAACTTCAATACATATTGTGTCTAAATTCTAAATTCAACGTGTGGTATTTGGATGATGGAACTCTAGGAGGTGACAAAGACACAGTATTAGAAGACCTTATATTTATTAAACAGCAATCTTCCTCTATTGGCCTAGATCTCAACTTATCTAAGTGCGTTTATATACCTGACATTACCGACAGACAGTCAATTTTATCAAAGTTTAATAAAATAGCCCCACAAATAAAAATTCTTGACAAAAGCTCACTGCACCTCCTAGGTTCCCCAATTTTAGAAGATAGTTTCACATCATTCATAGACACAAAAATAACCAGTTTTAACGATATCGGATAGACTTTTCAAAATTAATTTACACTCTGCATTTACTTTAGTAAAATACTGTTGTTTCGGCCCAAAATGTATGTATAATCTTCGCTCTTCCCCTTTATGGAAGCACCCACACCTATTAGACAGAGTTGACCAAATTATTCGCAGCACTTTAACTTCTTTATTTAATGTGGCTCTGGACGACCCTTCGTGGCTTCAAGCGACTCTTCTCATTCGGTTTGGTGGCCTCGGCGTCCGCAAAATTTCTAGTATTAGTTTACCGGCGTTCTTATCCTCAGTCTACAGCACCGAAAAGTTAACCAGGAAAATTTGAGCTCCGTCACTGGTTGACTTTGAGGTGCCGTATTTGACTGATGCTATGAACGCCTGGAAAATGGCTTGCCCAAATACAGGTTTGCCTGACAACCCGGCTTCCCAGAGACAGTGGGATGAGCCGCTCTGCAGATTGGTGCGGAAAGATATTATTGACACGTCTACCAATATTGCCGAGCGTGCCCGCCTTCTGGCTGTGGGGGAGTGGGAGTCAGGTCTATGGCTTCATGCACTTCCATCACCCAACATAGGTACTATGCTGGGTGACACAACATTCCGGCTCGCTACATGCTTGCGCCTTGGCGCTCCTTGTGGAGCTCCGCATCGTTGCCAGTGTGGTGAACCCGTGGATTGCCTTGGACATCATGGTATTTCCTGTAAGAGCGCAGGTCGCATAGCACGGCACGCCAGTATTAATGATATTATCCGCCGTGCTCTTGTCACCGCCGGGGTGCCAGCTATTTTAGAACCCAATGGCTTGGCACGCGACGATGGTAAGAGACCGGATGGTATGTCTATAATGCCTTGGAAGATGGGAAGGTCTTTGGTGTGGGACGCAACTTGTGTCGGCACCCTTGCTCCATCCCACCTTCCCAGCACGGCGGGCTATGCTGGTGCAGCCGCTGCAGGAGCGGAAAACCTTAAACGGCGCAAATATATAAACCTTATTGGCAATTAAATATTTGAGCCTTTTGGGGTTGAAACTTTAGGGCCATGGGGTCCAAGTGCCCGTCTCCTATATCGTGACATAGGCAAGCGTTTAGTCGACTCCACGCGTGACCCGAAAGCTGGCCTATATCTAGACCAAAGAATCAGCATTGCCATCCAACGTGGCAATGCAGCCAGTCAAAGTTGACAGCGATGCGGACGAATATTTTGATGCCTAACTTCTGTTTTTTAGGGTTCCGTAGCCAAATGGCAAAAACGGAACCCTTATAGATTCGTCATGTCTGTCTGTCTGTCTGTCTGTCTGTCCGTCCGTATGTCACAGCCATTTTTTTCCGAAACTATAAGAACTATACTGTTGAAATTTGGTAAGTAGATGTATTTTGTGAACCGCTTTAAGATTTTGACACAAAAATAGAAAAAAAACAATAAATTTTGGGGGTCCCCATACTTAGAACTGAAACTCAAAATTTTTTTTTTCATCAAGCCCATACGTGTGGGGTATCTATGGATAGTTCTTCAAAAATGATATTGAGGTTTCTAATATCATTTTTTTCTAAACTGAATAGTTTGCGCGAGAGGCACTTCCAAAGTGGTAAAATGTGTGTCCCCCCCCTGTAACTTCTAAAATAAGAGAATGATAAAACTAAAAAAAATATATGATGTAGATTACAATGCAAACTTCCATTGAAAATTGGTTTGAATGAGATCTAGTAGGTAGTTTTTAAGTAATCAGCAATTTTCCCCTACAAACAAACTTAATTATGCGGTCGGAAAAAAACAAAATTATTGCGTATTTTTTCTTTCTAATGGTCGGAACCCTCGGTGCGCGAGTCCGACTCGCACTTGGCCGGTTTTTATTTTTTTGTATTATACATAGAATAATAATAAGAATGTAAATATATTGTAAATTTTAGCTAAAATAAATCTATTGTGTGATAAACGAGTAGGTATATTGGTTTGTTAAACCGTAAGTTCATTGACGCTAGGCCTACTAGGTCCTAGGTCTCGGAATATCAACAAGAACAATATGACGCGAAGTGTTCCCGTCTGCTCGCTGCAGACAATATGACACACTGCCGTGACACACATCAGTCTTTCGTCAAAGACAAACCCGAAAGTTTTTTTTTATTTTCATCAATAACTAGGTGCGCTATTTTAAAATGTATACTATGTAAAAGAATCTGGCAGAAAATCGATTAACGCTCTTTGAAAAAAAAATCTTACTTGTGAATGTCATGTCATGAGAGTCATGAAAATATTTTCAAATAAGTTTGTAAAACTGCAAAAGTCGGTCTTCATCAATATTGTCGGAGATTAGATAATAAATAACGGTACTGGCACGGTGCTGCAGACACAAGGACGCGCACCTCATCACGCCGACTATACATCAGTAAATGTAAATCACAACGGTCAAACGTATGCGATACTCTCACAAACAGGCGACCGTGAAGAATAATTGGAGTTAATTGTGCGGCTGACCGGCGGCGGGGCACGCGACGTGGCGCCTCGCGGCCAATTCTTCTGGCTCTACAATACTCTACATGTTGATATGTTATTACTTGTTGACTACTGTTGTGTTGTGATTAGCGTTACGCTATAAGATATGAACCTTATTTCTTGGTGGTCAACAAAAACTATTCCACGACACATTTATCCAAGATAGCTCCGGACAACAGTCACCTCGACCTCCTAGATTTCCTAGAACATTTAGTTATCGTGTGTTAGAGTACAAGAATACGGTTCATATCTTATGAAAGCAAAGATAAGCCAAACGATTACAGAGCCTAATGGAGTTTTGTATACGTACTCAGGTCTTTAACCGATTGCCACTGATATCAAATTGGTAGTACCTACTTTACATCGCCGAGGCCCGGCGAAGTAAACTGCGCTGCGCTAGGTGCGAGTGATATCAAATGTGCAACGGCTTATTGGGATTGTTATAGAGTTGTACAACACATGCAGGAGGCATTAGCTACTTCACGCGCTGGATAGAAACTATCCTGCGTTCGATCTATCTCATAAAAACCAACGTTTCTATTAAAAACTTTTTTCAAGATGACAAGAGTGTGCCGTCGGCCTGTGGTCATCACTGCACGAACATTGACTGTATAGTCCGACATGGCTATTTATGAACGTGGCTGAAAGATGAACTAACGCTATCCACCATCTTGAAATGTCAATTTTAGGAATAATGATTTCAATTAATGGAAATTTCCATTTTTTTAAGTAAATCATGACATGTTAAATAGCAATTTATTATTTCATCATTAACGTTTTAATAATAATTTTAAATTGGAAACAATAAAATGCAATATTTAAACATTTAACACACATTTGAATGTTAGTAGGTGGCTCACAAGCCGAAACCCTCCTGATTATTAAGTAGTCACCGCGGCCGATGGATATCTACAACACCAGAGGCATCGCAGATCATCATTGCCTTTTCTAAACTATTTCAAGGACAAAATCTAGTCATAATGAATAGCGCTATATTTTTACTAATAGTTGGGTAAGAATTTTCCCTTGGCCGGTATCACCAAAATGACATTTCAAGATGGTGGCTAGCGTTAGTTCACTTTTCAGCCACGTTCATAAATAGCCATGTCGGACTATAAAGGGTCGCTCAATTTAAATACTTGGGGCATTATGTCACTGAGGACTTCAAAGATCGGGTAGATATGGATCGCGAGCGGAGGGCACTAGCAGCTAGATGCAATATGTTGGCTCACAGATTTGCTCGTTGTAGTAACGAGGTCAAGATTACTCTGTTTAAAGCATATTGTCAAGGGTTTTACACGGGCAGTCTGTGGGTCAACTGTACGCGGAGGGAGCTAGATGCACTGCGCGTGCAATACAATAACGGCTTCAGAGTGCTGTTGAGGTTGCCCAGGTTCTGCAGCGCGTCTAGCATGTTTGCTGTTGCACGAACTGACGACTTTTATGCCATTATGAGGAAGAAGACCGCATCCTTAATATGCAGAATGAGGGCTAGCAGCAATAGCATTTTGAAAATTCTAGCAGAACAGCACGATACACCGTTATTAAAACACGCTGTTCGGTTGCTCGTGAGGCAGGAATGAAACATGTGTATATTATGTATGTTGCTTAATAATTAAATACTAACCCTTAGTAGATAAGTTGCTTCTGTACTAACCAGTGGACCAATGTTGTCAAATTAAATAAAATATATTATTATTATAAGCAACAATAGCGCGTCACTTGACGTCACTCCGGCACGAACAACAGTGTGGCGACACACTCCACACGAGTACACGACTGACACGAGCCAATATTTAGCTTCGCTCATGCCTTTAAATTAGTTCGAAAACTTGAGACAACTTCTGACACGTTTGGGTTTTCTTTTGAATTGCGATTTCTTTATCTATACTATTATATAAAATGACAACCTCATACACTGAATGACTGACTCATCAACGCAGAGCCGAAACGGCTGGACCTAGAGTAATGAAATTTGGACAGGATGTACCTTTTATTGCCTAGACAAGTAATAAGAAAGGATTTTTGGAAATTCCAACCCTAAGTATATTAAAATAGGGTTGAAAGTTTGTATGGAGTAAGTTTGATTTTTGATTCAATTAAACTCAAATTTTGTAGAAACACTGTAAAATGAAAATAATTAAACACGTGTTTCACAGTTTTTCAAGATTTTAGCCCTAGGGTGAAAAATTCAAATTTTAAGTTTGTAAGAATAAAAATATGTTTTAACTTTACGCGAAAACGTCTGAACAGTTTTACTTGAAATTCACCAAAAATGTTTGTTATGTGTGCACTACACACATTTAGTTGCGCTGGTTTCAGAAATAAAACACTGCTTGAAGACTTTTTCTTTTATTCTTTTTCTTCCAGTTGTTTCCTATTAGGTTGCTGCTCGCCAACTGTGTGGACCGTACAAATTGGCCCTATTATATATAAAAATAATTCCTCGTCGCTGATTGGTCGACCAATCAGAGCGCGTACATTTTGACCAATCAGGGACAAGGTCACGCGGAGAGTAGGTACTAGTAGTACTTTGTAGAATATTATCCAAGTTTACAGAAAATTCTAGTAACCTACAGAACGTGACGCTCTCCTACTGGTCGTTGCAGGTTGAAACTTGTCTGTTAATATTTATTTACGATTAAAACTATGAAAACAATAGAACACTTAACTATTAAATTAAAATAAATATAAAACAAACTTAATTACTATCCTGTTGTCACTATTTACACTGTTATCACTGTACACTGAACACTGTTATTACTGTCCCGCACATCACTCCCGCCGTGCGACCTCGTCGCATCACGTTCCGGTGCGGGCTCGACGTCTATAGGCAGGGGCAGGATCACCAGTTTCCTCACAGGCCTACGCAGGATTCCCCCTTTCGTCAGAATGTCCACCGCTCGTACGACGCCGTCTGGACCAGGGTACGTAGCGACGATCTTCCCTCGTATCCACACGTTGCGAGGCAGGTTCGGGTCAACGACCTGAACGAGGTCATTGACTTGTACTTCCTGGCCGCGACCATGGGGCTCCCGCCGATGTTGAAGCTCAGGGAGGTACTCTTTTACCCAGCGTTGCCAGAAGATATCAGCCAATCTCTGTGCGGCTCGCCAGCTGGATCTCGATACTGTGTCGCGTTCGGTGAAGGTGCCTGGCTGCGGCACTCGCCCCGGACCTCCTAATAAAAAGTGGTTAGGAGTGAGGGCTTCTGGATCTTCTGGGCTGACTGACACGTGGGTCAACGGACGACTGTTGATGGTGTATTCGACTTCTGTGAGCAGCGTTGTGAGGACCTCTTCTGTTGGGTGGCGTTCATGTAGTGTCGCTGTTAGTGCGGTCTTGACAGAGCGGACCATTCGCTCCCACGCTCCGCCCATGAACGGAGCTCCCGGTGGTATGTAGCGCCAGGAGATGGTTCTCTTTGTTGCTTCTTCTGCAGTCGCCTCGTCGATTGATTTTCTAAGTTCTTTGTCAGCAGCTTTCAGGTTAGTGCCGTTGTCAGACCATATTTCTGTAGGGCATCCTCTTCTCGCGAACATTCTTCGTAATGCCATCACCGCGGAATCGGTGCTGAGCGAGCCGGCGACTTCTAGGTGTATTGCTCGTGTCGTGAGACATGTGAAGATAGCCACATATCTCTTCTGTTTGGTTCGTCCGACGGTCACCGAGAGAGGTCCGAAATAATCGATCCCGGTGAAGGTGAAAGGTCGCTTGTGATGTGCTAAGCGACACGCAGGTAGATCTCCAGTTCTCGGATGCGGCGGTATTTGTGTCTTCATTCGGCAGAACAGGCACTTCTTGATTATCGTGCGTGTGACTGGACGCAATCGTAGTATCCAATATTGCTGCCTGCACTCGTTGACCGTGGCTTCCACACCGGCGTGATGTAACTGTCGATGAACTGCCTGCACCCAGAGTCTGGCTATGCGATGATCTCCGTCGATTATCAGCGGATTTTTGAACTGTTCCGTCATGTCTTGGACTGCTCGAATACGGCTCCTCAATCTGAGTACGCCGTTCACTGTTTCGACACTGAGCTGGTGAAGTCGGCTTTCCTTGCTGATCGGTTTTCCACAATTTAGATTTTCTATTTCTTCTGCGAAGGAATCTTCTTGCGTTGACTTCATCAGGAGCTCTTCTGCTGACTTGAGCAGTTCGGCTGTGACTGGTAGCAGCTTCTTATCTTTTAACGGTGTTTTCTTCTGTGATTCGGGTGTCTGTCTTTTCACTGTTTTGTCTGGGTTCTTCTTCCAGGCTGGATCCGCTTCTTTGTTTTTCTTTGTTCTTCTGTAATTGACTTTCTGTTTGTGGGTCCTACAGAGTTGAATGAACTGTAGGACACGTGCTGTCGTGTATCGGAGTCGATCCCAGCTGGAGAATCTGGTTGGATCAGGCAGACCCTCTGCTAACTTCAGTTTTCTCCTGTTGCTCACATGATGAGTCCTCTCTTCGTCTGAAGATTCTTCTGTCGGTGTCCTTGCTGTTTCTATTGGCCAGGAGTTTTCTGTCTGATATAAGAAGTCAGGCCCTTTGTACCAACGATGATCCTTGTTGAGTGCGGCTGGTACATCTCGTGTGGCGTCATCTGCCACGTTCAGCTTCGTCGGGACCCAACGCCAGTCGTTGACTTTGGAACTTTCTTCGATTGTAGCAAGACGATGAGCCACGTAGGGTTTGTACGAGCGTGACCCTGTCCTAATCCAGGTGAGTACTGTCTTGCTATCTGTCCAGAACACTTTGCGGTCAGGCTTCCTCTCGTGTTCTTCGACCACTGCTTCTGCGAGTCTGGTTCCCATGACTGCTGCCTGCAGCTCCAACCTTGGTATCGACGTCAACTTAAGTGGCGCTACCTTTGCTTTGGCTATGATGAGGGACAGTCCGACTTCGCCGCTCGATGCTACTGCTCTCCAGAATAGGACCGCAGAGTAGGCTGACTCGCTGGCATCGCTGAAGACGTGTAGTTCTAGTGAGGTGGCGTCGCTGTAGTTTAGATATCGCCGCGGGATCGCTACGTTGTGGAGATTCTTTAGGTGAGTGATCCACGCCTCCCATTGTTCCGCCAGGTCTTCATCTATCTGGTCATCCCACGCTGTTCCTCTTCGCCACACTTCCTGGAGTAGTTGTTTCGCCCTGATTGTGACTGGCGATGCGAATCCGAGCGGGTCGAACAGTGACATTACTATTCTTAAAGCTTCCCTCTTCGTTGGATGTTTTCCTTCTATAAGTGCCGAAGGTATTCTGGCTAGATCAAGGTTGAAGGTGAGTTCATCTGAGTTTATCTTCCAGATGACACCCAAGACTCGTTCAGTCTTTTCTTCTGTTGCATAGAGTTCCATGTCTCTGGTCTGGTTGTCTTCTCCGAGTGCTTCCAGGAGTGACGATGAGTTCGACTTCCATTGTTTTAACTCGAAGCTGGCCTTCATGTGCACTTCTCGCACACTCTTCGTGATGCGCTTGGCGTCTTCGAGGGTTCTAAAGCTGTCTAAATAATCGTCGACGTAATGCTTCTGTACGATGGCAGCTGCGGCTTCTGGGTGAGTACCTTCGTGTTGCTGGGCGTTCAAGTTCTTGATGTAGATCGCTGTTGAAGGTGAACTTGATGCTCCGAAGATCAACGACGTCATTCTGTACTCTTCTGGTGGTTGATTGTCTCGTCGATCTCCACGCCACAGGTACCGCAGTGCATCTCTGTCTTCTTGTCTCAGCTTCACTTGCATGAACATTTCCTTTATATCTGCTGTCACAGCTATCATGTGCTGTCTGAACCGCATGACGACGCCTGGTAACGATTGCAGTAGATCAGGACCCTTGAGCAGCATATCGTTGAGAGCCACTCCCTTGGTCTTGGCTGCGGCGTCATGCACCACTCGCAGTTTGTCCGGCTTCATTGGGTTGACTACAGCGAAGTGCGGTAAGTACCATGTCTTGTCAACTGTTTTCTGTCTTGGAGCAAGTTCAGCATATCCCTTGATGATGAGTGCATCCATTTGTTCGACGTACTTCTTCTTTAATGCAGAATCACGGTCAATCTTCTTCTCGATATTGAAGAGTCTCTTCAGTGAATTGTCGTAGTTATCTGGGAACTTGATATCTTCTTTGCACCACAGAAGACCGGTTTCGTATCTTCCTCCTTCTAACTTCGTTGTTGTCTTTTCCAGAATTCTGAGTGCTTTTTCTTCTGGATCAGTCTTCGGTCTCTTCGGGTTGATGCAGAGCGAGTCCATCTCAAAATATTGCTTTACGAGGTCTTCGAGGTTATCTTGTGGTTCTTCTGCTACGTGTGATACGAAGTCGATCTGCCGCCCGATGATTCTGGTTTGGCTTCCATGAAGAACCCACCCTAGTGGCGTGAGAGAGGCCACCGGATGATTGTTGTTTCCTCTTCTGATCTCGGTCGTTAGCAGAAGATGCCAGTTGTCTTGACCAATTAATATTCGCGGCTTCGCGTTCGTGTATGTGAGATGTCCTCTGATGTCTTCTAAGTGTAGACAACCTTCCACTATTTCGTGTGGCACCCGTTGCGATGAAACTTGTAGATTCTTGACCGTGCGCGCTTGAATCTCTTCTTCATGACCGTTGAGTCCTTTCAGGTGAATGGTCACTCTTCGGGAAGCTGTTTCTGATGTTTTCATGTCGTTGATTGCTTCTATCTTCAGTGGTTCAACAGGTCCTGTTGCTCCAATGCTAGTCACTATATCCTCGTCGATAAGTGTTACTGTTGAGCCGTCGTCCAATAATGCGAACGTGTTGACTGCTCCTCTTGGACCCCTGACCTGAATCGGCAGTATTTTCAGGTATGACTGCTTCTTGAGGGTCCAAGTCGAATTGATTACTTCTATTTCCTTCTCTGCTTCTTTATCTCGTTTCTTCTCATAGTGAAGCATTCTGTGGTGCGAATTCTTGCAGCCGTTGATGCCGCATATTCTATGTTTGCAGCTGTGAGTCTTGTTGCGATAGCGAAGACACCTGAAGCAGAGATGTTTTGTCTTCGCCATTTCCCATCTTGCGTTTTCATCCAGCTTCTTGAACTTCTCACATTCTGCTGCGTTGATGTGTCCCGGGTCTTCGCATATGAAGCACTTGTATGTCTTCTCAGTGACATTGTTTATCCGTTGCGTCTTCTTCTGAGGTGCAGCTGCGGTGTAAGCTGGCACTTGTTCTGGTAGCGCGTAAGGTCCGCACAATTCTGCTTCTCTCTTGAAGAACTTCTCTATTTTCACGAGGCAAGGATCTTCATTCGATTGTGTCGCTGAGAAGTCGTAATATCTGTAGCGAAGAGTCGACGGTAACTTATCTATCACTGTCTTCACAAGTTCTGGATTGTACATGTAGTTGTAACAATTCAATGTCTTCAATGTCGCCACCACGTTTGAAATCTTCGTCGCGAATATACAAATTTCTCTTGGCGTTTCTGAAAGGCGCGGCAGACTTCGTAGAGTTTCCATCTCCAACATTGCAATCGACTCCGGTCTTCCAAATCTTGATTCCAATGCCTTCATAATTTCTGTCGGATGCGTGTTGGTAATCAGTAGCCCTTCAACTGCTTCCTTAGCTCTTCCCTTTAAATTTCTTCTAAGTCGATTTGTATTTTCAACTGTGCTGAACATCTTCTCTGTTTCGTAGTAGGCAGCACGGAAGGGTAGCCATTCTTGATGAGAGCCGTTGAAGAAGGGTAACTCCACGAACTTCGGTCGCTGAGTAGCTTTGACAGCCTTCGTGATTGCTTCTGTAAGTAGGGCGAGGTCGCTCTGACCTCCCGCCGGTGGCTGTCGTGTTTCCTCTTGATTCTGCGGTAGCGGTATACGTTCTTCGGTGCGAACAACTGGTGGTTCTTCTATAGGGCGGTGAGGCTCGTTGGCGATTGCAAGCATTGGACGCTCCACCTGACTATCAAGCCAGTTGTCCACTTTGGCGTCTATTTCAGTCTTCGAGCACAGGGAGACTTCATCTTCATCATCCTCTTCGAGGTCTGTATCTTCCTGTTCTAATGTGGCTAGGTGCACGGCGGCCAATTCTATCTTGAGTCGTAATAAATCTTCCTTGGCTTTCGCTATCTTGTACTGTTTCAACTTGCTGCGAGTTGATGATCCTCCCCCTCCCCCCCTCTTGCTCGGGGAGGAGAGGTTCTGTCTTCCGGTCGACTTTGCTTGACCGGCGGTACTCTTCTGTACAGCCCTCTTGACTGTTGAAGTTTCTTTATTCGTAGCTTCTCTGGTGACAGTGGTGGCGGGCGGCTTCATCTGTTTCGCCTGCGCACCCGCAGTCAGCGTCGTCGCGACGGAAGGAGTCACGGTGGGTGCGGCGGCGCTTGCGGGGTGCGGGGCGGGGGCGGCGGTAGCGCCCGAGGCGGCGGTTCCGGTAGTTGCTGCGGTCGCGGAGGTTGACACGGTGGTTGGACGACTCGTCGTGGAGGTTTCTATACTTTCTGTGGCGGTCGTCCCTGTCACTGTCGATTCCGTGCTGGCCTCCGCACTGGTATCGGTCCCCGAGGTAGCCGGCGTGCTATCCTCGGTAGACCTCTTCTGTACTACCGGCGGTTTGCGCCCTTTTCCCTCGGAGCGTGTGACCGGCATACTGGCTCTTCAAATATCTTCGAATAATTCTTCAGATAAATCTTCAAGCAATCTTCACGAATTATTTCTTCACTATCTTCTATCCGGCTCGAAGGACCATTTAAATGTGCACTACACACATTTAGTTGCGCTGGTTTCAGAAATAAAACACTGCTTGAAGACTTTTTCTTTTATTCTTTTTCTTCCAGTTGTTTCCTATTAGGTTGCTGCTCGCCAACTGTGTGGACCGTACAAATTGGCCCTATTATATATAAAAATAATTCCTCGTCGCTGATTGGTCGACCAATCAGAGCGCGTACATTTTGACCAATCAGGGACAAGGTCACGCGGAGAGTAGGTACTAGTAGTACTTTGTAGAATATTATCCAAGTTTACAGAAAATTCTAGTAACCTACAGAACGTGACGCTCTCCTACTGGTCGTTGCAGGTTGAAACTTGTCTGTTAATATTTATTTACGATTAAAACTATGAAAACAATAGAACACTTAACTATTAAATTAAAATAAATATAAAACAAACTTAATTACTATCCTGTTGTCACTATTTACACTGTTATCACTGTACACTGAACACTGTTATTACTGTCCCGCACATTATGAATCGGGTCACGCTTTAGGCTACAAATCATCACGCTAATTATTATGGGGAATGAGCAGTGAGGCATTGAAATAAGTTTCTAATAGGATGACCTTACAAGTTTTTATAATTATGCATTTTCGCTATCATTACAATCTTTGAAATCATCACGCCCGTTTCTAAAGCAGATAAGCAGTAATTAAAATTGAATACGTTGTATTAGAACGTCAATTTCACCTGCAATGTCAACGAGCACTGTAGCGGAGGGGCTGTATTAATGATCATGCGAATCGGTTACATCGAGTTCGAATCCCACATGTAAGCGACGCGAATGTGTATGCACATAGATTTTGTAAGTTAGGGTATTTCGCTATATGTTTGTAAAAAGTTAGTCGTCCGCTAACCGCCGCTGCGATCGGCACGTTTTTTACCCTCGCCCTGTTTTATCATATCGAGTGTTAATTAGTTTGTAAAAAGTAATAAATTCAGTGTTTATTCAAAAAGGAAGTTGTGGTTTCATTTGCCGAAGATCTGACCCCTACAGCTGGTCACTTCAAGCCGGATCTGGTTCAAATGTTCCACACACCAAAGAATATGGTGAACACTCGAAGAACCGCAAAGAAGGATGAGGAGCAAATGGATGTTCAATCCTCAGCTCAGAAGGTTCCAGCATTGCCAGTGAATGATGAGAAACAAGTAAATGAAGATATTTTACGACGAGATAAAACTTTTCTTCTCAAAAGCAAACCTGAAGGTAGTGTGATAAAATCCGAACCACCGTTACCGGCGATTCAAATGATGCCCTCAACGTCTCATCACGTTCCCAAAGCCAGGTCTCAGAGGTCATCATCTTCATCTGTGATGGCTCGAAGAAAAAAGCTGGAACTGGAAGCTGCAGAAGCAAAAGCGAGGATCGAGATGGATTTAATAGAAAAACGTTTGGCTGCAAATTTGGCGGAGATTGACGATGAGTGTAGTGTGCAATCAGATCACACTAACAAGGAGGTAGAAGAGTGGTTGGAGCGCAGCCATCGAGAACTGGAGGCAAAGCCCGTCCGCGACAGGGGTCAAATCATGGACGTGCGTTGCTCGCCGGCTGCACAGAATGCCGGCACTGATGATGGTACAGTTCACCTTCTGGCCAGCGCACTGAGGGATTTAGCAGCCACATCTACTAGCAATAACCTCAATACAAACCTGTTAAGTAGAATTTGTACACCGAAAGATTTACCATTGTTTTCTGGTGACCCTATGGAGTGGCTCCACTTTAAACAGGCGTATGAAGAATCATCTAAAGTGTGTAATTTCAAAGACAATGAAAACTTGTGGCGCCTAAGGAAATGCTTGAAAGGGCCGGCTCGCGAAGCTGTCTCAGCCTTATTGATAAGCGCGACCTCGCCTGAGACAATAATGACTACACTCGAGCTGCAGTTTGGTAATCCGGATGTCATATTGTCACGTATATTGTTAGACATCAAAAAGCTACAACCAGTGTCGCAAGAATATCATAAGGATATTGTACCGTTTTCCATCAAGGTGCGAAATTGTGTCGCCGCGGTCAAAGTGATTGGTCAAGATGAATATCTTAACGGAATTAGTATAACTACAAGCATACTCTCGAAGTTACCTCCTGTCTTAATTTCAAAGTGGGCGGATTACAGTTATGCATGGACCAAGCAAGGTAAGAGACCGACATGGTTCGATATTTCGGAATTTCTAAATCAAGAAGCTACTAAAGTATCATCATTAGCATTATTGAACAAAAGAAAATACACAGAGGGTACAGTGTTGTTAAATAAAAGCATTGATAACAATGAGAAATGTCAGTACTGCCGCATAACAAAACATAAATTACATGAGTGTAAAAAATTCCGCAAAGCACTACGGAAGGATCGATGGAGTTTTGTCAAACGAAACCGGTTATGCTACAAATGCATAGATGCAAAACACGACCGAGCAACTTGTCCGGCGGCAGCGTGTGACGTCGATAACTGTGGGCAAGCGCACCATAAGTTATTGCATTATAATTCGCGAGCAACGGTGAACAGTGACGAACAGAGTGTTAGTAATAATCCCGAATCGTCTCCGATTGTACCTGAAAGTGAAACAATAGCGCATATTAAAAACAGTGAATGCAAAGTGTTGTTAAAAGTAGTGCCCGTACGAGTACACGGACCTAACGGTATTTTTACTACAAGTGCGTTATTAGACGATGGGTCTACAGTATCTCTTATCAGCGCCTCACTCGCCGCCCGGGCCGGGCTGCGCGGGCGCCGCGAATCACTGCATGTGCGCGGCGCCTGGGACGACAGCTCGCTGGTGTGCGACACGGACGTCATCAGTGTTTGTATAGCGAACTGTTATGGTGAGAGATTTAATATTTCTGTTCATAGTATGCAGAACTTTAGTCTTCCTGTGCAAAATTATAATGTTATTAATTTTAATAACTATACTCATTTATGTAATATGAAAAATAAGTTTGTTTTCACTAATACCAAACCTGAAATACTGATCGGTCAGGATAATTACAAGTTGTTATTACCCTTAGAAATTAAAGTCGGTAAATGTAACGAACCTTGTGCCACTCGTACTCCGCTGGGCTGGTGTATTCACGGTCTGGTACCTCACACTCTCTCAACACGCGCATATCACTCAGCACTGCATGTTACCACGGTTCAATTGGGGTTGGCAGATACTTCTTTGGAAGACCTGCACGAAATGGTAAGAAAGTCGTTTACTATCGAATCAATGGGCATCTCCGGGAAACCACGCCAGAACTCCGATGATCTGCGCGCTCTGGAACACCTGGAAAAAACGGCAAAATTAGTCGATGGTCGATGGCACGTAGGTATACCATGGAAGGACGCCAACAGCACGATGCCGGACTCACAATGCACTGCACTGTCTAGGTTGCGTAATCTGGAAAAGAAAATGGCATGTAATGAACACTACGCACAAAGATACCGGGAACGTATTAAGCATTTATTGGATAACGATTTTGCTACGGAAATCTTGGATACAAGAAAAACAGCTAAGACTTGGTACTTACCGCACTTCGGAGTAGATAATCCAAATAAAAATAAATTACGTTTAGTATTCGATGCCGCGGCTAAAACGCGTGGTTTATCGCTTAATGATTATATTTTAACTGGTCCTGACTTATTGATGTCACTATTAGGTATCATGTTGCGTTTTCGCGAACATGAAGTCGCTGTCGTAGCCGACATTAAAGATATGTTTTTAAGAGTGAAGATCTTACAAGCCGATCAGGATGCTCTTAGGTTTTTGTGGCGTGACAGTCCTAACAAGCCTTTGAAAACATATAAAATGACATCATTGATATTTGGTGCAAACTGCGCGCCCTTCATTGCTCAGTTTATTAAAAATAAAAATGCAAACAAATTTGAATTGTCAAAGCCCCTAGCAGTCCAAGCCATCCGAGAGCAGCATTACATGGATGACTATATCGACAGTCAACCAGACGACCAGATATGTCAATCACTCGCTCGTGATATCATACATATACATAACCAAGGCGGATTTGAGATTCGAAACTGGTTGAGTAATAGCGCGGTAGTATTGAACAGCTTACCTAAGGATCTGCTTGCTCCCACGGCGTCAACAGTAAAGATTGGCGCGCGACATGAAGGTGAGCGCGCTTTAGGTATTATTTGGTATCCAGATGACGATACTTTAGGATTCGTTACCTCATTTAAACGGATTGCTAAGGAAATTATAGATGGAATAAGAACTCCTACAAAGCGGGAACTATTAAAGGTAATTATGTCATTATTCGATGTCCACGGCTTTCTTGCGCCATTCACTATAAATGGTAAAATATTGCTACAGGAAACCTGGAAATCTAACATAGGTTGGGACGAAAATGTAACGGATGATATATGTAGAAAGTGGTTTAAATGGTTAAAACTACTTAAATTAATAAATAACATTAGAATACCAAGATGCTATAAACAAGTGAATGCGTCAACATTACGTTATAATGTAACGGGAATGGACAATAGGCATGACTCACAACTGATAAGCGCTTCATTCAATGACTTGGCTGCGTCTACGCACACACCTGTATTGACCGGCAGGCTCATCGAAACTGGTTATAATTGTTTACAACTTCACATATTTTGCGATGCTTCAACGCAGGCAATGTGTGCAGTCGCTTATTGGCGATGGTTAGATAATAACAAACATATTCGCGTTTGTTTTGTTGCTAGTAAATGTCGAGTTACCCCTGTGAAACCTGTGACAGTACCTAGACTGGAATTACAGGCAGCTATTATGGCTGCTAGATTAGCAAATACATTACAGTCCGCACATCGAATTAAACCAGCTAATAGATTCTTTTGGTGTGATTCCACAACGGTGTTACAATGGATTCGCAATAACTCACGTAGTTATAAACCATATGTAGCCCACAGGTTGGGTGAAATTGATGAGTTAACTCAAATAAAAGAATGGAGATATGTACCTACCTCGTGGAATGTTGCAGACAAAGCCACTCGGGAGAACTTTGACGTCCTGCAGTTGAATGATGAGTGGTTTAATGGACCTTCTTTTCTGTATGAGTCAGAATCTTCATGGCCAACGAGTGAAGTTATTCCTAGTGACGTAGAACTAGAGTGTGATACGGAAATTGTTACAAATATAGTGCACGGCAATTACTTACCCGAGCACGCTGCAGTACCGGATCCAATGCGCTTCTCTTCTTGGATACGCTTGCTGAGGGCTACGTCGGCGGTGCTGAAATTTATAAATAGATGTCGAAAAAAGGAAACAGATGACTGCACTCGCATGAAGAGTGCGGAACTACTGCTTCTGCGTTACGCTCAACAGAAATCGTTCTGTAATGAAATAAATTCAATTAAAAGTGGAAAATGTTTAGAGAAAAATAGTAGGTTACGTACCTTAACGCCTTTTCTAGATGAACAGGATATACTCCGTGTAGGTGGACGCATAGATGCCGCTGTCGATGTATCCTTTGACGTCAAGCATCCTGCAATTTTAGACGGAAAGGATCAAGTGGCTAAGTTAATAACAAAATATCATCATGAGAAGGCAGGCCACGCCAACCAGGAGATGGTTGTAAATAACCTGAAACAAAAATATTGGTTAATAAAATTGAGACCTACAGTTAAAGAAATAGCTACAAGGTGCATGCTATGTAGATTAAAAAAAGTAAAACCTCAGATGCCAAAAATGGGTGACTTACCTGCTGCTAGAGTAGCTCATCATCAACGGCCATTTACCCATTGTGGTATTGATTTGTTCGGTCCAATGGAAGTCACAATAGGAAGGAGGAGAGAGAAACGCTATGGAGTTCTCTTCACTTGTCTCACCATTCGTGCGATTCATTTGGAGACAGTGTCATCGCTTAGTACTGATTCTCTGGTCATGGCCCTCCGCAGGATGGCTTCACGACGTGGATGGCCTGCACATCTATACTCCGATAATGGGACAAATTTAAGGGGTGCTAGCACAGAGCTGAAGAAGTCAGCAGCAGAGCTCGATGAAAAATTATTGCAGGCAGCTGTCAGCATTCACGGCACCCGCTGGACCTTCATACCCCCAGCCAGTCCTCACTGGGGTGGGGCGTGGGAGCGCTTGATTCGCAGCGTCAAGGTTGCACTAAAAGTGGTCCTCAATGAGAGAGCGCCAAGAGAAGAGGTGCTTAATACGTTGCTGGCTGAAGTCGAAGTTATGGTAAATGGACGCCCGCTAAGTCATGTGTCTGTTGATGCCAATAGCAAAGAATCATTGACACCAAACCACTTTTTACTTGGCTCTTCATCTAACTCTCCTCATATGGGCAGCTTTGACGATTCTGATCTGTTTCGACGCCGACAATGGCGAATAGCACAGCGACTGGCAGATATGTTCTGGAGGAGATGGGTTACTGAGGTGTTGCCAGAAATGATACCGCGTCAACGGTGGACCCAAGACGAACCGCGACCCATTCAATTGGGAGATTTGGTTTTCATTGTCGACCCTAATGCTCCTCGTAACGTGTGGCCGCGAGGCATTATTGAAGAGGTTTTTCCCGGCAAAGACGGTAGAGTGCGGGTGGTACAAGTGCGAACGCAAGTAGGTACTATCAAAAGATCTGTTGCTCGCGTCGCTAGAATTCCTGTAGATAATTAAGTGCTGCATCAGCCGCACTGGGATGGGGCTATGTAAGCGACGCGAATGTGTATGCACATAGATTTTGTAAGTTAGGGTATTTCGCTATATGTTTGTAAAAAGTTAGTCGTCCGCTAACCGCCGCTGCGATCGGCACGTTTTTTACCCTCGCCCTGTTTTATCATATCGAGTGTTAATTAGTTTGTAAAAAGTAATAAATTCAGTGTTTATTCAAAAAGGAAGTTGTGGTTTCATTTGCCGAAGATCTGACCCCTACACCACATATTTTTGTTGTTTTTTTTTTAGTTTGGTGTACCTATACATAATTTTCTTTTTCTTTTAGTTAATATCACATAATATCTTTCACCTTAGCGGCTTCAAGAACTAAGTTACGAATTTGATAAAAGTAAGCGCTTTCAAGTCATCATATTATGTAGACGTTATTCCACTTTAGTAAGCATTAATGCTCATGCATTCTATGTATAAAAATGACCTCTTTTCATACATAACAGAAATTAAGAATCTAGAATTCCCTTTGCTAAGGCCAAACATTTAAATGTATCGGATGGACCTGAGTAAGGATCGTTTGTATGACACCTAACTGTTAGCGAATATGTTGGTACGCGATGTCTTATAGATATAACAATAAAACATACATTCGGATATAATTCACCGTTCTCCAGCTTTTCCTAATCATCAAGATTACCCGTACGCCCAGTGCATGGCACCCCACAATCGTGGCGATAAAACTCCTCTTTGAGGAGTGGCTAGGAAGGCGCCACGGCGGCGTCTTGCCCTACCGCAGATCCTATGCCTACGCCTGACGCAGGTTCTCACCGGACACGGATATTTTGGGAGGTTCCTGTCCTGTTCCTTAGCGACGGGGTGTCGACATTGTGAGGATCATACAGTGGTGATTTGCCCCGCTTGGGTGGCGGTGACGTCTCACGTTCGGCCCTGGTTCAAACCATGGTCCAAAGCGAGTGGGAATAGGAAGCAGTCGCCTCCTTATGCGAAACAGTCATGCTAGAGAAGGAGATAGCGGGATGCGTGAGGGAGACAAACCTCACGCCCCAGCCAAGCCATCAGCATTTAGAGCCAGAAATCGACTCCAGGCCACTGCAGGCCCGGGCCTGCAGACTTTAAGCAATAAATGGTTAGCCGTTCGGTAAGAATTAGGCCCGCGTAGACGGCGCGTTTGAATTCCACGCATGCCTCAATGAGATGTTAGCATAGTTGACGGGGCCTACCCCCAGGGAAAGTGCCTGGTAGCGCTGTTCGAAAGAGCTACCACGACCTAAAAAAATAAAGAGCGAAGAAGAGAACAGAATGGATCGATTTAAGTCAGTCTGACACTTACCCCCGCTCCGCCCACAACGGGAAAAAAAAGAGTCGGGAGATGATTTTCCATTCCAAAAAAAATTAAAAACTTTTTGCAAAAATAGAACGAAAATACAAAACACAATACCTAATGGAGACACCGACTTCTGGAACGATGTATTAGTTATTTTTCAATTTGTATTATTTTCCATCTATTTTTGCAAAAATGTTTTTCAGTTCGCTTTTGAGTGCAGTAGTTTGTAATTTAAATAAATAACAATATCCTAATGTCTAGACAAATATTCATCACCTTGAATAAGGGTGAACTCTATACCCCTGTTTTCTCCTTTAAAGCTTAGAGGTGTGATGTTATGTTATAGAATAGTGAAAACAATCACTGGCATACGATAGCAGTAATCGCTGTTCCTTTACTATTAGTAATTGAAGAGTTCCATTGGCTATCTCCGAAGAACTTCATTAGATCCCAATATACTATATCATCTGCCTAGCCTTTTCCCAACTATCTTGGGGTCGGCTTCCAGTCTTTAACCGGATGCAGCTGAGTACCAGTGTTTTACATGGAGCGACTGCCTATCTGACCTCCACAACCCAATTACCGGGTAACACGGTACCCCATGGTAAGACTGCTTGTCAGACTTTCTGGCTTCTGACTACCCGTAACGACTGTCAAAGATGTACTAATAACAACCGGGACCAACAGCTTAACGTGCTTTCCGAGGCACGGAGGAGTCTCGCTATGACAAAGATGGTCACCCATCCACGGACCGACCGCGCCAAGCGCAGCTTAACCTTTGATCGGTCGAACCGTGCGGCTGTTACTTAGCCACGAGCTCCTCTATACTATATGTATTGTACTATATGTATTATACTAAAAACCTTCCTTGAAAACTATGCATTTGAAGAACGAAAACTCCTATCCAATTCGGTTCAGTAGTTTTTGAGATAATCGCGGACATAAAAACACGTACATACGGGTCCAATACAGAACCATGTTTTTTGAAGTCGGTTAAAAAACAAAGACTGCCTACCCGAGCGAAGCCGGGGCGGGCCACTAGTGCTTTATATTTGTTCATTAAAATGAGACGATGGTGATCGTGGCTCATTAACAGCCGTACGGTACCATAGATCAAAATTAAGCTACCTTTGCTGCAGCCAGTGTTTGGATGGTTGACCATCTGCGACCTTAATAGCCGCGGTATGGTATGCTCAGCCCTCTGTGTACTATGGAACGCATATCGCTAAACATGCTTTGGACCCAACTGTCATTTGTAGACGTCTGGCAGTAGTTCCGTAGTATAAAGCTGGAAATTCTCACGGGCAAGAGGTATCTTGTTGCTCCATACCTCGTCGAGCATGTAAAGCTGTCGGCCCTGTGGCCTCCCCGGTGATCGTGTTGGATTGCCATCGTATCGGACTATGAATGAGGGAATAGACAGAGACTCAGTGTATACGTAATTGCGTACTCACTTGTACTGTATAAATACCTATGTCCAGCGCAGAAGGCAGTCTCCTTTGAGATAGGCAGACAGTACCGATATTCGGTATATAGGACATTTATTTTACTCGAATTTGTTTCCTTAAATGCACTACCATTGATTACCTTGCCTCGATCACCCTTGAGTGTTCCTTAATAATTCTTGCAAAGCCACGCCTCTTTCTCCTTTCCTGCGTGCTCGCCTGGCCTCACCCGCTGCACGCGACCAGTTACTTAAGAAAAACACGCACTGTTATAATAGACGCATTATTGAAAGTGGCTGCAGATATCAGCGCACTAACGGGCTAATTGGTGTTAGAAATACCGCTCACGTCTTACAACACAAAGGCAGCTTCCAGTTTGGAAAGTGTTTTGCCTTTTCTAAATTATTTGCAGTGTTTACTGTCATGTCTTTGCTCCGTTCCACGTTCAACCCTCGTCTCATCTGAGGGTTGTTGTTACACTATTTCCGTCCGTTATGACAGTTCCGAACGTCGCGTCGCGTCTTTTCAGTGCGGGTAAATTGGGCCGGGTCGAAGAGCCGGGGAGCCCATTGTCATAAGCTGTGACAGATTTCGACACGTTGCGGGTGAAAGCTAAGACGTTAGTAGTTGTGCGTGGCACGTCGCCGGACTCTGGACTCGAGCGGTGGGCCGCGTCGTTACACTTGCGCTTGATAGTGACCAGCCCCACATGCAGCAGATCGCTATCAGCCGCCCGCGACATGCTCGCGCTGCACGCGTGTGAGCATACCCAATGGCGCGGAATATGAAAGGCGTAGTTGTGTTTCACGTATACGGTATATTTGAGTGACGTGCTTCGCGTAAATAAACTAACGAGTGTTGACGTATTGTTTGATGAGACGGCTGGGTGTTCGACCGAACCATTAGTCGTGCGTGAGTCCCCACAAATGTGCTATAATATTGAGGTAAATTTTACATTGATAGGGAGCGTAGGGCACTGGCGGTGCAAGGTAACACTTTAGCCCTAAAATTCGCTCGGTATAGTAATCTATTAAAAATAACACTTGTCTCCTTTTTTTTGGTTGGATTTTACCAAAAGAATGCTGGATGGCTTACGCGTACTATATAATAATATTTTTAGGATGCCACGATGGTGCAACGCTTCTGTTATTTTAGCGCAAAACCAAACGGCTGCCATGCGGTCGTCGCTGTTATCAAGGTTGCGAGTGACAAACAACAGCATTCTAGAAACTATGGCGGAGAGTATCGGCTCTCCGATTATAAGGTAAAGTTTTGTGAGGCGGACAATCACTAATCATTAATTTGTGGATGTTCGTTTCACAATAAATAAAATATTCCGTCTTTTTTGTTTTATTTTTCCTATTAGTCTCGTAAGTAGAGGAGCTCGTGGCTAAGTAACTGCCGCACGGATCGATCGATCGAAGGTTAAGCTACGCTTGGCACGGTCGGTCGTCTGTGAATGGGTGACCATCATCACCATCACCATGTTATAGCGAGACTCCTCCGTACCTCGGAAAGCACGTTAAGTAAGCTGTTGGTCCCGGCTGTCATTTGTGGATCTTTAACAGTCGTTACGGGTAGTCCGAAGCCAGAAAAATCCGACAACCAGTCTTACCATGGGGTATCGTGTTACCCGGTAACTGAGTTGTGGGGGTCAGATAGGCAATCGCTCGCTCAAATGTAAAACACTGGTACTCAGCTGCATCCGGTTAAGACTGGAAGCCGACCCCAATATAGTTGGGAAAAGGCTAGGCAGATGATGATGAGTCTTGTAAGTTAAATTTACTGTTTTTAGAGTTCCGTAGTCCGACAAGGAACCCTTATAGTTTCGCCATGTCCTTCTGTCTGTCTGTCTGTCTGTCTGTCCGCGGCATAGCTCCGAGATTCTTGTTACTAGGAAGCTGAAATTTAGTATGGATATGTATATTGATCACGCCGAGAAAGTGGTAAAATAAAATTTTGAAAAATATTTTTTTTTAGGGTAGCTCCCAAACACGTAAAGTGGGGATGAATATTTTTTTTCTCGCGTACCCCTCCCTGTGGAGTATCGTTAGATAGGTCTTCTAAAAATATTATGGGTGTGTCAAGACCATTTTTCGGTTAAGCGAGCCATTTGCGAAATATCTAGATTTTAAGTGAAAATTTTTGTTCGATACGAGTTACCCCCCCCCCCCTAACTTTTGAATGGCTGTACCTAGAAATGTGAAAAAAATCACAGACGTAGCACATATAATGAACTTACAAGGAAAACTATCACGGCTAAGTAGGCTTAACCGTTTACAGAGTTATAGTCGACTAACTAAGACCTACTACGGAACCCTACTGCGCGTTTCCCGACACGCACTTGGCCGGTTTTTTAGTATTTTGCCACCAACTTCTAAAGCGATATGTTTTGATGGACAAGCGATATATTTCATTTCTCTTTTCAGTGATTTTGGAAGGAATGGCGTATGCTCAGTTAGAGATACACTTATATACCTTTTTAGGGTTCCGTAGCCAAATGGCAAAAAATGGAACCCTTATAGATTCGTCATGTCTGTCTGTCCGTCCGTATGTCACAGCCATTTTTTTTCCGAAACTATAAGAATTATACTGTTGAAACTTGGTAAGTAGATGTATTCTATGAACCGCATTAAGATTTTCACACAAAAATAGAAAAAAAAACAATAAATTTTGGAGTTCCCCATACTTGAACTGATTTTTTTTTTCATCTAACCCATACGTGTGCGGTACTTATGGATAGGTCTTCAAAAATGATATTGAGGTTTCTAATATCATTTTTTTCTAAACTGAATAGTTTGCGCGTGAGACACTTCCAAAGTGGTAAAATATGTGTGTGTGTGTGTGTGTCCCCTGGTACTACTGAAATAAGAGAATGATAAAACTAAAAAAATATATGATGTACATTTCCATGCAAACTTCCACCAAAAATTGATTTGAACGAGATCTAGTAAGTAGTTTTTAAGTACCTAATCAGCAATTTTCCTCTACAAACAAACTTAATTATGCGGTCGGAAAAAAAACAATATAATTGCAACTTTATCTACACTAATATTATAAAGAGGAAAACTTTGTTTGTTTGTTTGTTTGTAATGAATAGGCTCAAAAATTATTGGACCGATTTTAAAAATTCTTTCACCATTCGAAAGCTACATTATCCACAAGTAACATAGGCTAAATTTTATTTTGGGAAAAAAAAGGGTTCCGTAAGATATTTGGGTTTTTCGGACACAAGGTGTAAGAAATCAACCAGAAAAGTTACTTTTTTTGCGTACGCTACTAATCTCAGGAACTACTGGTCCGATTTGAAAATTCTTTCAGTGTTAGATAGCCCATTTATTGAAGAAGGCTATAGGCTATATTTCATCACGCTAAAACCAATAGGAGCGGAGCACCACTATTCCACGCGGACGAAGTCGCGGGCAGAAGCTAGTTGCGTATAATGTTCTTCCCAACCGGTTGGGACCCTCGATACGCGAGTCCGACTCGCATTTGGCCGGTTTTTATATATGCTTACAAAACGACTTAACCGATGTTCATAAAATTTATATCGGACCAACTCTGAATTTCGACGAAGTACCAGACAAAAAAAGAATCTTCAAAATCCATTCATAATTAGGTATTTGACCACCAACTAAAATGTACTAAAATGATGTTTCATTAAAAGATTCCATAGAAACAAAACGAAGTGTCGAAAAATAAATTAAATCAATGTTAAAATAAATAACATCCATGCTTTTAAAGTTTTTGGAAGGGGAATTCTCTATCCTTGTCACGCAAAACATAATTTGTTCTAGGAAATGTCGAGTTATACAGCGTTTTGACATAATGACGTCATAATTGCATCGTGCTCTCTTTTTCTAGCAATGACTTTTTAAATGCTTATAACTAAGCCGTTTTATAAGATAATACATTCGTATTTTCACTATTGTTAATCTTTTTGTTAATTAGTTATGTATTTCTAATAAAAAAAATACAGTCAAATAACCAATTGGCGGAGTTATCGGGTAACAAACATACAAAAAACATACAGACGAATTGAGAACCTTCTTTTTGAAGTCGATTATAAATAACGCTAACGGAAGTGGTTGAGTCACTTCGGAAACAATCGAGAAATTAATTAACTGTTTCTGTCACCACTGTGTATGTACGTCTGAACTTAGAAACGTGTAGGACAAAGCGTGCATATTGCGTAATCAACTTCATTTTAAATACAGAGTGAAAATTAAACGTTTCAACAAACCTGTGTGTGTGTAGGTATTGATGAATATTCCACAACCCTTAAAATAAATGTGGGGTGCACGTAACTAATAACTAGCATTCATCCCTGGCGAAACTTACACCCGTATTCAAGAGCAATACTATGCAAAGTAATGGATTTACCAAGTGCAAGAGAGCATTGTAACAACGCATACTGAACTAACCCCTCGTATTAGTATTATTAATGCAATGCGTCTGCATAGCAAAGGATAGCTTGAATAATGAGTGTAATTTGTGCTTTGAAAACTAAAACTATGAGAAATCCTTACACTGTATTACGGGTGTTAATGTATGTCCAGCGAGCCCTAGGTAGACACCGGCTACCGTCATGGTAAATTGTCAATTTGACAGTCCTCTGCAACGTAGTCACTGAGCAGGTGAAATGGCTAGGAGAGGCAGTGCGCCGCTCGCAGGGCCTAGCGTAGGGAGCATGGAGTTCTGTAGTTGCGTGATTGCGTCACGTCTCCCGGTAACTCGTCCACGCACTCCCGCAGCGCACTCCCGGCCACGCCGCGTGAGTGACTGCTCGCCGAACTACTGCACGCGCCGTGTGCGCACGGAGCAGGCAGCGCAGCCAGCCCGCAGCCAGCCAGCGCGAGCTGCGGGGAGCGGGCGCGGACCAATCATTGCACTTCCAGTTAATCATCAATAACCCAGCGCGCGCTACTAGTTTGCGGCTGAAATTAGATTTTCGTTAATAATTCCAGTTAGTTTTGTTGACGTCGCTCATATTAGATGCGAACGCTGAACAAACAACTGCTGATTAACAGTTGACCTGGTTGCCTGAACTGAACATTTTGTTTAATCGCCTCACTCAACGAGTCTATTGCGACAGCTCACGCAACGGTTTACTGAGTGAGTTCACAAATCTCTACAACTGTTAATATTGCAAGATTAGATTTCCTTATTATCTGAGACAATATTAAAAATTTAGGTTATTATTTTTATATTTATAGAGAATTTACATCAAATGAATTATAAAATATAAATTACACAATAACACTTTTTTCGGTTAATTTACACAGAGTACGAAAGTTCACAAAGCTTAAAAGACGATTCCAGTGAGTGAACGCCTGTAACAATTCTTTGCGATTCGTACCTATTGCAGAGCTGTAGTGGCGCACACTGTCGACTGCCGCCCACGACAGCTCAGCACTGTATGTAGTAAATAACATGACACGAATGCATCGCGCGAGTGCTCTTTGGTGTGACGTCACGAGCTGCGGTGCGCGCACGCCGTCTCGCACGACACTTTATTTTTGATCAACAGATCGCACTTCCTAAATATAACCTCCCCCTGGTCACAGGTCCTCCCCTCTCGTCTCCTGGGGCAGTTCCGAAACGTACGCGACGCACGTGTCAGACACTAACACTATATCCAGATCGTCACTTGCCGGATGCGTAAACTAAGAAAGAAAGGAACCTTCAACAACGGACAGACGAGATATTTGTCCAGATCGATAGATTAGCAAGGTTTTTTTAACATAGCAAGATGTTAGTCCTTGCTTCGGAGAGCTCGTAAAGCATGTAAAGTTGCACTGTTTCTGCTCTGCGAGTTTCATAAAAAATCTTCCACTATACTAATTGGCGGTAATAATTTGTCAATTGCAGTTCTTATTATATTATGTTTTTATTTCATTGAACTTGTGTACGAGTATCGTTAACGGCTAAATGATGACGACCACTCGCAAGTAGAGGCGCGGCGGCGGCAGGAGTGCGCCGCGCAGGAGCTCCGTGTCGACGCTCGCTCGCTGATATTAAAATAAATTGATTAGCTCGCTTCCTGGAAGCCACTGAACACGCCGCACATAACTAGCTGCTGTATGCTTGCGTCGTGTCTGTGCATATTACGTCATGCACACGAGATGAGTGAGGCTTTTTAGGGTTTCATAGTCGACAAGGAAGCTTTATAATTTCGCCTTCGCCATGTCTGTCTGTCTGTCTGTCTGCGGCATAGCTCAGAGGTTATTGGTACTAGAAAGCTGGTTTGTATTTATACATATTGATTACGCCGACAACGTGGTAAAATAAAACTACTATATTTTTTTGTCGTAAATCCCTTCGTGTGTCAGGACTACTTTTCGTTTAAGAGAGCCATATCTAGCAAATTTTTGTCCTCATGTTACATAGGCGCATGTTTATCGCTGAACGAAATGTTTTCAAACTAATCCCAAGTTTCTAAGAATATAACGAATTTAATAAGATATCGCTGAAAATATGTTTCTTTTAGGGATGGGAAATCATCAAATGACTCCTCTCGATGTGGGTGAAATTAGCAATCACAGCCCCTGGCCTGGCCTATATTTTAAAGTTTTGGTTGAGCTCAGCTCGCACAGCCCACAGCCTACGTTACGTCACTCCGGTGAGTCAATAGATTAGCGCTGGATTGAGTAAGCAAACATGACACACGTCGTCGCGGCCGCCGGTGGCACTGCATATGATGGCTAATGGCGCTGGAACAAGACTTTGCCAACGCATCATCTAATCTACGATTAATTATAGCATCGCGCGCGATGTCTCTTTGACAGCGAGGTATCACTTGACGTATAATTATTTTGCAGAAACCGGTGACACATCCAAACACTCATTGGACTCATTGTTTGAACGGTTCCTCACAACACCGAGCGTCCGCTCGCTCGCTCGGCTCGGACCGCTGCATTCGATTAAATACTTCCAATTAAAGTAAAGCACGAAGGTTCACCGCGTCAGATCACTCCTCTCGTGGCTCACGTGTAACTCACTAGCATTTTTAGGGTTCCGTAGCCAAATGGCAAAAAACGGAACCCTTATAGATTCGTCATGTCTGTCTGTCTGTCTGTCCGTCCGTATGTCACAGCCATTTTTTTCCGTAACTATAAGAACTATACTGTTGAAATTTGGTAAGTAGATGTATTCTGTGAAACGCTTTAAGATTTTGACACAAAAATAGAAAAAAAAAACAGTAAATTTTGGGGGTTCCCCATACATAGAATTGAAACTCAAAAAAAAATTTTTCATCAAACCCATACGTGGTATCTATGTATAGGTCTTCAAAAACGATATTGAGGTTTCTAATATAATTTCTTTCTTAACTGAATAGTTTGCGCGAGAGGCACTTAAAAGTGGTAAAATGTATGTCCCCCCCCCTGTAACTTCTTAAATAAGAGAATGATACTCTATACCTACGCGAAAGCCAATCGCTAGATCTGTTCAAGAGACGAATCAGGGAACATTTCTTATCAACATGACCTATATTGTATATGTTTGTATTTATACATTATATATAGTTATATAAGTATATATTATTTTGTATATAAGTATTATGTTTATGTACTATATAGTATAGCTACACATATTTGTTTAGTTTATTTAGGTACATCTTATTTAATTCATTATTTTTTATTGGTGCGCACTTTTGATTCACCTGCCCTTATTAAATTTTCTCTATCGCTCTAAGGTTTGCTGTTAGAGAACCCAATTCTGGGTCAAGCTCGCCGTTGTACATCAATTTTATGTATTAAATGGTGTAAAAATGTAATGTGTGCAATAAAGAATAATAATGATAAAACTAAAAAAAAATATGATGTAGATTACCATGATAAGATAAGATAAGATAAGATAATTTTATTTGTTTAAACATGAGTATACATATACATGCAAGGTGTTCAATAATAATAAAAAATCTGTCATGTTTAGCCATTACAGCGTACAAAAAAAAATAAAAAATACTAAAAATTTTACTTCTCATAACAATGAATTAAAATTTTAAATTCAGTATTAATATTTTTAAATTGCAAAAAATGCAATCTTCCATTGAAAATTGATTTGAACGAGATCTAGTAAGTAGTTTTTAAGTAATCAGCAATTTTCCTCTACAAACAAACTTAATTATGCGGTCGGAAAAAAACAAGATAATTGCGACTTTATTGCGTATTTTTTCCTTCCAATGGTCGGAACCCTCGGTGCGCGAGTCCGACTCGCACTTGGCCGGTTTTGTTTAATTGAATTTGTTTTATGTATACCAATTCTACGAAAAACTGCGATATATGTACGACAAGTTAATTTTTATTTCCACAACATAGTATGTTAATAGTAGGGGAGCCCAAGCGGGGATTTCGGGATTTACTAAAGCGCGGCAGATTAATATAACATAACTCAGTCTAGTTTTATTCCAGAGCACCGTTATCGAAGTTTTAATCCGTTTAGTAGTATTTTCGTGAGAGAGTTGTGTGAATTTTTGGTAACAGCTATGGCCCTTGGGCAGCAGCTTGGCCCACAAAGGTGTTAACGGAACTTTTATGTTTCTCTTTTAAATGTTCTGAAAGTATATTATTTGTAATAATATTTTTTTTGCAAAAAAAACCGACTTCGAAAAACCGAAACGCACTAAAAAGTGAAAAATAATACTAAAACCTATCTATATTAATAAACCTAACCTAATCTACGATTAACCTATAATAAAGTTTAACAATTTTTTGGAGTCGGTGCCAAGCTAAGTAATGAAACGACTGGTAATTCCAGAGTATTTTGCCGTTCCGGCACCGACTCCAAAAAATTGTTGAACTTTATTATAATGCACATCCTACCGCTCCGTTTTGTAGTGAACTTTTGTGAGGAAAATAAGTGAATATGTGCCGATTTAGTCAAATTAGGTATGTCATCTGAAACATATACTTTTCAAAGTGAAGCACATGGTTGTAAAAGATGGCTGGACCACTGCGTGGTAACTAAGTCGGCATGGCAATCTGTAGTAAATATTAAGGTTCTCAATGATGTATACTGGTCAGATCATTTCCCTTTGCAGGTGACCTGTAATTTAGAGGCAATTAAAGCTAAAATTGAAATCTACAGTTATGTATTTAATAATATTGTATGGGGGGTGAGAGAGTTAGAAGAAATTAAAAAATATCATGACATTTGTAACAATAACTTTAAAGATATTATGTTTCCTGATGAACTTCATGAATGTGCTGATAGTATATGTCAAAACTTGCAACACAGATCTGTAATTGACAACTTATACATCAATATTGTCAATATTTTAAGTCATGCTTCTGAAAACAGCCATAGTCCTTTGGTTAGGAAGCCGGCTAATATTAAGTGTGTGCATGGCTGGAACAAATATGTTAGAGAAGCGTCTCTAGCCTGCCTATGAGCGCATAGGCAGGCTAGGCTAGATTATCAAATGTATGTTTTAGCTGGTAAACCAGCAGGTGGATCCTTATTTAATAAAATGTATGAAAGTCGACGTGTATTCAAGGCACGCTTAAAATACTGTCAAAACAATCAAGAACAAATAAAAATGGATATACTTGCCTCACAACATTCTGCAAAGAAATTTAATAAGTTCTGGAAGGGCACCAAACGTCTAAATGGTAAGGCAAGCCTGCGTGTATGTGTCGATGGCATAAGTGATGCTAAAATGATTGCTAATTCTTTTAAGGATTATTTTCAGGTGAAGTCTTCCTTGCTGCAGGGGATTGATACTGAACATGGCCCAATTGAAAATCCTATTGGTTTTTCAAGTAAGGATGTAGCTCATATTATAAAAAAATATGAAAAGAGGGAAGTCACCAGGGCATGAGGGACTCAGTGTCGAGCACTTGCAGCATGGAGGAGTTCACCTATACAGGGTGTTAGCCATATTTTATACTTTCTGCATACGGCATTCATATCTACCTTCAGACCTTATGAAAACAGTGGTTGTGCCAATAGTAAAAAATGTCTCAGCTGATATCTCTGATAGAAAAAAATACAGACCAATATCTTTTGCTACTATAATTGCAAAAGTGTTTGATGGGTTATTGGATAAAAAACTGGACTGTTTTGTAACATTACAGGATACACAGTTCGGTTTTAGAGAGGGACTGTCAACTGAAAGTGCAATACATCTCTAAAGCACACTGTTGATTACTATGATAAAAGGAAAACTCCGGTTTATGCTTGTTTCTTGGATTTGTCCAAGGCTTTTGATATGGTGTCCTATAATAAGCTTTGGACAAAATTAAGGCTTGCAGGAGTCCCACCTGAGCTTGTGAGTATCCTCGCCTACTGGTACAGTGAGCAACTAAATATTATGGTAAGGTGTTGGATGTCATATTGATGATATTTGTGTCAATAATTTAAGTTATGCTGATGATATGGTGTTGCTGAGCCCCTCAATTGGGGGTCTTAGACAACTGCTGAAGGTGTGTGAGGCTTATGCTGTGGAGCATGGCTTGAAGTACAACGAAAGTAAAAGTGAGTTCATGTTATTCAAATGTAAGCAATCTAAGGACAATATCTTGATACCACCTTTATTACTTAACGGTGTACCTCTGAATCGTGTTGCACAGTTTAAATATCTTGGTCACATTGTGACTGAGAATTTGAGTGACGAGTTAGACATTGAAAGGGAGCGCAGGGCATTGTCGGTGCGCGGTAATATGTTGGCACACAGGTTCGCTCGGTGTACTGTTCCTGTTAAAATAACAATGTTCAAGGCATTCTGCCAGACATTCTACACCAGCGGTCTGTGGGCGAACTTTACACAAAAAGCCTACAATGCCTTGCGCGTCCAGTATAATAATGTGTTCAGGGCTCTGTTTCGGCTACCACGATTTTGCAGTGCATCTGGCTGTTGCTGCATGTTTGCTGACGCTAGCGTAGATGACTTCTACGCAATTATGCGTAAAAAAGTAGCGTCAGTGGTGTGGCGAGTTCGTGGGAGCCGGAATAGCGTATTAAGGATGATAAGCGACAGAAATGATACTGTTCTGCTCAGTAGGTTCACTGAACTCCATGTATTGAAGTACGGTCAAGACCGGTGAGCCTATTGAGTAGACCCCACCCCCCTCCACTCCTGTTTAATGTTAAGCTTAAGTTTTATTTTTGTTTACTAATACTAGTTATAAGTAAATTTCTTGTTACTAACAACGTTGCAGTGCCTATGGACTATTATAGTCTGTTTTTTTTTTTATATATATATTTTTTATTTTATTTATTTATTATAGGTTAATCGTAGATTAGGTTAGGTTTATTAATATAGGTAGGTTTTAGTATTATTTTTCACTTATTAGTGCTTTTCGGTTTTTTGAAGTCGTTTTTTTTTTGCAAAAAAAATATTATTTGTATGTTTTTAGTGACATATTATTAATCTTATATAAAATATGGGTAGGCAAGGTAAAGATGCTCCTCGTACGAGAAAAGGCGTCGAACTGAAACTGAAACGAAATCCACTGCCGCGCATCTCGCATCCAGCGAATTCCCGCTACATTCACAAGGTACCTATCTTTGAACCCAGGCATCAGACTTGTACCAATATAAATTATTTCTCATCAATATAAATTAATTAAATCTAAACTCAAGGTAACTGCTGTAAATCGTTGAGGAGTTCCCTTAACTGTCCTTCGTCTTTATCATCAGACCCCTTATGACAGTCAAAACCCGTTTAGGTGTAAAGTTCTCATCAATAGAAATTAATCAAGCCCAAACACAAGGTAACTGCTGTAAATCGTTGAGGAGTTCCCTCGATTGATTTTGACTCCATCATCAGTTTGACTCCAGACCTTCATAAAATTGTAGTGCTTTAAAATACTTAATGAAAAAATTAACAAACGCACTAGTTGCCCCTAGGATTTTTGAAAATTCTCCTGGACTTCTCTGGGATGCCATCATCAGATCTTGGTTTCCTTATCATGGGACTATTTGGGAAGTATACCCTTTCCAACAAAAAAAGATTTTTTCAAATCGGTTGGCAAGCGACGGAGTTATGCGCGAACAAACATAAATAGCAAAAAGTGTCGAAAAGTGTCCTTACAACTTTTGGTCTTAATTTTTCCCGTCTAGCCCCCTTTCGCATAATTGAAAGTCCCCAATAATTCCCCAATAATTGAAAGTCGCGGTACAGTACAAACACGACATTTATGGAGTTATCTAGGTTAGCTAATTCAAAGTCAAAGTCCTTTATTTGCCAGAATGTAGGTTTACAGAGTATGTTCTTAAATCTAAAGTAGCCCATTTACATTCTCCCATTACATTTAATAATTATTAATATTATTATTCATCAATTATAATTATTAATATTATTATTTTGATAAATAAATGCTCTAGAAACATTTTGTCATGGGCTGAGTACAGTGAGTACCTACATTCCATTCGGGAAAACTGTGAATTCAATTACACACTACACAGTGCATAAGATAGGTGGTTGACAACAATATCAATAACTTAACAACTAACCATAAACTGGTTAGAGTTAGCTTACACCCTGGAGCGCGGCCTTCTCTCCGAGCTGCGGCCAGTCTCCACCTGCACACACTCAGCAGCAGAGCGTCCCGCACTGCACTTGCAGCTAGCCTTCACGATGTTTGTTCTGTCTAGAGTCCTATTATTCATTTAAAAGTGTTCGTTTTCGCTTAGAATTTCGAAGAAAGAAAAAAGTATCAAGTTAATGAGCTCAGCCTTTTTTCCTGCCTGTCAAAGTAATTGATGCATAACCCTTTTCTTTGTAGTCAGTTAAAAATAGTCTAAAGTTGATTAAGTTAAGTATGTCACTTAGAGAGCATTGAGCTTTGAAGTAGGTACCTAGTTGGCACATGGTGCCCAGTGACTGCCAGAGAGCACCACTCGCCGCCCACTGCTCCGCGCCGTAGGTAGGTACTTACTATAGCCACAGCTGTTCTTAAGTACCCATGTGAACTTAACGTTAATCCATTTTCCAAAAATACTTTAATTAAGTTCACTAAATACCTATTATCTACAATTACCTATCTAGCTAAATAAAGCCGGTTTAGCAAACTACTCGACAACATGTAGCCGGCCATCCTCTATACAGATAGGTATCGAAATGCAACCTCGGCGATGCGAGATATGCCTTTCACAAAACTGCGAGAAGCCAGTCCGCCAGCCTACTCACGATATGAGAGCAGGCAGAAAGCAAGTTTATAGGGCAAGCTGCGTGCGGAGAGAGCGCCTGTCGCCCCTTACCCCGCGGCCGCGCAGCGCTCCCCGCGCGCCCTACGCGCCCGCCGCCAACCGGTCTTTCCAACAGCTCGCGATGCAGGCCGGCCAGTCAGCCAACGACGGCGCCGAACTGTGCACGTGTCGCCCGCTCCGCGCCTCTCCCCCGCACACCTCTACGTACAGACGCGCGACTAGCCTGGAACGTTGTACTTATAAAACTTGAAACAAATCAGTGACCGAGTGTCAGTGAGAAGATTGTGTGCTATCTGAGTGCAACCAGTGTGTAGTGTATTGTGCAGGAGCCGGTTCACCTCGTGTTCGGGGCCGGTGCCCGGAGTGCCGACAGTGTCTGTGAGGCTCAGTGCTTTCTAAACGAGTCCCGACACACCGACACGGTGTGCATATTGTGCGACACATACTGGGATTTGATATAAAACTACTTCAAAGGTGAGCAGTGAGCGTGAAACTTCAGCATGATTCGCCAGAAACCAAATATTATAGTATCAACACAAAGCTATAGAAGCAGTAACTGGATACCTAATCGATGACGAATGTAAAACGACGAATATTAACGTCTACGAAGCCTAATCCTACATTGTTTATTAGCCTTCTGTTAGCTGAACCTAAGAGTCGCGTGTAACTGGTCCTCCCTCCCAGTCCAGTCGATCACTTAAGATCAAATTGCGTACTGTGTTTCACTGTGAATACAATTGCGAACTACTCTGAAATCGCACCATGCAACCCCATGTACACAAGCTGCTGCTTCCTGGTTCGTTTACGTTCCTATTTACAGAGATTGTTATTAAATACCCTTTCAATACTTTGCTCACACAGTTCTTACCTCTTACTTTTGAACTAGGTAGAAAAAAATATATGTCTAAATTATATAGACATAAAATAAAAAGGTGTGTAAGCTTCACAGTTTCATAAGCCCCTAAGATCACCCACCGACCCAATTTCTTAATTCCATCTTGTGTATAATAAACAAGTCCAATAACAATAATTGATATCTGACCACCACACAATGTCAAGTACTAGTAGTGCAAGTGTTTGCTTCAGTCCAACAAGCGCTACACACAGTTGAGAGCCATCCGACCTTCAGACAACTCGAAGCCGCAATAAAAATGCAATAATACAGACGGAATGTGGCTGTGAGTAGATTGATCATTGCAAGCCATTAAAGCACTACTCAAAAAGAAATTTGGCATAGGAAGGTTTATTACAAAAGAAATAAAATCATGTAAATACTATAAAGAAATTCCAGTAAAAATGAAATTTTGACTGTATGCTTCTTGAGAAACTACAAGGGTTGGTCAAGTCTTCATTCGCATCAGCTCAGATGTAATGAACAAAATTACGTAAAGGTTGTTAATCACATGAAGTTAATCCGAAGATGGAAGTGGATAAAATATATCCCATGTCCATAAATATTATTTCAATCTTTATACGGTAAGAAATGTGTAAAACAATTAGAAAACTTAAAAACAGCAATTAAATATTTGTTTGTGTTTGTTAAATCACATCTATCTTAGTAGGTATTTTTTAAAATATAAGATTTGCTTGACGTGGTTGTTGCTAAGTAATTGGTTAGTTCTATTTTAAATAAGAGGGTGATAGAAACAGTCTATTTGATCCATTCAATTCCAAATCAGACGGACACCTCATTCTGCTGGTTATAGGTATCTATAATGCTAACTCATACATATATGCAAGAACTGAGCCCTGTATTAGGCGGTTTCAAGGCATTTTAATAGTATATTTGCCCCAGTTGCTTCTTCGCTAATGGGGGTTCTGTATAGAACGCTGTCTGCAATTACTTTATCAAATAAGTAATTTTACGTAAGCTTCGCTTGGAAGCCGTATCAGGCATCTAGTGAGGTGGTTATCGATTTATGTAAACACATATTTAGGTTTAAAGACCACCTCACAGATTCACTGCAGCGTTCAATGCAAGACGCATATATGGACATACGCACTATTCCTCTTCTTAAAATTAATCCCCCTCCCACAGTTTACTAACCTTTCTTATTTTCTTTTTACCAAAGATTTAAATAATTTGTGAGCTATAAATGGCTCACAATAAAGAATGAACCTAAAAGCTTAGTAAGCACAAAGTGTCAGTTTTATTATTTTACAATAGTTTGCAGCTGCTTGCAAACTCCGCTTTGTTTATTGTTTGAGGCAGTCCAAAGGCAGGCAAAGTATTGGAGAATTATTAACTGGGCATAGTATGTTACATGCTGCTAGTATACTAGAATCATAACTGTGCTTCTCGTTGTATAAACCTACGTAGCTACCTGCAAACTATTGAAAACATTGTTCCTTGCACATTATAGGGGAGGGAGCTACTTCACGCACCCGAGTATGTCCTCACAGCTCCATTTATCTCTGTACCAATCGGTTCAGCCGTTTTATCGCACACGCGTCACAAAGAAACAAACTAACTTCCGCATTTATAATATTTGTTAGGATCTTTACACATTAATGTAATTTTATTTCCTTAGGTTGAGTAGTTTTATAATTATACTAGCTGTTTCCCGCGGTTTCACGCGCACCCGAGTAAAAAGTATCCTGTATGTTAATCCAGATTACATAGTTTTTAGCCTGGATTAATTTATCATGGTGTGTACCAAATTTCATCCAAATCCATTCAGTAGTTGTTGCGTGACAGAGTCTTCTTCTTCCTGCCCTGTTCCCAATTTATTTGGGGTCGGCGCAATATGTTTTTTGCTTCCATTCTTCTCTGTTAGCCGTCATACTATCATTCACTCCCTTTTTATTCATATCCTCTTTCACGCAATCAATCCATTTCTTCCTTGGTCTTCCCCTCCCCTTTCGTCCATCTACATTCATATTCAATAATTTTTTTGTGGCATGTGTTTCGTCCCTTCTCATTACATGCCCATACCACGACAATCGCTGGCCTGTCATTTTTTCCGTCACTGGCGCTACCTTCAAGCTACCCCTTATATACTCATTCCTCACTTTATCCATTCTTGTTACTCCACACATCCATCTCAACATTCTCATCTCTGCTACATGCACTCTTTTTTCATCCTTCTTCTTCAATGCCCAACACTCTGATCCATACAAAACGACAGGTCTTATTACGGTCTTGTATATTTTGCCCTTCAACTTGAGGGGCATCCGTTGATCGCATGTTATGCCTGTGACCTGTCGCCATTTCATCCATCCAGAATTGATCCGATGCGTAACGTCTCGGTCCACTTCACCGTCACTTTGGACGAGTGACCCCAGGTACCTTAATTATTTAGGTTTGTAATTATGTTTGTTACAGAGTAACAAACATAATTACAAACTTTCGCGTTTATAATACTCAAGAGGTTTTTTTCTTCGATGACTCGATGATTATTGCAAAATAGTGGTGTGTTAGGTTCTTCATCGTCGTCACACTCTTAGCAGAGTGGTTGTGGTTATCATATGAGGGGTGGTGGCAAGCGTCACAATCCATTGCCACTGCTCTCGTACAGCTCTTATTATACATCGGTGGAGAGGTTGACTGAGTGCAGTTTTGACTTAATCGGTCCAACGCATTGGTGACCTGCCACGTGCTCTTATGCCATAAATTTTGCCCTGCACTATAAGTCATCATCTGCCTAGCCTTTTCCCAACTATGTTGGGGTCGGCTTCCAGTCTTAACCGGATGCAGCTGAGTACCAGTGTTTTACATGGAGCGACTGCCTATCTGACCTCCACAACCCAGGTACCGGGTAACACGGTACCCCATGGTAAGACTGGTTGTCAGACTTTCTGGCTTCTGACTACCCGTAACGACTGTCAAAGATGTACAAATGACAACCGGGACCAACAGCTTAACGTGCTTTCCGAGGCACGGAGGAGTCTCGATATGACAAAGATGGTCACCCATCCACGGACCGACCGCGCCAAGCGCAGCTTAACCTTTGATCGGTCGAACCGTGCGGCTGTTACTTAGCCACGAGCTCCTCCTTTTGCCCTGCACTATAAGTGTTTCCACGAATGTGAAAGGCGTCGGTTCGGAACTGTGTCCAGGTCAATGCCAAACATTCTTCTCCAACAACACATTTCTTAAGCGTCTTTCTCCTTTTTCTTGCCTACTCTTAAAGTCCAACGTCTCAGCTCCGTAGATAAATTTGAGAAATACTCACACCCTGATAAGACATTTTTAGTGGCCTATGATGTTTTTGTTTCTCCATATTATTGTTATATACATAGGGGATCAAACATAGAGTGAGTCCTTTCTCGAGGCCACGTTCTTGTGTTCCAAATTTTGTTACACAGGGTATAAAACATATCGACATCATACTCTCCCGATGCTTTGATGTTTTAATCGGTCTGGCATCCATTCCTATGTCTTTTCCACTTTTTAGTCATCAAATAGTAGCTCTCACTTCTGAGTGTCTGTTGAGACACTCGCTCTGTTGAGAGATAAATCAATTGTGAGCTTGAGGACCAAATAATGACTAAGAGTCGTCCTTCCAGGATATGGCACCTTTTTCAGTCAGTAGTTCACCTTGTGAGTTTTATGGCGATGGATCTTTTGGCGATCCATTTTTGATGCAGTTCACGTTTTTCGTGTCCATCAGCATGAACTTCAAGGTTCGGTGCGTGAATAAATACTGATAAATAGATAGAGACTCTCAAACGAGAATAATACACAACCGACACACCGACCTCCAAAAAGCTTAAAAGATAAAAAATCATATACTTTTTTAATGCTTATGGAACAATACATCGCCCTACAAAATACACAAAAGTAACCTAGGGACATCGATTTCTAGAGCGATATATTGGTCCACAAGCTTTCAGCAGAAAGTATCTATAATTAAAAAAGGGTGTCTATAAAAGATCGCTTTTAGTAATAAGACCGCCCATTGTGTGACCTTAAGTAACTTATATTCCAATGTCAAAATCTTTTTTGGTGTACATAATAAAAATAATTATTATTATATTCCATATTTAAGAGTTCCTTTTTGTCCTAACGGGTGAATGTGAGATTATTAGCCCGTCTTTTGTGCACATAAAATAGCCCTTTGCATTGAAGGGTAATGTTAATTGTTATCAATAAATCAGATTTCTTTTCTGTCCGTCAATCCGCGTCCCGAGAGAACTACTTCACAGCACACCCAAATAAAAAGTAGTTGTAGTATAATACGTATTTATAACCAGAAAATTCTAAAATCTTATTATGTCTAGCTTCTGAGCGACTGTTGTTAGAACATAAAAAATGATATTTTTTATCACAACAGTTTACGCACCAGTACGTACTTTTTCTGACTTGTAAAGTCAATTTGCTAGCGAACTGTGCAAATATATCTCGACCAAAAGACAGCCAAAACCTTTTATTAAAGTAGTGTTAAGGTTTGGTCACAGCTTGTGGGCTGTCACCGTGTATCATGGCGCTCGGTTGATTGGCTGTACAGCAGTAAGACTTGTGGTGGACAATTGATTGTTGTGCGAGCGGCGCTCAGGCTAGCAGCAGCGAGCCGCGCAGCGTGGCGCATGGTGCCTCCTCGCGCGCTGCCCGCCGACTGCCGACTGCCGGCTGCCGGCTGACAACCACTTGACCTCTCACCTAATTCCACTAAATGCCGTCCATCGTAACTGAACGCGCTCTTTCACATAACCACGCATATTTGACAAAGTACGTCCAATTGAAGACCTAGCACAGACATTGCTCTAGAAGTCGGTGTCAGTAAGTTACTGTTATCATTATTATTCCACCGACTTCTAGAGCGATATAATAGTCCACAAGTATTTCAGTGTTTTTGGAAATAGGTTTTATTTTTGGAGGGGGTGTGTCCTTCAATTACTTAAAAACGCCTTGGCCAACTGTGACTGTTTGAAACACCTCCCAGGTGGTTCCATAAAAGTATTGTCACGATTTGAACTTGAACTCCGGAGATAGAGAACGGAAAAGAAGCTAATATGGCTTTGTTTATATGTACGTGTAGTCAAAAACAATTTACAATTCATATACAATTTATTCAAACTAGGCTGAAAGTCAGCAGCTTTTTGGACGTCAAATTTACAAAAGACAGCCCCCAATACACCCGCTCTTAATACCACTTGCTATGTGTTATTGCTGGGAAGAAGTATGGCAACAAACTCCCCAGCAACACATGTTTGTCTGTAAGGTTCGAAGAACCAGCGTTATACAATATCAGTAAAAAAATATTGTACAAATGTTGTACATACTACATTCTATTCAATCTATACATATAAAAAATGAATGTCTGTTTCCCTTGGCGTGACCATGACTTGACAACGTCTTACCTAGTTTGGATATTTGGTACGAAGATAGAGTGGACCCTGCAGCTACTAGTTGTCCGGCTGCGTGAAGTAGTTCCCTCGAGACGTGGGTGGAACAGCTAATATTTTAACACAAATTAAGGTAACTGCACTCCGATCTACTAAATTTAACATCGTCATCTGCCTAGCCTTTTCCCCACTACGTTGGGGTCGGCTTCCACTCTAACTGGATGTAGCTGAGTACCAGTGTTTTACATGGAGCGACTGCCTATCTGATCTCTACAACCCAGTTTACCGGGTAACACGATACCTCTTGGTAAGACTGGTTGTCAGACTTTCTGGCTTCTGACTACCCGTAACGACTGTCAAAGATGTGCAAATGACAGCCGGGAGCAAAGCGGAGGCACGGAGGAGTCTCGCTATGACATAGATGGTCACCCATCCGCGGACCAACCGCGCCAAGCGCAGCTTGGCAGCTCGAACAGTGCGGCTGTTACTTAGCCACGAGCTCCACGATCAACTAAATTTAACAATTATGAATAATAATCCTAACTAGTATTAAGCAATGTGAAAGTTACTTTGTTTGTTAAGGTGCGTACAAATTAAGTAACATGTTGTGTAACTTGTGTTTTTTTTTTTGGAAAATACAGCCGGCTTTCAAAACACTGAAAAGAGAAAAATACATTTACTTTCCGGTTCCGGCTGTGAACCGATACGTTGCTGTAGAAATCGAAGTTACTCTAATGAATATTTTGCTAAATTTATTCGTAACAGAATTCAAAAAAGAAGGAGGTTCTCAATTTGACTGTGTGTATTTTTTGTATGTTTGTTACGCGATTACTCCGCCAATTATGAATTGATGTTGAAGATTTTCTATTTGTTTGATAAGTCACACTCACACAAGTCAAAGGTGATCCCACATAAATATCAACATCGGTTTAGTCGTTTTACACTACTCGTCAAAAAATCTAAACACCTCTGAAGTTCGGTTTTGAATGAATTTTATGTATTGTTCTTACATTAAAACAAAATAATAATAATGCCTATTAATTGCTGATACTTAAAAGGTTACTTAGATATAATTAAATTTCTTTAGCTATCGTGTTTTGTTCAAAAGGTATGTTTCTACCCATTAAGAAGAATTTGTAAAATGTTAGATACAAAGACTCCTGTATTCCTCCCCGGGCTCTAATGACTGCTTCCATGCGACGCCTCATGGAACGGATGAGAGTCACAATCTTGTGTTGTGGAATATTGTCCCACTCTTCGTGTATAGCTGTTTAAAGTTTGCCAAGCGTCTCTAGAGCAGAATCTCTCACTCTAGCTCTTCAATTCATCCCAAAGGTGTACTATGGGATTCATGTTCGGGCTTCTTGCTGACCAGCTCATAACCGTTATACCGACTTTGCTCAGGTATTCATTTACAATGCCCGAGCCCTGGCATTACAAGAAGTCTGTGGCGAAAATCTACAATAGAATACCTAATTGGAGACACCGACTTCTTGAACGATCAATAGATTTATCGTTATTAAACATTATTGACTAATAACTTATTTTTCAATTTATAGTGTATTTGAAGTACAAAAATCTAGTAACTGCAATCTGGGGGGCACCTAATGAAATTAAACAACAAAATAATATCTCAAGAAAATAACGCAAAATACCTTGGATTGCATTTGAATAGAAGACTAACGTGGCAAAAACACATCTGGATTAAAAGAAAGCAACTAGATGGACCTCCGTAACCTCGGATGGCTAATTGGATGCCATTCACAACTAAATGACAACATCAAAATGTTGATATATTAAAAAATACTTAAACTTTTATAGACCTACGGCATACAGCTGTGCTTTGCCAGCAATAGCAACATCGACATACTAGAAAGATTAGTAAAGGACAATGTTCGGTATCCCCTAGTGTGTTAGCAATAAATACATGTTTATATGCAGACCTCGGCTTAAAAACTGTGTGGCAGTAAATAGTCCAAAGCAATCTAAAGTACCAGGAGAAGCTAACAACTACGAATGAACTGGCCCAGACTGAGTGGAAGAGGTGGACTCCAATATACGCGGCTAAAGAGGCATGATATCTTTTATCTTAGCAAAAGATTCCCATAAAGAGACATGGAGAGAGTGGGCTGGAATAAAACTTTTCAGCAGTTTATGACAACCCGCATATAATTTTTTTTTTCTACGGATTGTTGTCAGACTAGGAAGTGGTAGGATATTGGATATTTGCATGCTGTTTTCACCAAAGGATAGAGTGGTTCTCGGGGAAGTTCTTAACATAAAATTATATGCGGCCGAAGCCGGCATCAGCTTGTAAAATATTGATTTGACTGTAATTATATCGTTGTGCTACAGATGTTTTGGCTGACTTCTGCTAGCTTCAGCTATCAAAGAAAGCAGTTAGGTAACTTTGTACGAGCGTGGCGTAAGATGCAGCTTCTTATCGCATAGGTCTGCATGAGTGGGTGTGTGCGCGTGTGCGTGTGTGCGTGTACGTGGAGGAGACACGTTGATTTATGTTAAGTTCATCGGCCGCCTGTTAATAAACAAACGCGGACAGCGGCCGAACTCCCCCGCCCCGGGCCCGGCCCCGGCGCCCCCTCACGAGGCAGAACTATTCAATATTGTGTTAAGATGTAATAACTTGTAACAGCTTTAAATGCTACATATTATTATATACCTAGGTACCTACCTAATCAATCGAACCAAGATCGTCTAACCAGCACAGCTAGTTGCCAACAGCATACAGTCCTTACGAAACAACACCCAGACAATTAAAAGTCATTATTATATTAAAATGGCTAGCTAATAAAGGTTATATATATCTACACAAGGCTATAATTGTCTCTGAGCTGTACATTTACCTACTTATGGTATGGGAGGCTGTAGGAACCCATGCCCAACCAACCAACCCACCTATTTCTTATTACGCTAGGTACTTATACATACATAAAATCACAATATTCAACTAAGTAGGTACAACTAAACACCGACACGATATTGAAATTGCGTGAGATTCTTGCCCGCAGTTAGCAAATCTGTCAAAAATAAAAACTGCTAATAATTATTGGGAGTATTCGTTAAAAATCGTTTTATAATTAAGAAGTGCTTACCTATTAGTTCGGTTTTATCTAGAAAAAAACATAACCCTCCTTCTGGCGCAGTCGGGTTAAAAAAACTATTTTAAGACAAATACCAAAGATCCAGCTAAGAATTTGAACGGCAACAATACAAGGTTTGTTTAGAGGTAAACCCAATACGTTACAAGTTACAAGCACGAGGCGGCGCGGCGCGGCGGCGCGGCGCGGTGGTGGGAGTGGTGGGGCCGCACGCACTCGCACACACGTGCTCGCCTGTTTGTAAACACGGCGCGCCGGTGTGCGTGCGCGCAGCTGCCGGTCCCCGCCGCGCCCCGCGCCCCTCCCTGCACCGCTCGCTCGCATTATTTGCCTGCGGGATGTTATCATGCATACCTGCGCTGGCTATGAACCAAATTCGTCCTTCTCACGCGCTACCCAGACGGTTGGTTTACCTGGATGCAGTGTAACAATGTGTACCTACCTGAATAGTTTTCTAAATTGTTTGAAAGTAGGTACCTATGTACACTAAAAGATTAGATTTAGGTAGCTAGTTAAAATAAGGTTACAGATATACTCGTAGAAAAGAAACATTTTACGGAAATCGAGATAATTGTGATTGTATAAAATCACCAGACTTTTCTTATTACTCCGCAATATTTATCAAATATAGATAACCTTGGACCTTGCTAAGTTTTAAACTAATTATTTCTCTCTTCCCCCAGTTTTTTATAACCGTCTCTAAACCTATTTTAGCTATATTTTTCTTTTGCTTTATCTGTAAAGTCTAAATGAAGTTTGACAGAAAGGGTCAAAATCAAGGAGAATACAATACTTTCAATTTAGGTTGAAAGTCGAATTTGTTCGAACACTTATAACTCGAGAACTTACGGCTGGACCGATTTTCAAGGATTTTAATTTGTTGTATTTGTCTCCGTCCCGAATAGCAGAATAACTATTAAAACATCGAAAATATAACGAAAAAAAATATGAGCCAGTACGACGATCACCGGGCCGGCTAGTTATGAATGAGAGGGTAAATATTCAGAACAGCAGTAGGACATAGTTCCCATTCATGGCAGAATTAAGAGACGACCGAGGTTAGGCCGATGACCCGCGCGCTCGCTACGCTGACATCATCACAGCTCCTAACATTTTGTTAATAAACCTAACATCCAAACTTGGATAAATAAATAGGTGTAAAACTAAATAAAACATGTTGATTACTTACTGTGTAACTATCTTTTTGATTTGGTATTGGTGTTTGCACTTGCGTCGTTGTAATGTACGTACACAAAGAAAGGCACAAGTTCCTGGCCCGGGGCGCCGGCGGCAGGCGGCGCTCCCCAGCGTGTGACTCAGCAGAGGCGGCCGGCGGTGACGTCACCGACACACCGACCGTGTCGCGCTCCACTCACACGATCGCCAGCCACACACCTCGGGGTACCTGCGGACGGTTGCTGGCTGACTGCGCGCCAGTACGCGGCGCACTCTTGCATAGCACTATTCTGCTATTCATTCGTGATCCACACAATATAGTTCGATCGTTGTACCGTACATAGAGGAATTTCCTGGGCTCGATCTCCAGACCGAATACCACCTGCAAGGCGAGAAATAAAAAACTTTTTGCAAAAATAGAACCGATTTTAAAATCACTACACAAAAATAATAAGTACATCGTTCTAGAAGTCGGTGTTTTCTATTTTTGCAAAAAAGTTTTTAGAAGATTTGAATGAAAGTGCACCACTGTTGCACAAATTTAATTGCAGTCATCGTTAAATAGTAACGAGCAGCGCCCAAAACTCATACACATTTTATATCAATGCATTTAACTCTAATATTACAAGTAGGTATTAGCCTACTTGAATTGTACCATCTGTCGTGTTTTATGATAAGCAGCAGGTTCTGTTATCAACTTCAGAATACTACTTTATCTTTCCAACGCGGCGAGGCGGCGGCCGGCGCCCGGGCGCCGTACATCTAATCAGCAGGATTAGATCAAAATAAATAATTAGTGAATGATACAGGGCGTATACAGAGGTGTTAAGAATCAGAATGTTTCGAAATGTGGCGAGTTCCAATGTGACTTATTAAGTCACACACAGAATTTTATCGTTTATCGTCGCCAGCCCGTCCCAAGCCACTGGAGAGTGCCATGGCGCGCCACTGAGCTCAATCTTCAGCTCTCCTCTAGATTTAATTCTAACTTGAAGGTATAAAACAACAAAATATTCCTGTCCCCCCAAATTCTGGATGATCTACTTAAAACATACTGATAATCTACACAACCAGGTAAAATATTCTATGAAGTATTAATCCAGGTTATAAAATAAAATTCATCCAAATCTATACAATAGTTTTTGCTTTAAGGAATAGCAAACGTACAAAAAAAGATGCCACATAGACCGTAACAAAACGGCTCAAAAAAGTCTACTTATATTTGGTAAACTCGCTTTTCACTTACGGCAGTGTTAAAACGTAGTGTTTATATACTCTGTGGTCAGTGTCCATTCAATCACCTAAGAATTACATGCTAACGAAAAATAAATAATCATACAATCATCGGTTTACGCTGTAAAATTGTGTCGCAATTATATGGGAAAACCGTATAATAACCAGGATACTACTTTGATAATTTTATTAGGTAATAGAGGTAATGTAAGCAAGACTGAATTTATCAATTATCATAGGACTTTGTGTAGCCTTAATTTAAAGAAAATAGTAATGTTTACATTCCCTTACAGTAGTTTGCCACAGGAAGAAAATAGGTTAAGATATGATTTGAATATGACACTTCATAATTTGACATATAATAGTAACTTATTTAGTGTCATAGACATTAAGAATATTATTAATTGTAATAAATTTTATTTGACAAGAGATAGATATCATGTCTATTGGTACTATCTTCCAAATTATTATAAAAGACAGGTAGCTGTATCGCTATCATATTTTTTATGCATATCAGCCAAAAACTTGGCTAAACAAGTTGCTTCTATAGCAATGTTCTGATATTGACATAAATAATATAATAACCAATAACTTGGTTAACTTTGATGACATTGATATTAATTTAAGTTAGAAATTTCGACAACAGAGGCAACCTCTTGCATAACCACATGAAAAAACAAGAAACTGGATAAAATTAGGAAAAATGCAAATAATATCAATCTGGTGCACCAAAATTTTCAAGGGTTTTTAAGTAAAGAATTAGAAATAGAGTTATTTTTAAATTCATATTCTTTGTGTTACTGAACATTGGCTAAAAAGCCACCAATTCATGTTTAATTTTAGTAATCACCAGGTTGGTAGCTCGTTCAGCAGAGTAAATGCTATACATGGTGGTTCATTAATTATCAAAATAATGAAGTGATTAAAAAGAATATCACTGTTAACCCTAAAACAACTGGTCGTATGGAAACTTTTAAAAGTAAACTCACTAGCAAATTACCTTTTTTGTCAGTTTGTGATGGTCCTAATGCTTTTTATAATAATTTTTTTGACATGTATTGTCAACAATTTAATTCAACTTTTATTCCTAAGACCATCACAGTCAATGGTGGTTCATCATTCGGTGAATGAGCTACCATTGGTATGATATAAGAGTGGAAAGTGACTCTATGAGCTGAACGGTCGTTTGTTAACACTTCAGAATTCAATGCATATGTTAAAAATTATTTAAGAAAGTTTACTGTTTAGCCAAATCGCGATATTTGAGTTCAAAAATAAAAAACAGTTGTAATGTTATTAAAATGACTTGAGACATTATTAATAGTGAAACGGGGAGGTCACGTGTCAGGAATAATGATTATAGCCTTCTCATTGATGACAATTTAGTTAAATCAGATTTAAATGTCGCCACGGCTTTTTAAAAATTCTTTTCGGATATTCCCGTTTCAACTACAAAATATTTAGACTCATCACCTACTATTGCAGAAGCCTTACTGAAGGAAAATGTTCAAGCTTGCGATAAGATTTTTTGTTTTCAGCGCATTGATTGTAGTGATATATAATAAAAACCTTTAAAACTTTAAATATAAAAAAAATGCTGATCTTTGGGGTAACTCGGTGGACGTTGCAAAGTCTATTATTGATGTTGTAGTACCCACCTTAGCTACTATTTTCAATAATTGTATTGAGTGTGGTAAGTTTCCTGACCTTATGAAAAATAGTAAAATTATACCATTATTTAAATCGGGTAGCACTTCAGACCCTACAAATTATCGACCTATTTCAGTGCTTCCTAAATTTAGTAAAATTTTTGAAAAACTTATTTTAAATCAAATGCAGAGCTTTTTTAATAAACACAAATTATTACATGATAAACAATTTGGTTTCACGAGGGGTCGTTCAACAACCGATGGTGTTGAACGACCGTGCCGGTGTTGAACTTTTAAGTCATATTTTCAATTCATGGGAGAATTCATGCGATGCTCTGGGTATTTTTTGTGATTTATACAAGGCATTTGATTGCGTTTTTCATGAAACGCTGATCAGGAAATTGTACCACTATGGAATACGTAACTCTTCATTGGATCTTATTGCTTCTTATTTGAGTGATAGGATTCAAAAAGTTGATATTAATGGAGAAAGATCTCCTGGGACTGTAGTTACTATGGGAGTACCGCAGGGTTCAATTCTTGGCCCATTTTTGTTTCTTATTTACATTAATGACTTACCTTACCTCGTAAGGGATAATCATGAGATAGTACTGTTTGCAGATGACACTTCACTTTTATTTAAACTTAAACGTCAGCAGCTGGTGACTGACGATGTAAATGGCGCTCTCTCAAAAATACTACACTGGTTTAATGCTAACAACTTATTATTAAATGAAAAAAAGACAAAAGTCATCAAATTTAATACACCCAACGTTAGCAAGTAAAAACCAGTGTAATCATAAAAGGCGAAGAGTTGAGCCCTGTAAATACCACAGTTTTCTTAGGCATTACTTTGGATGCCAAGCTTCAGTGGGGCCCACACATAGAAAAATTGTCGAAAAAGCTCAGCTTTGCCGCATACACCGTGAAAAAGATTCGAAATCTTACAGATATAGAGACTGCTCGCTTAGTATACTTTAGTTATTTTCATAACGTGATGTCGTACGGCATTCTGTTGTGGGGGAATGCCGCTGACATTCAGACTATTTTTGTTTTGCAAAAAAGAGCTGTTCGATCAGTTTATAAGCTAAGTCCCAGACACTAACTCAGAGAAATGTTCAAAGAAATAAATATAATGACTGTTCCATCTCAGTACATTTACGAAAACTTGTTGTAAGCACATAAAACGCAAATATTTTTACAAAATACAGTGATGTTCATAATATTAACACAAGGAATAAACACAGATTATTTCCCACTACCAGGCTCCAGAAGATAAGCGGCTCATTTAAATGCCAATGTATACGCTTCTACAATAAAATTCCTAGCCATATTTAAAATTTAAGCCTTAATAAATTCAAATCATGCATTAAGCAGTCATTATGTCGCAAAGCTTATTACTCTGTTAAGGACTACCTAGATGACAAAAAGTCTTGGGAATAAGCTGTTTCAATTCTTGCACCTATATGTATGGGCTATCGGTATTTTTTCCTTTGATTTATATTTGTTAGCATACAGTGTGACATGTAATATTATGTTTTTTTTATGATTATTTTATTCACATTGACATGTTTATTCTAATTGTTATTTTATAAGCATTGACATTATTACCTACTTTTTAAAGTAGCTCAAATTATTTGATTGTTAATGTGTGTACAATGTGGGCTTTCTCTTTTTTTTTTTTATTAACATGCTTTTATTAGCTCGGGTTGTATGTATGTATGTATGTAACGGAATCTTTGAACCTAATTTTCACTGGTTTCTAGACGTCTGATCAACTTGGAACTTTGCACACGTGTTAAAGGCCGATGACAATGCAATAATCCGATAAAAAAAAACTAAAAAAACACGCTTTTATTGCTGACCGAACTAAAAAATGGAAAATAAATAATAGTTTAAAAAAAATAAAAAAAAACACGCTTTTATTGCTGACCGAACTAAAAAGTAGAAAAATAATTCAATTCAGAGTAAAAAGCGTGGGGTGCTTGATATTTTAATTATTACACCTATTCTATTGGCAACCATTTATGAGAGGAGAGTCATGAAAATATAGGAAAATGCACCCCACGCTTTTTACTCTGAATTGAATTATTTAAAAATTATTTTCTACTTTTTAGTTCGGTCAGCAATAAAAGCGTGTTTTTTTATTTCTTTTATTTATTGCCTTAATATTTAGTTTCATTTGCGTCTGACGGTTCGAGTATTTCATGTGGCCTACCCAAATGTCCTTTCTGGGGATATTGTTCGTTGGATTGTAAGTTCCTAAGTTACTCTTGAGCTAACAAAGACAGACATTTGCGTGCCAACTGAATGGACAGGCCCACTCGGATCTGTATGATTCTTTCTTCAAAAGGTCATTTCAGACTCGAGCCTTAAAAGAGACTTTGACCCTTGAGTTTCTTTCGGTGTTTCTTCTCAAGGCAGTCAGATAGGAAATACCGGCCTCATCTAGCTTTAAAAAATAATTGACGTGAAAAAGTGTTATTTTATAACCCATTTGCAAAATAAATATCATTTATCAATACCACCAAGATCACTTTTCATCGTTAAATTTTGTTAATTAACCACTTTATTTTTTAGAAAATCGTTTTTTTATTCGTTATTTTGTAGGTTGGTCTGATTAGCCGGTGTTGTCAGTTCATTACTAGGGAGATTTGGCGAAACTATGGGAGACAAAATACAAATATCATCACATCATTTATTTCGATCAGGAGAATATTGTTATTTAAACAAAAATACATTATTTATTTGATCAGTAAATGATAACTTACTAATACTTAACTTACTATTCCGAAAACAAACACAAAGAGATAGGTTTTGATATATAAAGGGCATTTCAAATGAATGTAAGAAAAAGGTAAACAAACCCTATGTAGTGAAAATAATAACACAATCATCCACTAAATTGGACAAATGGAATTAGTAACACATCGATCCGTATTGTGAGAGTTTCAACTTGTTATCTGTTATGTGTACCACTTTTAGCACTTATGTTATAATTGAATAATATGTATATTTTATTGTATTTGAAAAATCATACACCAAATTAGGTTACTTGTCAAATTGAAAAAATATAATTATTAAATGAAAAAAGGAATAAAACACAAGTGCTTGCAAGTCCAAAGAGATCGAAGTAACAATTCAAAAATTAATTATCGATTGTAAAATCGAAACAATTATAATTATTATATGTATATATGATTTATATAGAAGACTAGCTGTTTCCCGCGGTGTCATCCGCGTCCCGAAGGAACTACATCAGGCCCCCGTTTATTTACAACCTACGATTCTATAGATTTATCTTTGCTGTATAATTAATTAATTGATTTATAATTGGCGTTACAATTGGACATCACTAAATCGTCCGTCATCCACTGACAGATTGGTTTGTTGATCTTTCCTTAAATTGGTCTGAAATGCATTATAAATATATTTTGACAAAAAAAAGTGAAAAATAACATAAATTTCAAAAGTTGGTGGCTTTGGGTCTGTATTTCAGTTTTTTGACACCGACTTCCAAAATTAAAGTTATTTTTCACTTTGTAGTGTTTTCTTCCTTTTCCATTTTTAGGATTCGATTAATTACTATATATTTCTTTCATTGGATTTGTTGTTATTACTAATATAAATCTAATCTAAATATATAAAACTCAAAGGTGACTGACTGACTGACTGACATAGTGATCTATCAACGCACAGCCCAAACCTTCTTTTCTAAATCTTCTTAGATTTTCGATAGTTAAGAATATTGTGTACAAAGAAGTTTTGTAGGCCCTAATTTTTTACACACGCTACACAAAAGTAAAGCCGCAAAAAATATACCTACTTACCTAATTAATAATAATACTTCTTAACGCGAGCGAAGCTGCGGGCAAAAGCTAGTTCAGGTTATAAACTATGAGCGTAGGTACCAAATTTCATCCAAATCCATTTAGCAGTTTTTTCGTGAAAGAGTAACAAACATACATACATCCATCCTTACAAACTTTCGAATTTATAATATTAGTAGGAAGTAGGGAATGTGGATGGCAGGTGGTTTTAAGAAAATGTTGAAATAAAAACCAACTTCCAAACACACTGAAATGAGAAAAATCAATTTTATTTAAACGCTTGTCGAACAAAACATCGCCCTAGAAGTCGGTCTCTCGTAAGTTACTGTTAGTATTTTGCCACCGACTTCTAGACATTGTGCAATACGACTCGACAATGCAAACAATGCAATGTGTCGTGGTGGCCTAGTGGTTAAGGCACCTGCCTTTCGTGTATCATATGAGTGTGCAGGTTCGAAACCTGACAAGTAGGTACCGATGTGATGTGATGTAAGTACTCGTATATCTTAGTCACCACAACTACCGTGAAGGAAAATATCGTGAGGAAACCTGGACTTCAAAGTCTGAAATCGCCAATTCGCCTTTTTTTCGGATGAGAAATCCCACCGTGGGTAGGGCGGAAGAGAGTGTCAGACTCTTACTGACAAAAACCCATCCATGTTCCTTCCTCAGCCCTTTATATTCCGGGGGCGCGGTATCTCTTTCGAACATCTCGCAGCCCCGGCAGGCTATGGTCCAGTGGGAGGGCTCCGTCATCTGTGTTGACAGCTCTTTGAGGCGCGCGTGGAACACGAACGCGCCGTTGACGCGGGTCTGGTCCTTGCCGGACGGCGCGGCGAGCCACCCATAGCGTCTCAATCGCCAATCCGCCTTGAACAAGCTTGGTGATAAATGCTCATGCCTTCTCTGTATGAGAAAAGGCTTCTGCCCAGCAGAGGGACAATATATAGGCTGATGATGATGATGAATGCAACAAATGCTAAATAGTAATTGGACAAACATGGCTTGTACAATCTATTCTATCAGGAACGAATATTATGGAATTCCATCCAACAATATTGAAAACCTACGGTCGAACGGTACCTACGTGTTTTTTTTGTAGAGAGCTCACTATGACTAATGCAGTATATTAATGTGGCCTGGTCTGCCTGTTCCAGGTTCGCGGGGATGCGCGTGACGTCACGGCTGCCTGCGTGACCCGTGCTGCGCGCGCGCAGCGCAGAGCTTCACGCGCACACACGTACTTTATATGAGGTAACAAACTAACAGACACCACTCAGGGTAGCCGCATACGTACAACTTTTACATCGCCTAAACTGTTTAGTCGAGTGGTGGGGTTGTATGATTTCATGCAGACCAAACCGTTTAGTCGACGAGAGTGCGCTTACAATCAATCCATCAATCCAGTTGTCATTTATATATTTTAATTTTCTATAGTTTTAGTCATTTCAAGTGCCAGATTACACAATGGAAACTTGAATACATTATATTCTAAGGTGAAAGTATATCCATACAAGTATTAAAGCATGACTGAACAAAGATGTCATTAAATAATTTAATTAATATTGGTAGTTGTGGGTTGACTGTTTAGTCGAGGGTATGCGCGGTCCAATACAGCGCGATACAAAATCTATGTATTGACCAACAGCTAGCTATTCAACTGAGGGTAGATTCGACCAAACCTGAATTTATACAAGAATAACTATACGGAAAATAATACTTACCACTATTTTATTCTCGAGTAAATCATCAGTCGTTTTTCCATGCAATCTAGCGTATAGCTATACTTGGATAAGCTACTCACGAATAGCGAAGTGAATGTGAACGAATGTAATACGCGGCCAAAAAAGTTGTTCTACAAACGGGAGGGTGCAGAAGCATAACTCATGTCAACTCTGATTTGTCGTATTATAGCGTGGAAAAGTAGCTGCCAAGCGACAAAGCCCTTTAAATAAATAATAAAAATATAAAATAAAATGTCAGTGAATTATGCTGTCATTTTATGACAGCATTTTTATGCTGTCCTATTGTTTTCAATAGGACGCCGTTTTATTGTTCCTGGATTAAGTTTCTTATTCCATGCAAAACGGTGATATAGTCCGACATGGCTATTTATGAACGTGGCTGAAAGGTGAACTAACGCTAGCCACCATCTTGAAATGTCATTTTTAGTGATTATGATACCAATTAATGGAAATTTCCATTTTTTAAAGTAAATCATGACATGATAAATAGCAATTTATTAATTCATTATTTACGTTTTAATAATAATCTTAAATTGGAAAAAATAAAATGCAATATTAAGGGCGGATTCGACCAAACAGGAATAAATTTTATTCTCGGTGTTAATCGTTTATTACTCGAGAATAAATCAATTTCACGTTTAACCAACTACAATTCAAGGAATAACGAGTCTATTCGGGAATTGTCACTATACGACCATTTTGCATGGAATAAGAAGCTGATCCCAGGAATAAAAAAAAAATGTCAGTGCTAAATAGCTGTCATTTAATGACAGCATAATTCACTGTCATTTTTTTTTTAAATTAATTTAAAGGGCTTTGTCGCTTGGCAGCTACTTTTCCACACTATAATACGACAAATCAGAGTTGACATGAGTTATGCTTCTGCACCCTCCCATTTGTAGAACAACTTTTTTTGGCCGCGTATTACATTCGTTCACATTCACTTCGCTATTCGTGAGTAAGCAACTCCAAGTATAGCTATACTCTAGATTGTATGGAAAAACGACTGATGATTTACTCGAGAAGAAAATCGTGGTATATATTATTTTCCGTATAGTTATTGTTCTTGTATAAATTCAGGTTTGGTCGAATCTACCCTTAAACATTTAAAACACATTTGGATGTTAGTAGGTGGCTCACAAGCCGAAACCCTCCTGGTTAATAAGTAGTCACCGCGGCCGATGGATATCTACAACACCAGAGGCATCACAGATCTTCATTACCCTTTCTAAACTATTTCAAGGACAAAATCTAGTCTTGTTGAATAGTGCTATATTTTTACTAATAGTTGGGTAAGAATTTTCCCTTAGCCGGTATTACCAAAATGACATTTCAAGATAGTGGCTTGCGTTAGTTCACCTATCAGCCACGTTCATAAATAGCCATGTCGGACTATATAGTGTCTATTCCCGAATAGACTCGTTATTCCTCGAATTGTAGTTGGTTAAACGTGAAATGGATTTATTCTCGAGTGATAAGCGATTTACGCCGAGAATAAAATATTTTCCTGTTTGGTCGAATTCGCCCTAAAAGTTGTATGTATGCGGCTAACCTTAGATATCATCGCTTTGGTTAATCGATGCTAATATACCTAGTGTTTTTTTATTAGTTGGTCAGCGCGGTGTGTAGCGCGATGCGTGGCGTGCGCGCGTGGCTGGCGCTGGCGGCGGTGTGGGGGCTGGTGTGGCGGGTGAGCGGCGGGCCCGGCCCTCCCCCTGCGCCGCTCGCTGCGCCCCCGGAGCTACGCTTCTCCCTTGCGCTCTACAACCTGAGTATCCCCGAGAACAGTCCGCCGCGCACGTACGCGCAGCAGCCGCCAGCCGCCGAGCCGCTGGGCGTGCGCCTGCCCGCGCCGGACGCGCGCGTGCGCTTCCGCATTCGACACGGTGACAAAGACAAGTTCTTCAAAGCGGAAGAACGAACTGTCGGCGACTTCTGCTTCTTGTCTATCAGGACGCGCGCCGGCCATGCCGACGTGCTCAACCGCGAGCGGCGCGATGCGTACCGGCTGGACGTGCGTGCGACTGCCCAGTTGCCTGGCGGCCGCCAGCTCGAAGCCGATGCCGTGCTGGCTGTATCAGTCGCCGATGAGAACGACCTCAGCCCATTGTTCTATCCCACCGAGTACGAGGCCGTAGTGCCGGAAGACGTGCCACTGCATTCCAGCGTGGCGCGGGTCACGGCCGAGGACGCCGACCTTGGCCTTAACGGCGAGATCTACTATAGTTTAGCGGAGCCGACCGACCGCTTTGCCATTCATCCGACCACTGGCGTCATTACAATCACCCGCTCGCTGTCGGCGGCAGAAAGTACGCATCATAAGTTCTCAGTACTAGCTCGTGATCGCGCATCCCTACTCGCGCGCGGTGAAGATGCTTCCGCTGCGCATGCCTCTGTTACTGTGCGAGTCAAACGAGTCAATCTACATGCGCCTGAACTTCACGTGCGGCGCATGCCTGAGGTAGTAGAAAACTCCACTGCGGAAATTTATGCTATCGTGGAAGTGCACGACGAAGACACCGGAGAACACGGGCGTATTGCCAGCCTTGAAATCGTGGACGGCGATCCCGATGGGCACTTCCGCGTTCGGCCGTCAGCGCAGGCCGGAGAGTACGACGTGCTGGTGCACGCGCTACTGGACCGCGAGAGCGCGCCGGCCGGGTATAACTTGACGCTGCGCGCGAGCGACGCGGGCCGGCCGCCGCGCGCCTCATATCTCACACTGCCTGTGACGCTGGTGGATGCCAACGACAACGCCCCCGTCTTCAGTCGCGAGGTTTATGAGGCGAGCATTCCGGAAACTGTACCGCCGAATACGCCCGTCATCAGGCTCAAAGTAAGTGATCGCGATGAAGGAAGAAACGCACGTGTCTACATTGAAGTCGTTGGTGGTAATGAAGGTGAAGAATTTTATGTTAATCCGGACACAGGCGTATTGTATACGGCAATATCGCTCGATGCAGAAGAAAAAGCACTCTACACATTGACAGTTTCGGCCATAGATCAAGGAAATGCCGGTACACGTAAACAATCTTCTGCTAAAGTTAAAATTACTATTCTCGACTCGAACGATAACGACCCTGTTTTCGAACGGGAGGTGACGGAGGTGACGGTCCAAGAGAATGGGCCCAGCGGCGCCGTGGTAGCTCGCGTCGTCGCTAGAGATGCCGATTCGGGAGATAACGCATACATTTCGTACAGTATTGCCAATCTACAACCAGTTCCATTCGACGTAGACCACTTCTCAGGTGCAGTTCGCACAACTCGGCTCCTGGACTACGAGAGCATGCGGCGCGAGTACACTTTGCGGATACGAGCGAGCGACTGGGGAGTGCCATATCGCAGGCAGGCTGAGATGCGACTCGTCGTGCGACTCGAGGACGTCAACGATAATCGGCCTCAGTTCGAGCGCGTTGACTGTGTAGGCTATCTGCCGCGGCGACTCGTCATTGGCTCAGAGATTGTCACACTTTCTGCGATTGATTTTGATGCTGGGGATGTTGTGTCTTACCGCATAATCGGCGGTAACGAGGACAATTGTTTTGCCCTGGATGCGGGTACTGGTGTCATGAGTCTCTCCTGTGACTTGAGCGACGTCCGCACTGATTCGAGACTTCTTAACGTGACTGCAACGGACGGCACACACTTTGCAGACGCCACGTCCCTGACGCTGCACCTGGTGAGCAGTGGCAGCGGTGGCTCGGAGCCCGGCGCGCTGGAGTGCCGCGACACGGGCGTGGCGCGCCGCCTCACCGAGCTGCTGGCAGCCGCTGAGCGCAGCAATGCACCACTTGACCTCGCCGATGAATTTTCTCTGGCTCCCTCTCGGTATGGAGAGAATCTTCATGCTCCCGAATTCCTCGATTTTCCCGTAGAAGTGAAGGTTAACGAGTCTGTCGCTCTCGGCACATCTCTCGTTAAGCTACGAGCGCGGGACCGCGATCTCGGCTACAACGGATTACTAGTGTATGGAATTTCTGGGGGTGACGCCGATTCAGCATTTCGCATAGATCCAGACTCGGGTGAGCTTCAGGTAATTGGTTACTTAGACCGCGAACGAGAGAGTGAATATTACCTAAACATTACAGTGTATGACTTGGGCACTCCGCAACACTCAGTATCTCGCCTATTGCCCGTCACCGTTCTTGATGTTAACGACAATAAACCACGTTTTGAAAAGACTTTGGCTAGTTTTCGCGTAACTGAAAATGCGTTGAATGGTACAGCTATATTCCGAGCGAACGCAACGGACCGCGACGCAGGTGATTTCGCCCGTATCACGTACAGCGTCAGCGGAGCAGACGAAAGCGAGTTTTGCGTGGAGCGCGACAGCGGCGTGCTGACGGTGTGCGCGGCGCTGGACCGCGAGCGGCGCGCACTCTACGAGCTCACGGTGCGCGCTACGGACGGCGGGGGCCTGCACACCGACGCGCTGGTGCGCGTGGCCGTGGACGACGTCAACGACAACGCGCCGCGCTTCGCGCTGGCCACGTACGCAGCGCGCGCGCGTGAGGACGTGCCCGTGGGCACGCTCGTGGCCGTCGTGGAGGCCTTCGACCCCGACCTGGGCGCAGGCGGCGCCGTCACCTACTCGCTGCCCGACCAGCCGCTCGACGACATGGTGTTCACCATCGATGCCACGTCTGGAACCTTGCGCACAGCTAAACTATTAGACTTTGAGGAGAGACAGGTCAGTCAAAATAAGATTCAAATATACTACAATCTATATGTACATTTTAATCTATAACATAATAATATTATGTACTGCGATCACAGGTATATGGTGTGACTGTACGTGCAACGGACGGCGGTCAGCCTGCTCTGTGGTCTGAAGCAACTGTCATCGTAGAGGTACACAAATTGAAACTGATTAGTACAACTGACATGAGTATTTATTTATTAACTAAAATAACCGAGTGGTACCTATTTCCGCAGGTAGTGGACGTGGATGAGAACATGCACGCGCCGGTGTTTGGCGACCATGCTGTGCTGACGGGCGGCGTGCGCGAGGACAGCGAGCGCGGCACCGTCGTGCTGACGGCTGCCGCCACCGACGCCGACCCGCCAGGCCGGGACTCACGTCTCGCCTATTACATCATCGCTGGCTCCGGCATGGCGCACTTCTCCGTGGATGACGCAGGTATACATCATATCTAGCAAAAAAAAAAATACCCGCTACATACATCACACACTATTTTATTTACATCGTGTTGTTCTCATTCAGGTGTAATTCGAACTTTAACTCCGCTGGACCGCGAGTCGATTCCCCACTACTGGCTTACGTTGTGCGCTCAGGACCACGGCTTGGTGCCGCGCCACTCGTGTGTGCAGGTAGGTGCGGCGGCGAGAGCGCGGGCGGGACGGGGGCGGGACGGGGGCGCGGCCGATGTCAACGAGTGCTTGTGCGCAGGTGTACATCGAGGTGGAGGACGTGAACGACATGGCGCCGTGGCCGGAGCGCGCGGCCTACGCGGCCAGCGTGCCCGAGCATTGCGCGGCCGGCACGCGCGTCGCCCGCGTGCTCGCCCTCGACGCCGACGCCTCACCCACGCCGACTAACATCACCTACTCCATCGTCGCTGGCAATCCAGACGGACTGTTCTCCATTGATGAACTCAGCGGTATGTTGCTTTTAATTGCAGTCTATCATAATAAATATTCATTTAATACCATATCTAAATCGCCTCCTACCGTAAAATCATCTAGAAAGCATACTTGTTTATTAACAGAAAGTATTTACATTATTTACATTACGAAAACTTTAAAAAAAAAGTAAGTATAAATATATAAATCTAATTAAAATATGGCGTCAAAAAATTCTTCCTCATCGCCGTCAACTGGAAGTGTACCCAAAAGGCTGGCAGCATTGCCACGTTAGGTGGCGGATGTTTGATGACGGAAGTGCTAGAAGCATAATAATAATAATCATTTATTTTGCATGAATATGAGTACAATTAGTCATCGAGATATATCCATAGAGATGCAATCCCGAACATTACGCGGTCACAAAAACGTAACCATTTTTTAGAATGCAGACGTAGCTTTGAAACTAGTAATCATTTTGATGTAAATTATATCTATCTCCCTCACACTAACCGAAACGTAATGTTCATGACATCTGTATGATAAGGATGGCATTTACTACAAATTTGCCCATACATTTACTACAAATTTGCCCATATTATTGTTAAAATCGTCCTGCTGTACTCTGATAGATTCAAACTGGCTTCCAAGTGACAGATGTCATGAATTAGGACTGGTCAGAACCTTTATGGCAAGCATTTTGCTTGGTGATTGCACATCTAGTTACTTTAGTAACATATATATATATTATATATATAATATCTATATATGTATATATATATTATTATAGTAACATATATAGACTAATTGCATAGATATGCAATTAGTTGTTAATTTTAAGTATATATTCCGTCACATTCAACCATATTGGTATGCAAAAGTTAAGTATTTAAAATTAATTTTACAAAATTACATTTAAAACATTCATTAAAATTATATCACATACACAAACAACAAAAAAAAACATATTAGGAATTACAAAAAAACCTAAACTAAAAGTCACTCTATTGACATTGTAAGGTAATTTGGAGGGATATCTGTAACATTGCCAAAGAAAGTTGAAAATTTTATTTTGCAAACAATTAAATTGTTTAACTATTTCTAGGTGAAATAGTGACGACGGGGCGCGCGCTGGACCGGGAGGCGGCGGCTAGCCACGCGCTGGAGGTGCAGGCCTCGGACGGCGCGCTGGCCAGCACGGCGCGCGTCTCCGTGCGCCTGCTCGACGTCAACGACCACGCGCCCGTGTTCGCGCAGCGCTTCTACGACATCCGCGTGCCCGCTCCCGCCGCGCCCTCCGCGCCCCCTCTGCACTCCCTGCCGCAGGTACCCACGCACTCGCAAACAACGCTACGTTCAGGCTTTTGATATCGCGATTCGAATTCGAAAATCAAAGTAGGTATCACGCATGCGGGTTATATTGAAGTTTGGAGTGAAATCATTAACGTCGCTTTAATCCGACACAGTACCTACGTCGAGAAGTGACGTGGTCGGACGAGTGTTAACAAAATAGTGTGTGGAGTGGTAGTGTGTAGCGGCGTGTGCAAATTGCAGGGAGATGCGACCGATGACGCTCGTGCGCCGCCCGCTGCCGACGAGAGCAGCACGGAGTGGGAAACCGACGACGACGAGGAGGGCTCCGGTGCGCGCGCGCCCTGGGACCTGTACGACGACCCCGCGCCGGTCGGCCTCTACGTCGCTACGGTGAGGGACGATGCGCATGCTTCTGCACGAGGACTCGGCGCGAGCTCCGGGCCGAGTCCCGGGTGTCACGCGGTGCCGCTCCCGCAGGTGGTGGCGTTCGACCCGGACGAGGGCGCCAACGGCACCGTGCGCTACTGGGCGCGCGCACGCGGCGCGGCGCGCGGGCTGCTGCGCGTGCACGCCGCCAGCGGGCGCCTGTACGCCGCGCCGCGCCTGGCGCTGGCGCCGGGCGACGCGCACGACGTGGCGCTGCGCGCGTGCGACGCGGGCCCGCGCGCGCGCTGCGGCGTGGCGCGCGCCAGCCTGCGCGCCGTGCCGCGCGGAGGCGGCGCCGCGCCCGCGCTGGCCGCGCCGCCGCCGCTGCAGGTGGCCGAGCTGGACGCGCCCGGCTTCCTGCTGGCCGTGCTGCAGGCCACCGACCCCGATGCCGACCCCCTCTACTATGCCATTGCGGGTACTCAAACTTTAATAATATATCTAAATATATATAAAACTCAAAGGTGACTGACTGACTGACATAGTGATCTATTAACGCACAGCCCAAACCACTGGAGGGATCGGGCTGAAATTTGGCATGCAGGTAGATGTTATGATGTAGGCATCCGCTAAGAAAGGATTTTGATAAATTCTACCCCAAGGGGATAAAATAGGGGATGAAAGTTTGTATGAAACTTTGTCAATTTTAACCCGATCGGGCAATTCATATAGCTCACGCGGGCGAAGCCGCTGGCGGAAAGCTAGTAATATAATATGTTGTAAAACAACTTGATGAAAAACAGGTTTTTACTGAATTTATCTATTTATTTATATATGGATGTTTAATTATTTTTCTACTCGCGACCCGCCCCGGCTTCGCACGGCTGCAGATATTATACCAATTGGCCAGATCATGAAATTCCTCGGTATATTATGAAACGCCGGATAAAATTATAAAGAAAACGCGCGCGTACAAAAAAATCAAATTTATTTTATAATAATATTGATATCGACAGATGGCGACCCGCGGCAGGAGTTTTATATCGGAAGGGAAGATGGAAGTCTCGTCCTGGCTCGGCGCTTGCTCTGGGAGCGTCAGTCACAATATTGCCTCAACATTTCTGTCACCGACGGCCTACACGTCGTATATACTCCAGTAATTTATTTAGCATTTTATTGAAAGCCAACGTACTGGCGTATAATTCCCATTATTTAAACAAAGCCACGTACCACATTTTTAAAACTAATATGGCTGACTCGCTCTACAGGTGAACATAACTGTTATCAACGATGCTAATGAAGGCGGAGTGTCGTTCACCCAAGAGGAATATGTTGTTGAAACTTCGGAGGCGACGCGCGTCGGCGAGGCGCTGGTCGCGCTGCGGGCGAGCGCGGGCGGCCCGGGAGGCGCGGGCGGCCCGGGCCCCGCGCCCCTCGGCCGCCTGCTGTACGGCCTGCACGCCGCCCGCGCGCCCGCCTCCGCGCGGCTGTTCCGCCTGCACGAGCTCAGCGGCGTGCTGGAGCTGGCGCACCCGCTAGACAGGTAAGCTCCGGAGCACGAAGGGGCATACGAGCGCGATAGACCAGCGCCACTGACCTGCTGGCTCCGCTCGCAGAGAGAGTGCGGCGGTCCACGAGCTCACCGTGTGGGTGCGCGACCAGGCGCCGCGGGCGTCGCGGGCGTACGCGCGCGTCACGGTACGCGTGCACGACGCCGACGAGCATGCGCCCGCCTGGGGCCGGCGCCTGGCCGAGGCGCGGCTGGCGCGCGGGGCGCCGGCGGGCGCGCTGGTGGCCGCGCTGCGGGCGGCGGACGCGGACGCGGGCGACGCGGCGCGCGTGACGTACTCGCTGGCGGGCGGCGACGCGGCCGGCCTGTTCGCCGTGGACGCGGCGCTGGGCGACGTGCGGCTGGCGCGCGCGCTGCCGGCGGCGGGCCCGCGCGACTACACGCTGACGGTGCGCGCGGCCAACCCGCCGCCCGGCGCGCGCTCGGCCTCGCTGCCGCTGCACGTGCTGGTGGTGGAGCCGGACGACGCGCCGCCGCGCTTCGTCGCGCCGGAGCTGGTGTGCGAGGTGTTCGAGAACGAGCCGGCGGGCACGGCGCTGGCCACGCTGGAGGTGCGCAGTGCCAGCGCGCCCTGGTTCTCGCTGGAGGGCGGTGACGGCTTGTTCCGCCTCAACCCCGCCGCCGGCCTGCTCGCAACCGCCGCGCCCCTCGATTACGAGACCCAAAACTTTTACAATTTGACAGTTACTGCAATCAACATGGTAAATATAAGCAAGTCGTAATGTTAGATATACACGTTACGTGTTTATGATAATTGTGTCTCCTTGTATCCTACGCTTGTTAGGATTTCATACGCAGAGATTGCCAACGGGACCCTAAGGTATCGCTTAGGCTGGCTTGTCTGTCCATGAATCATGGGCTTTACCCATAAAAAGAAATATAAGGTGAAGCGCAAGTCTACTTGAACGCAACACAAACTTGACTAATTTTCATAGAGGGTAGACTCTTGTGTTATATTCTCTAATAGCGCCCAGTGATTAGCTCACCGTGTGAAGCAGAGCTAATAGAGACCCTCGCAGGGCGGCGGCTCGGGCCGCGCGCGCGTGCTGGTGCACGTGCTGGACCGCAACGAGTTCCCGCCCACGCTGCGGCGCCGCACCTACCGCGGCCGCGCCAGCGAGGCGGCGCCGCCCGGCGCGCTGGTGGCCGACGCCGACTCGCCCGACGCCGCACCGCTCGTACTGCTCGCGGACGACGCGGACTCGCCCGCCAACCGCCAGCGCGCCTACGAGATCCTGCAGCCCGCCGCCGCCGCGCTGTTCCGCGTCGACCCCACCACGGGCGCGCTGCACCTGCTGGCGCGCCTGGACTACGAGCGCGCCACACTACACCGCTTCACCGTGCGGGTGAGCCTACGCCTGAACCAGCTCCTCTACATAATATATTAACGACACTAATAAACTGCTACGTTGACATTAAAAATTATCATTTTTTTTCTAATTCGCATGGATGGAATTTATTCCATCAGCATCCAGCTTTCTTATTTTTAAGCTTTGCTCGCGGGTTCGCTCGCTTCGAAATTTATTTGTAAACACAAAACTTCTGTGTTCACTAATGTATTAGTTGGTGTCAAAACCTTAATGGATCAGTTAATCAGTCATGCTTTTTTCACAATTTGTCAACAGGTGATCGACATGGGAACTCCGAGACTCCCGTCCGGTAGCGTCGCCACGGTGACCGTGGAGGTGACGGACGTGAACGACTGCCCGCCCGCGTTCTCGCAGGCCGCGTACGAGGCCACGCTGCTGCTGCCCACGGCGGCCGGCGTCACGGTGCTGGCGCTGGCGGCCAGCGACCCCGACCTGCCGGCCGGCGCCGCGCTCAAGTACGACGTGATCGACGGCGACGCGGCCGGCGCGCTGGCGCTGTCGGCGCGCGGCGAGCTGGCGGTGGCGCGGCCGGCGGCGCTGGCGGCGGGCCGCGCACTGCGCCTGCGCGTGCGGGCCTCGGACGGGCGCTACTCGGCCACGGCGCGCGTGGACGTGCGCGTGCGCGACGCCGACAACTCGGGCCTCGCCTTCCAGAAGCCCGACTACTACGGCTCCGTCGTGGAAAACTCCACGAAACCGACGACGATCGCCGTCCTCAATGTACTCGGAGCGGCGCTCAATGAACACATTGAGTTCCAAATACTTAACCCTGTCGATGGATTCGAGGTGAGAAATTGTTAATTTAAGAAATCTTATTCTTAATTTATCAAAACCGGCGGCAAGTGTGCAAGCTTAGTAAAGAATCGTAAGTTTAAAATAACAAACCACAGCAAAAACACAGCGAAAAAAAAAACATAACTTTTTATGGCTCGAATTAAAAAAAACCGGCCATGTGCGAGTCCATGTGCGGTTCCGTATCATTATCTATAATAACGGCAAAAAAATCACGTTTGTTGTATGGGTGCCCTCTTAAATATTCATTTTATTCTCTTTTTTAGTATTGTTATAGCGGCAAGATAAATAAAATCATCTGTTAAAATTTCAACTGTACTATCACGGTTATAACTAAAGGTATAAAAAATAAGGTGCAATCAATATTTTGAATTTGAATTTCCCGGAGCACGGTGGTTCCTCCCATAGGTCATAAATCCAAAAACTGCATCGTCAGAATATGAGTCATTGTTTATGTATTTCATTACTCCGATAAACAATCACCTAAAACTATAAATATGTCATCCTTTTTCGTATTTCATCATTCACTAATTGACTTCGGAAGTGAACACTTTGGCATCGTTGCACCGCGCTCTTATCAGCCACGCATTTGTTGTTGTTTTTTAAATGAGAATTACCTGAATTCTATTGCTTATTTGACATGTTTGTGGAATGGAATTCTAAGTACAAGGCGTGTTTTTGCAAATCAATTATATTTCATTAAATATTGTGATATTTTTTTTATATTATTGAAGTGCTACGCCACCCCTATGATATTGTTCTTTTTACTGCGATATTGAACTTCACGTAGACTTTTGGAAAGTTGTGCAGATTAAGCCGACATTGAGACTACCCTCAAAATAAAGGCCTATTAATCTTCTTTCTAAATCAGATTTATTTGTCTGCCCAAACTTGCCCATTTGTGATTGACAGAGGTGCTACGCCGCGTAGCACCGTAGTGGCGTAGCAGGGTCTACGAAACAATTGACTTATAGAATTCGGTTTCTTTCTACGAACTTTGACAAAAGACACATTTTGAAGGATGCATTTCTTTGAAATTTAGCCTACTGTACGTGGTAGAGTATGTGAAAAATACCAACACATACTTATAGCAAGAGACGTAAAGTAATGAAAAGTCAAATATATTATAGGCCCATTAGAGAAACATGTATTTACGTCATGTAAATAGGCCAGTGCTTTTAGCCTCTAAAAACGGTAAAAAGTGAATTAAATAATAGTAGGATGAAACCCATTGGAAAAGGAGGAGAATACAATAAAAATGATAGGAAAAATAAATTACGGGCGATCTGAGGTCGGGAAGTGGGGGGAGGGGGGGTTAAAATTTAAAAAACGGTTTATCATTATTAATGACAAAGTTGTAGATAATAAAAAGATCTACAACTTTTGGATTGACACTTTTTTCACATAACCTCAAAATTTATGTGAAAAAATCAAAAAACCAAGTATTTGGTTTTTTATTTTTATCTTTTACAATAATTAATTTTTTTTCACGAAATTTGGTGAAAACTTACCTTTTTATGTCCCAAACACACTGTAATTATTTGATTTAAAATGATTATTTTTTCACTCTTATTTTAACTTAATATCGAAAAAACACCCTAATTTTCAATCGAAAATTCTCGTGTCAAAATATCACTTTTTTTTTCAAAAGTCGATGGTCTTTTTGTTCGTTGAAATCTCTACTTTCAGATGGTATTAAAAAATATTTACATTGCTATGGTAAATGTTCTCAGAAAATATAAAGAAACGCTACGAAATAACAGGTAGTAATTAGTATTTAACTTTCTTTCATAGGACTTGTAGTTTTGCCGGAAAATGAGATAAACCGTTTTTTTAACTTTAACCTCCCTCTCCCCACTTCCCGACCTCAGATCGCCCGTAATTTATTTTTCCTATCATTTGTATTATATATTCTCCTCCTTTTCCAATGGGTTTCATCCTACTATTATTTTTTTGTTTTCAAAAGTTATTGGCACTGGTCTAAAATGTCTAGGCGAATTACAGTAATGTGTAAATAGAACCAAAACAACATTATTGAATAAGTATATGGATTGGTTTAATGTAATTGAATGTGTTGAGTTAAAAATAAGTGACGAGAATACTACTACTGAACAAATCTTAACACATCGCGTGCGCGGGCGGTCTAAAAAAGTTTTTTTTAAACATAGTAACAAAGGCGACTTACAGAAATGCCATAGATGGATAGCTCAGCTGCGGATACAAAAATTCAAAAGTCATTTATTCATACTGTACATCGTGTAGCTACTTATTTAATTAGTGTGAGACTTCAATCGGACGATAGTAGAGATGAGGCTCGTGCGCAGGTGGGCGCGACGTCGGGCGCGGTGCGCAGCACGGGGCTGGCGCTGGACCGCGAGCGGCGCGACAACTACACGCTGCTGCTGCAGGCGCGCTCGGCCGCCGCGCCCGAGCCGCGCGTGGCCCGCGCGCGCCTGCACGTGGCCGTCACCGACGTCAACGACAACTGCCCCGTGTTCGTGGAGCGGCCCTACGCCGCCGCCGTGCTGGCCGGCGCCGAGCCGGGCGCGCCCGTGCTGCGCGTGCGCGCCGTCGACGCGGACGCCAACGACAACGGCGAGGTGCGCTACGAGATGAAGCGCGGCCACGGCGAGCTGTTCCGCGTGGACCGGCGCAGCGGCCAGATCTCGCTGAAGCAGACCGTGGACGCGCACAACCAGCTGTACTCGCTCGTGATCGCGGCCTTCGACGGCGGCGCGCCGGCCTGCGGCGCCGAGGCCGAGGTGAGCGTGCGCGTGTGGGCGGGCGGAGCCGCGCCGGCCTGGCCGCGCGCGCACTACACGCTGGCGGCGCGCGAGGACGAGCCGCCCGGCGCGCCGCTGGCGCCGCCGCTGCAGGCCACCTCGCCGCTCAACCGCCAGCTCATCTACACCCTGCCCGACGACGCCGCCGGCCTCTTCGAGATCCACTTCGACACCGGTGAGTGCCGCCGCCTCGCCTGCTGCACGCTACTTGGGATACGACTATCACGTCACGAGTGGTTTAAAGCACGAGTACTTACTAACTATGGATTTGTGTCAACTCGCATGAGGGCAAAGCGTAAAGCGGCCGTTTACAACTTGTACGGAGAGACCAGAAACGAGTCTCGAGTCTTTGGACACCTAAAATAGAAGAATGGAGATTGATAATACAAAGATAATATTAGATTCTAACAGCTACTTGTATTCGTTGGTATGACAATTGTTCTAATTTAACTATGACGTATCAAACAATAAAACTCGGGTGAGTCCGCACGAATTCGAATGGCACGCGACAGAAAGATGAATGTTATACCTAAGTCTAGCGTATCTGTATTTCGTAGCTACCAAACGGATGAACCAATTTGAATGCGGTTTATTAAATTGAAAACTAGTGTAGGTAATCAGATTACTTAGCTGTAATTGATGAAGGTCGGCCTAGCAGTTCAATAGATGATAGCTCTTTAATAATATGAACCGACGAGATTCATTGATTGATCTCATTTAACGAGGTCTTTAATTACATAAATTGATTTGTATACACATTTCATAGTTCATTACGTTGAAAAGACTATATCACCTTATAGACGTTAAAACATGATTTATTTCGTGTTGACATTGGTACATAGATTTTATCTAAGTATTGCATGAACATCATTAAAGAGCTACATGCAAGTACGGATCCACATATATTTAACAATTGTAGTAACAGAAAGGTAATAAAATAATAAAAAAAATGATCCACAGTTACATGAATAGTTGGCTTTACAAAATTAGTAAACAATACTGTGCTCTGTAACTACAATATTGAATTACACCAATTTAGTTGTTACGGTGGTCCCCAAACTGGGCAGAGCCTGTATCTTGGGGGCCTAGCTTGTGTAGTATATAGTTTGTAGTAACAGAAAGGTAAACTCAATTATACATATTATAACAACATAAAGCGGGTAGCGGGCAGACCCGCACAGCACATACACAAGCGAGCTATCGCCGCGAGGTGCGGAGCGAGCAGTAGCGGGGAATACGAAACGACGAGGGATTTTGTTATAGCTAACAAACACCAGGCGTATAGCTACTGAACGGATGAACTGGTTAATTGCGTCATGTGAGGATAAAGCCGATAGCAGCATGCTTACCAGTCATATAAGTTTAAAACCGGTCAAGTTCTTCCGTAATACGTTCTAGTTCGTCGATTGTAACTCTGTGACCAGTAAATCCTACTTAGCTATCATATTTTTTCTTTTAAGTTCATTATAGAGGATTACTAGTAATTAATACATATATATCCATCACGAGCTGATAGAAGGGCTCAGCAACTAATTTCCCCACTCACAAGTATGGCCGAAGTTCAGTAGTCTTCAGTAAAAGCAATAATAACGATAATTAACGAATGATTGCGATGACGCTTTGGGTTACAGCCAGTAACAACACAAATACTCGCAAGACGTATACAAGACACTGACTAACTACTAGTCTTTCCCCGCCTGCGCACCTCGCTACATCTTAGAATAGCTTACTGAGCGGGAAAGAGCGGTAAAAATGTCGATTCTAAACAATTAATCAACATGTTTATTGCTCCAAATCTGAGTTAAATACATCCTGTATTACGAATTACTGTATTATTATAATTATTATAAACTTATGTACAAGTATACCTTTTTGGCTGAAAATTTCGAGATCTGGGTTAACCTTAAAAACAAAAATCTCGAAAACTACTCAACTTCTGCTGTACATAGGGGTGGTTAAATTTGTTGCTTCTGATCCCTTCTATCTCTCTTGCTGGATATACGTCGAATTACCAGTAATCCGTGATAATACAAGTAATAAGTGAGCTATTTCTTTTTGGTGTACAATAAAACATTTTATATTCAAAGTCTGTGAATTTATTGCAATATCTAGGAAATATTCAGAAGTTCGAGGGAGGGGGACGCTCGATCCGAACAAAAATGTGTATTTTTAAGCTTGGTATTTCGCAAATCGATAATAATACCTCACACAATGGGATACACGGACATTTTACGTGTATGGACGGTACTAAAAAAAATATTTTTAATAATTTTATTTTAGCACTTTGTCGGCGTAAACAATATGCATATTCATACCAGATTTCAGCTTTCTAGTCCTAAGAACCTCTGAGCTATGCCGCGGACAAACAGACAGACGGACATGGCGAAACTATAGCATTTCCTTGTCAATTACGGAACCCTAAAAATGGTCTTTACACATCTGCAATATTTTTAAACACCCATCCAATAATATCCAATACGACGAAATACATGGGAATACTAATTCATCACCATGTCACCACGTGTATGGGAGAAGTCCAAAAATATATCAATATTTTGATTGTACCACTTTGTCGACGTGTTCAATGTACATTATCATCGGCCTGTTACTATCCCTCAGTTTGATCCGGCTTCCTCTCGTGCAGAGAAGATGTAATGAAGGATTGGGAATTCCATACTTTGTACTCCATCGCCGGTAGACCAAATTATAGCTTTCTTGTAATAAGAACCTCGGACCAATTCCGCGGTCAGACAGACGGACTTGGCGAAATATAAAAGTTTTTTGTTGCCTATGGAATCCTAAAGAGGATGTTTTTTGGAAAAAAGTTATTATTTTCTCTTTGTGCAGGTGTGTAGGATATCCCCTCCCCGCCCCCACTTACGACCTATTACTAACTTAAGATGTTAGTAAGTATAATGTTCGGATAAGGCGTAGGCACTAGACTACTATGAGCAGTACCCATGAGTAGGCGTCAGTGGTGACGCGCGGTGCGCCGGCCGCGGCAGGTGGTGGACTACTGACTGCGTTACTAACACGTTGATTTTATCCGCAGCACCCGACAGAGGCAATAGTCCATGTGAGTATCAGTGGTACGGCCCCGGCCTCCGCCTCACCCCATCCCCTCGCACCCGCCCCTCAGCTGCCGCACACGCCGCACACGCTCACGCCACTAAATATAACATAGAGAGTACAGACGTAAAGCGTACTTGCAAGGCACTCGAGCGACGCAAACATACACATCGCTCACGGACATGAGAATCAAAAGCAATCGAAACCAGTACAAGCGCGGTTAACCCGTAAGCTAAAATATGAAAAAATCATAATAACAAAAATGGTGGAACACGAAAAAGGAAAAGAAAATACAAGAAGTAACACTTGACGGTAGCATGGAAGAAGATAAAAAAATACGATGATACTTCCTCTAGTAACTGTTCACTAAGTGGTTGTTTAAATTCTACATTGAATAATGAAATTAGGTTTTCTACACTACCAGCTTCATACTTTTATTCGAGATTACAATACGTAGCTGTGTACTGTGTACCTACCTTTTACTTCATGCATCAAACTTTAAATATTTTATTACTAGCTGTTTCCCGCGGTTTCACCCGCATCCCGAGGGAACTACTTAGCGCACCCGGGTAAAAAGTAGCCTATGTTGTTCCTCAGGGTCTATTCTACCTCTGTACAAAATTTCATTTATATCGGTCCAGTAGTTTTGGCGTGAAAGCGTAACAGACAGACAGACAGACAGACAGACAGAGTTACTTTCGCATTTATAATATTAGTAAGGATTGGTGTTTATTTGCTGCACATACTAACTTGACAACCTTAGCATGAGCGATTTCAGGCATAAACTGAAGTACATGCATGAGCTTCTGTACTCTCTATATATATTGAGTCCACGCACAGGCTCGAGCAAGCATGTGTCCACGCTTCTCAACTTAGAACAAAGCTCATTCGATCTCAGAAATTCGCCTGCATTTCGTTGCAAAATAAATAAATAACATCTATTCGAAAGTATGAATGCTTGATTTTTTAAACGAATTTATATGCTTTCGCTTCCAAATTATACATATCCATAACCTACATATAATTACAAATTATCCATTCTGCTCATTTCATCACGTGGACACCTCAGATATATCAATAGTCAATAGCAACATATTCAGAACTTCAGTTTGGCGCTTATGTTGTGGTTAAGCACGAAAAACAGCAGTCACAATGTTTTCGTCCAGCATGCTCTTAAAATGTATAAGTTGTACACCGCTCGCTAACGCGCGCCTGCGCAGGCGTGCTGGTGGCGCGCGCGGCGCTGGACTACGAGCGCGCGCGCGAGCACCGCCTCGTGCTGCGCGCCACCGACCCCGTCACCGGCGCGCACGCCGACGCCGCGCTCACGCTGCGCCTGCTCGACGTCAACGACTGCGCGCCCGCCTTCGCGCAGGACCTGTACCGCGCCGCCGTCTCCGAGGCCGCCGCGCCCGGAGACCTCGTCGTCACCCTGCACGCCAGCGACGACGACACCGGTACCGCTCCTCCCTCCTGCTCGCTTTCCCGTCTGATCCTCCTCACCGCTCGCGTATTATAATCGTTTTCTCTTCAGGCGAAAACGGTCAAGTGATATATTCGCTGAATGAAATGGAAGCAGCCGCCGAGGGCGCTTTCGTTATAGAGCCCGCCACCGGCGCGGTGCGCGTCGCCGCTCCGCTCGATCGAGAGACTCGATCGCACTATCATCTGCTAGTGACGGCCACGGATGCCGGTCGACCGCCCCTGCTCACCACGGCTCATCTCTTCGTCACCGGTGAGAGATCGACCTCACGGCGGCGGGACAAGCTCGTGCTCGGCAAACAAAGTAACGGCGGGCGTGTGTGTCGGCAGTGGAGGACGTGAACGACAGCCCGCCGCGCATGGAGCGCGGCGTGGTGCCGGCGCTGGTGTCGGGCGAGGCGGCGCGCGGCACGCTGCTGGCGCGCGTGGCGGCCTGGGACCCGGACGCGCGGGACGCGGCGCGCCTGCACTTCGCGCTGGAGGGCGCGGCGCAGCGCGCCTTCGCCGTGCACCCGCGCACCGGCGTGCTGTCGCTGCAGAGCGCGCGCGCCTGGCAGGCGGCGGCGGCGGCGGGGCTGCGCTCGCTCAACGTGTCGGTGTCGGACGGCGCGCACGCCGCCTTCGCGCGCGTCAAGCTGTCGCTGGCGCCCGCCAACCGCGCGCCGCCGCACTTCCCGCACGTCGTGCACGAGGCGCGCGCGCGCGAGAACCAGCCGCCGCCGCTGCTGCTCACCACGGTACCCACTCGCTCCGCCACTCCTTACACTGTATGCACTTTGCCCGTAACTTTGTCAGAGATTTTTTCTTTAAGGCTGGGTATTATTAATTTATGTTTAAAGAGATAATGTTTTTATTTAGAATGTCTTTGTCTGATAGTTTTTAATTGAGTGTAAATATGTACTGTAAACAAAAATCGTCGGCGTCAGTGCAGGACCTTCTAAATGCAAAAATTTTTTTTTTTGAAAAAAGTTGTTTTAATTTGATCACATCGCTTTTAGAAAAGTTTTTATTGTCTACTGTAAAACATGTTTTTTTTTGCATTTAGAAGGTCCTGCACTGACGCCGACGAAATGTTGGATTGGGAGAATATAGGTACCAAAAATTCATGTTAAGCAGGCACAAGTGACTAAGACAATTATTACAAAATGCACAGGTAAAGGCGTACGATGACGACGCCGGTGAGTATGGCACGGTGACGTATTCCATTCCGTCCGCTCGCCTGCGGGAGACGTTCGCGATAGACGCGACGAGCGGCGCGCTCACCACCCGCGTGCCGCTGGACCGCGAGCGCCGCGCCGAGTGGGAGGTGCCCGTCACCGCCAGCGACGGCGGCGGCCTGCTGCGCCACACCGTGGTGCGCGTGCGCGTCGCCGACCTCAACGACAACGCGCCCGCCTTCCCGCTGCGCGAGTACCGCGCCGCCGTGCGCGCCGACCGCGCGCCCGGCCTGCCCTTCCTCACGCTGGCCGCGCACGACCCCGACGCGGGCGACAACGCGCGCCTGCACTACTCCGTGTACGAGGGCGATGCTCGCTCCGATGCCGCCGGCCTGTTCGCCGTCGACCCGCACACCGGCGCGCTCTCCTTCGCCACAGACGCCTCCGAGTTCGGTAAGCTGTCGCGCCTCGCGCCCTGCGGCCGAAGCGCGGCCAACGCTGATGCCACGTCTGTGTCCCGCAGCGTCGCGGAGCGTGCAGGTGTGGGTGCGCGCGCGGGACGCGGGCGGGCTGGCGGGCGAGGCGCCCGTGTCCGTGTTCGTGCTGGGCGCGGGCGACGAGGCGCCGCACGTGCAAGCGCCGCCCGCCGATCTGTTTCTGCGCGAGGACGCGCCGCCCGGCACGCTCATCGCCGAGCTGCGCGCGGACAGCGGGGCGGCCGGGGGGCCCGCGCCGCACGGGCCCGGGGCGCCGGCCCACTGGCGCCTGGCGCCCGCGTTATGGCCGCGCGATCTGTTCGCTATCGACGATGGTGGTCGTCTTGTCCTCGCTGGACAGCTCGACCGGGAGTCCGCATCTGAACATATAATAGGTAACGCTTTAGTGTTTTTTGTACGTGTCTAAAAATGGACGAAATAATTACGCATAGTGACGATGATCATGACGCTACGTCGAGATATATACAATAGAAATGCAATCCCAAACATTAAGCGTCAAAAATACAGTTTGTAATTTCTTGAGTTGATAAAAGGCCGCCTGCCTATCCTTTGTACATGTCAAAGGCTTTTGACGACGTGGATTATGATATACTACCGAGTAAGCTTGAAACGTACAGTGTTAGGAGCAATACTAGAACTTACTAAATTCTTACATCAGTGATAGAAATCAGTGTTAAGGGAAGGGGTGAGCGGGAATTAAGGATGGACCTCGCGTGTTTGAATGAATGATAGTGATGTACCTGTACTGATTTAATGCGTGTGAGTGAATGTAATTTTGTTTATTATTTAATATTAGTTTTTAAAAAAGGGGCGCAGACAGTCAGATTACGAGAATCGTAAAAATCTTATTAATCACTGTTGTATACAATGATGGAAGTTTTATAAATAGTAGTTTAAATTCAATAATTCAGTGATTACAAAATAATTTATTATGTAATAATAAAATTATAATATAAATTATATTATAATTGTAGAATAAATAAATGAATGTCCGATAAATTATAATATAATTAATAACTAAAAGTAATAATATAATTTGTATCAAATTCTTAGAATTAAGAAACATATTTTCATTATATTATTTAACTAGCTTCCCCCCGCTTTGTATGCCCGTGCCTGATCCTGGAATGAACCTTATTAATTATTTAATTATGTAATGAACACCGGTATGTAGCCCATATATCACAAATAAACCATTTGATTTGATTTGCAAAAATCTACTTCCAGACACTAGTTGACTGGCACCAGACATCTATTGAAGTGTGAACAGCATACAAAAATATTCTGCCATTTGAGTTGCAATTTCTGTCTTATCTTTATCTTATACGTTTTATACCTACGTTGTTTGAGCTGTTTACCTAAATACTTGACCTTATATTGTTAAAGATATTGAGGTAGCTATATGTTAAATGTTGAGTTTGTTAGAGAGATAAATAATAACCATGTAATGTTGGGAGAGCGTTTATTGAACACTGAACTTATATAAATATAAAATCAATCATTATAAAGTGCGCGCGGGCACGAATGTAGACGAGATGTTTACGCACGCTCACTTAAGAAAAAAATTGTGCGGAAACACAGCTAGTGATAAACCACACCCGCACTTCTTCCGGCCAATTAGAGACAATTCGTATTTGTGTGAGTGAAGGGCGCGCAACAACAAATGACGATTAAACTTCATTTAACAAACGAGTTTACGCGCACTACAACTAAATACGCACGTACTATTACATATGTTTAACTCACATACATTTTATTTAGTAAATTAGCATAGAAAAAACCGGCCAAGTGCGTGTCGGTCCGTTCCGTATTAGGTCTCAGTTTGTCGACTATGACTCTATAATCGGTTTAGCCTACTAAGCCGTGATAGTTTTCCTTGTAAGTTCACTCTACACTCATCAGTGAAAAGTACTAGTCCCCATTGGTGCATGATTTTTTTATTCCGTTCAGCTAATTGTGCCGGTGTGTGTAATTAATTGACTTGAAGAAAAATGCTTATATGGAAGTGGTTCGTTCATAGGTATTATAGCAGAAGGCGCGGGTAGCCCAGCACCAGCCACGATGGTGCAGACGCGGCTGCACGTGCTCGACGTAAACGAGCACGCGCCTTCCTTCCACTCGCAGCCCTACGTCGTGCACGTGGCCGAGAACACTCCGCCCCACACCAGCCTCGTGCAGCGTGAGTACCGCCCGCTGCCGGCGCTACCGGCGCTACCGCCGCGAACTGCCGGCGCGGCTCGCTGACCGCTCACGACACGTTGCAGTGATGGCGGACGACCCGGACTCGGGCACGAACGGTGAAGTGCGATACTCGCTGGCGACGGACGGCGGCGACGGCGCGGAGGGCGCGGGCGCGCTGTTCACCGTGGACCCGTACACGGGCTGGGTGAGCACGCTGGCGCCGCTGGACCGCGAGGCGCGCGCCGAGCACCGCGTGGCGCTGCTGGCCAGCGACGCGGGCAGCCCGCGCCGCGTGGCGCGCGGCACGCTGGTGCTGCGCCTGGTGGACTACAACGACTGCCCGCCCGAGTTCCGCGCCGCCGCGCCCGCCGCGGTGCGCGAGGACGCGGCGCCGGGCACGGTGGTGGCGCGGCTGGAGCTGAGCGACGCGGACGCGCTGGCGGCGCCGCTGTCGTTCTTCGTGGCGGACGGCGACCCGCGCGCGCGCTTCCAGCTGCGCGCGTCGGGCGAGCTGCTGGTGGCGCGCGCGCTGGACCGCGAGCTGGCGCCGCACTACGACCTCGTGGTCGCCGCCACCGACGGCAAGTTCACCGCGCAGACGAATCTGCACATCGACGTGCTCGATGTTAACGGTGAGCCACCTACTAGTCGTTCGTTCGTCGTTAGTATGACCGTGGGGCCTTTTCACGAAAAAAAATTACAAAAAATAACAGTAGACGGCATAACACGTATCATTGTTAGTGAAGATTCTGTAAAATTATATTAAAATCGATTCGGGTATCCGCCGGGTATCCCGCATATTTCTATGGCATTTTATTTATCAAAATATTTTCCGCTGGCACAGCTAATAATTTTAATTCTTACACATGGTCATAGGTTAACAAAGTTGAATATGAATGTAGTAGTAATAGTGATAATACATACTAAAAAAACTTAGTCAATAAGAGATCCAATATTAACGCCGTTCCTTCCCACCCTCAGACAATCCACCTTACTGCCTTCGCCACCGCTACTCGGCGCGCCTGCCCGAGGACGCGGCCAACGGCACGCTGGTCATGACGCTCGAGACCGGCGACGCCGACCAGCCCAGCGACGCGCGCCTGCGCTACTACCTCACCGGCGACGCCGCGCACCACTTCGTCATCCTGAAGGTAAGCGCGATGCCGGTGACGCGGGTGGCGCGGGTGACGCGACTGACGCGAGTGACGCGACTGACGCGACCGGGCTGGCTGCAGGAGTCGGGCGAGGTGCGCGTGGCGGCGCGGCTGGACCGCGAGCGGCGCGCCGAGTACCGGCTGCGCGCGCACGCGCAGGACCGCGAGCGCGCCGACTGGGAGTGCAGCTCGGAGCTGCTCGTGCAGCTGGACGACGTCAACGACAACGCTCCGAGCTTCTCTGCGCCGCTCTACAGCGTCACGCTGCCCGAGGACGCCGACCTCGGCACGCTCGTAGCCAAGGTACCAATTTAATTAAGCTTATAGTCAGTCATTTTTTTAATTACAAATTTACAATTAGGCCTTATGTAAAGTCACACTAGTCGCATGTTTCCGAAGAGTAGGTCCTATGGAGAAGAACCGGCAAGAAACTCCATGGGTGACAAACAAATTAATATAAAATGATATTATACAAACCAAAAAAGAAAAAAAAGAAATAAAAGAAGTTCGAAAACAAGTAAAGAAGATAAAAATGCAATATAATAAGTTAACGCCATACATTCCAAGTGTCAACGTAATTTCTACGATTGTAATTTATATAGGGTGGTATTTAATACGTTAACTGTAAATCCCCTTTTTTCAATCAAAATATTCGAAATTACCACCAAAAATACTGAATTGCACACTAAATTTGCTCACCAAATAAATCAATTATACTATACTGTTAGATCTTTAAAGCTTAACTTTTTGACTGAATGACTATCAGTCATATTTATCTAATCAAAGTTCACTGGTCGAGGGTGGGCTTGGTCTTTATTTGCTTACCTAAATTTCTAAATAGAGGTGCAGTTAAAAATTCCCCATTTATATACATTTCTTAAATTACGGTAATTATTACAGATTGCTGTAGTTGACAGTTGATTTAAACAAACTGTTATCTTTTTACTTTACGCACAGGTACATGCAACAGATCCAGATCTCGGCGAAAATCGTCTAGTGCGCTATTCATTCGTTGAGGAGCCGAGTGGCGCGTTCGAGCTGGCGGCCGACAGCGGCATCATAACCCTCCGCGCGCCGCTCGACCGCGAGACGCAGGCCGAGCACCGCCTGCTGCTGCGCGCCAGCGACGCCGGCCGCCCGCCGCGCTCCGCCACCGCCACGCTGCGCCTCACCGTGGCCGACGTCAACGACAACCCGCCCGAGTTCGAGTTCCACCAGTACCGCGCCAGCGTGCCCGAGCTCGACGCGCCCGGCACGCAGCTGCTGCGCGTGCGCGCCACGTCCCGCGACGCCGGCGTCAACGCCGACGTCTACTACTCGCTCGTGGGCGGCGACGACCGCGACGACTTCGCCGTCGACCGCACCTCCGGGGTGGTCAGCGTGGCGCGCCCGCTCGACTACGAGCGCCGCAAGCAGTACCTGCTTACGGTGCAGGCCATCGACGGCGGCACGCCGCCGCTCAGCGACCTCGCGACCCTCAACATCAGCGTCAGCGACGGCAACGACAACGCGCCGCAGTTCGCGCAGGCGGCGTACGGCGCGCGCGTGCGCGAGGACGCGGCGCCGGGCACGCGCGTTCTGCAGCTGGTGGCGGACGACGCGGACGCGGGCGCCAACGGCCGCGTCACGTACTCCGTGGCGCGCGGGGACCACGCCGCGCGCTTCACCATCGACCCCGACACTGGCTACCTGTCCGTGGCCGCGCCGCTGGACCGCGAGACCGCGCCCGCCTACGTGCTGCAGGTGCACGCGCGGGACCACGGCCTGCCCGCACTGGAGGCCACCACCTTAGTCAATATTGAAGTGGTCGACGCGAACGACAACCCTCCGTTATTCGCACAGTCCAACTACACCGCAGTCGTCCAAGAAGATCGTCCACTCGGACATACGATCCTAAAGTTTGTCGTAGAAGACGCTGACGCCCCACCAAATGCGGCACCTTACACGTTTGATTTTCAATCTGGCAACGAAATGGGCGCTTTTCGCCTGGAACAAGATGGTTACTTACGTTCGGCAACTCGTTTCAATCACCGCATCAAGGACCGATACGTGCTACAAGTACGCGTCTTCGACAACGGCACACCACCGCTGTACTCGGACGCATGGGTGTATATAAAAGTTATAGAAGAATCTCAGTACCCACCAGTAGTGACACCATTGGAAGTCGTCGTCAACTCCTATTTAGACGAATTCCCAGGTGGCACCATCGGACGAGTGTTCGCTTCAGATCGCGACGCCTACGACACTCTCGCATACGCAATTGCACCAATCGATGGCGCACCTTACCCACCCACAGACCTGTTTGAGATTGATTCGGCTGACGGCACATTGAAAGCAGCACCCCGCCTCGATGTGGGTGATTACCGGCTCAACGTGACTGTCGACGATAGCAAATTCCTCGGTTTTGCAATCGTTAAGGTTTCCGTTATACTCGTTTCCGATGAGATGCTGGCACAAGCGATCGTCGTTCGGTTTCGAGAGGTCACTGATCGCGATTTCATCCTGAGTCATCGCAAAGGCTTCATTCGTGCCATCGGCGAGGCGACCGATTGCGAACCCGGCGACGTGATCATAGTGAGCGTGCAGCCGTCCGGCGAGCCCGGCGACGCGGGCGACGCCGATGGCCGCGTGCGGCGCCAGGTGGCGCAGGACCTGGACGTGGCCTTCGCCGTGCGCGCGGGCGCCGGCTTCCTGCCCGCCGACGCGCTGCGGCGCCGCCTGCACGCGCACCTGGAGCGCCTGGAGGAGCGCGCGCGCCTCGTGGTGGAGGAGCTGCTGCGCGCCGCGTGCGGCGGCTGCCTGCACGGCGCCTGCGCCGAGCGCGTGCGCCTGCTGCCCGCGCCCGCGCGCCCCGTGGCCTCCGAGGTGTTCGCGCTCGTGGCGCCGCCGCACCGCCTGCGCGCGCACTGCGCCTGCGCGCCCGGCTACGGCGGCGAGCGCTGCGACGCCGCGCCCGCCTGCGCCGACTGCCGCGCGCCGCCCGTGGCGCAGCTGCAGGGCGACGGCTACCTGCTGTTCCGCCTGGAGCGCGGCGCCGTGCAGGGCGCGCGCCTGCTGGACGACGAGCTGGTGCTGTCGCTGCGCTTCCGCACGCGGCGCGAGCGCGGCACGCTGCTGCAGGCGCAAGGCCGCGTGGACTACGCCACGCTGGAGGTGGCGGAGGGCTACCTGCAGTTCCGCATGGAGCTGGGCTCGGGCCCGGCGCAGGTGCGCGCGGCCGTGCCCGTGGCCGACGGACTATGGCACGAGGCCCGACTAGAACGCCGCGGAGCCAGCATGCGGCTGACCGTAGACCGCCGCAGTGCGTTGGCACAGACGCCGCCGCCGGCCGCCGTGCTAGACGTGCGCGCTGACCGCTTACTGATCGGTGCAGCCTTGCAGCGACACGCGCATGCATTCGCCGCAGAACAGGTAACCGCTAGTTTTCTCCATAGTCGCCCGAGCGCAATGACCCTCGACCGCGACCCACATCGCTGATCGTACCGAACTGTGCAGGTGACCTACGGCTTTCACGGCTGCATATCGGAGGTGAAGTTGGGAGGAGCGCCTTTACCGCTGGAGGAGGGCGGCACGTCGAGCGACGGGCGCGCGCAGCTGGTGCGGCGCGTGCGCGTGCGCGTGGGCAGCGCGTGCGCGGCGCTGCCGCCGCCCACGCCGTGCGCCTCCTACCCGTGCCTCAACGGCGGCTCGTGCCGCGACGTGGCCGACCTGCTGGAGGGCGCGGACGCGGCCGCGGACGAGGGCTACGTGTGCTCGTGCCACGCGCGCTTCTCGGGGCGGCGCTGCGAGCTGGACGGCGACCCGTGCGCGTCGCAGCCGTGCCTGCACGGCGGCTCGTGCGCGGCGGACGCGCGCGGGTTCCGCTGCGCCTGCGCGGCGGGGCTGGCGGGCGAGCGCTGCGAGCGCGGGCGCTGGTGCGGCGCGGCCGTGTGCGCGCACGGCGGCGCGTGCGAGGAGGGCGAGTGGGGCCCGTCGTGTCGCTGCCGCGGCTACTACGGCCCGCGCTGCCAGTACGACGTCGATGAATGCGCTGGGGAGCCCTGTCTCAATGGAGCCACCTGTGTCAACGAGCCCGGCTCCTTTCGGTGCCTCTGTCCGCCGGACAAGACAGGTAAGGAATCTTTTCTAAATTAAAGTTTTTTTTTTGGGTTCAACAGGGAAGCCTAGATACTTTGTTGAGCCTAGATACGCGTTGTCTGTAAATCAGAGATCCGTTTACTATAATATACTAATGTCTAGTGCTCATTACGTATAATAAGGATGTAGGTACTTTAAACATATGCTATCGCTGATCCTATGGTTTTAGTAATTGAAGAGTTCCGAAGATCCCATAATAATATCATATCTATAAATAATAATAATATCATATCTATAAGCAATAAAATGCTTTGTCTTGAATGACTGACAGATCAACGTACAGCTTAAATCGCTGATACTGTAGAGACCTAAAACTTGGAGGGTGTATTCTTTATATGACATAGACGTCTGATAAGAAAGAATTTTCCTAAACTCTACCCCTGAGGGGGTGAAAAAGGGGTGCAAAGTTTGTATGAAGCTCTGAAATTTTTAATGTGAATTTCTTATGGCCCACACGAACTAAGCCGCTGGTGGGAAGCTAGTATTGTATACTTCACTACATATGCACATACGGATCGAATACAGAACCTCCTTTTGGATGGTAATTAGAGTTCATAAATGAAATATGTCGCTATAGTCGTGCTACGGAAAGCTAGTCACACCGTGGACGATCAGTGGGTGTTCGCTCGGCAGGCATGAACTGCGGCAACCCGCTGTACTCGGACGCCGTGGTGGCGGGCGGCGGCGGCGGCGGGCCGGCGCGCGCGCTGCGGGACGCGTGGCGCTGGGCCTGCGCCGCGCGCTGGCCGCTCGGCGCGGCGGCCGCGGCGCTGGCGCTGCTGCTGCTGCTGGCGGCCGCGCTGCCGCTGGCGCTGCGCCGCCGCGCGCGCAAGCCGGCCGCGCTGCCGCTCAACTGCCGCGCCGACAAGCTGGCGCCGCGCGCCTCCAAGCTGTCCAACCTGGAGGCCGTGCGGCGCGAGCGCCCCGCCTCGTGCGCCGACCCGCCGCCGCTCAACAACGTCGACACGCTGCGCAGCTACGGCTCTGCGGGCGACGAGCTCGAGGGCATACCCCCGGACTATCGCCGCAACCTGAACATCGACGTCGTCGACCGCAAGCCTTGGTCCGAGCAGATGCACCTTCACACTTTTGTGGACAACAAAATATACAACGGTAAATTGATCCGTTTTCATTTTTTAGGGAAAATCACGAGGAAATCAGTGGTAAAGCGACGACTTTTCTTTTCTTTTTAATTACACAGATTTAAAAGGATGTAAGAGTCGAATTCGTGCGCGATCTCCCGGCTGTGCGAGGCGGCCGATGGGAGCTGTGGGCCCGATGGGGCCCGTGGAACCGCACCTGGTGGGCGGCTACCACTGGGACTGCTCGGACTGGTGTGGCGGCGGCGGCGCGCTACCCGGCATCAGCGAGGTGGCGGGCTCAGAGCGCCCCGACTCGTCCTCCCCCGCCTCGCCCGCGTCCGCGGCCTCGCCCGGCGCCTCGCCCAGCGCCTCGCCCGGCGCCAGCCCGGCCCCGCGCCGGCGCGCGCGCCCCGCGTCCCTGGCGCCCGCCTGCCCCGCGCCGCCCGACGGTACGTGCCCGCCTGCCCCGGGTCCCGAGACCCCTGCTGCTGCATGCGTCTGCTCACCGGTGTGCTTCGTTACAGCTTCTTCTTATCTGTTGCACCCTGATGACTACGGGGTGCGTGCCTCCAGTGACTCTGAACAACTGCGAGCTCGCACAGTACGCGAGCCGGACGCGGCAAGTCTTATCACGATGTTGGGTGAGTCCCCGCGCCGCAACGATTAATTGCACTTCGAACCCCTAGAACAGCTATATACCTACCGGTCTGTTCTGCCTCTACAGAAGAGCGGAACTCGCTCCTGGGAGGGGACGACGACGGGTCTGGCAGTGAGCTCTCGGCGAACCTGTGCGAGATCGAGGAGTCGGACGCAGAGAGCGAGGCGGCGCCCGTGGCGCGACACACGGACGTGTGACGCAGGCGCGCGGCCGCCGCGCCGCCGCTAGTCCGCGCGGATTCGCCCGCATCGCTGCCTCTCGGCCGCGCGGACTCGCCCGCCACACTGCCGCTCGACCGCTCAGACTCGCCCGCGACGCCACCGCTAGCCCGCGTGCCACTTGACGTCGCGCGGGCGCGCGGCCTCTAACAGTCGCACGTATTGCAAGACGCATAATGTTGACTGACCTAGTAGTATACATTAGAAGTTTGAATGAATCTTTTGCTGAAAGTTTACCTCAAAGATGTCAAGGATATAATAACCTACGAGTAATAATCCTAAACAGGATTGAGATGATAATGTTGTGTCTGTGGTCAAACTAAGTATGGATGTGGAATTGTTGTAAGTTCATTGTGACTTCGGATCGTGCCAACGCATAAGGACATGTAATGGACCAAGCTACAAATAAGCCCCATCGCAGCTCGCAATCCATCCTTCTGCCCAGCTATACGCGCGCTACCATGGTGTTAGCGTATAATGAGAATTCTACAGTAAATTGTTTGAATTTCATGGTTGGTCCAATATAATAAAGTAACTAGTATAAAGAGGTTGACTGGACAAAACAACTTACTTGAAGATACAATCATACGTTCGTACACAATTTGTATATCACTACCGGTCAGCCTGTGCGGTAACCTAGTACTTGTCCTTGTCAGTGGGTACGTACAGAGGACACAAGAAGTATAAGACTTGTACAATGTACATAGGATTACAATATAGTTAAGAATTAGATAGAATCATGTTGTAAATATCTGTAAGAAAGTGATAAATGTTATCTTTTGTTATCTTTGTTAATCTCCTTTTCCTCGATAATGTGACGAGGTACGCCGGGAACAAACAAATTATAAAAATTTATATAATGAACCACATGGTAACAGGACGCACGCCTGCCGCGCCCGCAGCAGCGGCACCGGCTGCCAGCGCCGTGTTGCGCTGTCCCACTACATACCGGTGTCTATTACCTTCAACTAGCAGTGGTGTCCAGCATGTGTATGGTCCTGCCCGGCTCCTAATACTGTGTAAATCGTATCATGATAGATAGGGATACTTATTGGAAGTCGCGAACACTAGGGTATGCGAGCGGTAAGACTGTGCGAGCGAGACGCCGCGCCCCGCCCGCCGCGGGGATTTATTAATGAAATGGTGCTCCAATTGTAGTTTCATATCATACTTTAAACTGTGCATTTAAAAGTCGAGTAGCCGATGCGTTCTCCTCCTAGATTAGTTTATAATAAGCGATCTATTTTTATATGTACAAAGAGAAGCGCGGATGTGCCGCAGTCTGTGACGACGAGCCGCGCGCCGGGCGTACGGCCGCGCGAGCGCTCGCGGTGACGTCACTGCGAGCCGGCGTGCGGCCGTAGGCCACGGCTTATCTGTATCTTTTTTTATAAAGAAAGGTTTATAAAATAAAAGTAAATTATTGAATCGTTGTGTAAGTTTTGACACGACCAATAAAGACTAACAAAAATAAGTATGGCATTTTCATTTACGCCTCCGCATGGATGATAGCTTATAACCTGGATTGACTCGTAGGATACTTCCGAATAAAAAGTATCCTATGTGTTGACAACAACGATTAAAAAAAACATACTTCTACCCTACTTCCAAAACACTAACGCAGCTCTAGAAGTCAGTGGCCGCATACTCACAACAGTTCTAGGGCGACAAATTGCTTTACAAGCGATTCAGCAGGAAGTCAATTTATTTTTATCTTTTCAGTGTTTTGGAAGTCGGTAGTATTTTTTTCGGTGTCATTTTAAATTAAAGGTCATTTTAAAAAAAAGTTATTAAATCTAATGAAATAATTATAATTCTAATCATAATTTAATCTAATGTTATTATATGTTAATAACGAGTTAAATAAATTAAATCTAATATTTATGTAGAAAATAATTAAAGCCTCCATTTAGTGAAAAATAGGAAGTAAAGGGCGTACCCACCTACATGTGCAAGGTATGGTTATAACAATAGACGTATAGCGTGTGTTGGGTTTGAAATTTTTATAATTCAAATAGGCAGGTAGTTGTTATTTCTTAAATTTCAAACCACCGCCTTTTTCCCTATTCCCATCTCACCGCTCACTCAACGTCACCGCGACCTCAGTTCAAACTCTGCATTGTCCGCAAATGCAAGTGCGCGCGTGATCAGCGTCCAATGCATCGGTCTGCAGCTCTGTGGATTCGCGACGTGGAATCATCTTATGTACTCGTGTAGTTGTGTCTATCGTGTGATTATTCTCATACTCAAGAAAATAAAATCTTGAGGTGAAATTGAAAAGGAAGGAGGAAGTGTCTTAGCTGGAAGGAAAGTAAGCCACGTCGCAGCTTATGAGGTGAACACCTATCCGTATAACGTCATCCTTTCCAAATCAACTTTCCAAATTTACCATCAATAATCTCAAATTGAATGTCAGTAAAACGAATGCCATGATATTTAGGACGACCTCAAGAAACAAAGAAAGATTAGACATAGTATTTAATGAAAATATAATAACACAAAATGGTAGACAGTGTAAAATTCTTAGGTATTCACATAGACGAAAGCCTTAACTGGAAAAAAGAATTGACAGCTATAGAAAATTCAATTAGCTCAGCTTGCTATGCCCTAAGAAGTCTTCGAGATGTGATCGCTATTAAGCAATTAAAAGTAGTACATTACCCGCTTGTAGAGTCAAAGCTTAGGTACAGTATCACTCTATGGAGAGGTAGTTACACATACAACATAAATACAGCTTTCGTTATACAAAAAAAAAAAAACTAAAAAGTATTAAAAAAGTATAAAATAACTTAATAAAGATTTAACACAAACCTAATACCTTTAATATTAATAAAACACCATTATTTGTATGTGCTACCTATTGACAGGTTTAAAGTCAGCGCATGGCTGCGCGTACGTAATTTTTGTCAGGGGAGGTGTGGAGCCTGCGCGGGGTATTTTCCTTGGTTACGCCCACTCGAGCAAGGTCATCGGCGTATATCCCGCTCTTAACGCCACGCATCCTTGTCATCAATGAAGTCCTGGATTTTATAATAGGCTCTTTTTATAAGTGTTGATTTGACAACATTTTTAAACTTTTTATCTGTAAGATCAAGGATACATTTAGGCAGCTTGTTATAAAAGCGTACACAGTTCCCTAAGAATGATTTATTTGACTTAGTGAGTCTAAATTTTGGAACTACTAGTTTATGTTTATTACGTGTGTTAATATTGTGAATGTCACTTTTAACTGTGAACTTCTGAAGATTTTTACGTACAAACATAATATTTTCAAGAATGTACAATGAAGGGAATTGGAAATGTTGTACCTTTTAATTAATTCTTTGGTCACAATAATTTTATTATATTGTAATCCTTTTTTATAATTTAGTGTAAAGTTTCGATACAATGTAAAAATTGTTACTGAAATAAGTAAATAAAATAAAATCCCTTTTAATAAAATTACCCATCGATTTCTATTTTTTTTTTCTATTTCCAAATACAGCCCGCTTACTTTGATAACCACACCTAAGGTTTCTACCGCCATTTATTAACCCCGCAAACAATGGTATTAGGCACCAGCAACGGGAGCATGGTGAACTAGGACCACAGTATTTTTATCAACCATTATTTAAAGAAAACTAGTGACAAGAAATAAACGTAGTCAGCAAGACGACCAGACAGCACCCGTTCACGAGTATAAGATGTAATTGGCTCAATAGGGTCACCTTGTTGTTAATCAACTGCAGATTCTAAAATATTTATATTTTGTATTATAAGTGGAAATCCAGTTTCCGCTAGCAGCTTCGCCTGCGTGGGCTGTACGAATTCTAATTAAAAATGACTGAGTTTCATACAAACTTTCCCCCCTTTTTCAGCCCCTTAGGAGCCAAATTTCGGTAATTCTTTCTTATTGGATGCCTATGTCATACTAAGAACACATCCTCTAAGTTTCAGGTCTCTACGATCAGCGGTTTAGGCTGTGCGTTGATCCATCAGTTATTCAGGACCAAGCATTTTATATGTATAAATTACAATACAATACGCACCCGGGGATTCTAGACCCTGGCGTGCTTACACGCCATGATCTAGAATTCTCAAATCAAATTGCACAAAATGCGAGCTAGTAACTAGAATGTTTTGGCTCCTCACCTCTGAGCTAACTTGTTTTGCACGAATTTTTGTGCAAAATTACTTCAATAAAAAATATTTTATATTGATGTAACGTATCCTAGATGCCTATCCAGGTCATCAGTGTATCAGAAATGCGTTTGCACAGCCTCCTACACCAATAGAATAGCCAGGTGACCGGTTGTGCAAAACGGGATCGTGCAAAATGTTTACCTGGCCTGTGTAAAAAGGGTGGGTGGGCGGGGTTTTTTTTTGCCGATCTCAGATGCTATAGAAACAGGAATGGTGTCAAAAGACGCAGCTCATCAACAGCTATCTAACGGTATGCCACACTATGGAAATTGCTTTACAAGTTTTGAAAAAAGCTCAAAAAACCGTTTTTCTGTATGAAAATCGCCTAAAAAAAACTTTTCTACACGAAAATTACTGAATCCCGGCATCGCGAAAGATTCCAGACAGCGATCCCAAACGGTGAGAGGCGTTTGAAAATTAATAAATTGACAGGATTTAAAAATAATTGGAAATTTGGTATTTCTACTGAAAAATTCGTACCAATTTCAAATAATAGCCGGTTGCACCAAACTTTTTATCATTTAAAGCGTGTGTAAGTGAAAATTATTTCGCCCCTAGACGTCCAAACCAATGGTGGGAATTATAATTATTTAAAACCTCACGACAGTGAACCTAACCACAGCGAACCTAACTTAAACAAACGTAAACAATTTTTTTTAATAGTCCACCTACCCGTTGAAAAACTAACGAAAGTGAACCTAACCACGCGAACCTAACTCAAAATAACCTAACCTATTTTTTTAATAATCTACCTACCCTTTGAAAACCTAACGAAAGTGAATCAAACCACAGCGAACCTAACTAAAACCTAACCATTTTTTTTTTTTTTTTTTTTCAGTACCTGTACCTAGTCCACCTACCCTTTGAAAACCTAACGAAAGTGAATCAAACCACAGCGAACCTAACTAAAACCTAACCATTTTTTTTTTTATTTTTTTTTCAGTACCTAGTCCACCTACCCTTTGAAAACCTAACGAAAGTGAACCAAACCACAGCGAACCTAACTAAAACCTAACAATTTTTTTTTATTTTTTTTCAGTACCTAGTCCACCTACCCTTTGAAAACCTAACGAAAGTGAACCTAATCAAGGCGAACCTAACTGAAATAAACCTAACCATTTTTTTAATTTTTTTTTTAAAAGTCCACCTACCCGTTGAAACCTAACGAAAGTGAACCTACTCACAGCGAACATAACTTAAACAAACCTAAACTTTTTCCTTTGTTTTTTAATAGAACAGTGAATTTAAGTTTTTTTTTTTTTTTTTTTTTGTCGTCGGAGGGTATTGTAAATGTATGAATTATTATTGACTTGCTGACTAAAAACCATTCCGGTGTCCCTGCTCGCACGTAAGTCCAGGGTCGCGGATACAATATTCATTTGCAGCAAGTTATGTTTGCTCAGGTTAGGTTTGCTCAGGTTAGGTTTGCTCAGGTTAGGTTAGGTTAGGTTTTTTTTTTTTTTTTTTTTTTTTTTTTTTTTTTCTCTGCTTTTCCCTGGTCATGGGTGGACCTGGCCCTTATTATTCTGTTTCTCATCCATTCCAGTTCTATCGAGCATGCCTCTCGTACTTTTATTCTTCATACTATATCTTTCTTTCATTCATCTCATTCATTCTTTACGGGTGGGATATCCCGCTTCCCTGACTATCCGCTAAGACATTGGGTAACTAATTCTAAAATTTTATTAACTTTTACATTTTTTATTTCTTACTTTCTACTGTTATAATCTATTTAAAGTTTTATTTTAAACATTGCATATCTAAATATTTTGTTTACTTATTAGCTATTTATTATGTTATACAATTTTCCTATGGATACAAATCTAGTTTGGAGCCAGTTTTAGTATACACTTTATTTGCTATTCTATATTTACTTAATTATTTCTATCACTATACATTTCTTATTTATATCTATTTATTACATTAATACTATTTTTATTTTAGTTGACATTTGAGTTCCTTCCCAATGTATACATTTGGGTCTTATTATCTTAGGCTTACTTTAGACTTTTCTTATACAATATAATTTCCTTAATTATAGTCTACTTATTATATTATCATAATGTGGATACAGTTTTTAAAATACTTTCTAGTATGTGCTTAATGTTTTACTTGCTTACTTTTATGTTTCTATATTGTTAGTTTCTGTTCTTCCTGTTTGTTTTGTGTGTTACCTATTTGTGTTGGACACGTTTTTTATTTGCTTATTTGTTGCTACCTTTTATTTCTATTTAGACACTTATTCTCACTTTGGTGTCACGTAATGCTTTATTATAATTTTGTATTCTTGTTTTTGACAATTTTATATATATACTCTATCTATACATAATGTAATTGTCGTTTCTTGTACGTAGGTTTTTGTTTTCGTCCGGTTTATTTTGACACGGGGTGTTGGGCGCTGTTTTCCATGTATGTGTGTGTACTGCGTTGGTCTGATATTTTTGTATATGTAGGTGTATATACTCATTATATATGCCTCATATTCATATTCTTGTGGTTTTTGTTTGTGTTTTGTGTGAAGATATGTGTGTTGATTCTGTGTAATGTGTAGTGTTGTGTGCCTTGACTCTGTGAGTGTCTTATGTGTAGGCTGTGGTGGCTCGAGCGAGGTAGTCCCACTTCTCTCGAGTTGGGCAATCCTTGCTGAAGGCATTATGGGCGGTATTCTGCAGGCCTGAGTGTGCACAGTTGCAGCACCGCGGCTCCTTCCCCGCGATTTGATCATCACAATCAGCTCGCAGGTGAGGTCCTCCGCAGTGGCTGCACTTGCCCACACTCTCCGTGCAAAATTTGCTCCCGTGTCCGAATGCCAAGCATCGTGTGCACTGGATGAGCGGCGACTGGTCCTCCACCCTTACCCTCTGCAGGTCCAGGTGAAGGGCCCCGGCCTCCGTCATCCTTTGCCAGAGCCTGGGACCGACTTGCAATACCACGTGAGACGTTTTTGGATTTCGTGTCCTTTTCTTAAATTTAATTTTGATGTCTTGTTCGTCAGGGGTTAGGTCGCGGAATATGTTGTCGTTCTGACCATGCAGTGCCTGGACAATCTCCTCATCGCTGTTATCAAGCACCACATCCTTCAGGACGACAAGCGGGTTTTTATTTGCAATTTTCGTTGCCGTCAGTCCACTATTCCCGTTCCGGATACGGTCCTCAACTTTTTTAAGCTCTCCTTCCGTTCCACATCCGATTATTATTGTTTGGTTTTTGGCCTTCCTAACTTTATCTATTTTGAGGCCAGATCCTTTCGCGTCGACCGCCACCTTCACCCTGGTGAGCACTTCATCCCCAGTCTCCTGGGGGTCCAGTGACGTCACCGCTATGGAGTGAAGGGCCGGCCGACGTTTGGGTTTAGTCGCCGCCACACTGGCGTAAGTGTGTTGAGCGGTATTTTGTTCAGCTGCTTGACCTGCCGCGACCTTGCTTAGCTTTTCTTTTGCGGCGGCAACATCACCGACAACCTTGTCGATTTCATCTTTGAGGGAGGTCTGCGCGTTTCCAATGATTTTGACTTCATAGGTCACTTGGTCAATGGCCTCCTTTGCCCCATCGATTTTACCGACTATCTTGTCGGTGATGTCAGCGCCGCATTCGTTCTGTTCCGCTTTGATTTCCTCGATAACTTTTGCTTCTAAGTTATCGAGCCGTGTTTGTAGGCTCGCCTCCATTTCTCCCAGTTTGTCCAGGATGCGAGCTTCCGTCCTAGGCATTGAGGTCTCGGTGCTAGTTTTGGTGGACGATTGAGTTTTGGCTGCTGTTTCGAGGGCCTTCACCCGCTTGCTCATCTCAAACAATATCCTGAGACCCTTTTCCGACTGCACCTCCAGGAAGGTCTTTATGTCTCTCCTCATTTGAGGGTAATCTTTGACTTTTGAGGGAATATCCTCAAACGTCTTCATCACATCCTGGAGGAGCTTGTCGGTCGGAAGTGTAGAGTAATCCATTGTCTGGAAAGTCTCCGTGTCGCCCAGAGTCCTCCTCTTCTGCTCTGGTCTTCGAATGAAGGTTCTCGCTGCGTCCATCACTGCTGTGGGTGGGGCTGCGGGGCTGGGGGTGGTGCGTTTTGGGGTGGCGCCAGAAGTAGTTGGTGTGCGGTACATGTTGGATGTGGATGTGGATGTGAATGTGGATGTGGATGTGGATGTGGATGTGGATGTGGATGTGGATGTGGATGTGGATGTGGATGTGGATGTGGATGTGGATGTGGATGTGGATGTGGATGTGGATGTGGATGTGGATGTGGATGTGGATGTGGATGTGGATGTGGATGTGGATGTGGATGTGGATGTGGATGTGGATGTGGATGTGGATGTGGATGTGGATGTGGATGTGGATGTGGATGTGGATGTGGATGTGGATGTGGATGTGGATGTGGATGTGGATGTGGATGTGGATGTGGATGTGGATGTGGATGTGGATGTGGATGTGGATGTGGATGTGGATGTGGATGTGGATGTGGATGTGGATGTGGATGTGGATGTGGATGTGGATGTGGATGTGGATGTGGATGTGGATGTGGATGTGGATGTGGATGTGGATGTGGATGTGGATGTGGATGTGGATGTGGATGTGGATGTGGATGTGGATGTGGATGTGGATGTGGATGTGGATGTGGATGTGGATGTGGATGTGGATGTGGATGTGGATGTGGATGTGGATGTGGATGTGGGTTGTAATTGTAATGTAGTGTATTAAGTGTTTTGTTTCTGTTCCAGATGCAGTGGCGATGTGTGGCAGCAAATATGGCGTGCGGCGGCGTGCGCAGGGAACGTTGTCAATGGTGGTAAACAACACAGTACTGCTAGTGTATAATTATTTTTATTCAAGTCCGGCCCTGTATAGGGGTAACGTCAAATTATAATTTACTACCGCTGTATACTGTGTTGAGACCCTGTAAAGGGGGGTCTGTCCTAATTCTAGTAAAATATTTATATTAAATAACAATATGGAATTATATTCCAGTCTTTTATATATTTATATAGTATCGGTAGAGATCAACTCTGCCTAGAGTCTTGTATTATAGTGCGCAAGTAGTGCGTGTCGGTATCTGGTTAGTAAATAATATTATGTGAATGTGGGTATGAGAAAGATATGTAGAATTAAACAGTCTTAGCATGACACGCTTGTTTGATTGACGTTACCAAGTCCAACATTAACATGGCGCAGTCGGTAGGATCGCAAATAAGATATTGCAAAAAAATGTTGTGACTGCAAGTTATCAAAGTTATATTCTGCATAGATAAATGATCATATGTCGAGCAGTAATTCTGATTGTGAAATTTATCAAGAAGCAGAGTGTGTTACCGTAAAAATGGAATCAATGTTGCAACCACCCCAACCGTTTATTTTTGAAAACGACCTAACAAATGTTACATCTGGAAATTTAAGCAAGGATTGGGAAAAATGGAAAAGTTCGTTCAAGATATATTATGAAGCTTGCGAGTTGCATAGAAAAGATAAGAAGGTGCAGATAAATATATTGTTACACATTATTGGTGAAAAGTGTCGAGAAGTTTATGAACAGTTTAAAGGCGAATATGGAACGATTGAGGAGCTACTTAAGGCTTTTGATGGTTTTTTTCTACCCAAAAGGAATATAACAATCGAGCGGCATGCATTTTTTACAAGAGAGCAACGTGAATTTGAATCAGTGGAACAGTACGTTTTCGAGTTAAATAAAATTGCAGGAAAATGTGAATTTAGAGAATTATGTAGTGACTTAGTACGAGATAGAATGATATGTGGAATAAGAGATGGAGCCCTACGGGAGCGTTTATTGAGAGAAATAGATTTTTTAGACTACTATCTATCTGTCCCAGCAAATCCGATCAAAATCGGTTCAGCAGTCTCTTAATTGCGTTTAAGTCAATTTGTAAGGTGATGTATGAAGGAGGGGGGGGGGAGGGGGGGGGGCGGTGAGTGATGCCAAGATGGATTTACTTCGTTACCAATAAATTGGTAACGAAAGTTTTGTCCGATTTTGGCTACGACGCACCGTTTTTTAGTTATATAAGGTTAAAGATTACGTTTACGTAAATAAATTTTGAAAATACACTTTTTTGTTTATGAGATTACTGAAATACTTTTGATTCTAGCAATTAGGTCTACGTTTAAAAATAACTTTAATGGAAACCGCGTGTCTGTCCGTCTGTTAGTTAAAAAGTTATTGAGCGGTAAAGAAATGTAATATTGGGGTGTGGGCGGGGGGGGGGGGGGATGAGTATAAATTAAAATTGGAATTTACAGTGTTCTCTACAGTAGATTATGTATGTGTTACTGATTCTAGTTTTTCTATGTTGTATGTTGTTAGGGGTGGGAGGGGGGGGGGGGGGTGCGGGGGAGTTATTTCCAGAAAATCTGTCTTTGCCACTGGTGCTAAGGACAAGTTTTGCGCAACTCTCACCGTTCCGGGATTGAGATAAGAAGATGGGATATAAGGGTGTGAGGGGGGGGGGAGGTATAAATTAAAATTTAAAATGTAAGATGTTTTCTGTATTAGATTGTTTGTGTGAGTCTGATTCTAATTATGATATATTATATGTTGAAGGGGAGGGGGGGGAGGTGGGGGAGGTGGGGGGGGAGTATGTTATTTCCAAAAAATCTGACTTCGCTACTGGTACTTAGGACAAAAGTTTTCAGTTTTAATGTAGCTCTCACCGTTCCCGAGATAATGGCGTTTAAAGTTTTGCTAAAAGCATTACCCTCCTTTAGCAGTCGGGTAAGATATTTTTAGGGGTGGGTAGGTGAGGGTGTTTTGGGCTTTGTCAGGGATGTGGCAAGACTACTAAAACTTTGCTTGTTTTTGACCTAGGACCTCTGGTTTCCGAGATATCAGCCTTGGAAACCTTTGGTTACCTGGTTTGAGCTGTAGGATAGGGGTAGGGGAGTAGGGTTTTCGGTTTTGGGAGGGTATGGGGAGGGACTTGGGTGAAGTATGAGCGAAATTTGGGTATTCGTACTGGGGGGGTTGCAATTCAGGGACTACTGTTTTTGCTGGGTGGTTTCAGGTTATCCCGAGTATATAGGTGGTATCTGATGGGGGTAGGGGATGGGTCTAACCGTGATCTTGGGTCCTCCTTTGCAAATTTGGACCTTACTGCCGTACTTTTCGAAGTTAGTGGACTTTTGTGTCCCGAAGTCAACCCTCAGGGTTGCTGGGTGGGGAAATGGCAATAAGGTGAGAAGTTATGTTCTGAAGGTGTTTTCAGAATGTTTCTATCTGGTATAGTGTCTGTGTAATTTGGGCCTGAAAGTTGGGGTAAATATGTGGGCGGGGCTTCACGACCTAGTAAACAATGTTTGCAAACTTAACAAGGTAATTATGTTTTGGGGAAGCCTCTCGCTCCAGGGGCTGTTTCTCCGCTTCTGTTTATGGCGCGCGGGTTCTGAGGGTGTCAATAGATAGAGGATGAGTTTCGTCACCCTCTAGTCTAAAATTTCAGAATCCTAGGCCAAGGGGTTAGGTCTATAAGACACTCACAAAGATTAGGGTGTCAGTGTGTCAACCGCAAATAGGGTGTAATTATGTCAAGGGAGGCGTTAAGGTGGTGTAAGTTGATCTATATATGTTGTGTGTTGTACCCTTTTTATAATTGGGGTGCCTATTTACACCTTAACGTAGGTTTTTAGCCCCTAGGTCCAACTGAAAATTTTAAAGTTACAGGTCTTATAGGTACTCTGATTTGGGGTTTTTCAAAATTTTTAAAATTTGGGGGGTGGTTTTTGACCACGCACTACCCAACCCCGCTGTCAAAATCTTAAAATTATTTAAGTTTCAGGAGCCAAATTTCAATTCGCGATCTTTTACAAAGTTAGTTTTGCGGTTTTCACCATTTGTAAACAAAAACTTTAATGCGTGTTATTAATTGAGTTTGGCTCCTAAAATTATAAACAAAGCACTATCTTAAAGCTTAAGACCTAAGCTATCTTATAATAATACAAAAGGCTGCGCGCCACGATGTTTTTAACCCTTTATGAGGGGTTGCTTCAGTGACGCCTTCCCGCAGAGAACGCAAATGACCTTGTTTTCAGGTTAAACTTGGTGTAAGGTGGTATCAGTTCCTTGATTTAATTAGTGGGCCTGATGCTATTTGATATTACCAAAAAAGATTTTAAGATTTAAAAAGAAAGGGGGTGTGAATTTATCAATTTATATTTAACTTAATTTACTATGTTTTAAAATTTAATATTTTGAAATAACTACTTAGCCAAAAAATCTGAAAATTTGGAATTACGTTGTCTGAATGGTAAATTATATTTTAAGAATTTTAAATTTGGGGGTCATCGATTTGGTTTTCCGGGAAAACGACACTAAAGTTAAACAACTTTTCTCCGACCTTCTGGGGGTTGTAGCTCCTTGGTGGGTTGTCCAATCTTCTTGATCCGGGTACCAGGAGACTCGCCTCGTCGTTCCGCTTCCTCTGATATGCAACAAGCCTATCCAGGTGTGCTGGAAAGGGGACCACGTTGCACGTGGTTGCAGGTTTTCCGGTGTTTTCTCGGCAGTTTCCTGCCGGAAAAATCCCTGATGCAGCCAAGGGGATGCAGCTCAACGGGCCGCGCAGTTTGACCCCAAAAAAGGGGTAGGTCGTCGATCACCTCGAGCCAGCGTCGCACTATCACTCCAAAAAACTTGGTTTTTTCACAATAACTTTCTCGCACTTTCACTTAGAACCACGCGGTTTTCACTATCGTGTTGTACGCACTGAGACGCTTCTGGGGATACCCAACACTTTGTTATTTGCGAGAAAAAACCTTTCGCTGTGATTTTTAGACGCGGAGCGTGCGAAAAACGTGGCGCTCGCGGCTGTGGCTGCCAGCAGACTCGGTTAGGTTAGGTTAGGTTCGGTTCGCCGGGATCACACATCGTGGTCGGTGGGGCCCGGATAGCTGTCGGGTCCACCATGAAGTACCTAGGATTGGTGCTCGACAGCCGGTGGGAATTCGGACCCCACTTCCGGCGGCTGGCGCCCAAGCTGATGGGCGCGGCGGGCGCGCTTTCAACGCTGCTTCCCAATATGGGGGGCCCGAGCGCCGCCTGTAGGCGGTTGTACGTGGGGATCGTGCGGTCCATGGCCCTTTACGGGGCCCCGGTGTGGGCGATGGACCTGGCGGCCTGCACCATCGCCATTCTGCGAAGACCGCAGAGGGCGATGGCCGTCAGGGTCGTCCGCGGGTACCGCACGATTTCCTACGAGGCGGCTTGCGCTCTGGCCGGATCCCCGCCCTGGGACCTGGAGGCGAAAGTACTCGCGTCGCTGTATCGGTGGCGCGAGGAAGAGCGGGCACGGGGCTTCGGACCGGTGCAGCGGCAGATCGCGCTGCGCCGTACGGAGCTCCGCCAGGTCTTGGTGGCGGAATGGCGGGAGAGGCTTCTGCGCCCTACCGCCGGCCTCGCTACCGTCGAGGCGATCCGGCCAGTGCTCGACGCATGGCTCGGGAGAAGGCACGGCTCCCTGTCGTTTCGGGTGACGCAGGTGCTGTCGGGGCATGGGTGCTTCGGCAGGTACCTGTGTCGCATAGGCAGGGAGTCGGACGCTCGGTGCCACCACTGCGTCCATTGCGGGGAGGACACGGCGCAACACACGCTCCGGGAGTGTGTGTCCTGGGAGGAGCAGCGCCGTGCCCTCACCTCGGTAGTAGGAGGCGATCTGTCGCTGCCGGCCGTTGTTCGGAGTATGGTCGGCAGCGCAGAGTCGTGGGACGCGGTGGTGTCCTTCTGCGAGGACGTGATGTCGCAGAAGGAAGCTGCGGAGCGGGAAAGGGAGATTTCCACTCTCGACCCCGCCCGCAGCAGGCGCACCGGGCGCCGGAGGAGGGCGGACAACGCCCTCTTCCGCTCCCCATAAACGGGTCCAGGGGCGACGGACTTGGGGAAGTCCCCGCCCCCCATGATAGGACCCGAGCCGGCGGCGCGCGTCTGTGTCCACGCGCGCCCCCGAGGCGATGCACGGGGTAGGACACCTCACTACCCCGTGCAGGAGACGAGGCCCGGCAGGACGGGCCGGCACCAGTGCGGGGCTGCGGACGAATCTGGATCCCCGCGGCCCCGCGCCCACGTGCGAGAAGCGACACCGGGGTGGTTTTAGCCGGTAAGAGTCCGGCACTGTTCCCGGCCTCCCCAGGCCGGGTTCGTCCATGAGGATTTCCCCCCGAAAAAAAAAAAAAAAAAAAAAAAAAAAAAAAAAAAAAAAAAAAAAAAAAAAAAAAAAAAAAAAAGGTTAGGTTAGGTTAGGTTGGGGGGGGGGACCCCCCACAGCGCATACGTCCACGTCGTGTCCCCTGGTAACGACCCAGTCCTGACCACCGTAACGGAGTGGCAGGCTGGGCTCGGCTAAAGTGTGCTGTGCATCGTAGCGTCTTACTTGCGACTTGTGTGCTACAATTGATCGGGAGACTATGTCTCAATCTCCGCGGGACGCCCTCGGGCGTTTCCGTAAGCCGAAAAAAGGCCCTTCTCAGGGCCAACCAAAAGGCCCTTCTCAGGGCCAACCAAAAGGCCCTTTTCAGGGCCAAACCGACGCTTATGAAGCGTCCGAAGCGAGCCGCGCGCCGTCTGCGGCGAGCTTCTTCGAGGGGGAGATTGGTTTGTCGGAGTTCTCCGATGACGACGACCTCAGCTCTCTAGTCTCTGACGCGGAGGGGTCTAGGCCGCTGTCGCGCAAGCGCGCCTACTTGAGGGGGGGATCTTCGGGCTCATCAGTGGGTTCAGCGAGGAAGAAGCCCGCGATTGCGTCGACCACCCACGACGTGGGCCTTGCGGATGCTCAACGCCAGCTTGACCTGGCTCGGAAGGAGATGCTCCAGAAGGAGCTTGAGGAGCGGGTCGCCGCGAAGGAGCAGCGGGCGCGTACGGCCCGGGTCAAGTCCGGGTACGGCGCGTCCCGCGTGCTGTACGCCGATCACTCCGTGGCCGAGCTGGCACGGATGGCCGAGGAGGACGAAGAGGAGATAGCGGAGGTCGCCTCAAAATCCTCCAATCTCAAAGGGACCTTCCAGAAGGCCCTTAAATGCCGCGCCGCGAGCATGCGCGGCATTATCGAGGAGCTGGTGTCGAGGACAGCGACCGAAGAGACGCGGCAACTGCAGGCGAGAGTCGATCGCCTGCAGCAAGAGGTCAGCCAACTGCACCAAAAGCTGGCTGATGCCACCGCCCGGCCTAACCAGGCCGCACCGTCGCCTGCGGCAGAGGCACCGCCCTCCAACCTTGAGGATGTCGTCCGAAAGGTTGTCATGGAGGAGCGGGCCTTCACCAGAGCCTGCCTAGCAGGCATAGAGGACCGGCTCCTGCCGGAGAAGCGCCTTCGGCCTCCGCTTGCAGCGGACAAGAGGCGTAGCGAGCCGGGTCCCTCCTCGCAAAGGGTGGACGCTCCCCTGCCTTCCGCCACTCCGCCCTGCCATCAAAGCTGGACCGAAGTGGTCAAGAAGGGCAAGGGCAAGGGAAAGGGGAAGAAGTCGGCACCGGCCGCGCCTGCTGCCCCCACCACCGCGACTCCCAGTCAGCCGAAGACTGGCGCGGGTAAGGGGAAGAAGAGAGGGGGAAAGCTCGTTCCCCCCAAGACCGCGGCCGTCGTTGTGACGCTCACCGCGGAGGCTGCGGAGCGGGGGGAGACATATTTGTCAGTGCTGATGCGGGCGCGTGCCAACGCCGACCCCGTCCAGCTGGGGATCGGCAGAGTCTCATGCCGACAGACTCAAACCGGGGCTCGAATCTTTGAGTTCCCGGGGGCGGAGGGCAACGCCAACGCCGACCTCTTCGCGGCAAAGCTGAGGGAGGCCATTGCGGACTCGGCGAAGGTGGCCCGACCGGTCAAAACGGCGGCCTTGGAGGTGACCGACCTCGACGACTCGGTCACCAAGGAGGAGGTGGTGGCGGCAGTCGCAGCCATTGGGGGCTGCAGCGTCGCAGCGGTGCAGGGCCGGGACATCAGACCCGGCCGCGGCGGCATGGGTGCCATGCGGCTCGAGTGCCCAGTCGCCGCCGCCAAAGCCGTCCTTGGAAAAGGGCGGCTCCTTGTGGGATTAAGCTCGGGTGCAGTCCGGGCACTTGTGGCCGCGCCTCTGCGCTGCTACAGGTGCTTCGGCATTGGCCACACCCGAGCCCTCTGTCCGTCCACCGTGGACAGGACAGACGTGTGCTACCGCTGCGGCAAGGACGGTCACAAAGCCGCCTCCTGCAAGGCCGCCACGCCGCACTGCGCTGTGTGCGCTGCCAGCGGCCGGCCTGCGGGCCATATCATGACGGGGAGGAATTGTAATCCCTCCCCCAAGAAGGGCAAAGTGCGGGCGCCGGTCGGGCCTGCGTCTCAAGATTCTCGCGCCGTTGTTCCCGTGGCGGGAACCTCGGCGGCTGCCGATGAGAGGGGTGCGATGTCCGACTGAGCATCGCGCCCCCGCGGATGTCGCGGTCTCCCGCGTACTCCCCTCCCCTCTCGCTCTTAGAGAGGGGACCTGGATGCGTGGCCGCCGCGCAAAGAGGAGGGGGGAGATCCTCTCCCTCCTCAAGGTGGTGATGGGCGGGCGGCAGGTGCGGGGGCGCCTCCGCCCGCATTGCACTCCACACCGCCTCCGTTGGACATTCCCGACCCTCCCCCCATGGGGAGGACGTGAGGGGCCCGCCGCGTAGGGCGGGCATTCGTCGAGGGGGACTGGACGTAAAGGCTACGCCGGTTTCCCAGTCCCTCTCCTTTCAGACGATGCGGGAATCCCGCTGGGTTGTTTTAGTGGGTATACCGGGCTTGCCCGGGGAGTCCCACATACCCCCCCATTCCCCTGGATGGGGGGTATGCGTAACGCATTTTTTCCCAGCGAAAACAAAAAAAAAAAAAAAAAAAAAAAAAAAAAAAAAAAAAAAAAAAAAAAAAAAAAGGTTAGGTTGGGGGACCACCCCACAGTGCTTACGTCCTCGTCGTGTCCCCTGGAAACGACCCAGTCCTGACCACCGTAACGGAGTGGCAGGCTGGGCTCGGCCAAAGTGCACTGTGCATCGTAGTTCTATATTGTGATTTGCGTACTACGATAGCGGGAGACCATGTCCCAATCCCCGCGGGACGCCCTCGGGCGTTTCAAAAAGCCGAGAAAAGGCCCTTCTCAGGGCCAACCAAAAGGCCCTTCTCAGGGCCAACCAAAAGGCCCTTTTCAGGGCCACCCCAAAGGCCCTTTTCAGGGCCACCCCAAAGGCCCTTTTCAGGGCCACCCCAAAGGCCCTTTTCAGGGCCAAACCGACGCTTCGGCGTCCGAAGCGAGCCGCGCGCCGTCTGCGGCGAGCTTCTTTGAGGGAGACATGGGGCTGTCGGAGTTCTCCGACGACGATGTCAGCTCACTCGGTTCTGACGCGGGCGAGTCCAGGCCGATGTCGCGCAAGCGCGCCTATTTGCGGGGAGGGTCTTCGGGTTCCTCGAGGGGTTCTGCGAAGAAGCCCGCGGTAGCATCGACCACCCACGACGTGGGCCTTGCGGATGCCCAACGCCAGCTGGACCTGGCCCGGCGGGATATGCTCCAGAAGGAGCTGGAAGAGCGGGTTGCCGCAAAGGAACAGCGGGCGCGTACTGCCCGGGTCAAGTCCGGGTACGGCGCGTCCCGCGTGTCGTATGCCGACCACTCCGTGGCCGAGCTGGCACGGATGGCCGAGGAGGACGAAGAGGAGATAACGGAGGTCGCCTCAAAATCCTCCAACCTCAAAGGGACCTTCCAGAAGGCCCTTAAATGCCGCGCCGCGAGCATGCGCGGCATCATCGAGGAGCTGGTGTCAAGGACAGCGACCGAGGAGACGCGGCAACTGCAGGCGAGAGTCGATCGCCTGCAGCAGGAGGTCAGCCAACTGCATCAAAAGCTGGCTGATGCCACCGCCCGGCCTAACCAGGCCGCACCGTCGCCTGCGGCAGAGGCCCCGCCCTCAAACCTGGAGGAGGTCGTCCGAAAGGTTGTTTTGGAGGAGCGGGCCTTCACCAGAGCCTGCCTAGCAGGCATAGAGGACCGGCTCCTGCCGGAGAAGCGCCTTCGGCCTCCGCTTGCAGCGGACAAGAGGCGAAGCGAGCCGGGTCCTGCCTCCTCGCAAAGGGTGGACGCCCCCCTGCCTTCCGCCACTCCGACCTGGAGCGAAGTGGTCAAGAAGGGTAAGGGGAAGGGGAAGGGCAAAAAGTCGGCACCGGCCGCGCCTGCTGCCCCCACCACCGCGACTCCCAGTCAGCCGAAGACTGGCGCGGGTAAGGGGAAGAAGAGAGGGGGAAAGCTCGTTCCCCCCAAGACCGCGGCCGTCGTTGTGACGCTCACCGCGGAGGCTGCGGAGCGGGGGGAGACATATTTGTCAGTGCTGATGCGGGCGCGTGCCAACGCCGACCCCGTCCAGCTGGGGATCGGCAGAGTCTCATGTCGACAGACTCAAACCGGGGCTCGAATCTTTGAGTTCCCGGGGGCGGAGGGCAACGCCAACGCCGACCTCTTCGCGGCAAAGCTGAGGGAGGCCATTGCGGACTCGGCGAAGGTGGCCCGACCGGTCAAAACGGCGGCCTTGGAGGTGACCGACCTCGACGACTCGGTCACCAAGGAAGAGGTCGTCGCGGCAGTCGCGGCCATTGGGGGCTGCAGCGTCGCAGCGGTGCAAGGCCGGGACATCAGACCCGGCCGCGGCGGCATGGGCACCATGCGGCTCGAGTGCCCGGTCGCCGCCGCCAAAGCCGTCCTTGTGAAAGGGCGGCTCCTTGTGGGCTTCAGCTCGGGTGCAGTCCGGGCACTTGTGGCCGCGCCGCTGCGCTGCTACAGGTGCTTCGGCACTGGCCACACCCGGGCTCTCTGTCCGTCCACTATAGACAGGACAGATGTCTGCTACCGCTGCGGTAAGGACGGCCACAAAGCCGCCTCCTGCAAGACTGCCACGCCGCACTGCGCTGTGTGCGCTGCCAGCGGCCGCCCTGCGGGGCATATTATGACGGGGAGGAACTGTCATCCTTCCCCCAAGAAGGGCAAAGTGCGGGCGCCGGTCGGGCCTGTTGCTCAAGATTCTCGCGCCGTCGTTCCCGTGGCGGGAACCTCGGCGGCTGCCGATGAGAGGGGTGCGATGTCCGACTGAGCATCAAACCCCCGCGGATGTCGCGGTCTCCCGCGTACTCCCCTCCCCTCTCGCTCTTAGAGAGGGGACCTGGATGCGTGGCCGCCGCGCAAAGAGGAGGGGGGAGATCCTCTCCCTCCTCAAGGTGGTGATGGGCGGGCGGCAGGTGCGGGGGCGCCTCCGCCCGCATTGCACTCCACACCGCCTCCGTTGGACATTCCCGACCCTCCCCCCTATGGGGAGGACGTGAGGGGCCCGCCGCGTAGGGCGGGCATTCGTCGAGGGGGACTGGACGTAAAGGCTACGCCGGTTTCCCAGTCCCTCTCCTTTCAGACGATGCGGGAATCCCGCTGGGTTGTTTTAGTGGGTATACCGGGCTTGCCCGGGGAGTCCCACATACCCCCCCATTCCCCTGGATGGGGGGTATGCGTAACGCATTTTTTTTTTTTTTTTTTTTTTTTTTTTTTTTTTTTTTTTCCAGCGAAATCAAAAAAAAAAAAAAAAAAAGGTTAGGTTAGGTTAGGTTAGGTTAGGTTGGGGTGCGCGCAGAAAACCTCCCCGTGTGTCTGGTGGCTGCTGGTCCCTTTCGGATACGTCCGGGGGGAAGAGCAGTCACTGGGCCGGTGCACCCTGGGCACGGGCAATAATCTCTTCGTGGGGGGTGGGGTAGAGGAGATTATTGCCCGTGGCGAATTTCTGCAGGAGCGGAGAAGTCGCTCCCGACGGCTCCCTTTCGGCACTCTGCACGCTGCAGAGCGCACGCTAAGGGAGCGAGGTGGTGGACCAAGAGGCGCTTCACGCCTTGCGGTCCTGAGCAGTGGCATTCTTGCTGCTGCTCGAGGTGGTTTCCTTTAAGGACATTAAAAAAAAAAAAAAAAAAAAAAAAAAAATATACAAAATACAAAATCTACAAAAAAATTATAAAATTTTAAAAAACCACTAAAAATTATTACATAAAATACAAAATCTACAAAAAAAATAAAAAATATTAAACCAAAGAGAAAACATATAAAATGAATCAATAAAACACTACAAAAAAATGTATTAGGATTAAGTATAGTTTTAAGATGCCGAACCACGGGCGGCTTAGCCTGTTTCGAGGCATTCGCGGGCCTCGGGAGGACCAAATTCCCTCCCAAAAAGTGCGACCGCATCATCATCGCTTCACCTTGGGGAAGTGGTGTGAGTACTACCCAATATCGTAATGAAAATGTCAGCTAAGGAAAATAGTTTGTCGTGCGCTCCGGCTGACGCCCGGCGCTCGCGGGTACCCGGGCCCGCGAGTGGTAAATTGACTACCGAAGTCTGCACAGGGGTGGGCAACCAGGCCCCTGTGTCAGAATTGACTACTGGCGGATGTGATCCATCTACCGGCCTAGCCGGTAGCAAGAGCCGGGGAGGCTCCAGTCCCTGCGGGGACGCCATGTCGGAGGGGGAGTCGCGCGGACCCTCCACCAAATTTTGGCGCAAACGTTCGCGCGATCCGGGGTCGATAGGCTTCTCCTCTAGCGAGGAGAACCTGTCGGCCCCCAAAGTGCCGACAGCGCGGCGAGGCGGTGTGGCCTCACGGTCGCGGCCGCGGCGTGACTCATTGGGACGGTTCCTTCCGCGTCCCGACACGCCGGCGGCCAGCGAGAGGGAGGAGACTGACCGCGAGACGGCGGACCCGGGCGGCGTGAGCAGTGCTTCCCTCGGGAGCACCAAAGCCGAGCTCAACGCCGTCCGGAGAGAGCAGCGGAAGGCTGTGGCCGCGGACGAGGTCTCGGAAATGGCCAGGCGCGCTCGAGAGCGCAGGGCCGCGCAAGCGGCAGGAGGAGCTGAATTGTCGGCGGTGGACCTAAGTCGTCAGGTTCTGGACGGCGTGGACGTGGTCCTAAAGGTTGCCACCAAATCTGGCAGCCTGAAGGGCACGTTCACCCGTGCCCTAAAGGAAGCCGCCGACGACATCAGAGAGGCGGTGGGTACCCTCCTCAACCGGTCGGCCTCGGACGAGGTCTCCAGGTTGCAGGAGGAAAATTGCCGCCTCCGCACTGATCTGGAGGATCTCCGCAGGGAGGTCGCTGCGCTGAGCGAGCAGCGGCAGCGGCAACCTGCCTCCGATCCCCCTCCTGTCGCAGCGACGCCGACTCCCGCACTGGTGCCGAACAACGCACGATCAACGGACGATGAAGTGGAAAGAATCGTCCGGATCTGCATGCTCCAGTGCGGGAGCATGATGAATGCCCGCCTCGAGGCGATTTCTCGACGTCTCCCGCAGGAGACCCTCCGGCCGCCTCTTGCGGCGGACAAACGGAGGGCAGAAGAGGCGTCGCGAGTAGTGCCGCAGGGGAAGCCCGTGGAGGGTGCTCGAAAGCCCGCGGAGGGAGCCCCTGTTGGCGAGCCCACGGCCGCCGGGTCTAAGGGTGAGACCTGGGCGACGGTCGTGGGCCGGAAGAAGGCCCGCAAAGCCGCCAAGAAGGCGTCAGCAGCCGCGCGCCCCCCCGGAAAGGCCGTTAAGGCGACTCCGGCACCAGCGCGCCGGGCTGCAAAAGGCGGTCGCAAAGCGCCGACTGTTCGCGCCCCGCGCTCCGAAGCTGTTACGGTCACTCTACAGCCTGGAGCTTCGGAGAGGGGCGTGACGTACCAGTCGGTGCTTGCCGAGGCCAAGGCCAAGATCAGACTTGCGGATCTTGGCCTGCAGTCCGTGACGCTCAGGCAAGCCGTCACGGGGGCGCGCCTGTTCGAGGTGGCTGGCGCAGCTAGCGGCAGCGTCGAGAAGGCGGACGCTCTGGCCGCCAAGCTCAGGGAGGTCCTCAAGCCTGAGGACGTCCGGATCTCCAGGCCATGCAAAACCGCAGAGGTGCGAATTGCTGGTCTGGATGACTCTGTGACCCCTGAGGAGGTGGTGGCGGCCGTCGCTCGCAGCGGCGAGTGTCCGCCTGACCACGTGCGGGCCGGCGACATACGCGCCGACGCTACCGGGCTCGGCATGGTCTGGGTCCGGTGTCCTGTGGCGTCGGCGAACAAGATCGCCAACAGCGGGCGATTGCTGGTAGGCTGGGTTGCGGCGAAAGTCAAGCTCCTGCAGCCCAGGGCCCTGCGGTGCTTCCGGTGCCTGGAATTGGGGCACGTCCGGGCTAAGTGCACCGCCGAGGTGGACCGCAGCGATTTCTGTTATCGCTGCGGCCGCATCATCATCGGTGGCATCAGTGCTCCGCTGAACCCAACTGCAGCCTCTGTACAGCTGCAGGAAGGCCAGCGGGGCACAAAGTGGGTGGAAGGGCCTGTGGCGTGCCTGCCAGCAAGGCCAAAAAAAAGAAGAGGAGCAACAAGCCTGCCGGGGGAGTCTCGCAACCCCCGCAGGCTGGCTCGGCCGACTCCCGGCCCAGGACTGATGCCGAGGTGATGGAGACCAACCAGTAATGGCTCTCCATCTCCTCCAGGGCAACATCAACCACTGTGCCAGAGCTCAGGATCTCCTGCTCCAGAGCATGGCAGAGTGGTCGATTCACGTGGCTGTGGTCGCCGAACCGTATTTTGTCCCCGCCCGCGACAACTGGGTGGGGTGTTTGGACGGTTTGGTGGCCATAATCGGCGGGGCTCTGATCGACCCGTCTCGGGGCCGCGGCTGGGTTGCCGCGGTCTCGGACGGCATCGCTGTTGTGGGGGCGTATTTCTCCCCCAACAAGAGTCTCGCCGACTTCGAGAGGTTCCTTGTCGAGTTGGGCGCCGTCGTAGGCCGCTACCTCCCTCGTCCCGTACTACTGCTCGGGGATCTCAACGCCAAGTCATCGGCGTGGGGATCCCCGGTCACCGATCCTCGGGGCGAGGCGCTGGAGGAGTGGGCGGTGACGACCGGTCTGGTCGTCCTAAATCGGGGCTCGGAGTATACCTGCGTGCGGCAGCGGGGCGGGTCTGTAGTGGACGTGTCGTTCGCTAGCCCCCCTGTCGCTAGCAGGGTCCGCGACTGGCGGGTCGCCGTGGAGGTGGAGACGCTATCGGATCACCGATACATCCGATTCGACGTCTCCGCCCAGACCGCGAGCGACCGCCGTCCAACAGCCCCGAACAACGACGGCCCGCGCTGGGCGCTTAAGCGCATCGACAGGGACCTACTCGAAGAAGCTGCAATTGTCCAGTCCTGGATAAGGGAGTCGGCGACCGACGGCACCGTCGACGTCGAAGCGGAGGCGCTGTGGTTCCGCGGGGCGATGACGCAGATCTGCGACGCGTCCATGCCCCGCGTCCGCACACAGTCCGCAAAGCGCCAAGTGTACTGGTGGACCGCCGAGATCGCGCAGTTGCGCGTCGCGTGTGTGGCGGCCCGTCGCCAGTACACTCGACACCGCCGACGACGTCGACGGAATACCGTCGAAGAGGACGCGCTGTATGAGGTGTACCGCGCGTCCAAGGAGAGGCTGTGGCTAGCCATCGGCGACTCGAAGTCGCAGGCCAGGGAAGAGCTGCTGGGGTCCCTAGACCGAGATCCGTGGGGGCGCCCCTACCGTATGGTGCGAGGCAAGTTACGCCCCTGGGCGCCTCCACTCACGGAGGGACTACAGCCCCAGCTGCTGGAGGAGGTTGTTTCGGCCCTCTTCCCTGAGCAGGCGGAGCACGATCCGCCGTCGATGGCATCGCCCTTGGCCACAGGCTCTCCTGAAGAGGAGAGCACCCAGGTCCCCGAGGTGACACAAGTGGAGACGAGAGCGGCCGTGTCGCGGCTCCGGGCTAAGAACACAGCGCCCGGGCCCGACGGAGTTCCTGGCCGAGCTCTCGTCTTGGCTCTGAAGGAGCTAGAGCCCCAGCTGAGAGGGCTCTTTACGGCATGCCTCGAGCGGGGCCAGTTTCCCAGCGTTTGGAAGGAGGGGAGGCTGGTCCTGCTCAAGAAGGAGGGGCGCCCCGCGGACTCGCCGTCCGCGTACCGGCCCATAGTGCTGCTTGACGAGGCGGGCAAACTTTTTGAGCGTGTCATCGCAGATCGCCTCGTCAGCCACTTGTCTGCAGAAGGGCCGGACTTGGCGGACAGCCAGTACGGCTTTCGTCGTGGGCGCTCCACCGTCGACGCCATAATGCGCGTGAGGGCCCTGGCGGAGGAAACGGTGTCCCGGGGTGGGGTGTTGTTGGCAGTATCGTTGGATATCTCCAACGCCTTCAACACCCTGCCCTGGAGTTGTATACGGGAGGCACTTGTCTATCATCGCGTGCCTCCCTACCTCCGCCGCACAGTAGGGGCTTATCTGGAGGCAAGGTGTGTCACCTATAGGGGACGTGACGGCGCAGGAAGGCGCGTCACTTCGTGCGGTGTTCCACAGGGATCGGTTCTGGGTCCGCTCCTGTGGAACATCGGGTACGACTGGGTGCTCAGAGGTGAGCTCCCGTCGGGCGCAGACATGACGTGTTACGCGGACGACACGCTTGTCACAGCCCGAGGGAGCTCCCACAGGGAAGCAGCGTTGCTAGCTACGGCTGCGGTGTCACAGGTGGTGAGCCGCATCCGTCGCCTGGGCCTGGAGGTGGCCCTGAGCAAGTCGGAGGCCATTGTGTTCCATGGCCCCCGACGCGCGCCGCCGCCGGGATCACACATCGTGGTCGGTGGGGCCCGGATAGCTGTCGGGTCCACCATGAAGTACCTAGGATTGGTGCTCGACAGCCGGTGGGAATTCGGACCCCACTTCCGGCGGCTGGCGCCCAAGCTGATGGGCGCGGCGGGCGCGCTTTCAACGCTGCTTCCCAATATGGGGGGCCCGAGCGCCGCCTGTAGGCGGTTGTACGTGGGGATCGTGCGGTCCATGGCCCTGTATGGGGCCCCGGTGTGGGCGATGGACCTGACGGCCTGCACCATCGCCATTCTGCGAAAGCCGCAGAGGGCGATGGCCGTCAGGGTCGTCCGCGGGTACCGCACGATTTCCTACGAGGCGGCTTGCGCTCTGGCCGGATCCCCGCCCTGGGACCTGGAGGCGAAAGTACTCGCGTCGCTGTATCGGTGGCGCGAGGAAGAGCGGGCACGGGGCTTCGGACCGGTGCAGCGGCAGATCGCGCTGCGCCGTACGGAGCTCCGCCAGGTCTTGGTGGCGGAATGGCGGGAAAGGCTTCTGCGCCCTACCGCCGGCCTCGCTACCGTCGAGGCGATCCGGCCAGTGCTCGACGCATGGCTCGGGAGAAGGCACGGCTCCCTGTCGTTTCGGGTGACGCAGGTGCTGTCGGGGCATGGGTGCTTCGGCAGGTACCTGTGTCGCATAGGCAGGGAGTCGGACGCTCGGTGCCACCACTGCGTCCATTGCGGGGAGGACACGGCGCAACACACGCTCCGGGAGTGTGTGTCCTGGGAGGAGCAGCGCCGTGCCCTCACCTCGATAGTAGGAGGCGATCTGTCGCTGCCGGCCGTTGTTCGGAGTATGGTCGGCAGCGCAGAGTCGTGGGACGCGGTGGTGTCCTTCTGCGAGGACGTGATGTCGCAGAAGGAAGCTGCGGAGCGGGAAAGGGAGATCTCGACTCTCAACCCCGCCCGCAGCAGGCGCACCGGGCGCCGGAGGAGGGCGGACAACGCCCTCTTCCGCCCCCCATAAACGGGTCCAGGGGCGACGGACTTGGGGAAGTCCCCGCCCCCCATGATAGGACCCGAGCCGGCGGCGCGCGTCTGTGTCCACGCGCGCCCCCGAGGCGATGCACGGGGTAGGACACCTCACTACCCCGTGCAGGAGACGAGGCCCGGCAGGACGGGCCGGCACCAGTGCGGGGCTGCGGACGAATCTGGATTCCCGCGGCCCCGCGCCCACGTGCGAGAAGCGACACCGGGGTGGTTTTAGCCGGTAAGAGTCCGGCACTGTTCCCGGCCGCCCCGATGGGCCGGGTTCGTCCATGAGGATTTCCCCACGTAAAAAAAAAAAAAAAAAAAGGTTGGGGGACCCCCCACAGCACATACGTCCACGTCGTGTCCCCTGGTAACGACCCAGTCCTGACCACCGTAACGGAGTGGCAGGCTGGGCTCGGCTAAAGTGTGCTGTGCATCGTAGCGTCTTACTTGTGACTTGAGTGCTACGACAGATCGGGAGACTATGTCTCAATCTCCGCGGGACGCCCTCGGGCGTTTCCGAAGACCGAAAAAAGGCCCTTCTCAGGGCCAACCAAAAGGCCCTTCTCAGGGCCAACCAAAAGGCCCTTCTCAGGGCCAACCAAAAGGCCCTTCTCAGGGCCAACCAAAAGGCCCTTTTCAGGGCCACCCCAAAGGCCCTTTTCAGGGCCAAACCGACGCTTCGGCGTCCGAAGCGAGCCGCGCGCCGTCTGCGGCGAGCTTCTTCGAGGGAGACATTGGGCTGTCGGAGTTCTCCGACGACGACGATCTCAGCTCACTCGGGTCTGACGCGGGCGAGTCCAGGCCGATGTCGCGCAAGCGCGCCTATTTGCGGGGAGGGTCTTCGGGTTCCTCGAGGGGTTCTGCGAAGAAGCCCGCGGTTGCATCGACCACCCACGACGTGGGCCTTGCGGATGCCCAACGCCAGCTGGACCTGGCCCGGCGGGAGATGCTTCAGAAGGAGCTAGAGGAGCGGGTTGCCGCGAAGGAGCAGCGGGCGCAAGCTGCCCGGGTCAAGTCCGGGTACGGTGCGTCCCGCGTGCTGTATGCCGACCACTCTGTGGCCGAGTTGGCACGGATGGCGGCGGAAGACGAGGAGGAGATCGTGGAGGTCGCGTCCAAATCCTCCAACCTCAAGGGGACCATACAAAAGGCCCTCAAATGCCGCGCCGCGAGCATGCGCGGCATCATTGAGGAGTTGGTGGCCAGAAAGGCCACTGATGAAACGAGGCAACTGCAGGCGAAGGTCGATCGCCTGCAGCAGGAGGTCAGCCAACTGCATCAAAAGCTGGCTGATGCCACCGCCCGGCCTAACCAGGCCGCACCGTCGCCTGCGGCAGAGGCCCCGCCCTCAAACCTGGAGGAGGTCGTCCGAAAGGTTGTTTTGGAGGAGCGGGCCTTCACCAGAGCCTGCCTAGCAGGCATAGAGGACCGGCTCCTGCCGGAGAAGCGCCTTCGGCCTCCGCTTGCAGCGGACAAGAGGCGAAGCGAGCCGGGTCCTGCCTCCTCGCAAAGGGTGGACGCCCCCCTGCCTTCCGCCACTCCGACCTGGAGCGAAGTGGTCAAGAAGGGTAAGGGGAAGGGGAAGGGCAAAAAGTCGGCACCGGCCGCGCCTGCTGCCCCCACCACCGCGACTCCCAGTCAGCCGAAGACTGGCGCGGGTAAGGGGAAGAAGAGAGGGGGAAAGCTCGTTCCCCCCAAGACCGCGGCCGTCGTTGTGACGCTCACCGCGGAGGCTGCGGAGCGGGGGGAGACATATTTGTCAGTGCTGATGCGGGCGCGTGCCAACGCCGACCCCGTCCAGCTGGGGATCGGCAGAGTCTCATGCCGACAGACTCAAACCGGGGCTCGAATCTTTGAGTTCCCGGGGGCGGAAGGCAACGCCAACGCCGACCTCTTCGCGGCAAAGCTGAGGGAAGCCATCGCGGACTCGGCGAAGGTGGCCCGACCGGTCAAGACGGCGGCCTTGGAGGTGACCGACCTCGACGATTCGGTCACCAAGGAGGAGGTGGTGGCGGCAGTCGCAGCCATTGGGGGCTGCAGTGTCGCAGCGGTGCAGGGCCGGGACATCAGACCCGGCCGCGGCGGCATGGGTGCCATGCGGCTCGAGTGCCCAGTCGCCGCCGCCAAAGCCGTCCTTGGAAAAGGGCGGCTCCTGGTGGGCTTCAGCTCGGGTGCAGTCCGGGCACTTGTGGCCGCGCCGCTGCGCTGCTACAGGTGCTTCGGCATTGGCCACACCCGGGCTCTCTGTCCGTCCACTATAGACAGGACAGATGTCTGCTACCGCTGTGGCAAGGACGGCCACAAAGCCGCCTCCTGCAAGGCTGCCACGCCGCACTGCGCTGTGTGTGCTGCCAGCGGCCGCCCTGCGGGGCATGTCATGACGGGGAGGAATTGCAACCCCTCCCCTAAGAAGGGCAAAGTGCGGGCACCGGTCGGGCCTGCCTCTCAAGATTCTCGCGCCGTTGTTCCCGTGGCGGGAACCTCGGCGGCTGCCGATGAGAGGGGTGCGATGTCCGATTAAGCATCGCACCCCCGCGGATGTCGCGGTCTCCCGCGTACTCCCCTCCCCTCTCGCTCTTAGAGAGGGGACCTGGATGCGTGGCCGCCGCGCAAAGAGGAGGGGGGAGATCTCTCCCTCCTCAAGGTGGTGATGGGCGGGCGGCAGGTGCGGGGGCGCCTCCGCCCGCATTGCACTCCACACCGCCTCCGTTGGACATTCCCGACCCTCCCCCCATGGGGAGGACGTGAGGGGCCCGCCGCGTAGGGCGGGCATTCGTCGAGGGGGACTGGACGTAAAGGCTACGCCGGTTTCCCAGTCCCTCTCCTTTCAGACGATGCGGGAATCCCGCTGGGTTTTTTAGTGGGTATACCGGGCTTGCCCGGGGAGTCCCACATACCCCCCCATTCCCCTGGATGGGGGGTATGCGTAACGCATTTTTCCCAGCGATACAAAAAAAAAAAAAAAAAAAAAAGGTTAGGTTAGGTTGGGGGACCCCCCACAGCGCATACGTCCACGTCGTGTCCCCTGGAAACGACCCAGTCCTGACCACCGTAACGGAGTGGCAGGCTGGGCTCGGCCAAAGTGTGCTGTGCTTCGTAGCGATCTCTTTCTGCCTTGTGCGTTACGAATTTTTGCGGAATGTCCAAACCTCTGCGGGACGCCCACGGGCGTTTTCTGCGACCAAAAGGCCCTTCTCAGGGCCAACCAAAAGGCCCTTCTCAGGGCCAACCCAAAGGCCCTTTTCAGGGCCAACCAAAAGGCCCTTCTCAGGGCCAAACCGACGCTTCTGAAGCGTCCGAAGCGAGCCGCGCGCCGTCTGCGGCGAGCTTCTGCGGGAGCCGATTCTTCGGCGGGATTGCGCTGTCGGAGGATTCCGACCAGGAATCCATCGTGTCACTCGTGTCGTGTACTTCAGACGCGGGCGAGTCTAGGCCGCTGTCGCGAAAGCGCGCCTATCGAAAGGAAGGGTCCGGCGAATCTTCGGCGAGTTCGGCGAAGGCAATGAGGGGCAAAAAGGTTACAGCGTCGGACACCCACGTCGTGGGCCTAGCGGACGCTCAACGCCAGTTAGACCTGGCCCGGCGGGAGCAGCTCCAGCAGGAGCTGGAGGAGCGGGTCGCCGCAAAAGAGCAGCGGGCGCGTACCGCTCGGGTCAGGTCCGGGTACGGCGCGTCCCGCGTGTTATACGCCGACCACTCCTTGGCCGAGTTGGCAAGGATGGCGGAGGAGGACGAGGAGGAGATAGCGGAGGTCGCCTCAAAGTCCTCAAACCTGAAGGGCACATTCCAAAAGGCCCTCAAATGCCGCGCCGCGAGCATGCGCGGCATCGTCGAGGAGTTGGTGTCCAGGAAGGCGACTGACGAAACACGACAGCTGCAGGCGAGGGTTGATCGCCTACAGACGGAGGTCAGCCAGCTTCACCAAAAACTGGCTGACGCCACCGCCCGGCCTAGCCAGGCCGCACCGCCGCCTGCGGTGGAGGCCCCCTCCTCCAACCTCGAGGACATCATCCGAAAGGTCGTAATGGAGGAGCGGGCGTTTACCAGAGCCTGCCTAGCGGGCATTGAGGACCGGCTCTTACCCGAGAAGCGCCTCCGGCCTGCACTAGCGGCCGACAAGAGGCGAAATGAGCCGGGTCCTTCCTCACAAAGAGAGGACGCCCCCCTTCCTTCCGCCGCACCGTCCAGCCAGGAGGGCTGGACTGAGGTTATCAGGAAGGGTAAGGGGAAGGGGAAGAAGACCTCCCATGCCCCCACCCCTGTCCCCGCCGCCGCACCTTCCAGCCAGCCGCAGACGGCTGGAAAGGGGAAGGGAAAGGGAAAGGGGAAAAAGTCGGCACCGGCCGCCCCTGCCGCCCCCACCTCCGCGACCCCCAGTCAGCCGCAGACTGGCGCGGGTAAGGGGAAGGGGAGAGGGGGTAAGAACCTTGTTCCGCCAAAGACCGCAGCCGTCGTGGTGACGCTCACCGCGGAGGCTGCGGAGCGGGGCGAAACGTACGCGTCCATTCTGTTGCGGGCGCGTGCCAACGCCAACCCCACCCAGCTGGGGATCAGCAGAGTATCCTGCCGACGGACTCAAACCGGGGCTCGGATTTTTGAGTTCCCGGGGGCTGAAGGCGGCGCCAGCGCCGACCTCTTCGCGGCCAAACTACGGGAGGTCATTGCGGACGCGGCGAAGGTGGCCCGACCAATAAAAATGGCGGCCTTGGAGGTGACCGACCTGGATGACTCCGTCACCAAGGAGGAGGTAGTGGCGGCGGTCGCAGCTATTGGGGGCTGCAGTGTCGCAGCGGTGCAGGGCCGGGACATCAGACCCGGCCGCGGCGGCATGGGCACCATGCGGCTCGAGTGCCCAGTCGCCGCTGCCAAAGCCGTCCTTCAAAAAGGGCGGCTGCTCGTGGGCTTTAGCTCGGGTGCGGTCCGGGCACTTGCGGACGCACCCCTGCGGTGTTACAGGTGTTTCGGCATCGGCCACACCCGAGCCCTCTGTCCGTCCACGGTGGATAGGACGGACAGCTGCTACCGTTGCGGCAAGGACGGCCACAAAGCCTCCTCCTGCACGGCCGCCACGCCGCACTGCACTGTGTGCGCTGCCAGCGGCCGCCCGGCGGGCCATATTATGAAGGGGAGGTTGTGCAACCCTCCCCCCAAGAAGGGAAAAGCGCAGGCGCCGGTCGGGCCTGCTGCTCACGCCGCTGTTCCCGTGGCGGGAACCTCGGCGGCTGCGGATGAGGGGGGTGCGATGTCCGACTGATGGATATAGTCATCGAACATCGCATCCTCCAGGCGAACACCAACCACTGCCGGGCAGCCCAGGATCTGTTGTTGCAGACGATGGCTGAGTGGTTGGTGGACTTGGCGGTGGTCGCCGAGCCCTACTCGATCCCCGGGCATTGGCTGGGCGACCTGGACGGCCTGGTGGCCATATTGTCGCGGCCCTCTACAGACTCCCCACCCCTCTCGCTCTTAGAGAGGGGACCGGGATACGTGGCTGCCGCGTGGGGGCCATCGTTGGCCATCGTTGGGGTATATTTCTCCCCAAACCGCCCTCTCTCCGACTTCGAGGACTTTCTGGAGATCCTCACTGCAGTCGTAGGGAGGGCGGCGCCGCGACAGGTCGTCGTGTTGGGCGACCTAAACGCCAAGTCGGCGGCCTGGGGCAGCCCGGCTGCCTCATGCGACGTCCGGGGGCGCGCCGTCGAGTTTTGGGCGACGTCGTGCGGCGTGTCCCTCCTCAACAGGGGGGCGGTCCACACGTGCGTGCGGCAGCGGGGAGGGTCAGTGGTCGACGTCTCGTTCGCTACCCCCGTGCTAGCCGCACGCATCGTGAACTGGCGGGTGGAGATGGTGGAAACCATGTCGGACCACCGATACGTGCGGTTCGACATCTCCACCCAGAGTCCCCGGGGACAGATGGCCCGCTCCAACGGGTCTCCTTTCCCCCGGTGGGCTCTCACTCGCCTGGACCGGGAGGCAGCCATGGAGGCGGCCTTCCTCCAGGACTGGTTGTCGCCCCCTGTCGAGCTCTCGGACGTCGACGCCGCAGCGGTCCGGCTCGGGGGATCTCTAACCGAGGTGTGCAACTCCAGCATGCCTCGCTCTCGCCGTCCGCCTCCTCGTCGCGCCGTCTACTGGTGGTCGCAGGAACTGGCGGGGCTCCGCGCCGCCTGTGCGGCAGTCAGGCGGGCCTACACGCGGAGCCGTCGGCGCGCCGCCGTCAACCGGAATCTGGTGGAAGAGGACCGCCTCTACGCTTCGTATCAAGAGGCAAAGGCGGCCCTCAAGACGGCCATGTGCGCCTCCAAGGACGCGGCGAGGGCCGAGATGCTGGAGTCCCTCGACAGGGATCCGTACGGGAGGCCATACAAGGCGGCGCGAAACAAGCTGCGCCCCCATGGTCCCCCGCTGACGGAAACCCTCGAGCCGGCACTGTTGGATGGGGTGGTCCGGTCGCTGTTCCCGCACCGCGACACCGACTTCACCCCACCAACGATGGACCCTCCGCAGGATGCGGCCTCGCCGGGGGAAGAGGTCCCCCCGGTGACTGCGGAGGAGTTCCACGCGGGTGTTATCGGCCTCCGCGCCAAAAAGACGGCGCCTGGACCGGACGGCGTCCCTGCTCGGGTGGTGGCCATTGCTGCCGCTCAAATGGAGGACAGGTTTCGGGACCTCTTCACCGCCTGCTTTACAGCTGGCAGGTTCCCGAAACCTTGGAAGGAGGGGCAGCTGTGCCTCCTCCGTAAAGAGGGACGCCCGGTCGACTCCCCCTCGGCATACCGGCCCATCGTTCTGCTCGATGAGGTCGGTAAAATGTTCGAGGGGATCATCGCCTGCCGCCTCAACGACCATCTGCGGGGGGTGGGGCCGGACCTGTCGGACGCCCAGTTCGGCTTCCGACGAGGCCGGTCCACCATCGACGCCCTGGCCCTACTCAAAGGCCAGGTGAAGGAGGCGATGGACGCGGGGGACGGGGTGCTGGCGGTGTCGTTCGACATCGCCAACGCCTTCAATTCCGTCCCCCACTCGACTATATTGGAGGCACTCCGATATCACGGAGTGCCTTCATACTTGAGAGGCCTCTTGGCCGACTACTTGGAGGACCGCGAGGTCCTCCTCGTAGACAAAATGTCGACGTTGAGGCGGTACGGCGCGGAGGCCGGCGTTCCACAGGGGTCGGTGCTGGGGCCCACCCTGTGGAACATAGGGTTCGATTGGCTCCTGCGGGGGGCCCTTCTCCCGGGCACGAGTGTAATCTGTTACGCGGACGACACACTCCTCACTGCCCGGGGGAAGAACTTTGGGGAGGCGGCCTGTCTGGCGTCGGCTGGCGGGTCCTTGGTGGCAGGGAGGATCCGCCGCCTGGGGTTGAGGGTGGCGCTGAACAAGACCGAGGCCGTGTTCTTCCGCGGGCCTCGGCAGCGCTGCCCTCCCGACGCCCACATTACTGTGGAGGGCGTCAGGATCGAGGTGAGGCCCCAGATGAAGTATCTGGGCCTGGTGCTGGACAGCAGGTGGCGCTTCGGCCCACATTTCAACGGGCTGTCGACGCGCCTGCTGAGGGCCGCTGACGCCCTCTCTTGGCTCCTCCCCAACCTGGGGGGACCCAGCGCACGGTGCCGGCGTCTGTATGCCGGCATCTTGCGGAGCATGGCCCTCTATGGGGCCCCAATCTGGTCAGACTCCCTCCGCAGGAGGGAGAACGCCACCGCCCTACGCAGGCCACAAAGGGCCATTGCACTGCGGGTGGCGAGGGCCTATAGGTCGGTTGGTTTTTCGGCGGCGTGCGCTCTGGCGGGTACCCCTCCTTGGGAGCTCGAGGCATGGGTGCTCGCCAGGGTGTACGAATGGACGGCGCGCCGAAGGGCGCTCGGAGAGCGCCCCACCGCGCAGGAGCGGGAGGCCGTGAGGCGGGAGGCGAGGGACGCCATCGTCGTCCACTGGACGGACGGCCAGTTCTGCGGCAATGGCTCGAGCGGAAACACGGTTTCCTTTCTTTTCGTCTGGTGCAGGTGCTGTCGGGGCACGGCTGCTTCGGCTCGCACCTGTACAGGATCGGGAGGGAGGAAACCCCAGCGTGCCACCACTGCGGCGCGGCAGAGGACACGGCGCGGCACACCCTCGAGGTCTGCCCCGCCTGGGCAGAGCCGCGCCGATGTCTGACTGCCGAGATCGGCCGAGATCTCTCGCTTCCCAGCGTTGTTCTGTCCATGCTGGGGAGCGAGGGGGCCTGGGCCGCGGTCGCCTCCTTTTGCGAGGATGTCATTTCGCAAAAGGAGGCGGCGGAGCGCGCGCGGGAGGATGACCCGCTCGCTGCGCCGCTCCGCAGGCGAAGAAGAGGAAGGAGAAGACTCCTTCCTCGCGGTGGTGATGGGCGGGCGACAGGCGCGGGGGCGCCTCCGCCCGCATTGCACTCCACACCACCTCCGCCGGACATTCCCGATCCTCCCCCAATGGGGAGGACGTGAGGGGCCCGCCGCCGTTGAGGCGGGCAATCGTCGAGGGGGACTGGACGTAAAGGCTACGCCGGTTTCCCAGTCCCCCTCCTTTCAGACGATGCGGGAATGCTGCTGGGTTTTTTAGTGGGTATACCGGGCTTGCCCGGGGAGTCCCACATACCCCCCCATTCCCCTGGATGGGGGGGATGCGTAAAGCATTTTTCCCAGCGATACAAAAAAAAAAAAAAAAAAAAAAAGGTTAGGTTAGGTTAGGTTTCGGCTGGCGGGTCCTTGGTGGCAGGGAGGATCCGCCGCCTGGGGTTGAGGGTGGCGCTGAACAAGACCGAGGCCGTGTTCTTCCGCGGGCCTCGGCAGCGCTGCCCTCCCGACGCCCACATTGCTGTGGAGGGCGTCAGGATCGAGGTGAGGCCCCAGATGAAGTATCTGGGCCTGGTGCTGGACAGCAGGTGGCGCTTCGGCCCACATTTCAACGGGCTGTCGACGCGCCTGCTGAGGGCCGCTGACGCCCTCTCTTGGCTCCTCCCCAACCTGGGGGGACCCAGCGCACGGTGCCGGCGTCTGTATGCCGGCATCTTGCGGAGCATGGCCCTCTATGGGGCTCCAATCTGGTCAGACTCCCTCCGCAGGAGGGAGAACGCCACCGCCCTACGCAGGCCACAGAGGGCCATTGCACTGCGGGTGGCGAGGGCCTATAGGTCGGTCGGTTTTTCGGCGGCGTGCGCTCTGGCGGGTACCCCTCCTTGGGAGCTCGAGGCGTGGGTGCTCGCCAGGGTGTACGAATGGACGGCGCGCCGAAGGGCGCTCGGAGAGCGCCCCACCGCGCAGGAGCGGGAGGCCGTGAGGCGGGAGGCGAGGGACGCCATCGTCGTCCACTGGACGGACGACCTCGCCACCGCCACTTTTGGCCGCCGCACGCTGGACGCGCTCGGGCCAGTTCTGCGGCAATGGCTCGAGCGGAAACACGGTTTCCTTTCTTTTCGTCTGGTGCAGGTGCTGTCGGGGCACGGCTGCTTCGGCTCGCACCTGTACAGGATCGGGAGGGAGGAAACCCCAGCGTGCCACCACTGCGGCGCGGCAGAGGACACGGCGCGGCACACCCTCGAGGTCTGCCCCGCCTGGGCAGAGCCGCGCCGATGTCTGACTGCCGAGATCGGCCGAGATCTCTCGCTTCCCAGCGTTGTTCTGTCCATGCTGGGGAGCGAGGGGGCCTGGGCCGCGGTCGCCTCCTTTTGCGAGGATGTCATTTCGCAAAAGGAGGCGGCGGAGCGCGCGCGGGAGGATGACCCGCTCGCTGCGCCGCTCCGCAGGCGAAGAAGAGGAAGGAGAAGACTCCTTCCTCGCGGTGGTGATGGGCGGGCGACAGGCGCGGGGGCGCCTCCGCCCGCATTGCACTCCACACCACCTCCGCCGGACATTCCCGATCCTCCCCCAATGGGGAGGACGTGAGGGGCCCGCCGCCGTTGAGGCGGGCAATCGTCGAGGGGGACTGGACGTAAAGGCTACGCCGGTTTCCCAGTCCCCCTCCTTTCAGACGATGCGGGAATGCTGCTGGGTTTTTTAGTGGGTATACCGGGCTTGCCCGGGGAGTCCCACATACCCCCCCATTCCCCTGGATGGGGGGGATGCGTAAAGCATTTTTCCCAGCGATACAAAAAAAAAAAAAAAAAAAAAAAGGTTAGGTTAGGTTAGGTTTCGGCTGGCGGGTCCTTGGTGGCAGGGAGGATCCGCCGCCTGGGGTTGAGGGTGGCGCTGAACAAGACCGAGGCCGTGTTCTTCCGCGGGCCTCGGCAGCGCTGCCCTCCCGACGCCCACATTGCTGTGGAGGGCGTCAGGATCGAGGTGAGGCCCCAGATGAAGTATCTGGGCCTGGTGCTGGACAGCAGGTGGCGCTTCGGCCCACATTTCAACGGGCTGTCGACGCGCCTGCTGAGGGCCGCTGACGCCCTCTCTTGGCTCCTCCCCAACCTGGGGGGACCCAGCGCACGGTGCCGGCGTCTGTATGCCGGCATCTTGCGGAGCATGGCCCTCTATGGGGCTCCAATCTGGTCAGACTCCCTCCGCAGGAGGGAGAACGCCACCGCCCTACGCAGGCCACAGAGGGCCATTGCACTGCGGGTGGCGAGGGCCTATAGGTCGGTCGGTTTTTCGGCGGCGTGCGCTCTGGCGGGTACCCCTCCTTGGGAGCTCGAGGCGTGGGTGCTCGCCAGGGTGTACGAATGGACGGCGCGCCGAAGGGCGCTCGGAGAGCGCCCCACCGCGCAGGAGCGGGAGGCCGTGAGGCGGGAGGCGAGGGACGCCATCGTCGTCCACTGGACGGACGACCTCGCCACCGCCACTTTTGGCCGCCGCACGCTGGACGCGCTCGGGCCAGTTCTGCGGCAATGGCTCGAGCGGAAACACGGTTTCCTTTCTTTTCGTCTGGTGCAGGTGCTGTCGGGGCACGGCTGCTTCGGCTCGCACCTGTACAGGATCGGGAGGGAGGAAACCCCAGCGTGCCACCACTGCGGCGCGGCAGAGGACACGGCGCGGCACACCCTCGAGGTCTGCCCCGCCTGGGCAGAGCCGCGCCGATGTCTGACTGCCGAGATCGGCCGAGATCTCTCGCTTCCCAGCGTTGTTCTGTCCATGCTGGGGAGCGAGGGGGCCTGGGCCGCGGTCGCCTCCTTTTGCGAGGATGTCATTTCGCAAAAGGAGGCGGCGGAGCGCGCGCGGGAGGATGACCCGCTCGCTGCGCCGCTCCGCAGGCGAAGAAGAGGAAGGAGAAGACTCCTTCCTCGCGGTGGTGATGGGCGGGCGACAGGCGCGGGGGCGCCTCCGCCCGCATTGCACTCCACACCACCTCCGCCGGACATTCCCGATCCTCCCCCAATGGGGAGGACGTGAGGGGCCCGCCGCCGTTGAGGCGGGCAATCGTCGAGGGGGACTGGACGTAAAGGCTACGCCGGTTTCCCAGTCCCCCTCCTTTCAGACGATGCGGGAATGCTGCTGGGTTTTTTAGTGGGTATACCGGGCCTGCCCGGGGAGTCCCACATACCCCCCCATTCCCCTGGATGGGGGGGATGCGTAAAGCATTTTTCCCAGCGATAAAAAAAAAAAAAAAAAAAAAAAAAAAAAAAAAAAAAAAAAAAAAAAAAAAAAGGTTAGGTTAGGTTAGGTTAGGTTGGGGTGCGCGCAGAAAACCTCCCCGTGTGTCTGGTGGCTGCTGGTCCCTTTCGGATACGTCCGGGGGGAAGAGCAGTCACTGGGCCGGTGCACCCTGGGCACGGGCAATAATCTCTTCGTGGGGGGTGGGGTAGAGGAGATTATTGCTCGTGGCGAATTTCTGCAGGAGCGGAGAAGTCGCTCCCGACGGCTCCCTTTCGTCACTCTGCACGCTGCAGAGCGCACGCTAAGGGAGCGAGGTGGTGTGCCGCGAGGCGCTTCACGCCTTGCGGTCTGGAGCAGTGGCAAGCTTGCCGCTGCTCGAGGTGGATTCCGTTTTCGGACACAAAAAAAAAAAAAAAAAAAAAAAAAAAAAGAAAAAAAAAAAAAAAAAAAAAAAAAAAAAAAAAAAAAAAAAAAAAAATCCACAAAAAAATTTACAAAATTCAATAAAACCACTAAAAATTACTACAAAATATATAAAACTACAAAAAAAATAAAAAACAAAAAATCAAAGAGAAAATAATATAAAACGAATCAATAAAACACTACAAAAAAAAAAAGGTATTAGCATTAAGTTTAGTTTTAAGATGCCGAACCACGGGCGGCTTATCCTGTTTCGAGGCATTCGCGGGCCTCGGGAGGACCAAATTCCCTCCCAAAAAGTGCGACCGCATCACCTTGGGGAAGTGGTGTGCGTATCTTCCCATCGTAAATATGAAAATGTCCGATAGCGAAAATGTTTTGTCGTGCGCTCCGGCTGACGCCCGGCGCTCGCGGGTACCCGGGCCCGCGAGTGTTAAGTTGACTACCGAAGTCTGCGCAGGGGTGGGCAACCAGGCCCCTGCGTCAGAAATGACTACTGGCGGATGCGTTCCATTTACCGGCCCAGTTCCTGCCGGTAACAAGAGCCGAGGAGGCTCCAGTCCTCTTGAGGACCCAATGTCGGAGGGGGAGTCGCGCGGACCCTCCACGAAGTTTTGGCGGAAGCGTTCGCGCGATCCAGGGTCGGTAGGTTTCTCATCCAGTGAGGAGAACCTATCGGCCCCCAAAGTTCCGACAGCGCGGCGAGGTGGTGTGACCTCGCGGTCGAAGCCACGGCGCGATGCCTCGGGACGCTTCCTTCCGCGTCCCGATACTCCGGCGGCCAGCGCAAGGGAGGAGTCCGACCGCGAGGTGAGGGGTGAGGACCCCGGCGGCGTGAGCAGTGCTTCCCTGGGAAGCACCAAGGCCGAGCTCAACGCCGCCAAAAGAGAGCAGCGGAAGGCGTTAGCGGCAGACGAAGTGTCGGAGATGGCCCGACGTGCCCGCGAACGCAGAGCCGCGCAAGTGGCAGGAGGCGAGGAGTTGTCGGCGGTGGACCTGAGTCGTCAGGTGTTGGACGGCGTGGACGTGGTCCTCAAGGTTGCCACCAAATCCGGCAGCCTGAAGGGCACGTTCACCCGTGCCTTGAAGGAAGCCGCCGACGACATCAGAGAGGCGGTGGGTACCCTCCTCAACCGGTCGGCCTCGGACGAGGTCTCCAGGCTGCAGGAGGAAAACTGCCGCCTCCGTTCGGATCTGGAGGATCTCCGCAGGGAGGTCGCTGCGCTGAGCGAGCAGCGGCGGCGACAACCTGCCTCCGATCCCCCTCCTGTCACAGCGACGCTGACTCCCGCACTGGTGCCGACTAGCGCACGTTCGGACGACGAAGTCGAAAGAATCGTCCGAATCTGCATGCTCCAGTGCGGGAGCATGATGAATGCTCGCCTGGAGGCGATTTCTCGGCGCCTCCCTCAGGAGACCCTCCGGCCGCCTCTTGCGGCGGACAAACGGAGGGCAGAAGAGGCGTCGAGAGCAGTGTCGCAGGGGAAGCCCGTGGAGGGTGTGAAGAAGCCCGCGGAGGGAACCCCTGCAGAGCCCACGACTTCCGGGTCCAAGGGCGAGACCTGGGCGACGGTCGTGGGCCGGAAGAAGGCCCGCAAAGCCGCGAAGAAGGCGTCAGCAGCCGCGCGCCCCCCCGGAAAGGCCGTTAAGGCGACTCCGGTGCCAGCGCGCCGGGCTGCAAAGGGCGGCCGCAATGTGCCGAGAGTTCGCACCCCGCGCTCCGAAGCCGTGACAATAACGCTTCAGCCCGGAGCCGCGGAGAGGGGTGTGACCTACCAAACGGTCATTGCGGAGGCCAAGGCCAAGATTAAGCTTGCCGATCTTGGCCTGCAGTCGGTGACGCTGAAGCAAGCCGTCACAGGTGCGCGGCTCTTCGAGGTGGCTGGCGCCTCCAGCGGCAGCGCAGAGAAGGCGGACGCTCTGGCCGCCAAGCTGCGAGAGGTCCTCAAGCCGGAGGACGTCCGGGTCTCCAGGCCATGCAAAACCGCAGAGGTGCGAATTGCTGGTCTGGACGACTCCGTGACCTCGGAGGAGGTGGTGGCGGCCGTCGCACGAAGTGGCGAGTGTCCGCCTGAAAACGTGCGGGCCGGCGACATACGCGCCGACGCTACCGGGCTCGGCATGGTCTGGGTCCGGTGTCCTGTGGCGTCGGCGAACAAGATCGCCAACAGTGGGCGTTTGCTGGTAGGCTGGGTTGCAGCGAGAGTGAAGCTCCTGCAGCCCAGGGCCTTGCGGTGCTTCCGGTGTCTGGAATTGGGGCACGTCCGGGCAAAATGCACCGCAGAGGTTGACCGCAGTGATTTCTGTTATCGCTGCGGTCGGCCCGGCCACAAGGCGGCCCAATGCTCCGCTGAGCCCAACTGCAGCCTCTGTACAGCTGCAGGAAGGCCGGCGGGGCACAAAGTGGGTGGAAGGGCCTGTGGCGTGCCTGCCAGCAAGGCCAAAAAAAATAAGAAGAGGAGCAACAAGCCTGCCGGGAGAGTCTCGCAACCCCCGCAGGCTGGCTCGGCCGACTCCCGGCCCAGGACTGATGCCGAGGTGATGGAGACCAATCAATAATGGCTCTCCATCTCCTCCAGGGCAACATCAACCACTCTGCCAGAGCTCAGGATCTCCTGCTCCAGAGCATGGCAGAGTGGTCGATTCACGTGGCTGTGGTCGCCGAACCGTATTTTGTCCCCGCCCGCGACAACTGGGTGGGGTGTTTGGACGGTTTGGTGGCCATAATCGGCGGGGCTCTGATCGACCCGTCTCGGGGCCGCGGCTGGGTTGCCGCGGTCTCGGACGGCATCGCTGTTGTGGGGGCGTATTTCTCCCCCAACAAGAGTCTCGCCGACTTCGAGAGGTTCCTTGTCGAGTTGGGCGCCGTCGTAGGCCGCTACCTCCCCCGTCCCGTACTGCTGCTCGGGGATCTCAACGCCAAGTCATCGGCGTGGGGATCCCCGGTCACCGATCCTCGGGGCGAGGCGCTGGAGGAGTGGGCGGTGACGACCGGTCTGGTCGTCCTGAATCGGGGCTCGGAGTATACCTGCGTGCGGCAGCGGGGCGGGTCCATAGTGGACGTGTCGTTCGCTAGCCCCCCTGTCGCTAGCAGGGTCCGTGACTGGCGGGTCGCCGTGGAGGTGGAGACGCTATCGGATCATCGATACATCCGATTCGACGTCTCCGCCCAGACCGCGAGCGACCGCCGTCCAACAGCCCCGAATAACGACGGCCCGCGCTGGGCGCTTAAGCGCATCGACAGGGACCTACTCGAAGAAGCTGCAATTGTCCAGTCCTGGATAAGGGAGTCGGCGACCGACGGCACCGTCGACGTCGAAGCGGAGGCGCTGTGGTTCCGCGGGGCGATGACGCAGATCTGCGACGCGTCCATGCCCCGCGTCCGCACACAGTCCGCAAAGCGCCGAGTGTACTGGTGGACCGCCGAGATCGCGCAGTTGCGCGTCGCGTGTGTGGCGGCCCGTCGCCAGTACACTCGACACCGCCGACGACGTCGACGGAATACCGTCGAAGAGGACGCGCTGTATGAGGTGTACCGCGCGTCCAAGGAGAGGCTGTGGCTAGCCATCGGCGACTCAAAGTCGCAGGCCAGGGAAGAGCTGCTGGGGTCCCTAGACCGAGATCCGTGGGGGCGCCCCTACCGTATGGTGCGAGGCAAGTTACGCCCCTGGGCGCCTCCACTCACGGAGGGACTACAGCCCCAGCTGCTGGAGGAGGTTGTTTCGGCCCTCTTCCCTGAGCAGGCGGAGCACGATCCGCCGTCGATGGCATCGCCCTTGGCCACAGGCTCTCCCGAAGAGGAGAGCACCCAGGTCCCAGAAGTGACACAAGCAGAGACGAGAGCGGCCGTGTCGCGGCTCCGGGCTAAGAACACAGCGCCCGGGCCCGACGGAGTTCCTGGCCGAGCTCTCGTCCTCGCTCTGAAGGAGCTAGAGCCCCATCTGAGAGGGCTCTTCACTGCATGCCTCGAGCGGGGCCAGTTTCCCAGCGTGTGGAAGGAGGGGAGGCTGGTCCTGCTCAAGAAGGAGGGGCGCCCCGCGGACTCGCCGTCCGCGTACCGGCCCATAGTGCTGCTCGACGAGGCGGGCAAACTGTTTGAGCGGATTATCGCAGATCGCCTCGTCAGCCACTTGTCTGCAGAAGGGCCGGACTTGGCGGACAGCCAGTACGGCTTTCGTCGTGGGCGCTCCACCGTGGACGCAATAATGCGCGTGAGAGCCCTGGCGGAGGAAACGGTGTCCCGGGGTGGGGTGGTGTTGGCAGTATCGTTGGATATATCCAACGCCTTCAACACCCTGCCCTGGAGTTGTATACGGGAGGCACTTGTCTACCATCGCGTGCCTCCCTACCTCCGCCGCACAGTAGGGGCTTATCTGGAGGCAAGATGTGTCACTTATAGGGGACGTGACGGCGCAGGAAGGCGCGTCACTTCGTGCGGTGTTCCACAGGGATCGGTTCTGGGTCCGCTCCTGTGGAACATCGGGTACGACTGGGTGCTCAGAGGTGAGCTCCCGTCGGGCGCAGACTTGACGTGTTACGCGGACGACACGCTTGTCACAGCCCGAGGGAGCTCCCACAGGGAAGCAGCGTTGCTAGCTACGGCTGCGGTGTCACAGGTGGTGAGCCGCATCCGTCGCCTGGGCCTGGAGGTGGCCCTGAGCAAGTCGGAGGCCATCGTGTTCCATGGCCCCCGACGCGCGCCGCCGCCGGGATCACACATCGTGGTCGGTGGGGCCCGGATAGCTGTCGAGTCCACCATGAAGTATCTGGGATTGGTGCTCGACAGCCGATGGGAATTCGGACCCCACTTCCGGCGGCTGGCGCCCAAGCTGATGGGCGCGGCGGGCGCGCTTTCAACGCTGCTTCCCAATATGGGGGGCCCGAGCGCCGCCTGTAGGCGGTTGTACGTGGGGATCGTGCGGTCCATGGCCCTGTATGGGGCCCCGGTGTGGGCGATGGACCTGACGGCCTGCACCATCGCCGTTCTGCGAAAGCCGCAGAGGGCGATGGCCGTCAGGGTCGTCCGCGGGTACCGCACGATTTCCTACGAGGCGGCTTGCGCTCTGGCCGGATCCCCGCCCTGGGACCTGGAGGCTAAAGTACTCGCGTCACTGTATCGGTGGCGCGAGGAAGAGCGGGCACGGGGCTTCAGACCGGTGCAGCGGCAGATCGCGCTGCGCCGAACGGAGCTCCGTCAGGTCTTGGTGGCGGAATGGCGGGACAGGCTTCTGCGCCCTACCGCCGGCCTCGCTACCGTCGAGGCGATCCGGCCAGTGCTCGACGCATGGCTCGGGAGAAGGCACGGCTCCCTGTCGTTTCGGGCGACGCAGGTGCTGTCGGGGCATGGGTGCTTCGGCAAGTACCTGTGTCGCATAGGCAGGGAGTCGGACGCTCGGTGCCACCACTGCGTCCATTGCGGGGAGGACACGGCGCAACACACGCTCCGGGAGTGTGTGTCCTGGGAGGAGCAGCGCCGTGCCCTCACCTCGGTAGTAGGAGGCGATCTGTCGCTGCCGGCCGTTGTTCGGAGTATGGTCGGCAGCGCAGAGTCGTGGGACGCGGTGGTGTCCTTCTGCGAGGACGTGATGTCGCAGAAGGAAGCTGCGGAGCGGGAAAGGGAGATCTCAACTCTCGACCCCGCCCGCAGCAGGCGCACCGGGCGCCGGAGGAGGGCGGACAACGCCCTCTTCCGCCCCCCATAAACGGGTCCAGGGGCGACGGACTTGGGGAAGTCCCCGCCCCCCATGATAGGACCCGAGCCGGCGGCGCGCGTCTGTGTCCACGCGCGCCCCCGAGGCGATGCACGGGGTAGGACACCTCACTACCCCGTGCAGGAGACGAGGCCCGGCAGGACGGGCCGGCACCAGTGCGGGGCTGCGGACGAATCAGGATTCCCGCGGCCCCGCGCCCACGTGCGAGAAGCGACACCGGGGTGGTTTTAGCCGGTAAGAGTCCGGCACTGTTCCCGGCCTCCCCAGGCCGGGTTCGTCCATGAGGATTTCCCCCCGAAAAAAAAAAAAAAAAAAAAAAAAAAAAAAGGTTAGGTTAGGTTAGGTTAGGTTGGGGTGCGCGCAGAAAACCTCCCCGTGTGCCTGGCGGCTGCTGGTCCCTTTCGGATACGTCCGGGGGGAAGAGCAGTAACTGGGCCGGTGCACCCTGGGCACGGGCAATAATCTCTTCGTGGGGGGTGGGGTAGAGGAGATTATTGCTCGTGGCGAATTTCTGCAGGAGCGGAGAAGTCGCTCCCGACGGCTCCCTTTCGGCACTCTGCACGCTGCAGAGCGCACGCTAAGGGAGCGAGGTGATAGGCCAAGAGGCGCGTCACGCCTGGCGGTCCTGAGCAGTGGCAAGCTTGCTGCTGCTCGAGGTGGATTTCTTTTAGGACAAAAAAAAAAAAAAAAAAAAAAAAAAAAAAAAAAAAAAAAAAAAAAAAAAAAAAAAATATTATAAAATTTTACAAAATCACTAAAAATTATTGAAAAAATCTACAAAATCTACAAAAAAAATAAAAAAACAAAAAATCAAAGAGAAAATAATATAAAACAAATCAATAAAACACCACAAAAAAATGTATTAGGATAAGTTTAGTTTTTAGATGCCGAACAACGGGCGGCATAACCTGTACTGAGGCATTCGCGGGCCTCGGGAGGACCAAATTCCCTCCCAAAAAGTGCGACCGCACCACCTTGGGGAAGTGGTGTGCGTATTACCCATAAGTAAAATGAAAATGTCCGATAAAGAGCTTGTTTTGTCGTGCGCTCCGGCTGACGCCCGGCGCTCGCGGGTACCCGGGCCCGCGAGTGTTAAATTGGTTACCGAAGTCTGCACAGGGGTGGGCAACCAGGCCCCTGTGTCAGAAATGATTACTGGCGGATGCGATCCGATTACCGGCAAAGCCGGTAACAAGAGCCGGGGAGGCTCCAGTCCCTGCGGGGACGCCATGTCGGAGGGGGAGTCGCGCGGACCCTCCACCAAATTTTGGCGCAAACGTTCGCGCGATCCGGGGTCGATAGGCTTCTCCTCTAGCGAGGAGAACCTGTCGGCCCCCAAAGTGCCGACAGCGCGGCGAGGCGGTGTGGCCTCACGGTCGCGGCCGCGGCGTGACTCATTGGGACGGTTCCTTCCGCGTCCCGACACGCCGGCGGCCAGCGAGAGGGAGGAGACTGACCGCGAGACGGCGGACCCGGGCGGCGTAAGCAGTGCTTCCCTCGGGAGCACCAAAGCCGAGCTCAACGCCGCCCGGAGAGAGCAGCGGAAGGCTGTGGCCGCGGACGAGGTCTCGGAAATGGCCAGGCGCGCTCGAGAGCGCAGGGCCGCGCAAGCGGCAGGAGGAGCTGAATTGTCGGCGGTGGACCTAAGTCGTCAGGTTCTGGACGGCGTGGACGTGGTCCTAAAGGTTGCCACCAAATCTGGCAGCCTGAAGGGCACGTTCACCCGTGCCCTAAAGGAAGCCGCCGACGACATCAGAGAGGCGGTGGGTACCCTCCTCAACCGGTCGGCCTCGGACGAGGTCTCCAGGTTGCAGGAGGAAAATTGCCGCCTCCGCACTGATCTGGAGGATCTCCGCAGGGAGGTCGCTGCGCTGAGCGAGCAGCGGCAGCGGCAACCTGCCTCCGATCCCCCTCCTGTCGCAGCGACGCCGACTCCCGCACTGGTGCCGAACAACGCACGATCAACGGACGATGAAGTGGAAAGAATCGTCCGGATCTGCATGCTCCAGTGCGGGAGCATGATGAATGCCCGCCTCGAGGCGATTTCTCGACGTCTCCCGCAGGAGACCCTCCGACCGCCTCTTGCGGCGGACAAACGGAGGGCAGAAGAGGCGTCGCGAGTAGTGCCGCAGGGGAAGCCCGTGGAGGGTGCTCGAAAGCCCGCGGAGGGAGCCCCTGTTGGCGAGCCCACGGCCGCCGGGTCTAAGGGTGAGACCTGGGCGACGGTCGTGGGCCGGAAAAAGGCCCGCAAAGCCGCCAAGAAGGCGTCAGCAGCCGCGCGCCCCCCCGGAAAGGCCGTTAAGGCGACTCCGGCGCCAGCGCACCGGGCTGCAAAGGGCGGCCGCAATGTGCCGAGAGTTCGCACCCCGCGCTCCGAAGCTGTAACAATAACGCTTCAGCCCGGAGCCGCGGAGAGGGGTGTGACCTACCAAACGGTCATTGCGGAGGCCAAGGCCAAGATTAAGCTTGCCGATCTTGGCCTGCAGTCGGTGACGCTGAAGCAAGCCGTCACAGGTGCGCGGCTCTTCGAGGTGGCTGGCGCCTCCAGCGGCAGCGCAGAGAAGGCGGACGCTCTGGCCGCCAAGCTCAGGGAGGTCCTAAAACCTGAGGACGTCCGGATCTCCAGGCCATGCAAAACCGCAGAGGTGCGAATTGCTGGTCTGGATGATTCAGTGACCCCTGAGGAGGTGGTGGCGGCCGTCGCTAGAAGCGGCGAGTGTCCGCCTGACCACGTGCGGGCCGGCGACATACGTGCCGACGCTACCGGGCTCGGCATGGTCTGGGTCCGGTGTCCTGTGGCGTCGGCGAATAAAATCACCAAAAGTGGTCGTTTGCTGGTGGGCTGGGTTGCAGCGAGGGTCAAGCTCCTGCAGCCCCGGGCCTTGCGGTGCTTCCGGTGCCTGGAACTGGGGCACGTCCGGGCAAAGTGCACCGCCGAGGTTGACCGCAGCGATTTCTGCTATCGCTGCGGCCGGCCCGGCCACAAGGCGGCCCAGTGCTCCGCTGAGCCCAACTGCAGCCTCTGTACAGCTGCAGGAAGGCCAGCGGGGCACAAGGTGGGCGGAAAGGCCTGTGGCGCGCCTGCCAGCAGGGCAAAAAAGAGAAAGAGGAGCAACAAGCCTGTCGGGGGAGTCTCGCAACCCCCGCAGGCTGGCTCGGCCGACTCCCGGCCCAGGACTGATGCCGAGGTGATGGAGACCAACCAGTAATGGCTCTCCATCTCCTCCAGGGCAACATCAACCACTGTGCCAGAGCTCAGGATCTCCTGCTCCAGAGCATGGCAGAGTGGTCGATTCACGTGGCTGTGGTCGCCGAACCGTATTTTGTCCCCGCCCGCGACAACTGGGTGGGGTGTTTGGACGGTTTGGTGGCCATAATCGGCGGGGCTCTGATCGACCCGTCTCGGGGCCGCGGCTGGGTTGCCGCGGTCTCGGACGGCATCGCTGTTGTGGGGGCGTATTTCTCCCCCAACAAGAGTCTCGCCGACTTCGAGAGGTTCCTTGTCGAGTTGGGCGCCGTCGTAGGCCGCTACCTCCCTCGTCCCGTACTGCTGCTCGGGGATCTCAACGCCAAGTCATCGGCGTGGGGATCCCCGGTCACCGATCCTCGGGGCGAGGCGCTGGAGGAGTGGGCGGTGACGACCGGTCTGGTCGTCCTGAATCGGGGCTCGGAGTATACCTGCGTGCGGCAGCGGGGCGGGTCTATAGTGGACGTGTCGTTCGCTAGCCCCCCTGTCGCTAGCAGGGTCCGCGACTGGCGGGTCGCCGTGGAGGTGGAGACGCTATCGGATCATCGATACATCCGATTCGACGTCTCCGCCCAGACCGCGAGCGACCGCCGTCCAACAGCCCCGAATAACGACGGCCCGCGCTGGGCGCTTAAGCGCATCGACAGGGACCTACTCGAAGAAGCCGCAATTGTCCAGTCCTGGATAAGGGAGTCGGCGACCGACGGCTCCGTCGACGTCGAAACGGAGGCGCTGTGGTTCCGCGGGGCGATGACGCAGATCTGCGACGCGTCCATGCCCCGCGTCCGCACACAGTCCGCAAAGCGCCAAGTGTACTGGTGGACCGCCGAGATCGCGCAGTTGCGCGTCGCGTGTGTGGCGGCCCGACGCCAGTACACTCGACACCGCCGACGACGTCGACGGAATACCGTCGAAGAGGACGCGCTGTATGAGGTGTACCGCGCGTCCAAGGAGAGGCTGTGGCTAGCCATCGGCGACTCAAAGTCGCAGGCCAGGGAAGAGCTGCTGGGGTCCCTAGACCGAGATCCGTGGGGGCGCCCCTACCGTATGGTGCGAGGCAAGTTACGCCCCTGGGCGCCCCCACTCACGGAGGGACTACAGCCCCAGCTGCTGGAGGAGGTTGTTTCGGCCCTCTTCCCTGAGCAGGCGGAGCACGATCCGCCGTCGATGGCTTCGCCCTTGGCCACAGGCTCTCCCGAAGAGGAGAGCACCCAGGTCCCAGAAGTGACACAAGCAGAGACGAGAGCGGCCGTGTCGCGGCTCCGGGCGAAGAACACTGCGCCCGGGCCCGACGGAGTTCCTGGCCGAGCTCTCGTCTTGGCTCTGAAGGAGCTAGAGCCCCATCTGAGAGGGCTCTTCACGGCATGCCTCGAGCGGGGCCAGTTTCCCAGCGTATGGAAGGAGGGGAGGCTGGTCCTGCTCAAGAAGGAGGGGCGCCCCGCGGACTCGCCGTCCGCGTACCGGCCCATAGTGCTGCTCGACGAGGCGGGCAAACTCTTTGAGCGAGTCATCGCAGATCGCCTCGTCAGCCACTTGTACACAGAAGGGCCGGACTTGGCGGACAGCCAATTCGGTTTTCGTCGTGGGCGCTCCACAGTCGACGCCATAATGCGCGTGAGGGCCCTGGCGGAGGAAGCGGTGTCCCGGGGTGGGGTGGTGTTGGCAGTGTCGTTAGACATCTCTAACGCCTTCAACACCCTGCCCTGGAGTTGTATACGGGAGGCACTGGTCTACCATCGCGTGCCTCCCTACCTCCGCCGCACAGTAGGGGCTTATCTGGAGGCAAGATGTGTCACTTATAGGGGACGTGACGGCGCAGGAAGGCGCGTCACTTCGTGCGGTGTTCCACAGGGATCGGTTCTGGGTCCGCTCCTGTGGAACATCGGGTACGACTGGGTGCTCAGAGGTGAGCTCCCGTCGGGCGCAGACTTGACGTGTTACGCGGACGACACGCTTGTCACAGCCCGAGGGAGCTCCCACAGGGAAGCAGCGTTGCTAGCCACGGCTGCGGTGTCACAGGTGGTGAGCCGCATCCGTCGCCTGGGCCTGGAGGTGGCCCTGAGCAAGTCGGAGGCCATCGTGTTCCATGGCCCCCGACGCGCGCCGCCGCCGGGATCACACATCGTGGTCGGTGGGGCCCGGATAGCTGTCGAGTCCACCATGAAGTATCTGGGATTGGTGCTCGACAGCCGATGGGAATTCGGACCCCACTTCCGGCGGCTGGCGCCCAAGCTGATGGGCGCGGCGGGCGCGCTTTCAACGCTGCTTCCCAATATGGGGGGCCCGAGCGCCGCCTGTAGGCGGTTGTACGTGGGGATCGTGCGGTCCATGGCCCTTTACGGGGCCCCGGTGTGGGCGATGGACCTGACGGCCTGCACCATCGCCATTCTGCGAAGGCCGCAGAGGGCGATGGCCGTCAGGGTCGTCCGCGGGTACCGCACGATTTCCTACGAGGCGGCTTGCGCTCTGGCCGGATCCCCGCCCTGGGACCTGGAGGCGAAAGTACTCGCGTCGCTGTATCGGTGGCGCGAGGAAGAGCGGGCACGGGGTTTCGGACCGGTGCAGCGGCAGATCGCGCTGCGCCGTACGGAGCTCCGCCAGGTCTTGGTGGCGGAATGGCGGGAGAGGCTTCTGCGCCCTACCGCCGGCCTCGCTACCGTCGAGGCGATCCGGCCAGTGCTCGACGCATGGCTCGGGAGAAGGCACGGCTCCCTGTCGTTTCGGGTGACGCAGGTGCTGTCGGGGCATGGGTGCTTCGGCAGGTACCTGTGTCGCATAGGCAGGGAGTCGGACGCTCGGTGCCACCACTGCGTCCATTGCGGGGAGGACACGGCGCAACACACGCTCCGGGAGTGTGTGTCCTGGGAGGAGCAGCGCCGTGCCCTCACCTCGGTAGTAGGAGGCGATCTGTCGCTGCCGGCCGTTGTTCGGAGTATGGTCGGCAGCGCAGAATCGTGGGACGCGGTGGTGTCCTTCTGCGAGGACGTGATGTCGCAGAAGGAAGCTGCGGAGCGGGAAAGGGAGATCTCAACTCTCAACCCCGCCCGCAGCAGGCGCACCGGGCGCCGGAGGAGGGCGGACAACGCCCTCTTCCGCCCCCCATAAACGGGTCCAGGGGCGACGGGCTTGGGGAAGTCCCCGCCCCCCATGATAGGACCCGAGCCGGCGGCGCGCGTCTGTGTCCACGCGCGCCCCCGAGGCGATGCACGGGGTAGGACACCTCACTACCCCGTGCAGGAGACGAGGCCCGGCAGGACGGGCCGGCACCAGTGCGGGGCTGCGGACGAATCAGGATTCCCGCGGCCCCGCGCGCACGTGCGAGAAGCGACACCGGGGTGGTTTTAGCCGGTAAGAGTCCGGCACTGTTCCCGGCCTCCCCAGGCCGGGTTCGTCCATGAGGATTTCCCCCCGAAAAAAAAAAAAAAAAAAAAAAAAAAAAAAAAAGGTTAGGTTAGGTTAGGTTGGGGTGCGCGCAGAAAACCTCCCCGTGTGTCTGGTGGCTGCTGGTCCCTTTCGGATACGTCCGGGGGGAAGAGCAGTCACTGGGCCGGTGCACCCTGGGCACGGGCAATAATCTCTTCGTGGGGGGTGGGGTAGAGGAGATTATTGCTCGTGGCGAATTTCTGCAGGAGCGGAGAAGTCGCTCCCGACGGCTCCCTTTTGGCACTCTGCACGCTGCAGAGCGCACACTAAGGGAGCGAGGTGGTGTGCCGCGAGGCGCTTCACGCCTTGCGGTCTGGAGCAGTGGCAAGCTTGCCGCTGCTCGAGGTGGATTCCGTTTTCGGACATAAAAAAAAAAAAAAAAAAACACAAAAAAAAAAAAAAAAAAAAAAAACACAAAAAACACAAAAAAATAATTAAAATTTTATAAAAACACTAAAAATTACTACAAAATATATAAAATCCACAAAAAAAATATAAAACAAAAATCAAGGAGAAAAATATAAAACAAATCTGGAAAAAAAAACACAAAAAAAAAAAAAAATATATATATATTAAGTTAGCATTAAGTTTAGTTTTAAGATGCCGAACCACGGGCGGCTTATCCTGTTTCGAGGCATTCGCGGGCCTCGGGAGGACCAAATTCCCTCCCAAAAGTGCGACCGCACCACCTTGGGGAAGTGGTGTGTGTACTACCCATATCGTAAAATGAAAATGTCCGATTATGAGAATAGTTTGTCGTGCGCTCCGGCTGACGCCCGGCGCTCGCGGGTACCCGGGCCCGCGAGTGTTAAATTGACTACCGAAGTCTGCACAGGGGTGGGCAACCAGGCCCCTGTGTCAGAAGTGACTACTGGCGGAAGCATTCCATTTACCGGCCCAGTTCCTGCCGGTAACAAGAGCCGAGGAGGCTCCAGTCCTCTTGAGGACCCAATGTCGGAGGGGGAGTCGCGCGGACTTACCACCAGGTTCTGGCGGAAGCGTTCGCGCGACCCAGGGTCGGTAGGTTTCTCATCCAGTGAGGAGAACCTATCGGCCCCCAAAGTGCCGACAGCGCGACGAGGCGGTGGGACCTCGCGGTCGAAGCCGCGGCGCGATGCCTCGGGACGCTTTCTTCCGCGTCCCGATACTCCGGCGGCCAGCGAAAGGGAGGAGTCCGACCGTGAGGCGAGGGGTGAGGACCCCGGCGGCGTGAGCAGTGCTTCCCTAGGGAGCACCAAAGCCGAGCTCAACGCCGCCAAAAGAGAGCAGCGGAAGGCGGTCGCGTCCGACGAGGTGTCGGAGATGGCGCGACGCGCTCGCGAGCGAAGGGCTGCGCAGGCAGCGTCAGGAGAGGGGATGTCGGCGGTGGACCTGAGTCGTCAGGTGTTGGACGGCGTGGACGTCGTCCTGAAGGTTGCCACCAAATCCGGCAGCCTGAAGGGCACGTTCACCCGTGCCCTCAAGGAAGCCGCCGACGACATCAGAGAGGCGGTGGGTACCCTCCTCAACCGGTCGGCCTCGGACGAGGTCTCCAGGTTGCAGGAGGAAAATTGCCGCCTCCGCACTGATCTGGAGGATCTCCGCAAGGAAGTCGCTGCGCTGAGCGAGCAGCGGCAGCGACAACCTGCCTCCGATCCCCCTCCTGTCACAGCGACGCTGACTCCCGCACTGGTGCCGACTAGCGCACGTTCGGACGACGAAGTCGAAAGAATCGTCCGAATCTGCATGCTCCAGTGCGGGAGCATGATGAATGCTCGCCTGGAGGCGATTTCTCGGCGCCTCCCTCAGGAGACCCTCCGGCCGCCTCTTGCGGCGGATAAACGGAGGGCAGAAGAGGCGTCGAGACCAGTGCCGACAAAAGCAGGGAAGCCCGCGGAGGGTAATAAAAAGCCCGCGGAGGGAACCCCTGCTGAGCCCACGACTTCCGGGTCCAAGGGCGAGACCTGGGCGACAGTCGTGGGCCGAAAGAAGGCCCGCAAAGCCGCAAAGAAGGCGACGGCCACCGCACGCGCTCCCAGCGGTCCCGCAAAGGCGGCTCCGCAACCTGCGCGTCGCGGCACTGCAAAGAGCGGTCGCAAAGCGCCGACTGTTCGCGCCCCGCGCTCCGAAGCTGTAACGGTCACTTTACAGCCTGGAGCTTCGGAGAGGGGCGTGACGTACCAGTCGGTGCTTGCCGAGGCCAAGGCCAAGATCAGACTTGCGGATCTTGGCCTGCAGTCCGTGACGCTCAGGCAAGCCGTCACGGGGGCGCGCCTATTCGAGGTGGCTGGTGCGGCTAGCGGCAGCGTCGAGAAGGCGGACGCTCTGGCCGCCAAGCTCAGGGAGGTCCTAAAACCTGAGGACGTCCGGATCTCCAGGCCATGCAAAACCGCAGAGGTGCGAATTGCTGGTCTGGATGATTCAGTGACCCCTGAGGAGGTGGTGGCGGCCGTCGCTAGAAGCGGCGAGTGTCCGCCTGACCACGTGCGGGCCGGCGACATACGCGCCGACGCTACCGGGCTCGGCATGGTCTGGGTCCGGTGTCCTGTGGCGTCGGCGAATAAAATCGCCAAAAGTGGTCGTTTGCTGGTGGGCTGGGTTGCAGCGAGGGTCAAGCTCCTGCAGCCCCGGGCCTTGCGGTGCTTCCGGTGCCTGGAACTGGGGCACGTCCGGGCAAAGTGCACCGCCGAGGTTGACCGCAGCGATTTCTGCTATCGCTGCGGCCGGCCCGGCCACAAGGCGGCCCAGTGCTCCGCTGAGCCCAACTGCAGCCTCTGTACAGCTGCAGGAAGGCCAGCGGGGCACAAGGTGGGCGGAAAGGCCTGTGGCGCGCCTGCCAGCAGGGCAAAAAAGAGAAAGAGGAGCAACAAGCCTGTCGGGGGAGTCTCGCAACCCCCGCAGGCTGGCTCGGCCGACTCCCGGCCCAGGACTGATGCCGAGGTGATGGAGACCAATCAATAATGGCTCTCCATCTCCTCCAGGGCAACATCAACCACTCTGCCAGAGCTCAGGATCTCCTGCTCCAGAGCATGGCAGAGTGGTCGATTCACGTGGCTGTGGTCGCCGAACCGTATTTTGTCCCCGCCCGCGACAACTGGGTGGGGTGTTTGGACGGTTTGGTGGCCATAATCGGCGGGGCTCTGATCGACCCGTCTCGGGGCCGCGGTTGGGTTGCCGCGGTCTCGGACGGCATCGCTGTTGTGGGGGCGTATTTCTCCCCCAACAAGAGTCTCGCCGACTTCGAGAGGTTCCTTGTCGAGTTGGGCGCCGTCGTAGGCCGCTACCTCCCTCGTCCCGTACTGCTGCTCGGGGATCTCAACGCCAAGTCATCGGCGTGGGGATCCCCGGTCACCGATCCTCGGGGCGAGGCGCTGGAGGAGTGGGCGGTGACGACCGGTCTGGTCGTCCTGAATCGGGGCTCGGAGTATACCTGCGTGCGGCAGCGGGGCGGGTCTATAGTGGACGTGTCGTTCGCTAGCCCCCCTGTCGCTAGCAGGGTCCGCGACTGGCGGGTCGCCGTGGAGGTGGAGACGCTATCGGATCATCGATACATCCGATTCGACGTCTCCGCCCAGACCGCGAGCGACCGCCGTCCAACAGCCCCGAATAACGACGGCCCGCGCTGGGCGCTTAAGCGCATCGACAGGGACCTACTCGAGGAAGCTGCAATTGTCCAGTCCTGGATAAGGGAGTCGGCGACCGACGGCACCGTCGACGTCGAAGCGGAGGCGCTGTGGTTCCGCGGGGCGATGACGCAGATCTGCGACGCGTCCATGCCCCGCGTCCGCACACAGTCCGCAAAGCGCCAAGTGTACTGGTGGACCGCCGAGATCGCGCAGTTGCGCGTCGCGTGCGTGGCGGCCCGTCGCCAGTACACTCGACACCGCCGACGACGTCGACGGAATACCGTCGAAGAGGACGCGCTGTATGAGGTGTACCGCGCGTCCAAGGAGAGGCTGTGGCTAGCCATCGGCGACTCAAAGTCGCAGGCCAGGGAAGAGCTGCTGGGGTCCCTAGACCGAGATCCGTGGGGGCGCCCCTACCGTATGGTGCGAGGCAAGTTACGCCCCTGGGCGCCCCCACTCACGGAGGGACTACAGCCCCAGCTGCTGGAGGAGGTTGTTTCGGCCCTCTTCCCTGAGCAGGCGGAGCATGATCCGCCGTCGATGGCTTCGCCCTTGGCCACAGGCTCTCCTGAAGAGGAGAGCACCCAGGTCCCAGAAGTGACACAAGCAGAGACGAGAGCGGCCGTGTCGCGGCTCCGGGCTAAGAACACTGCGCCCGGGCCCGACGGAGTTCCTGGCCGAGCTCTCGTCCTCGCTCTGAAGGAGCTAGAGCCCCATCTGAGAGGGCTCTTCACTGCATGCCTCGAGCGGGGCCAGTTTCCCAGCGTGTGGAAGGAGGGGAGGCTGGTCCTGCTCAAGAAGGAGGGGCGCCCCGCGGACTCGCCGTCCGCGTACCGGCCCATAGTGCTGCTTGACGAGGCGGGCAAACTTTTCGAGCGAGTCATCGCAGATCGCCTCGTCAGCCACTTGTTAACAGAAGGGCCGGACTTGGCAGACAGCCAGTTTGGTTTTCGGCGTGGGCGCTCCACCGTAGACGCCATAATGCGCGTGAGGGCCCTGGCGGAGGAAGCGGTGTCCCGGGGTGGGGTGGTGTTGGCAGTGTCGCTGGACATATCTAACGCCTTCAACACCCTGCCCTGGAGTTGTATACGGGAGGCACTGGTCTACCATCGCGTGCCTCCCTACCTCCGCCGCACAGTAGGGGCTTATCTGGAGGCAAGATGTGTCACTTATAGGGGACGTGACGGCGCAGGAAGGCGCGTCACTTCGTGCGGTGTTCCACAGGGATCGGTTCTGGGTCCGCTCCTGTGGAACATCGGGTACGACTGGGTGCTCAGAGGTGAGCTCCCGTCGGGCGCAGACTTGACGTGTTACGCGGACGACACGCTTGTCACAGCCCGAGGGAGCTCCCACAGGGAAGCAGCGTTGCTAGCTACGGCTGCGGTGTCACAGGTGGTGAGCCGCATCCGTCGCCTGGGCCTGGAGGTGGCCCTGAGCAAGTCGGAGGCCATCGTGTTCCATGGCCCCCGACGCGCGCCGCCGCCGGGATCACACATCGTGGTCGGTGGGGCCCGGATAGCTGTCGAGTCCACCATGAAGTATCTGGGATTGGTGCTCGACAGCCGATGGGAATTCGGACCCCACTTCCGGCGGCTGGCGCCCAAGCTGATGGGCGCGGCGGGCGCGCTTTCAACGCTGCTTCCCAATATGGGGGGCCCGAGCGCCGCCTGTAGGCGGTTGTACGTGGGGATCGTGCGGTCCATGGCCCTGTATGGGGCCCCGGTGTGGGCGATGGACCTGACGGCCTGCACCATCGCCGTTCTGCGAAAGCCGCAGAGGGCGATGGCCGTCAGGGTCGTCCGCGGGTACCGCACGATTTCCTACGAGGCGGCTTGCGCTCTGGCCGGATCCCCGCCCTGGGACCTGGAGGCTAAAGTACTCGCGTCACTGTATCGGTGGCGCGAGGAAGAGCGGGCACGGGGCTTCAGACCGGTGCAGCGGCAGATCGCGCTGCGCCGAACGGAGCTCCGTCAGGTCTTGGTGGCGGAATGGCGGGAAAGGCTTCTGCGCCCTACCGCCGGCCTCGCTACCGTCGAGGCGATCCGGCCAGTGCTCGACGCATGGCTCGGGAGAAGGCACGGCTCCCTGTCGTTTCGGGTGACGCAGGTGCTGTCGGGGCATGGGTGCTTCGGCAGGTACCTGTGTCGCATAGGCAGGGAGTCGGACGCTCGGTGCCACCACTGCGTCCATTGCGGGGAGGACACGGCGCAACACACGCTCCGGGAGTGTGTGTCCTGGGAGGAGCAGCGCCGTGCCCTCACCTCGGTAGTAGGAGGCGATCTGTCGCTGCCGGCCGTTGTTCGGAGTATGGTCGGCAGCGCAGAGTCGTGGGACGCGGTGGTGTCCTTCTGCGAGGACGTGATGTCGCAGAAGGAAGCTGCGGAGCGGGAAAGGGAGATTTCCACTCTCGACCCCGCCCGCAGCAGGCGCACCGGGCGCCGGAGGAGGGCGGACAACGCCCTCTTCCGCCCCCCATAAACGGGTCCAGGGGCGACGGACTTGGGGAAGTCCCCGCCCCCCATGATAGGACCCGAGCCGGCGGCGCGCGTCTGTGTCCACGCGCGCCCCCGAGGCGATGCACGGGGTAGGACACCTCACTACCCCGTGCAGGAGACGAGGCCCGGCAGGACGGGCCGGCACCAGTGCGGGGCTGCGGACGAATCTGGATTCCCGCGGCCCCGCGCCCACGTGCGAGAAGCGACACCGGGGTGGTTTTAGCCGGTAAGAGTCCGGCACTGTTCCCGGCCTCCCCAGGCCGGGTTCGTCCATGAGGATTTCCCCCCGAAAAAAAAAAAAAAAAAAAAAAAAAAAAAAAAAAAAAAAAAAAAAAAAAGGTTAGGTTAGGTTAGGTTGGGGGACCACCCCACAGTGCTTACGTCCTCGTCGTGTCCCCTGGAAACGACCCAGTCCTGACCACCGTAACGGAGTGGCAGGCTGGGCTCGGCCAAAGTGCACTGTGCATCGTAGTAATCTCTGTGTTTTGCGTGCTACGATAGCGGGAGACCATGTCTCAATCCCCGCGGGACGCCCTCGGGCGTTTCAAAAAGCCTAAAAAAGGCCCTTCTCAGGGCCAACCAAAAGGCCCTTCTCAGGGCCAACCAAAAGGCCCTTTTCAGGGCCACCCCAAAGGCCCTTTTCAGGGCCACCCCAAAGGCCCTTTTCAGGGCCAAACCGACGCTTCGGCGTCCGAAGCGAGCCGCGCGCCGTCTGCGGCGAGCTTCTTTGAGGGAGACATTGGGCTGTCGGAGCTCTCCGACGACGATGTCAGCTCACTCGGTTCTGACGCGGGCGAGTCCAGGCCGATGTCGCGCAAGCGCGCCTATTTGCGGGGAGGGTCTTCGGGTTCCTCGAGGGGTTCTGCGAAGAAGCCCGCGGTTGCATCGACCACCCACGACGTGGGCCTTGCGGATGCCCAACGCCAGCTGGACCTGGCCCGGCGGGAGATGCTTCAGAAGGAGCTAGAGGAGCGGGTTGCCGCGAAGGAGCAGCGGGCGCAAGCTGCCCGGGTCAAGTCCGGGTACGGCGCGTCCCGCGTGCTGTATGCCGACCACTCTGTGGCCGAGTTGGCACGGATGGCGGCGGAAGACGAGGAGGAGATCGTGGAGGTCGCGTCCAAATCCTCCAACCTCAAGGGGACCATACAAAAGGCCCTCAAATGCCGCGCCGCGAGCATGCGCGGCATCATTGAGGAGTTGGTGGCCAGAAAGGCCACTGATGAAACGAGACAACTGCAGGCGAAGGTCGATCGCCTGCAGTTAGAGGTGAGCCAGCTTCACCAGAAGCTGGCCGACGTCACCGCCCGGCCTAGCCAGGCCGCGCCGTCGCCTGCGGCAGAGGCCCCGCCCTCCAACCTTGAGGATGTCGTCCGAAAGGTTGTTATGGAGGAGCGGGCCTTCACCAGAGCCTGCATTGCGGGAATAGAGGACCGGCTCTTGCCGGAAAAGCGCCTCCGACCTCCACTAGCTGCGGACAAGAGGCGTATCGAGCCGGGTCCTTCCACGCAAAAGGAGGACGTCCCCCTTCCTTCCGCCACTCCGACCTGGAGCGAAGTGGTCAAGAAGGGCAAGGGGAAGGGAAAGGGGAAGAAGTCGGCACCGGCCGCGCCTGCCGCCCCCAACACCGCGACTCCCAGTCAGCCGAAGACTGGCGCGGGTAAGGGGAAGAAGAGAGGGGGAAAGCTCGTTCCCCCCAAGACCGCGGCCGTCGTTGTGACGCTCACCGCGGAGGCTGCGGAGCGGGGGGAAACATACTTGTCGGTATTGATGCGGGCGCGTGCCAATGCCGACCCCGTCCAGCTGGGGATCGGCAGGGTGTCCTGCCGACGGACCCAAACCGGGGCTCGAATATTCGAGTTCCCGGGGGCAGAGGGCAGCGCAAACGCGGACCTCTTCGCGGCAAAGCTGAGGGAGGCCATCGCGGACTCGGCGAAGGTGGCCCGACCGATCAAAACGGCGGCCTTGGAGGTGACCGACCTTGACGACTCGGTCACCAAGGAAGAGGTCGTCGCGGCAGTCGCGGCCATTGGGGGCTGCAGCGTCGCAGCGGTGCAAGGCCGGGACATCAGACCCGGCCGCGGCGGCATGGGCACCATGCGGCTCGAGTGCCCAGTCGCCGCTGCCAAAGCCGTCCTTCAAAAAGGGCGGCTGCTCGTGGGCTTCAGCTCGGGTGCGGTCCGGGCACTTGCGGACGCACCTCTGCGGTGCTTCAGGTGCTTCGGCATTGGCCACACCCGAGCCCTCTGTTCGTCCACGGTGGACAGGTCGGAGACCTGCTACCGCTGCGGCAAGGACGGCCACAAAGCCGTCTCCTGTACGGCCGCCACGCCGCACTGCGCTGTCTGCGCTGCCAGCGGCCTCCCGGCGGGCCACGTTATGACGGGGAGGATGTGTCATCCTTCCCCCAAGAAGGGCAAAGCGCAGACGCCGGTCGGGCCTGCTGCTTCTCGTGTCTCTCGCGCCGTAGTCCCCGTGGCGGGAACTTCGGCGGCTGTCGATGAGAGGGGCGCGATGTCCGATTGAGCATCGCACCCCCGCGGATGTCGCGGTCTCCCGCGTACTCCCCTCCCCTCTCGCTCTTAGAGAGGGGACCTGGATGCGTGGCCGCCGCGCAAAGAGGAGGGGGGAGATCCTCTCCCTCCTCAAGGTGGTGATGGGCGGGCGGCAGGTGCGGGGGCGCCTCCGCCCGCATTGCACTCCACACCGCCTCCGCTGGATATTCCCGACCCTCCCCCCATGGGGAGGACGTGAGGGGCCCGCCGCATAGGGCGGGCAGTCGTCGAGGGGGACTGGACGTAAAGGCTACGCCGGTTTCCCAGTCCCTCTCCTTTCAGACGATGCGGGAATCCCGCTGGGTTTTTTAGTGGGTATACCGGGCTTGCCCGGGGAGTCCCACATACCCCCCCATTCCCCTGGATGGGGGGTATGCGTAACGCATTTTTCCCAGCGATACAAAAAAAAAAAAAAAAAAAAAAAAAGGTTAGGTTAGGTTGGGGGACCCCCCACAGCGCATACGTCCACGTCGTGTCCCCTGGAAACGACCCAGTCCTGACCACCGTAACGGAGTGGCAGGCTGGGCTCGGCTAAACTGTGCTGTGATTCGTAGTGACCTTCTGCCTTGTGCGCTACGAACTTTGCGGAAATGTCCAAATCCCTGCGGGACGCCCACGGGCGTTTTCTGCGACCAAAAGGCCCTTCTCAGGGCCAACCAAAAGGCCCTTCTCAGGGCCAACCAAAAGGCCCTTCTCAGGGCCAACCCAAAGGCCCTTCTCAGGGCCAACCCAAAGGCCCTTCTCAGGGCCAACCCAAAGGCCCTTCTCAGGGCCAAACCGACGCTTCGGCGTCAGAAGCGAGCCGCGCGCCGTCTGTGGCGAGCTTCTGCGGGAGTCGGTTCTTCGGCGGTATTGGGCTGTCGGAGGATTCCGACAACGATTCCATCGTGTCACTCGTGTCGTGTACTTCAGACGCGGGCGAGTCTAGGCCGCTGTCGCGAAAGCGCGCCTATCGAAAGGAAGGGTCCGGCGAATCTTCGGCTAGTTCGGCGAAGGCAATGAGGGGCAAAAAGGTTACAGCGTCGGACACCCACGTCGTGGGCTTAGCGGACGCTCAACGCCAGTTAGACCTGGCCCGGCGGGAGCAGCTCCAGCAGGAGCTTGAGGAGCGGGTCGCCGCAAAAGAGCAGCGGGCGCGTACCGCCCGGGTCAGGTCCGGGTACGGCGCGTCCCGCGTGTTGTACGCCGACCACTCCTTGGCCGAGTTGGCAAGGATGGCGGAGGAGGACGAGGAGGAGATAGCGGAGGTCGCCTCAAAGTCCTCAAACCTGAAGGGCACATTTCAAAAGGCCCTCTAATGCCGCGCCGCGAGCATGCGCGGCATCGTCGAGGAGTTGGTGTCCAGGAAGGCGACCGACGAAACACGACAGCTGCAGGCGAGGGTGGATCGCCTACAGACGGAGGTCAGCCAGCTTCACCAAAAACTGGCTGACGCCACCGCCCGGCCTAGCCAGGCCGCACCGCCGCCTGCGGTGGAGGCCCCCTCCTCCAACCTCGAGGACATCATCCGAAAGGTCGTAATGGAGGAGCGGGCGTTCACCAGAGCCTGCCTAGCGGGTATTGAGGACCGGCTCTTACCGGAGAAGCGCCTCCGGCCTGCACTAGCGGCCGACAAGAGGCGAAATGAGCCGGGTCCTTCCTCACAAAGAGAGGACGCCCTCCTTCCTTCCGCAGCGCCGTCCAGCCAGGAGGGCTGGACTGAGGTTATCAGGAAGGGTAAGGGGAAGGGGAAGAAGACCTCCCATGCCCCCACCCCTGTCCCCGCCGCCGCACCTTCCAGCCAGCCGCAGACGGCTGGAAAGGGGAAGGGAAAGGGCAAGGGGAAAAAGTCGGCACCGGCCGCCCCTGCCGCCCCCACCTCCGCGACCCCCAGTCAGCCGCAGACTGGCGCGGGTAAGGGGAAGGGGAAGGGGAGAGGGGGTAAGAACCTTGTTCCGCCAAAGACCGCAGCCGTCGTGGTGACGCTCACCGCGGAGGCTGCGGAGCGGGGCGAAACGTACGCGTCCGTTCTGTTGCGGGCGCGTGCCAACGCCGACCCCACCCAGCTGGGGATCAGCAGAGTGTCCTGCCGACGGACCCAAACGGGGGCTCGCATTTTCGAGTTCCCAGGGGCGGAAGGCAGCGCCAGCGCCGACCTCTTCGCGTCCAAGCTGCGAGAGGTCATCGCGGATGCGGCGAAGGTGGCCCGACCAGTGAAGATGGCGGCCTTAGAGGTGGCCGACCTCGACGACTCCGTCACCAAGGAGGAGGTCGTGGCTGCAGTCGTAGCAATCGGGGGCTGCAGCGTCGCAGCGGTACAGGGCCGGGACATCAGACCCGGCCGCGGCGGCATGGGCACCATGCGGCTCGAGTGCCCAGTCGCCGCTGCCAAAGCCGTCCTTCAAAAAGGGCGGCTGCTCGTGGGCTTCAGCTCGGGTGCGGTCCGGGCACTTGCGGACGCACCCTTGCGGTGTTACAGGTGTTTCGGCATCGGCCACACCCGAGCCCTCTGTCCGTCCACGGTAGATAGGACGGACAGCTGCTACCGTTGCGGCAAGGACGGCCACAAAGCCTCCTCCTGCACGGCCGCCACGCCGCACTGCACTGTGTGCGCTGCCGCGGGCCGCCCGGCGGGCCATATTATGAAGGGGAGGTTGTGCAACCCTCCCCCCAAGAAGGGAAAAGCGCAGGTGCCGGTCGGGCCTGCTGCTCACGCCGCTGTTCCCGTGGCGGGAACCTCGGCGGCTGCGGATGAGGGGGGTGCGATGTCCGACTGATGGATATAGTCATCGAACATCGCATCCTCCAGGCGAACACCAACCACTGCCGGGCAGCCCAGGATCTGTTGTTTCAGACGATGGCTGAGTGGTTGGTGGACTTGGCGGTGGTCGCCGAGCCCTACTCGGTCCCCGGGCATTGGCTGGGCGACCTGGACGGCCTGGTGGCCATATTGTCGCGGCCCTCTACAGACTCCCCACCCCTCTCGCTCTTAGAGAGGGGACCGGGATACGTGGCTGCCGCGTGGGGGCCATCGTTGGCCATCGTTGGGGTATATTTCTCCCCAAACCGCCCTCTCTCCGACTTCGAGGACTTTCTGGAGATCCTCACTGCAGTCGTAGGGAGGGCGGCGCCGCGACAGGTCGTCGTGTTGGGCGACCTAAACGCCAAGTCGGCGGCCTGGGGCAACCCGGCTGCCTCATGCGACGTCCGGGGGCGCGCCGTCGAGTTTTGGGCGACGTCGTGCGGCGTGTCCCTCCTCAACAGGGGGGCGGTCCACACGTGCGTGCGGCAGCGGGGAGGGTCAGTGGTCGACGTCTCGTTCGCCACCCCCGTGCTAGCCGCACGCATCGTGAACTGGCGGGTGGAGATGGTGGAAACCATGTCGGACCACCGATACGTGCGGTTCGACATCTCCACCCAGAGTCCCCGGGGACGGATGGCCCGCTCCAACGGGTCTCCTTTCCCCCGGTGGGCTCTCACTCGCCTGGACCGGGAGGCAGCCATGGAGGCGGCCTTCCTCCAGGACTGGTTGTCGCCCCCTGTCGAGCTCTCGGACGTCGACGCCGCAGCGGTCCGGCTCGGGGGATCTCTGACCGAGGTGTGCAACTCCAGCATGCCTCGCTCTCGCCGTCCGCCTCCTCGTCGCGCCGTCTACTGGTGGTCGCAGGAACTGGCGGGGCTCCGCGCCGCCTGTGCGGCAGTCAGGCGGGCCTACACGCGGAGCCGTCGGCGCGCCGCCGTCAACCGGAATCTGGTGGAAGAGGACCGCCTCTACGCTTCGTATCAAGAGGCAAAGGCGGCCCTCAAGACGGCCATGTGCGCCTCCAAGGACGCGGCGAGAGCCGAGATGCTGGAGTCCCTCGACAGGGATCCGTACGGGAGGCCATACAAGGCGGCGCGAAACAAGCTGCGCCCCCATGGTCCCCCGCTGACGGAAACCCTCGAGCCGGCACTGTTGGATGGGGTGGTCCGGTCGCTGTTCCCGCACCGCGAGACCGACTTCACCCCACCAACGATGGACCCTCCGCAGGATGCGGCCTCGCCGGGGGAAGAGGTCCCCCCGGTGACTGCGGAGGAGTTCCACGCGGGTGTTATCGGCCTCCGCGCCAAAAAGACGGCGCCTGGACCGGACGGCGTCCCTGCTCGGGTGGTGGCCATTGCTGCCGCTCAAATGGAGGACAGGTTTCGGGACCTCTTCACCGCCTGCTTTACAGCTGGCAGGTTCCCGAGACCTTGGAAGGAGGGGCAGCTGTGCCTCCTCCGTAAAGAGGGACGCCCGGTCGACTCCCCCTCGGCATACCGGCCCATCGTTCTGCTCGATGAGGTCGGTAAAATGTTCGAGGGGATCATCGCCTGCCGCCTCAACGACCATCTGCGGGGGGTGGGGCCGGACCTGTCGGACGCCCAGTTCGGCTTCCGACGAGGCCGGTCCACCATCGACGCCCTGGCCCTACTCAAAGGCCAGGTGAAGGAGGCGATGGACGCGGGGGACGGGGTGCTGGCGGTGTCGTTCGACATCGCCAACGCCTTCAATTCCGTCCCCCACTCGACTATATTGGAGGCACTCCGATATCACGGAGTGCCTTCATACTTGAGGGGCCTCTTGGCCGACTACTTGGAGGACCGCGAGGTCCTCCTTGTAGACAAAACGTCAACGTTGAGGCGGTACGGCGCGGAGGCCGGCGTTCCACAGGGGTCGGTGCTGGGGCCCACCCTGTGGAACATAGGGTTCGATTGGCTCCTGCGGGGGGCCCTTCTCCCGGGCACGAGTGTGATCTGTTACGCGGACGACACACTCCTCACTGCCCGGGGGAAGAACTTTGGGGAGGCGGCCTGTCTGGCGTCGGCTGGCGGGTCCTTGGTGGCAGGGAGGATCCGCCGCCTGGGGTTGAGGGTGGCGCTGAACAAGACCGAGGCCGTGTTCTTCCGCGGGCCTCGGCAGCGCTGCCCTCCCGACGCCCACATTGCTGTGGAGGGCGTCAGGATCGAGGTGAGGCCCCAGATGAAGTATCTGGGCCTGGTGCTGGACAGCAGGTGGCGCTTCGGCCCACATTTCAACGGGCTGTCGACGCGCCTGCTGAGGGCCGCTGACGCCCTCTCTTGGCTCCTCCCCAACCTGGGGGGACCCAGCGCACGGTGCCGGCGTCTGTATGCCGGCATCTTGCGGAGCATGGCCCTCTATGGGGCTCCAATCTGGTCAGACTCCCTCCGCAGGAGGGAGAACGCCACCGCCCTACGCAGGCCACAAAGGGCCATTGCACTGCGGGTGGCGAGGGCCTATAGGTCGGTTGGTTTTTCGGCGGCGTGCGCTCTGGCGGGTACCCCTCCTTGGGAGCTCGAGGCATGGGTGCTCGCCAGGGTGTACGAATGGACGGCGCGCCGAAGGGCGCTCGGAGAGCGCCCCACCGCGCAGGAGCGGGAGGCCGTGAGGCGGGAGGCGAGGGACGCCATCGTCGTCCACTGGACGGACGACCTCGCCACCGCCACTTTTGGCCGCCGCACGCTGGACGCGCTCGGGCCAGTTCTGCGGCAATGGCTCGAGCGGAAACACGGTTTCCTTTCTTTTCGTCTGGTGCAGGTGCTGTCGGGGCACGGCTGCTTCGGCTCGCACCTGTACAGGATCGGGAGGGAGGAAACCCCAGCGTGCCACCACTGCGGCGCGGCAGAGGACACGGCGCGGCACACCCTCGAGGTCTGCCCCGCCTGGGCAGAGCCGCGCCGATGTCTGACCGCCGAGATCGGCCGGGATCTCTCGCTTCCCAGCGTTGTTCTGTCCATGCTGGGGAGCGAGGGGGCCTGGGCCGCGGTCGCCTCCTTTTGCGAGGATGTCATTTCGCAAAAGGAGGCGGCGGAGCGCGCGCGGGAAGATGACCCTCTCGCTGCGCCGCTCCGCAGGCGAAGAAGAGGAAGGAGAAGACTCCTTCCTCGCGGTGGTGATGGGCGGGCGACAGGCGCGGGGGCGCCTCCGCCCGCATTGCACTCCACACCACCTCCGCCGGACATTCCCGATCCTCCCCCATAATGGGGAGGACGTGAGGGGCCCGCCGCCGTTGAGGCGGGCAATCGTCGAGGGGGACTGGACGTAAAGGCTACGCCGGTTTCCCAGTCCCCCTCCTTTCAGACGATGCGGGAATGCTGCTGGGTTTTTTAGCGGGTATACCGGGCTTGCCCGGGGAGTCCCACATACCCCCCCATTCCCCTGGATGGGGGGGATGCGTAAAGCATTTTTCCCAGCGAGAAAAAAAAAAAAAAAAAAAAAAAAAAAAAAAAAAAAAGGTTAGGTTAGGTTCCCCACCGAGGGTGTCTCCACGTTGTCGTCGTGGTGGGGCTTGCGTGTCTCGATGATCCTGGAGCTTTGCCGGTAGAGTCACTCATGCCGGAAAGGTTCAGGGGAGAGGCCAGACTAAGAGGGACACCAGGAGGGGTCGCTCCTGCCTTGTCGACGCTCGTCGATTCGTCAAGGACGCGACCACACCCGCTGAGGTGCAGGCGCACCGAAGCGGGGTTCGTTTGCCCCCTCGTTCATCGAGGGGCAAACCTTTCGGCGGGTCCGCTGAGTCGGGTTGGCCGGACAGCGGACGGAGGCATGTATAATGCCGCCGCCGGGGGCTTGGCTTAACCGCCTGGCCCAGAGGAAGGACACCTCTAAGATAAAAAACCACGTAATCCCAAGTTTTGGGGGCGCGGCGAGGGGATGAATGGCCGTAGCGAGTACTGGTCGTTAGCGCCCCCCCCTGCTGGCACCTGCCGTCCCCAGCAGTAATTAGGCTTACCCGGTGTATGGAGCCACTGCCCGGGTGGACATATTTTGCTTCCATACTCGTGGGAACTATATGGAAAATTTAAATCTAAAACAAAAACAAAATTCAAATGACGAAGTGGGAGCGAAAGTACCGATGGTACTTGTGGAGAGGATGGGTGTGTTGTCGGACTCCGACAACGCATCGAGTGCGATGAGCGTAGAGAGCGTGAGTTCAAAGCGCTTAAGAAAACGACCAAGGAGCGTCGCTGACTCAGGGTCAGAATCAAATCTGAGCGATGCGGCGGTACCGGCCGCCAAGGTCGGTACGGTAAAAAAGGACGGAAGAGGGAGGCCGGCAACGACGGGGAAATACGTCGGGATTGGCCTGTCTAGGCGTGAGGCTGCGGCTGCCAAAAAGGCCGCAGACGCCGCCGAAAAACTTGAAGAAGACGAGCGACAGATTACGGCACTAACAAAGAGGGTGACGGATGGTAGGGTCACTCGGTTGTCGGAGTCGTCGTCTATAGCCTCCGAAATGTTCGTCGAGGCAGCGGAGCTCCCAGCCTCCGATCTCAATCGGAGAATGGTAGATGCTGTGGCGGCGATCAAGAGGGTCGGAAAAGTATCAAAGGGTCTTAGTGGCTGTAGCCAGAAAGCGCTCAAAGAGGCCACCGCCTCCATACTGGAGAGTGCTGAGGCCCTCATAAGCCGTACAACCACCGAAGAGACGGCTCTACTACGGGCACAAAACGCCAAGCTGGCGGCCCAAATGGCGGAGCTCCGCAAGGAGCATGAGGAGCTCAAGGCGGATATGGCGTCGTTCCGTCGCGAGCACCTCAGAAGGGAGGTGGGCCTGCCGCCCGCGCAGCCGCAAGCGCAGTCGCAGCCGCAGCCGCAAAAACAGCAGTCGCCGCAGGAGTCGGAGTTGACTCGCCTGATCCGTGAGGAGATGGCGAGCTTCAACGCCCGCTTCTCGGTGCTGGAGGGGAGGATATTACGACCTCCCCTAGCTGCAGACCATCGCAGCACGCCAGCGCCGTCATATGCTGCTAAAACCGCAGCACCCCGTGCCACACCATCGGCACAAGCGGCTGCTGCTACCACAAAGAAGACCACCCCAGAGACGATACCGTCAACCATCTCGTCTCAAGCAGAGGCCAAGGGGAAGAAACCAAACAAGAAGAAGGGGAAAACAGCGGAACAAGAGGGTGCCGCGGCTGCTTCAAAAGCGCCGCCCAAGCAAGCAATGCACCAAATACCAAAGCCCGCCGCACAAAAGGAGGCGGAGTGGACGGTTGCGGGCGCGCAACGAAATAGCAAGAAGGCGCGCCGCAAGGCCAAACAAAAGGCCAAAAAGACTGAGGCAGTGGCCAAAAAACAGGCTGCGAGGCTCCGTGCCCCTCGTTCCACGGCTGTCGTGTTAACGCTGCAGCCTGGAGCGGAGGAGCGGGGCTTGAGTTATGCCGGGATCCTGGCAAAGGCGAAAGCCGAAATTTCGCTCGCCGATCTCGGCATCACGGGCCTCCGGTGCAAACCGACCGCAACCGGAGCCCGCCTGCTGGAGATTTCTGGGGCCACTAGTGGCCCCAAAGCAGACGCTCTAGCTGAAAAGCTGAGGGCGTCGCTCGCCGTTGACGACGTCAGAGTGTCCAGGCCCACCAAATGCGCAGATCTGCGTATCTCGGGCTTGGACGACTCTGTAACATCAGAAGAAGTCGCCGCCGCAATATCCAAGGCCGGAGGCTGCCCGCTCGAAAACATCAAGGCGGGCACAATCCGCAGGGGCGCTTCCGGTCTCGGGACAATTATGGTCAGCTGTCCCGTGGCGGCGGCTAATAAAATAAATGAGGGCAAAAGAATCCTGGTGGGATGGGTCTCGGCGCAGGTCACTCTGCTGACGCCCAGACCCCTAAGGTGCTACCGCTGTCTGAAAGAAAGAAAGAAAAAGCATTTATTTCTGGACACGCACAGGAAGAAGACAATTACAAATAATAAAAAAAATAATAAAAACAAAATAGAAGAGAAATAAAAAAAAAAAAAAAATTAAATTAAAATCATTACATTATACCTGTACGAGGCCAGAAAAGGCTCCTATCTCAGCATAATGCTGCAGCATTTACCTGAGTAAATGCCGCAACGCTGATCTTCCGATAGGAGACCCATTAGTGATGCCACGGGCAACAACGAATATGCATACATACATCAAATAAACAATATTAAATATATACATAAAAAAAATAAAAATAAAATAAGACTAATTTATAAAATGTTCATTGGCCATACGCGCTCCTAAATCACTTGTCTGTGCCTCAAACCATAAACAACTAAAAAATTAGAGTTTGTCTATGGCATAGCATATTTGACAAGTGAAAGGACGCGGGCGCCGGACTGTACTCATGGCAGACAGACGACTTTAAAAAAGTGAGATAAGCAGCAAAACAAAAGTTTCATACGAGAGTTTCCTTAATAATAGTTTATTAAAAAATAAAATCATTTTTTTGGCGCAAAATGCAAATAACGTTTAAGTAACTAGAGAAATATGTGTGAAATAAGTACTCTGTGTAAAGATAAATGGATAAATTAATAAATTAATGTTATGTTTAGTTGTGTGTAGTGTTGTGTTCCTATTAGTGTAAATTGACGTACAAAATAACCGAATAAATTATCTGAAAATAAATAAGTAAATGAAATTATGGAAATAATAACAAGGAAATGTGGAAACAAGACCAAATTACAAATAAAGTTCGGCGACCATATCTTCAGCCACCCTTGCCAACAGCGTGCAAATCATAGGTAAGCTACTTAAATTACGTTCTTTTGCATGTGCAACAGTAACCGCTTATAGTGTAATTTAAAAGTACCGACTGTTTTTAGAGCACGAAGAGGTGGTGGCAAGTCGTTCCAGCAACGAGTGGCCGCGAACTTGAAGCTTCCACGGAAAGCTGCAGTTCTGTGAGTTGGGGTTAGTAAAAGGTAAGCCGATGCTCTTGTTTTGATCCTGTTTATCTCTCGCGACCAATCCAACTTACTATAGAGGTAATTAGGTTGTTGTGTGAGAATTGTGTTAAAAACCAGGGTAGCCAGATGAAGTTTTCTTCGTTCTGACATTCTCAACAAATTACCCTCATTCAAAAATGGTGTGATATGTGACCGAGGAGGAACATTAAAACAGAATCTGGCACAAGCATTCTGCACCCGTTGTATTAGTTTATTGCTTCTACCGAGAATGCATGACCCATACACTGTGTCAGCGTAGTTAAGCTTGGACAACACAAGTGAGTCACAAAGCATAACACGCATATCCACACTAATGTAGGGTCGAACACGATACAAAAGCTTTAGTCGGTAGAAGCAATTGCGCACTGCTTCAAGTATATGGGTTTCAAAATGCAGGTGCCTATCGAACACAACTCCCAGATTACGTGCCTCCTGTACCTCTTGAATTAAACTCCCATCAATCCTGATATCCAGACTACATCCAAGCATCCTGCTAATAAAATCTCTCGACCCTGTAACAAGATACTTGGACTTGTCTGGATTCAATACTAGGGAGTTTTTGCGTGACCATGCTGAAATTCTTTCCAAGTCCTCATTCACTTTTCTTGCAATTTCAGCAGAATCCTGGGAACGGAAGGAAAGGTACAACTGCAGGTCATCGGCATAGAGGTGGAATTTTGTGTTTATCAGACAGTTGGTGATGTCAGCGCTATAAAGAATGAACAGCAGGGGACCCAGTATCGACCCCTGCGGTACGCCTCTGCAAACTGACTTAAGGCTGGAGGACATGACTTCACCAGTATTCTCATTTTTTACCTGGACAAATTGAGAACGGTTGCACAAGTAACTCTTAAACCAGTTAATTGTATCAATCTGACACCCATAGTATGACAGCTTGGAAAGAAGAAGTGAGGTATTTATAGAGTCGAAGGCACGTGAAAAATCGAGTAGAACTAGCAGAGTTCCCATACCCAAGTCTCTAGCTTCGAGCATATTACCAACAACATCAAGCAAAGCTGTTGCTGTACTATGCCCTCTACGAAAACCGGATTGAGTCAGGGGCAATATCCTATTATCCTCAAGGTACGTTCTGAGCTGGTTGGAAACGACCTTCTCCAATATCTTAGACATACATGGTAGTATACTAATTGGGCGAAGGTCTTTTAGGCTGGATGGATTAGGTACCTTGGGGATTGGCTTAACCACTGCAATTTTCCACAGATCCGGGAAACACGAAGTCGCAATAGACCTGTTAATGATGGCTGTAAAAACTGGAAGAGTATGAGGGAGAGTCATCATCAGCATCTCCAGTGAGATGTCGTCAGCACCCTGAGCATTGGACTTTAGACTACGAAGAAGTCGCAGCACTTCATCATCACTCACGGGCTCAAGCTGAAAGTGGCTGTTTCCAAATCTATGGTGTTCATAAAATGACAAGTCTGCTGCTGTAACCATACCAGTACCAGGAACATCCAGAAATTGTTGGTTAATAGTATCCGGGTCATTACAGAAATGAGGCAAGCTACATACTGGCTTATTGGAGGAGACTATTGACGACTTAATATGCTTCCATAACTTTTTCGGTTGATTGATATTGCGGTTAATGTAATGTTTAAAATATGCACACTTCTCACTATCAATTGCAGAGCGGACCAGGTATTTAAGCTCCTTGTAAGTATTAATGTGATGTTCTGATTTTGTACCTTTAGACTTGTTATGGGACTTATCACGCAATCTCATCATTTCCTTAACTGTATCCGTAATCCATGGGTAAGAATGTTCTCTAATTAGGACCTTTTTAACTGGTGCATGTAAATCGAACAGTGCTAAAATATATTTATTGAATGTTGCTACCATGGAGTTTACATCATCCAAACTAAGAATATGTTCCCAATCTATTTTTATAAGGTCTTCTTTGAAAAATTCTATTAAAATGTCTTTAATTGGCCTATAGGTTATCCACTGTGGAGTAGGCTTTGCTATTTTAAAATTAAGTTCCACCGAAATCCATGCATGCTGACCAAGCTCAGGTATATGTGATACTGAGATGCCACTCACATTGGCATCTGTACATACCAAGTCAATTAAAGTCTCACTATGGTCTGTAAAGTGGGTTGGCTCTGTAACAATTTGACTAAGCTTACAGTAAAGTAAAAAATTGTTCAGTAATTTAGTCTTGTTGTCAGCACTGTGCAACATGTTAATATTGAAGTCACCCAGGAGGAGAACTTTATCTGCATTAGCAATGGAGGCGAGAGACTCAGTGATTGCGTCGAGGAATGTATTGACATCAAGCCACGGCGGCCTATACGCCGTACCGATGACAAGCGACTGCGAGTTGACGTTGAGCCGAAGCCACATCTGCTCGACCTGCGGCGCGGGCGGGTGCGGCACGGTGCGCACGCGGACGCCGCGGCGCACGTAGAAGCCCACGCCCCCGCCGCGGCCCCCGCGCACGCCGGTCGGCCGCGGCACGTGCCGCAGTCGGTAGCCCGGCACTGTCGGCGCACGGCCCTCCTCTCCCGGCCTGAGCCAAGTCTCGTTTATAGCCATGATGTCTACACAGTTGTTCTCCATTGCTACTATAAACTCATCATGGCGTGAACCCAATGACCCTGCGTTAAAAAGACCAACTTTAACTTTTTTTGTTTTAATCATTGGAAAAGAGTGTATATAGTATAAATGTTGTATTGTTCTTGTAAATAGTAATATTTAATATATAGTATTGTAGATAGTTATTTGTAATGTTGTGTTTTATAATTAGAAAGTGTATAAATGTAGAATAAATAGGAGTGAATAATAAGCTAGTGTGAATGAAAGATAATGTAAATATATAAGTTAAGGAACTATGTATATAGAACACTGATCGGAAATATAAGCCCTCATATGTGAGCGACATATTATACTGAGACAGAGCGTGTTCCAGCCTCGCACATAGCAAAAAAAGAAATACAATAAAAAAACAAAGAATATAGTAAAAGAAGAGCAAAGACAAGTTACTTAAATTGCCTAAAGTAAGCATATTATATACAGCAAAATCAATTATCCTTGTTTGTGGCAGTGACACAGGCAAAAACACGAGCCAGGTCCTCCTCTGAGCGGATGCAGTGTGTCGCTTTACCGTCTCCCTGCTTTGCCAGAATGCGGCCGAACTTGGTCCAGGTGTACCTCCACCCCAGACGACTGCCCGCCTCACGCACCCGGTAAAACAAATATTTATTCGTTTTAGTGAGCCTCTCGTTCAGAAAGAAGCGGCGCGACGACCCAGGGAGACCGAGATCTGCTGTAGTAGCACCACGGCGAACACGCGCGCTCCGCAGCAGGTCGTCGCGCAGAGAGCGACGTGCCAGCCTCACCACGATGCGACGACTACGGGCAGGCGCCCCGGCTCCGCCCGGTGAACTCGTGCTGCCGCCCGGAGACGCTGCGCCCGCGACCCTTGCCTGCACTTCCTGCCGCAAGCCCACCCTTTGCGCGAACACTATGTCGCGGTCGTCGAGGGTCACCCCCAGGTTTGCAGCCACCAGCCCCACTATGTGCATCACGCTCTCACCAGGCATCTCCGGAATGTTTGCAACCTCGAGATCAGAGCTTAGCAGTTCCTGCTCCCGATCATTAAGCTCGAGTTGCAGTTGCGTGACGACACGCTCGAGCTGATGCACCTTGTCATCAGAGGGAATGGTATCATGTCTGCTTTCGAGGGCCTCAATCCTGGCTTCTAGACCATCGACCCTTTTAGTGCACACCCCCAGAGACAAGTGCAGGCCAGCCATCTCCTGCCGAAACTCCCGCATTTCGTCACGCACCTCGCGCAGCTCGGCTCTGAAGAGCCTTATTTCCTCACGCAGGGTCAACTGTGACTCGGGTGAGGGATCCCCATCAGCGAAGGACTCGCGACTGGCCCGAGGTTTATCCTGAGCTAATACAACAGGGGAGACAGTTGCAGCTACCTGATCCTGCACAGTAGAGACCGGAGAACCGGTCAACACATCCCGGACCGACGCTTCTTTAGAGGCAACAGCTTCAGGGGGACCACTCGATGGATCCTTCACGGGTGTGGCGCTATTGTCTCCTCTCGGTAGCTTCTTCTTGCACTCAGGGCACAACCAGTTGGCGCTTAATGGTGCAGTATCAGGCAGCAACAGACAGGCTAGGTGATACCGGTTGTGACAAGCGTAGTTGCTACAGGTGGCGCCCCCTTTTAGCGAGAGGAATCTTCCGCAGGCTGCACACTTCGCCATGACAGATGGTAATACTGCGTTTGTCTAATAGATGTCACTGCCCACTAGCTGTCTTCCGATAATAGATGGCGCCCGTGTCACAGAGACTATTGATTTTTTGCACAGATCACTTAGCGAGTTACTAATTGTCAAAGTGGCCACTGTTAATTATGCCAATTGGAGGTAACTTGCACTTGGTTTTTTTTTAGCTAACTTCTAATTGTACTTGTGAATTAAGAAGAAGAATATGTAATTGGAAATAATTATACAATTAGAGTCACCAAATAACTGCAAACACTCACACACGTAAGTCGCACTATGTTATTTAATTATAAAGAGTTATCTCGCTCTTAACTGCAGTGTTTTATTTTTAATAAGTGCAAGCCCGAACAGCTGATAGATGCCGTAAGTCGTCCGTGACGTCACCGTGAACCGTGTCTAGAGGAGGGGCATGTAGGTGTTAGGTGCACCGCTGGGGTCGACCGCAGCCAACTGTGCTTCCGCTGCGGTCAGTCCGGGCACAAGGCTGGCTCGTGTACTGCCGCGCCGCACTGCGTACTCTGTGCGGTGGCCGGCAAGCCAGCCGAACATCGGACCGGGGCCAAAGCCTGCGCCGGGCCCACAAAGAAGAATTCCAAGGCCAAGACTCAGCCGGCTCATCCACCGGCTGCATCCCAGGACATACAACGGGAAGGAACCAGTACCTCTCAGCCGGTTCACCCACCGGCTGCGGCAGCAGAACCGCCGAGGGCTGTGGAGGAGACAACGGCCATGGACACCCAATAATGGCCCCACACCATCGTCTCCTCCAAGCCAACATAAACCACTGCGCCAGAGCTCAGGATCTTTTGCTCCAAAGCATGGCGCAGTGGTCCATCGATGTGGCAGTCGTCGCCGAGCCGTACTTTGTGCCACCCAGGGATGACTGGGTGAGCGACACCAACGGCTCGGTGGCGCTAATAGTCAGGTCTGCCGCCGACACCCCTCCCCTTGAGGCCGTCACCCGGGGGCGGGGCTATGTCGCGGCAGTGTGGGGTGATTTGGTGGTCGCGGGGGTGTATTTCGCCCCCAGCCTATCTCTCGCCGACCTCGAAGGAGTAATTTCGGATTTGGGCACAGAAGTCAGTCGTCGTCGTCCTCGTCCCGTCCTCGTCTTGGGGGACTTCAACGCCAAGTCTGCGGCTTGGGGTTCCCCGACTACCGATGCGCGGGGCGAGTTAGTGGAGGAGTGGGCGGTCGAGCAGGGCCTGCTTCTCCTGAACCGGGGCAGCGTGCAGACGTGCGTGCGACAGCGGGGCGGGTCAATAGTGGACCTTTCATTTGCGAGCCCCGCTCTTGCGCGCCGCGTTCAGGGCTGGCACGTAGTGGAGGAGGTGGAGACGCTGTCCGATCACAGGTACATTCGGTTCAGCGTCTCTGCCCAGACCTCGGTCGGGCCGGTCCAAGCGGCCCCGGTGGGCGTTGGAGACGGCCCGCGTTGGGCACTCAAGCGGCTGGATAGGGAGGCTCTCCTGGAGGCCTCTATCGTGCAGGCCTGGTTGGACTTCCCCGACAGGCCTGTCAACATCGACGAGGAGGCAGAGTGGTTCCGGGAGAGCATGCAGCAGGTCTGCGATGCTGCCATGCCCCGGGTCCAGCCGCTACCATCCAGGCGCCGAGTTTACTGGTGGTCGCAAACGATTGCGCAGCTGCGCAGGGAGTGCGTGGAGGTGCGACGCCGGTACGCTCGGTACCGAAGAAGACGCCGCCGCTCTCCGTCAGCGGCGGCCACAGAGGCGGAACTCTACGCCAACTACGTGGAGGCGAAGAGCGCCCTCCAGCTAGCTATCGTGCGGGCCAAAACCGCGGCCCGGGAGGAACTGCTGGAGACTCTGGAGCGAGATCCGTGGGGGCGTCCCTACCGCATGGTGAGGGGCAAGCTTCGCCCTTGGGCCCCCCCACTGTCCCGGAGTCTTCAGCCGCAGCTGCTGGAGGATGTGGTGGGCGCTCTATTTCCCACGAGGCCGGAGCATACACCGCCGGCCATGGTTCCGCCTCGCAACGTGCCCAACGCGGAAGACGACGACGACGAAGTGCCCGAAGTGACCCGGGTAGAGATGAGAGTGGCGGTGGCTCGCATCAAGAACACCGCCCCAGGGCCCGACGGCATTCCAGGCCGTGCGTGGGTCCTGGCCATGAGGGCTCTCGGGCCCCGACTAGCGGGGCTCTTAAGCGCATGCCTGGAGCGGGGCCAGTTTCCAAGCCGGTGGAAGACCGGAAAGCTGGTCCTGCTCAGGAAGGAGGGGCGCCCCGCGGACTCGCCATCTGCCTACCGGCCCATTGTGTTGCTGGACGAGGTGTGTAAGATCTTCGAGCGGATCATCGCCGACCGCCTCGTCCAGCACATGTCTAGGGAGGGGCCGGACTTGGCGGACAACCAATTTGGTTTCCGCCAGGGGCGCTCCACAGTGGATGCGATCATGCGCGTAAGGGTCCTGGCGGAGGAAGCAGTCGCCCGGGGTGAGGTGGTCTTGGCGGTGTCGCTCGACATCGCCAACGCGTTCAACACCTTGCCCTGGAATACCATCAGGGAGGCACTCCGCTACCACGGGGTGCCCAGCTACCTCCGCCGCATTGTCGGGGCCTATTTGTCGGAGCGAAGTGTCGTTTACCCGGGTCGAGTAGGTTGGGGTCGGCGAGAGACGTCGTGCGGTGTTCCGCAGGGGTCGGTGTTGGGTCCACTCCTGTGGAACATCGGCTACGACTGGGCTCTGCGCGGTGCGCTTCTCCACGGTGTCGGCGTCACTTGCTACGCCGACGACACGCTAGTGACAGCGCGTGGGAAGTCGTACCGGCAGGCGACCATCAGGGCGACAGCCGGGGTCGCGCACGTCGTGGGAAGGATCCGGCGGTTGGGCCTCGAGGTGGCCTTGCACAAATCCGAGGCCATTTGTTTCCACGGGCCGAGGATGAAGCCACCTCCGGGGTCCACCATCGTGGTGGGAGGAGTCTCCATCGCTGTCGAGTCGACGATGAAGTACTTAGGACTCGTCCTCGACAGTCGGTGGGACTTCGGGCCGCACTTCCAGCGGCTCGCCCCCCGTTTGTTGGGCGCCGCTTCTGCGCTCTCGCGCTTGCTGCCCAACTTGGGGGGACCAAACACCACCACCAGGAGGCTCTACACGGGGGTCGTACGGTCCATGGCGCTGTACGCCGCGCCAGTGTGGGCGGACGCCCTGACGGCGCGCAACATCGCAGCGCTACGAAGACCACAGCGCGCGATGGCCGTCAGGGTCATAAGGGGGTACCGTACGATCTCCTTTGAGGCGGCGAGCCTCCTTGCCGGATCCCCGCCCTGGGACCTAGACGCGAGGGTCCTCGCGTCACTATATAGGTGGCGCGCGGAAGCGGTAGGGCGGGGCGAGCGCCTGGTGCCTCGAGAGGTTGAGGCACGCAGGGCAGAGCTCCGCCAGGTCCTGGTGGCGGAGTGGGAGGAACGTCTTGCGCGACCCACGGCCGGGCACGCCGCAGTGGCGGCGGTAAGGCCCGTGATGAGGGAGTGGCTGGAGAGACGCCACGGCGCCCTCAGCTTCCGGCTGACGCAGGTGCTTACCGGACATGGGTGTTTCGGGAAGTACCTGTGTCGCATAGGCCGGGAGCCGACGCCCCAGTGTCACCACTGTGACAACTGCCGCGGCGATACGGCGCGGCACACGTTGGAGGAGTGCCCAGCTTGGGCGGTGCAGCGCCGTGACTTGGTCGCGGCAGTCTTTGCTGCGGGCCATCTCTCGCTTCCGGCCGTCGTGTCAACTATGGTCGGGAGCGAGAGCGGGTGGGCTGCCGTCGCCTCCTTTTGCGAGGACGTCATGTCTGCAAAGGAGGCGGCGGAAAGGGAGAGAGAAGCTGTCACCTCTCTCCCGGCCCGCAGCAGACGAACGGGGCGTCGAAGGGTGGCGGACGATCTCCGGCCACCGTAGGGCGCGGCCTGCGGGCGACAGAGCAGGGGCATCTGTCGCCCGACCAGACACAGGCCTCGAGGCGGCGGCGTAGTGTTCCGCGCGCGCCTCACAATTGACGGATTTCCTGCGGCCGCTGGGTGACGGCCGCAGTGGGTGACGGGGCCCGCCTTTTCCATCTGGCGGGCCAATACCTGCCGGGGGCGCGGACGAATGCGCGAGCGATACCCGTACCCCCGGCACTGGGTTTCAAGAAAGGAACACCGTGGTGGTTTTAGCCGGTAAGAGTCCGGCACTGTTCCCGGCCGCCCCATTGGGCCGGGTTCGTCCATGAGGATTTCCCCACGTAAAAAAAAAAAAAAAAAAAAAAAAAAAAAAAAAAAAAAAAAAAAAAAAAAAAAAAAAAAAAGGTTAGGTTAGGTTAGGTTAGGTTGGGGTGCGCGCAGAAAACCTCCCCGTGTGTCTGGTGGCTGCTGGTCCCTTTCGGATACGTCCGGGGGGAAAAGCAGTCACTGGGCCGGTGCACCCTGGGCACGGGCAATAATCTCTTCGTGGGGGGTGGGGTAGAGGAGATTATTGCTCGTGGCGAATTTCTGCAGGAGCGGAGAAGTCGCTCCCGACGGCTCCCTTTCGTCACTCTGCACGCTGCAGAGCGCACGCTAAGGGAGCGAGGTGGTGTGCCGCGAGGTGCTTCACGCCTTGCGGTCTGGAGCCATGGCAGGTCTGCCATGGCTCGAGGTGGATTCCGTTTTCGGACAAAAAAAAAAAAAAAAAAAAAAAAACACAAAATTTTATAAAACTACTAAAAATTATTACAAAATACATAAAATCCACAAAAAAAAATAAAAAACACAAAATCAAAGAGAAAATATATAAAACCAATCAAAAAAACACTGCAAAAAAATGTATTAGGTTAAGTTTAGGATTAGATGCCGAACAACGGGCGGCATAACCTGTCCTGAGGCATTCGCGGGCCTCGGGAGGACCAAATCCCCTCCCAAAAAGTGCGACCGCATCACCTTGGGGAAGTGGTGTGAGTATTACCCAAATCGTATTATGAAAATGTCCGAAAATGATAAGAGTTTGTCGTGCGCTCCGGCTGACGCCCGGCGCTCGCGGGTACCCGGGCCCGCGAGTGTTAAATTGGATACCGAAGTCTGCACAGGGGTGGGCAACCAGGCCCCTGTGTCAGAAATGACTACTGGCGGATGTGATCCGATTACCGGCAAGGCCGGTAACAAGAGCCGAGGAGGCTCCAGTTCCCTTGGGGACCCCATGTCGGACGGCGAGTCGCGCGGACGTGCCTCCAAATTTTGGCTGAAACGTCCGCGCGATGTGGCCTCGGGCCGACCAGGGTCGATAGGTTTCTCGTCCAGCGAGGAGAACCTATCGGCCCCCAAAGTGCCGACAGCGCGGCGAGGCGGTGTGGCCTCGCGGTCGCGGCCGCGGCGTGATCCGCAGGGACGGTTCCTTCCGCGTCCCGACACGCCGGCGGCCAGCGAGAGGGAGGAGACCGACCGCGAGGCGGCGGACCCAGGCGGCGTGAGCAGTGCTTCCCTAGGGAGCACCAAAGCCGAGCTCAACGCCGCCAGGAGAGAGCAGCGGAAGGCTGTGGCCGTGGACGAGGTGTCCGAGATGGCCAGGCGCGCTCGAGAGCGCAGGGCCGCGCAAGCGGCAGGGGGAGAGGAGTTGTCGGCGGTGGACCTAAGTCGTCAGGTGTTGGACGGCGTGGACGTGGTCCTCAAGGTTGCCACCAAATCCGGCAGCCTGAAGGGCACGTTCACCCGCGCCCTAAAGGAAGCCGCCGACGACATCAGAGAGGCGGTGGGTACCCTCCTCAACCGGTCGGCCTCGGACGAGGTCTCCAGGTTGCAGGAGGAGAATTGCCGCCTCCGCACTGATCTGGAGGATCTCCGCAGGGAAGTCGCTGCGCTGAGCGAGCAGCGGCGGCGACAACCTGCCTCCGATCCCCCTCCTGTCGCAGCAACTCCAACTCCCGCACTGGTGCCGACCAGCGCAAGATCGACGGACGATGAAGTCGAAAGAATCGTCCGGATCTGCATGCTCCAGTGCGGGAGTATGATGAACGCCCGCCTCGAGGCGATATCTCGACGTCTCCCGCAGGAGACCCTCCGGCCGCCTCTTGCGGCGGATAAACGGAGGGCAGAAGAGGCGTCGAGACCAGTGACGAAGGGGAAGCCCGCGGAGGGTATTAAAAAGCCCGCGGAGGGAGCCCCTGTTGCTGAGCCCACGACTTCCGGGTCCAAGGGCGAGACCTGGGCGACAGTCGTGGGCCGAAAGAAGGCCCGCAAAGCCGCCAAGAAGGCGACGGCGACTGCACGCGCTCCCAGCGGTCCCGCAAAGGCGGCTCCGCAACCTGCGCGTCGCGGCGCTGCAAAAGGCGGTCGCAAAGCGCCGACTGTTCGCGCCCCGCGCTCCGAAGCTGTCACGGTGACGTTACAGCCTGGAGCTGCGGAGAGGGGCGTGACGTACCAGTCGGTGCTTGCCGAGGCCAAGGCCAGGATCAAGCTTGCTGATCTTGGCCTGCAGTCCGTGACGCTCAGGCAAGCCGTCACGGGGGCGCGGCTGTTCGAGGTGGCCGGCGCAGCCAGCGGCAGCGTTGAAAAGGCGGACGCTCTGGCCGCCAAACTCAGGGAGGTCCTCAAGCCTGAGGACGTCCGGGTCTCCAGACCCTGCAAAACCGCAGAGGTGCGGATCGCTGGTCTGGATGATTCCGTGACCCCTGAGGAGGTGGTGGCGGCCGTCGCTAGAAGCGGCGAGTGTCCGCCTGACCACGTGCGGGCCGGCGACATACGCGCCGACGCTACCGGGCTCGGCATGGTCTGGGTCCGGTGTCCTGTGGCGTCGGCGAAAAAGATCGCCAACAGTGGTCGTTTGCTGGTGGGCTGGGTTGCAGCGAGAGTTAAGCTCCTGCAGCCCAGGGCCCTGCGGTGTTTCCGGTGCCTCGAGTTGGGGCACGTGAGGGCAAAGTGCACCGCAGAGGTTGACCGCAGCGATCTCTGTTATCGCTGCGGCCGGCCCGGCCACAAGGCGGCCCAGTGCTCCGCTGAGCCCAACTGCAGCCTCTGTGCAGCTGCAGGAAGGCCAGCGGGGCACAAGGTGGGCGGAAAGGCCTGTGGCGTGCCTGCCAGCAGGGCCCGAAGAAAAAAAGAAGAAGAGCAGCAAGCCTGCCGGGGGAGTCTCGCAACCCCCGCAGGCTGGCTCGGCCGACTCCCGGCCTAGGACAGATGCCGAGGGAATGGAGTGTCAATAACGGCACAATTCCATTTCCTCCAGGGCAATATCAACCACTGTGCCAGAGCTCAGGACCTTTTGCTCCAGAGCATGGCAGAGTGGTTGATCCACGTGGGCTGTGGTCGCTGAACCGTATTTTGTCCCCCCCCGCGACAACTGGGTGGGGTGTTTGGACGGTTTGGTGGCCATAATCGGCGGGGCTCTGATCGACCCGTCTCGGGGCCGCGGCTGGGTTGCCGCGGTCTCGGACGGCATCGCTGTTGTGGGGGTGTACTTCTCCCCCAACAAGAGTCTCGCCGACTTCGAGAGTTTCCTTGTCGAGTTGGGCGCCGTCGTAGGCCGCTACCTCCCTCGTCCCGTACTGCTGCTCGGGGATCTCAACGCCAAGTCATCGGCGTGGGGATCCCCGGTCACCGATCCTCGGGGCGAGGTGCTGGAGGAGTGGGCGGTGACGACCGGTCTGGTCGTCCTGAATCGGGGCTCGGAGTATACCTGCGTGCGGCAGCGGGGCGGGTCGATAGTGGACGTCACCGTTCGCTAGCCCCTCTGTCGCTAGCAGGGTCCGCGACTGGCGGGTCGCCGTGGAGGTGGAGACGCTATCGGATCACCGATACATCCAATTCGACGTCTCCGCCCAGACCGCGAGCGACCGCCGTCCAACAGCCCCGAGCAACGACGGCCCGCGCTGGGCGCTTAAGCGCATTGACAGGGAACTGCTCGAAGAAGCCGCTATTGTCCAGGCCTGGACAAGGGAGTCGGTGACCGACGGCTCCGTCGACGTCGAAGCGGAGGCGCTGTGGTTCCGCGGGGCGATGACGCAGATCTGCGACGCGTCCATGCCCCGCGTCCGCACACAGTCCGCAAAGCGCCAAGTGTACTGGTGGACCGCCGAGATCGCGCAGTTGCGCGTCGCGTGCGTGGCGGCCCGTCGCCAGTACACTCGATACCGCCGGCGACGTCGACGGAATACCGTCGAAGAGGACGCGCTGTATGAGGTGTACCGCGCGTCCAAGGAGAGGCTGTGGCTAGCCATCGGCGAGTCGAAGACGCAAGCCAGGGAGGAGCTGCTGGGGTCCCTAGACCGTGATCCGTGGGGGCGCCCCTACCGTATGGTGCGAGGCAAGTTACGCCCCTGGGCGCCTCCACTCACGGAGGGACTACAACCCCAGCTGCTGGAAGAGGTGGTGTCGGCCCTCTTCCCTGAGCAGGCGGAACACGTTCCGCCGCCGATGGCTTCGCCCTTGGCCACAGGCTCTCCTGAAGAGGAGAGCACCCAGGTCCCCGAAGTGACACAAGCAGAGACGAGAGCGGCCGTGTCGCGGCTCCGGGCCAAGAACACGGCGCCCGGGCCCGACGGAATCCCTGGCCGAGCTCTCGTCTTGGCTCTGAAGGAGCTAGAGCCCCATCTGAGAGGGCTCTTCACTGCATGCCTCGAGCGGGGCCAGTTTCCCAGCGTGTGGAAGGAGGGGAGGCTGGTCCTGCTCAAGAAGGAGGGGCGCCCCGCGGACTCGCCGTCCGCGTACCGGCCCATAGTGCTGCTTGACGAGGCGGGCAAACTTTTTGAGCGAGTCATCGCAGATCGCCTCGTCAGCCACTTGTCTGCAGAAGGGCCGGACTTGGCGGACAGCCAATTCGGCTTTCGTCGTGGGCGCTCCACCGTAGACGCCATAATGCGGGTGAGGGCCCTGGCGGAGGAAACGGTGTCCCGGGGTGGGGTGTTGTTGGCAGTATCGTTGGATATCTCCAACGCCTTCAACACCCTGCCCTGGAGTTGTATACGGGAGGCACTTGTCTACCATTGCGTGCCTCCCTACCTCCGCCGCACAGTTGGGGCTTATTTAGGAGGCAGATGTGTCACATATCGGGGACGTGACGGCGCAGGAAGGCGCGTCACTTCGTGCGGTGTTCCGCAGGGATCGGTTCTGGGTCCGCTCCTGTGGAACATCGGGTACGACTGGGTGCTCAGAGGTGAGCTCCCGTCGGGCGCAGACTTGACGTGTTACGCGGACGACACGCTTGTCACAGCCCGAGGGAGCTCCCACAGGGAAGCAGCGTTGCTAGCTACGGCTGCGGTGTCACAGGTGGTGAACCGCATCCGTCGCCTGGGCCTGGAGGTGGCCCTGAGCAAGTCGGAGGCCATTGTGTTCCATGGCCCCCGACGCGCGCCGCCGCCGGGATCACACATCGTGGTCGGTGGGGCCCGGATAGCTGTCGAGTCCACCATGAAATACCTGGGATTGGTGCTCGACAGCCGATGGGAATTCGGACCCCACTTCCGGCGGCTGGCGCCCAAGCTGATGGGCGCGGCGGGCGCGCTTTCAACGCTGCTTCCCAATATGGGGGGCCCGAGCGCCGCCTGTAGGCGGTTGTACGTGGGAATCGTGCGGTCCATGGCCCTTTACGGGGCCCCGGTGTGGGCGTTGGACCTGGCGGCCGGCACTATCGCCGTTCTGCGAAAGCCGCAGAGGGCGATGGCCGTCAGGGTCGTCCGCGGGTACCGCACGATCTCCTACGAGGCGGCTTGCGCTCTGGCCGGATCCCCGCCCTGGGACCTGGAGGCTAAAGTACTCGCGTCACTGTATCGGTGGCGCGAGGAAGAGCGGGCACGGGGCTTCAGACCGGTGCAGCGGCAGATCGCGCTGCGCCGAACGGAGCTCCGCCAGGTCTTGGTGGCGGAATGGCGGGACAGGCTTCTGCGCCCTACCGCCGGCTTCGCTACCGTCGAGGCGATCCGGCCAGTGCTCGACGCATGGCTCGGGAGAAGGCACGGCTCCCTGTCGTTTCGGGTGACGCAGGTGCTGTCGGGGCATGGGTGCTTCGGCAAGTACCTGTGTCGCATAGGCAGGGAGTCGGACGCTCGGTGCCACCACTGCGTCCATTGCGGGGAGGACACGGCGCAACACACGCTCCAGGAGTGTGTGTCCTGGGAGGAGCAGCGCCGTGCCCTCACCTCTGAAGTAGGAAACGATCTGTCGCTGCCGGCCGTTGTTCGGAGTATGGTCGGCAGGGCAGAGTCGTGGGACGCGG